>CM075727.1:123709214-124944214 GCA_037974335.1 Prionace glauca
ACCCTCTCCAAAGCCTCCACATCCTTCCTTCATTGGAGAACACTTACCTGAAGATAGGAGGTTGAATATCTTTGACTGCTGAGGTATGCCTGATGATTGTTGAGCGATGTCCATTAATCCGTTTCGTACCGTCTGCATGGTCTCATCGATGTACCATGCCTCGGGACATTCTTTCCTGCAGAGAATCAGGTAGGCAATATTGGCTGAGTCGCATGAGTATATACCGTGTACTTGGTGGATAGTGTTCTCATGTGAGATGATGCCATCTATGTCAAAGATCTGGCACGTCTTGCAGAGATTTCTGTGGCATGGTTGTGTGATGTCGTAGTCACTGTTCTCTTGAAGGCTGGGTAGTTTGCTGCAAACAATGATCTGTTTGAGGTTGCGCAATTGTTTGAAGTGGGGATGGCCTTGGTGCGATGTTCGTCTTCATTGATGACATGTCGAAGGCTCTGAAGAAGATGTCATAGCTTCTTCACTCAGCAGAGAAGCTACAACATCTTCTCCGAGCCTTCAACATGTCATCGATGAAGACGAATATCTTGCCAAGGCCATCCCTACACTTCTACTACTTGCCTTCCAACTCTCCACTCATCTGATGAAGAGCAGTGCTCTGAAAGCTTGTGATCCAAAAAAATCTGTTGGACTGTAATCTGGAGTCACAAAGAACAACACAGCTCGGGGAACAGGCCCTTTGGCCCAACGAGCCCGCGCCGCCATCTTAACAATGTGTTTTTCCTCCTCCACCCTTGACCTATGTCTATGCTTATGGTACCCTCATTGGAAACCAGATTAAGGGGAGAATAATTTAGGGACAATTTGTTACACCAATCAGCCTAAGAGCACATCCTTGGGGTGTGGGAGGAAACCGGAGTACCCGGAGGAAACCCACGCAACCACAGGGAGAATGCACAAATTCCCACAGACACTGGCCCAAATCCATGTATCTGCACAGCAAACAGTGATAGTCACTGAGCTGTTGTGGCGTTATGAGACTTCTTATTTTTAACAGTTACAAGGTGAGGTATTCCTGTTTGGGGGATTTGGCATTACATCTAAAAAGGGGGACATGCAACCTCCGTGTCGTAACACTTATCCTCCTGGATCATAATGGTTGTGGTTTTGGAAGGTGCTGTCTGAGGAGGGCTAATGAGTTCCTGCAATGCATTTAGTAGATGGTACTCACTGCTGTCACTGCATTGGTGATGGAGGGAATGAATGTTTGTGAATGGAGTGCCAATCAATGGACTATTTTGTCCTGGATGCTGTCAAGCATCTTAAATGCTTGACACCATCCAGGTACGTGGAGAGTATTCTATCACAATCCTGACTTCTGCCTTGCAGACACAGTACAGGCTTTGATGATTTGCAAGGTTATTTCACAGCAGTACTGTGGGAGGACACCTCAGAGGGCTCCTACAGTGAGGCAATATAGATAGGAATAGGAAGGGTGTAATCACAATCTTGGCAGTTTACTATAGTTCTCCTAACAGCCAGTGGGAGATAGAGGAACTGATATGTAGGTAGATTTTGGCAAGGTGTAAAAGTTACAGGGTTGTTGGGAGATTTTAATTTCCCCTGTATTGACTGGAACTCACTTAGTGCTAGGGCCGTGGATGGAGCAGAGTTTGTAAGGAGTATCCAGGAGAGCTTCTTGAAACAGCATGTAGACAGTCCAATTAGGGAAAAGGCTGTACTGGATATGGTATTGGGGATTGAGACCGGCCAGGTTGTCAATATTTCAGTAGGGGAGCAATTTGGGAATCCAACCACACAACAATTCATTAAGCTTTAAGGTACTGATGGATAAAGAAAAGTTAGGGTATTAAACTGGGGGACGGCTAATTACAGCAATATTGGGCAGGAACTGAAGAATGCAGATTGGGGGCAGATGTTCAAGAGCAAATCAACATCTGGAATGTGGGAGGCTTTCAAGTGTAAGTTAATAGGGATTCAGGACCAGCACATTCCTGTAAGGATGAAGGATAAGTATGGCAAATTTTGGGAACCTTGGATAACAAGAGGTATTGTAAGCATAGTCAAATAGGAAAAGGAAACATTTGTTGAGGCTAGGAGGCTGGGAATAGACAATGCAAGTGTGGAATACAAGGAAAGTAGAAAGAAACTTAAGCAAGGAGTAAGGAGGGCTAAAAGGGGTCTGCTGGCCAATGAAAAATCATTGCTGGCAAATGAAAAATCATTGGCCAGCAGGATTAAGGAAAATCCCAAGGCTTTTTATACATATATAAAGAGCAAGAGGGAAGCCAGGTGGAGGGTTGGCCCACTCGAGGACAGGGAAGGGAACCTATGCATGGAGCCAGAGGAAATGATCATGGCTGTGATCATTTGCATTATAAGAACAAAAAGTGCTGGAAAGACTCATCATGTCTGGCAGCATCTGTAGAGAGAGGAAGAGGGTAAATGTTTTGAGCCCAGTTGGCCCTTTGTTGGACCAGTCACATATTTTGAACGTCAGATACTGGCTTCTCAAAACAGGTTTTCTTCTCCCAGCTGGGTCAGGGCAAATGCACCAGAGGACAAAAGAAAAGCTTCAAGGATGTGGTGAAAACCAACATGAAAAAATGCAATATTGAGACCAACTCCGGGGAGACCTTCCTCTTGGACCAAACCAGGTGGTTGCAGAGTCTGTGGGACTCAGCACTTTGACACCCGGCAACAACAGAAAAAGCAACGGAGGGAATTGAACACACCATCACCTGAACTGATAACATGCGACCAGATATACAACATGACAACAAATGTTCTACAGACCATAAAGCTTCGCCAGTTATTTTCAGACTCATAGAAGTTGCCGACGAGTGTTTAAACTCTGGACATGACAAGTTTGGAGGAATTCTCGAGATACGCTTCATACATTTCTATATTCAGGATTATGAATTCTAGTGACCATTTTAATAATCGTGAACCGTATTCGGGGTGAAGTCAGGAGTTGTGCATTTTTTAATACCGCATTAATTGCAATGAATTCTAATAAGACTAATATGGGCAGCACGGTGGCACAGTGGGTTAGCACTGCTGCTTCACAGCTCCAGGGTCCTGGGTTCGATTCCCGGCTCGGGTCACTGCCTGTGTGGAGTTTGCACATTCTCCTCGTTTCTGCGTGGGTTTTCTCCGGGTGCTCCGGTTTCCTCCCACAGTCCAAAGATGTGCGGGTTAGGTTCATTGGCTATGCTAAAATTGCCCCTTAGTGTCCTGGGATGTGTAGGTTAGAGGGTTTGGCAGGTAAATGTGTAGGGATATGGGGATAGGGTCTGGGTGGGATTGTGTTCGGTGCAGACTCGATGGGCCGAAGGGCCTGTTTCTGCACTGTAGGGTTCTATGCTAAAGACTGTATTTACAGTAATGTTCAGGGTAATGGGTAGCATTCTGACAAGTGTTATTGAGGGACTTGTCACTATCGTAACTCTCCTCGGGACTTTCATTGCCAACACTCTTTACGTCATTGCTTCCTAAAGCTAAATGGAAAACTTGAATTAAAACAACATATCCCTTTGGTTGGCATGACGGCACCTGCAAATATTAAGTGCAACAGTGCAGGCCTTTGAAAACAGTCTCTCACTGGCGGCTGAGGAACCTCATTCGGCACCAGGGAGGTGAGGGCTCTGGGCAAGCGGAACCGAGCGGAAATGGGTTCTGTCACTTCAACACTCATAAGATCCAAAAACACAGTGGTACAGGTGAACTCCAGAAAGGAGAATCCCGACATGGACTCCAGCGGCTGGGTGCTGCCGCCGGGAAAGGGCCGCAGCGGAGGCACCCTGCCACCCCCGCCAGCCAATAAAACTCTGCTCCGAGAACAGGAGGCACCGGAGAGACAAATGGATGGCATCAGGTTCGTTCCTCAGAGCCCCGGAAATCGGATCTGTAAGTATAAAAGTGTATATCCGGAAATTTAGTGAATGACAAAACAAAATAAAAGGGGTGACAGATGTACTTGTACATGTGCATGAAAGTTCATGAAGATAGAAACATTTTTTGTAGAGTTTACCGTTGAACACAAGTTGCCTCACCTGAAGGACAAATTGATCATTTTGTTCTGAATAAAATAGTCATGGTCGCATTTTAAATAAAACCAAGAAATGGTTTGTGCCGATGAATTAATAGCGACAAGTGGAGTATTAATATTTGTCCATTGTAGTTTATTTCACTCAAAGTAGAATATTTTTTTACCAACATGTGTAAACTGTAAATTTATTGTTGGAAAACCTCCTGATAAGATTGTGATTAGGTCTTACTCAATGTGTTAAAACGGATAGAGAGGTAGTGAAAAATTTGCAGTGAAAAAGTGCAAGGATGATCCCAAAATGGGTGGCTACACATTTCAGGAATGAACTGGCTGGATCATTTTTTTAATCCTGAAAAGTGCAAGCTAAGGACAATCTCATCATAAAATTATGAAAGATATGGATATTGGATATCAAGAGGATGAATATGTCCACTTGTGAGAGGAAACATAACCAAAGATCATGAATAAAAGATAACCATAAAAAGTCTGATAGGAAATTCGGAACAAAGTTCAGAAGAAGGCATTTGGTAAGTCACACACAAAAGACTGTTGAGTCAAGTTATAGTTCAAAAATGAAAGAGACAGAAATACAACTGACTAAAATCAGAGTGGTAATTAATGGGTGTTTTCAGACTGGCAGAAAGTTTGTCATTGAGTTTCCAGAGAGTTGAGGTCCTTACTCCTCCTGATATATTAATGACCTAATGAGAGGGCACAATTTCTAAATTCACGGATGATAGAAACTTGGAAACATTAGACTGTAAGGAAGATAGTGTATAATTTCTAGAGAACATAGGTTAGTGAAATTGCTGAGAGGTTGCAGTTAAAATTTAATGCAGAGAAGTGTAAAATGATTCATTTTAGTGGAAAGAACATAGAGGGACACTATAAACTAAAGGACACAATTCTAAACAGGGTACAGGAGCAAAGGAATCTGGGTGTATATGTGCATAAATCATTGAAGATAACAGGTTGAGAGAGAGAAAGGCTAGCCGTACAGTATCGTACAGTATGTAAAAGCAAGGAAGTCAATATTAACTTGCATATAACACTAGTTCATCCCAACATTAGGGCGGCACGGTAGCACAGTGGTTAGCACTGCTGCTTCACAGCTCCAGGGTCCTGGGTTCGATTCCCGGCTCGGGTCACTGCCTGTGTGGAGTTTGCACATTCTCCTCGTGAATGCATGGGTTTTCTCCGGGTGCTCCGGTTTCCTCCCACAGTCCAAAGATGTGCGGGTTAGGTTCATTGGCTATGCTAAAATTGCCCCTTAGTGTCCTGGGATGTGTAGGTTAGAGGGATTAGCAGGTAAATGTGTAGGGATATGGGGATAGGGTCTGGGTGGGATTGTGTTCGGTGCAGACTCGATGGGCCGAAGGGCCTGTTTCTGCACTGTAGGGTTCTAACTTGAGTATTGTGTCCAGTTCTGCTGTTGCACTTCAGGAAGGATGTGAAGCAAATGGAGAGAGTGAATGAAAGATTTATGAGAATGTTTACAGGGGCGAGAAAGTTCAGCCACCTAAGTAGATTGGAGAAGTTGGGACTGTCTTCCTTTACTGGAGTGTGGCATTGCATGGCAGGGAGATTACATTTGAGAGAGATGTAGACTGAGTGCCACCATGCCTCTCAAGTTGGTAAGCACTTTCTCTTTTTTTATTTAAACTAGGGAATATTAATTGGTACAATATAACATATTGTAAGGCACTGTGGCACAGTGGTTGACATTGCTGCCTCACAGTGCCAGGGACATGGGTTGAATTCTGGCCTCAGGGACCATCTGTGTGGAGTTTGCGTGTTCTCCTCATTTCTGCATGGGTTTCCTCTGGGTGCTTAGGTTTCCTCCTACAGTCCAAAGATGTGCAGGTTAGGTTGATTGACCATGTTAAATTGCCCCTTACTGTCAGGGGGACTAGTAGGTTGATATGTGGGGTTTGGGGATAAGATCTAGCTGGGATTTTGGTCAATGCAGGCTCTATGGACCAAATGGCCTACTTCTGCACTTTAGGGATTCTATGATCTAACATTAATTGGAATGAGAATATAAACTCAAACAGGATTAGAGACATTAATTGAAACTTAATTAAGAAAATGATTAGATAATTAAAACAATAAGGATGGAAAGTGATGTGCTGAAGCTGTAAAATGCTGGAGCTGATCGATGTCACTGTAATCCACAGCAACCATGTTTGACATAAGCATCTGCTTCTCGTGCAATTCTGGCTCAATGGTCAGGATTTGCAGACTGAGCTTCAGACATTGCGAAGCATGATGGAATAATAAATTTACTTTGTTCCAAAAAGCTGTCACAGCTCTTGGGCTAGGATTTAGTCCATTCTTCAGGAATAAGAGGGTGTACCCTCAAGTGATGCAGATATGGGGATGGCAAAATTAGAATTGAAGGATCCTCAGCCCCTATCATTGTTCAAAATGTTTGTGTTTTTTGCAAATTGTATGGACGAGAGCAAGGGCTTGAAGAGGAACTCATCATGGCAATGTGGTTCAAGGAATTAGCGGTGTTGGAGTGGGGGAAGGGAGGAAGAATATTGAAATGTTGTGGTGGTCGAGGGCAGAATAGTCAGGGGGATTGTCAGCTGTTTGCTGCTAAGAATAAAAAGCTAGAAGCCTTTCCTGCCTGTTCAGTGCCGGGGTTCAGGATACCTGCTTTGAATTGGAAAATAACTTGCCGACAAAGGTGGAGAATCCAGTTGTCATGGTCCATGGGGTACTAATGACGTGGTTAGGAGTTGGAAAAATATTCTCCTTCGGGATAATGAGCAGCTAGGGGCTAAATTTAAAAAAGCAAAACCACAAATGTCAATCTTTAACGGTGAGAAATAAGGAGTTGTGTAGTTTAAAAAGAATATTGCCAGAAAAGGTCGTAATATATGGAATTCATGGTGAGAAGAGTCATATTGCATTTTATAAAGTGAGGTTGGAGAGTCCAGTGAAAAGTGGTAGTTGGATTAATAGAGAAATTATCTTGTCCAGGAATACAGTTTATCTTGGGTAACGATATAGCTGGATCGCAGATGGGAATGATGCCTACTGTGGTTGCAAAGCCAGTGGAAAATCAAACTGAGGTTTTAAAGGAAGCTTATCCTTGGATTTTTCTTGATTGTTTGTTAACAAGGTCACAAAGCCACAGGTTAAAACAAGAGAATTCAAAGAAATAAAGAAATTGAAGTTCAATTATTAGAAATCATTTCTGACCAGATGATTGAGAAGGAACAAAAATGGGTGGAGGGCAAAGTTAATATTTTTAGTTCAGGAAAGTTAGCACAGAATTAGAACAGAATGATGTGGAGAGGTGAGGGCGGCATTGTTGTGCAGTGGTTAGCACTGCTGCCTCACAGCACCAGGAACCTCGGTTCAATTCTGGTCTTAGGTCACTGTCTGTGTGAAGTTTGCCCATTCTCCCCTTGTCTGCATGGCTTTCCTTTAACTGCTCTGGTTTCCTCCAAAGATGTGCAGGGTAGGTTGATTGGCCATGCTTAATTGCACCTTATGTCAGGGGGACTAGCAGGGTAAATACATTGGGTTACAGGGATAAAGCCGAGATGGGATTGTTGTTGGTGCAGACCCAATGGGCCAAACAGCTTCCTTCTACATGATAGAGATTCAGTGAGATAATGCAGTTATATCAGAAAGCATAGACAGAAGAAGGATGAGTGTGTACCGGAATGTTATTACTTTAAAAATGATGTCTTAATGAGGAAATGGAGACCTTTACCTATTTTTATTTATTTATTAGTGTCACAAATAAGCTTGAAGTTACAATGAGGTTACTGTGAAATCTCCTCGCCACCACACTTCAGATCCTGTCTGGAGACATTGAGGAAGAATTTAGCATGGCCAGTGTATCTAACCAGCATGACTTTTGTACTGTGGGAGGAAACCAGAGCACCTGGAGGAAACCCACACAGACATGGGGAGCACGCGCAGATTCCTCACAGACAGTGACCTGAGCCAGGAATCGAACCCAGGTCCCTGGCGATGTGAAGCTGCAGTGCTAACCATTGTCCCCTCGTGCTGCCCTTACATATACTGGGCAAAAATTCATCAAGTTGGTGGTCATAGAAAGGAGGTGTTGCGGCTAGCACGTAAGGTGGAGGTCACCAGTAGAAGGTCATTTGGGAGTGTGGAAAACTCAAGCGAAAATACAGAAACATTTTTATTGGCCTGGACTGCATAAAGATGTGACTGAATTTTGCCGAACATGTCAGTTAATAGGAAAACCTTAAGTGGTAAGTATCCTTAATACCCACCGTTCCAGCCTTTGAGGGTCATTTACAAGGATTTTAATTAATTGTGTAGGATACCTACCTAAAATGAAAAGAGAAAATCAATATTTTTTGACCATAATGGATGTGTCCACAAGATTTTCAGATTCCATTCCATTACGCAATATGACAGCTATAAGAGAAGCTACTTAAATATTTTTACTGGACTTTTACCCACAATCAGATCAAGAATCAAATTTTATGTTGAAGTTATTCAAGTACGCTATGGATAGCTTAGGAGTAAAACAATTTAAAACTACTGCATCCCATCCAGAATTGCAGGGAGCATTAAAAAGGTGACATCAAACTTTAAAGAACACTTTGAGGCTTATTGTCAAGATTATCCAGAGGATTGGGATAGAGGAATTCCATTTCTGTTCTTTTGCAATCAAGGATGCACCTAATAAATCAACTAAATTCAATTTGAATTGATTTTTGGTCTTAAGGTAAGAGGACCACATAAATTGATCAAAGAGAAATTGGTGAGTCAGTGTCCTGAGACCAGAAGCAAGATTTTCCGGCCATATGCTGGAACATCCCACCCGAGGTCAACGGACATTTGCATGGTCCATATCCTGCCTGCTACATTTCCTGTGGCCAGTGGGACATTCTACCTTACATTATTGGACTATGTGTCAAATTTTAGGAAGAGATTAAATAAGAACAAAGAACAAAAACAGCCCAGGAAACAGGCCCTTTGGCCCAACGAGCCCGTGCTGCCATCTTAACACCACCAGTTCCCCCCTCCACCCATGACCCTTATCTAATGTTTTATGGATAAATTTGTAATTTTGCTAGTGAAGATAAAGTATTAGTATTACTACCAATGGTAGATAAACTTTTAAATGCATGGTTTAGTGACTCTTATCAAATTGAAAAGAAATTGAATGAAGTGAATCATTTGGTAAGAACGCCTGGTAGAAGGAAACCTCACAGAGTATGGTATTTTGAGGGGGAGGAAAGCAGAAGTAGGATGTGTTAATCTCAATCAAACAAGTAAAACTGGTGAAGGTGGAGAAGGTGAACTGGCTACTGGACAATGAGACGAACCAATGATGTAGGCTTACACAGAAATTCAAGTTTTCTCTGAGATTCTGCTATATGAGAGTGGATCTTTCTCTGAGAGTTGCTGTTCAGAAGCTGCGGAGAGAGAGGAATCCCCTTCTGTTGCCGAAGTCTGGAAATTGGAGGCTGCCAGAGATTACGCTTTCTTCTATGAAGTTCTGCTGTTTGAGGATATATCCTTCACCGGACACTGCTCTCTGGATCTCTGTCCTGAAGTATTAAAGGCTGGAAATCTAGCACTACATTAACACACGTTATTTTATGCTAGTTTTTTAAAATTCATTCATGGGACATGGGTGTCACTGGCTGGCCAGCATTTATTGCTCACCCCTAATTGCCTGAGGGTGGTTAAGATCCAACCACATTGCTGTGGATCTGGAGTCACATATAAACCAGACCAGATTAGGGCAGCAGATTTATTTGGTTTGATTTATTATTTTCAAAAGTGGAAAGTATTGTATCTTGCGCGCTATACAGACAGAACAAAGGAAACGAGAGAATGCAGAATGTAGTCTTACAAACATAGCTAGGGTGCAGAGAAAGATAAATTCAGTGCAAGGGAGCTCCATTCAAATGTCTGAAGGCAGCAGAGAAGAAGCTGTTCTTGAGTCAGTTGGTACGTGATCTCACGTTTTTGTATCTTTTTCCCGACAGAAGAAGGTGGAAGAGAGAATGTCCAGGGTGTTTGGGGTTCTTAATTATGCTGGCTTCATTGCCGAGGCAGTGGGAAGTGTAAATAGAGTCAATGAATAGGAGGCTGGTTTGCGTAATGGATGGGGCCACATTCACATTTTGTAGTTCCTTGTGATTTTGGGCAGAGCAGGAGCCATTCCAAACTGTGAATAACCAGAAAGAATGCTTTCTATGGTGCATCTATAAACGTTGGTGAGAGTCGTAGCTGACGTGCCAGATTTTCTTAGTCTTCCAAGAAAGTGGAGACATCGGTAGGCTTTCTTATCTATAGTGTCGGCATGGGGGGACCAGGACAGGTTGTTAGTGATCTGACACCTAAAAACTTGAAACTCTTGACCCTTCCACTTCATCCCCGGTGATGTAGACGGGGGGCATGTTCTCCTCTGTCCTTCCTGGAGTTGATGACAATCTCTTTCATTTTGTTGACATTGAGGGAGAGATTATTGTTGCCGCACCAGATTCTCTAACTCATTCCTGTACTCTGTCTCATCATTATTTGAGATCCGACCACTATGGTGGTATCGTCAGCAAACTTGGAAATCGAGTTGGAGGGGAATTTGGCCAACTGTCATTGGTGTATAACGAGTATAGTAGGGGGCTGAGAACACAGCTCTGTGGGGCACCAGTGTTGACGATGATTGTGGAAGAGGTGTTGTTGCCTATCCTTACTGATTATAGTCTATATATTAGGAAGTTAAGGATCCAATTGCAGAGGGAGGTGCTGAGGCCCAGGCCCATAGAGTTTGGAGATGAGTTTCATAGGAATAATGTGGTTAAAGACTGAGCTGTAGTCAATAAATCAAAGTTTGACATAGGTGTCTTTGTTATCTAGGTGTTCCAGAGTTGAATGCAGAGCCAGGGAGGTGGCATCTGCTATGGATCTGTTGCGGTGGTAGGTTTCCTTCTCTAAAGGACATTAGTGAACCAGACAAGTTTTTCTAACAATCAATTCATGTTTATCAATAGATTCTTAATTCCAGACTGTTTTTATTGAATTCAATTCCACCATCTGCTGTGATGGATTTGAACCCGCGTCCTCAGAACATTAGCTGAGTTTTTGGATTAATAATCTAGTGATTATACTACTAGGCCATCACCTCCACTAGTTCTGTGGAAGGGTGTATATCTATGGGGTTAGTGCTTTAAATTGGAACTATAGAAATTGCTAATTGTTAAGAATCATACCTTGTCGTGTTTAAGTATTTTAATTGGTAAAAGCTGTGCTAACTTGTTTTGCTGTTTTCTAACTATGTCCTTAAATAAAGTTTGTATTGATGAAAGATTCCTAGTAAGTTAATTGCATCATAGCTGGAGTGAAACATCTTCTGCTCACCCTGTTGCCAGTATCAAAAATAAAAGTTGGGGTCAAGGCTAAATTCATAATATTCCTTGGAATTGCTGATCTGGTTCCTAACAGGCCTTTTGGCCCATTGAGTCTGCACCAGCAGTACCTACCACTAAAGTCGCACTAATCCATTTTCCAGCACTTGTCCCATATCCGTTTTTTATATACTTTAATCATACAGATATCAGCGGTTATCTCATCATTAGCTTTGGGTGGTTACATGCATTAGCCAATTGGGCTCCCCTAGCAACAATTAGCTTTCAATCACATTCCTTCAAAAACAACCATTAACTAAAGTCTATAACTTCTTGTTTTGGTTCCGCTTTATCTTAAGCTAAGTTGACCATCTGGACCTCGTGGTCCGATTATTTTTGTCTGTTCCGCATTTTATACAAAAATAAGATGTAGCTTAAAAGTTAGTTCATTATTTAATCAGCGACAGAATGATTTCTGTTAACCACAGAGCCCAGGAGTCACGTACACATAGGTTTCCAAAAGTCACAGTCTTAACTTTACTCCAACACCATCTATATCTTCCTGTAACCTACAAGCATTTTCTTCATGATTAACCACCCTACCAATCTGTTTCCAACGTATAACATTTTTAATGAGCATTCACGAGGGACATTGATAGATAGGAAGGAACATTTCCCTTAATAGATGGGCCAATAACCAGGGGGTGAATTAAGGTAAGGGACATGAGATTTTGAGGGGATGTGAGGAAAAACTGTTTCACCCAGAGGGTGGTGGGAATCTAGAACACGCTGACTGAAAAGATGGTAGAGACAGGAACCCGCACGACATTTAAGAAGCATTTAGATAACCACTTGAAATGCCATAGCATACAACTGTTGGTGAAGGGATTAGAAAAAACAGCTGCTTGATGTTTGGCACAGAGGTAAAGAGCCCTCTAGTGTGGTGTAAAACTCTTTGGGCACAATCTAATAAAAAAAATTCTGAAGGGGCAATCTTACCGGCTTGTTATGCCAGTCAATTGGAGTGGCAAACTGATACGATCGGTCAAAAGGCAAAAAACTGGCTTTAGAACATAGAACATAGAACACTACAGCACAAACAGGCCCTTCGGCCCACGAGTTGCGCTGATCACATCAACACCTACCAACCTACAGACCTATCTATAACCCTCAATCTCATTAAACCCCATATACTCATCCAGAAGTCTTTTAAAAGACCCCAGCGAATTTGCCTCCACCACCACTGATGGCAGCCGATTCCATTCACTCACCACCCTCTGAGTGAAAAACTTACCCCTAACATCACTTCTGAACTTCCCTCCCTCTACCTTAAATCTGTGTCCTCTCGTAGCAACCATTTCAACCCGGGGAAATAGCCTCTGAGAGTCCACCCTATCTATTCCTCTTAACATTTTGTAAACTTCTATCAGGTCGCCTCTCAACCTTCGTCTCTCCAGGTAAAAGAGTCCCAGCTTCCTCAACCTAACTTCATAAGGCATGCCTCCCAGTCCAGGCAACATCCTTGTAAATCTCCTCTGTACCCTCTCAATAGCTTCTACATCTTTCCTATAGTGAGGCGACCAGAACTGCACACAATACTCTAACTGAGGCCTGACAAGGGTCTTATAAAGTTGCAGCATTACCTCCCGACTCCTAAACTCAATCCCTCGATTAATGAAGGCCAGTACACCATACGCCTTCTTGACCACCTCTTCCACCTGCGAGGCCGATTTAAGAGTCCTGTGGACCCGGACCCCTAGATCCTTCTGCTCTTCAACACTACTCAGACTTCTGCCCTTGATAGTGTACTCGTTCATCCCGTTGGTTCTGCCAAAATGGACGACTACGCATTTATCCACGTTGAAGTCCATCTGCCACTTCTCCGCCCAGTCCTGCATCCTATCTATGTCCTGCTGCAACTTTTGCCTTCCTTCCAGACCATCCACAACACCACCGACCTTAGTATCATCAGCGAACATCAGCGACCATCCCTCCACTTCCTCATCCAGGTCATTTATGAAAATGACAAACAACAAGGGTCCCAGAACAGATCCTTGAGGCACTCCGCTGGTGACTGACCTCCATTCAGAAAAAGCCCCATCCACGACCACTCTCTGCCTTCTGCAGGCAAGCCAGTTCTGGATCCACAAGGCCAAAGGCCCTTGGATCCTATGCCCTCTCACCTTCTCAAGAAGTCTTGCATGGGGGACCTTATCAAACGCCTTGCTGAAGTCCATGTACACCACATCCACGGCACTTCCTTCGTCAATGTGTTCAGTCACATTATCGAAGAACTCAACTAGGCTTGTAAGGCACGACCTACCCTTGACAAATCCATGCTGACTATTCCTGATCATGTCAAACCTCTCCAAATGTTCGTAGATCTTGTCCCTCAGAAGCCTCTCCATCAGCTTACCAACCACTGAGGTCAGACTCACCGGTCGCTAATTTCCCGGGCTATCTCTGTTCCCTTTCTTGAAAATAGGAACTACATCCGCAATCCTCCAATCCTCCGGAACCTCTCCCGTCTCTATTGACAACGCAAAGATCATCGCCAGGGGCTCCGCAATCTCTTCCCTCATCTCCCACAGTATCCTGGGGTACATTCCATCTGGTCCAGGCGACTTATCTACCTTGATAGAATTCAAAAGTTCCAACACATCCTCCTCCTTAATATTCACGTATTCAATCTTTTCCATCTGCTGCAAATCCATAACAAAATCTCCCGGATCAGCTTCCACTGTGAATACTGAGGCGAAGTACTCGTTAAGCACCTCTGCCATTTCTTCTGGTTCCACACAAACCTTTCCCCCCTCACCTTTTATAGGTCCTATCCCTTCTCTTCTTATCCTTTTACCTTTCACATATTTATAGAAGGCCTTGGGATTCTCCTTAATCTTACCCGCCAAGGTCTTCTCATGACCCCTTCTGGCTCTCCTAATTTCCCTTTTAAGTTCCCTCCTACAGTCCTTATACTCCTCAAGATCTTTAACCTCTCCTAATTCCCTGAACCTCTTATACACCTTCCCTTTCCTCCTGACTAGGTTCAACACAGCCTTTGTGCACCACGGTTCCCGCGACCTACCAAAACCCCCTTGTCTCATCGGAACGTTGTCATTCAGAGCTCCAGACACACATTCCTTGAATATCTGCCACCTTCCTTCAGTACTTTTCCCTAAGAATGCCTCCTTCCAGTTTATTTGTCCAAGTAACTTCCTGATTTCTTCGTATCTCCCCTTACCCCAGACAAACACCTTCCTAGCCTGCCTGATCCTATCTCGTTCCAATGCAATTGTGAAGGAGATAGAATTATGGTCACCATTTCCAAGATGCTCTCCTACCGAAAGATCCATCACCTGCCCTGGTTCATTCGCCAGTACCAGGTCAAGTACAGCCTCTCCCCTCGTAGGCTTGTCCACATACTGTGTCAGGAAACCTTCCTGAACACACCTAACAAACTCCTCCCCATCCAAACCCCTTACCCTAGGGATATTCCGGTCGATGTTTGGGAAATTGAAGTCTCCCATCACAACAACTCTGTTATTAAAACATCTCTCCAGAATCTGTTTCCCTATTTGCACTTCAACTTCCCTGTCACTATTGGGCGGCCTATAGAAGACACCCAGCAAAGTTTTCGACCCTTTGCTGTTTATAACTTCCACCCACAGAGATTCTGTAGACATTCCCTCCACAACATCCTCTTTCTCTGCAGCCATGTCACTGTCCCTGATCAACAGTGCCACTCCACCATCCCTTCTGCCACCCTCCCTGTCCTTCCTGAAGCACCTGAAGCCTGGCACCTGAAGTACCCAGTCCTGTCCCCGAGACAACCAAGTCTCCGTAATGGCCACCACCTCACAATCCCAAGCAGCAATCCACACCCTAAGCTCATCTACCTTATTCACTACACTCCTTTCATTAAAATATATACACTTCAGCCCCTCAGTCTGGGCATTTCCCATCTCCACCACCTGTCTAACCTCCCTCCCATACTGCCTACGGTCCTCCCCTACCTGGGAGCGAACCTCCTCCGTCCCAGTCTCCCCATCACAGTTCCCTCCCCCCATCCTTTCTAGTTTAAAGTCCCCCCGGTAGCCTTAGCCAATCTTCCCGCCAAGATATTAGTCCCCCTGGTATTTAAGGGCCACCCGTCCTTACTATACAGGTCCCACCTACCCCTAAAGAGGTCCCAGTGATCTAGGAACCGAAATCCCTGCCCTCTACACCAGTCCCTCAGCCACGCATTCACCCTCCACCTCATTTCATTTCTTCCCTCATTCTCCCGTGGCACAGGCAGCAATCCTGAGATTACTACCTTGGCTTTTCTCTTCCTCAGCTGCCTACCCAGTTCCCTATAGTCCCTTTTCACAAGTGCCTCCCTCTTCTTGCCTACGTCAGTAGTACCTATATGTACTACAACCTCTGGTTCCTCACCCTCCCCTTTCAGGATGTCTGGGACACGCCCAGAGACATCACGAATCCCAGCCCCAGGGAGACAAACCACCATCCGCGACTCACGTCTACGTCCACAAAAACGCCTGTCCGCCCCCCTCACTGTGGAATCCCCTATTAACACTACCTTTCTGCTCTCTTTTTTGATTTTTTGGCTCACTGGCTCAGCTCCAGAGACCTGGCCACCGCTTCCTCCCTCAGATCAGCTGTCCCCCCCAGTAGTACTCAGGCCGGAGTACTTATTTTGAAGGGGGACATCCACCGGAGTGCTCTCCATCACCCGTGTTTGTGCCTGCTTTCTCATGTCTCGCAATATTACCGCCCACATTCTGACAGCGTAATCAGCCTCACACTCAGGAAGGGCGTGAGGCTGATTTAAATATTCATCACTTCATTTCAATATAGTCCTGAACACAATTGTCTGATCTCACTTGCCCGATTGAACTTGCCAGTGGAGGACCTCGCTGACAAGGATCATGTATGGCCCACACCAATGCGAACCTGACATGATGGCCTTGCTTGGTGGGATCAGAGGCCATTGAAGTCCCCTGGGTGAACTGGGTCAAGGTCAGGCAGTGTCACTTGGGAAGTGCCAGTCCGGCACTGCCAGCCTGGCAACCTGGCAGTGCCCACTGGGCACCAGGCAGTGTCAAGGGGAGGGTAAGAGCCTGAAGGGACTTGGGCTGAAGGAGAGGGTATGGGGTGTATTCTTCTTCAGGGATCAGCCAATGCAGTGATCAGCTGGGGATGAGGGGGAAGATCATGGCCAAAACTTTGCTGGGCGTGGGTGGGATCTAGGTTGGAGATCAGCTGGGGAGGGCGGATCAGTGCTATTGATTGGCTGGGGGTGGGGGGAATCAGTGCCAGTGATCTGCTGCAGGTAGTGTGGAATAGGAACCACTACTCAGCCGGGATGGGGAGGGGGATCAGGTCCAGTGATCTGCTGGGGATCGGTTGGATCGGAGCCAGTGATTGGGGTGGTAGGGATGCAAATGGGGGGATGGTGATTGGGGCCAGCATTCAAGGGGAACGACTTCATGCAATGTCCAAGGAAGTGGAGATCTCCCAGTGCACCGAGTACACTTCTGGACTTCTGAGTGCCGTGTGATTGTGTCTGAATGCTCACCCAGAAAATGGGTGTGATTCTCTTGTTTGCATGCTTATTTTGCACTTTGACTCTTTTTTGGTAAGATCGCCTGCCAAGTGCGTGCCGAACGAGTGACAAAATCGGAGAGTTTCAGATCTATTTTTTTGGACGAGGTTGAAAATTCAATCTTATGCCACTCTGCCACTTTCTTGGACAGAAGTATGATTCTCACCCATTCGGGGTGGGAGGGGAGCATAAGCTCACCAAGGAAGCAGGTGCCCCGAATGCCCAGTTAAGTAGGAGACCTCCTGGCACCACCCCCCATGGAAATCTTCATTCCACACCCCTCCACCCACCCCCGCCCCCGTCATCGGCAGTAGTGTAACTCCCAGTGGTAGCACAGGTTGCTGGCATCAAGGTATTGGGACCTTCCCAATGGGTCCCCTCTGCAGTTGACCTTGCACACCCTGTACCTGCCTCTTTCCAAATTCTCTTCTGCTTGTTCCCCGTGCCTGTATACCCCCTCGCCCCCATTCCCTACCGATTGCTCCCCGTGCCAGTTTCCCCACCTCTGTTATTCATCCTCCCCTTGCATACACCCTACTGCTAACCATCCCTGCAAAGATTCCCCCCTTGCCACCCTCCCTGTTATAACCCCATCCCCACTCAGGCCCTACCCCTATGACACTGCCCTGGCACAGTTATGAGAATTCTGTGATTTCAGTGGCAACTGACCACCCTGGCGATGCACTTGAGGGCTCATTAATGGCATGTAAATCATGGCATTAATATTTAAATCATAAAAATAGGGTTGGTAAGATTATGTGAGGTGAGAAACTGGGCACGAACCCAATCTTACTGGCTCGCCAGTTCAGTTGCTCAGTTCAACGAGCCAGTAAGATTGCGCCATATGACTCTATGATGATGTTCTCAACATAGATGGGTAAGAGATCTAACTCGCAATCAGCTCACCGTGAAAGTGGCCAGGGCATATTGCTGAACTGATTTCCCGACAGCGGAATTCTGATTTTTGGCCCTCTCAAGAGTCACCTTTGCCAAGACCTGAACCTTAAGCCCAGGACCAGGTAAGTGTGGGGGCCTCACGCAAAGGTGGGAGTTGAGGCCCAGGGACGTGGGCAAATGGTTATGGGGAAATGTGGGGTTCTGCCTTCCCAACATTGCGGAGAGGTCGGAGAGCGTGGGAGTCAAAGAACAAAGAACAAAGAACAATCCAGCACGGGAAACAGGCCCTTCGGCCCAACGAGCCCGCGCCGCCACATCACCCTACACCTATTCTACCCTGCATGGCTACGAATGGAACCCTACTCAGTCAGATTCAGGGAAGAAATAGTGTCGATTTGGTAAAAACCGATTAGCCTGAGAGCACATTTTTGGGGTGTGGGAGGAAACCGGAGCGCCCGGAGGAAACCCACGCAACCACAGGGAGAATGAGCAAACTCCCACAGACACAGGCCCAAATCCATGTGCCTGCACAGCCAGCAGTGCTAGTCACTGAGCTGTTGCGGCGCCCATCTACCGGTCCAGGATCAAGCACACACACCGACACGAAGTTCTAGGCCACTCCTGGAACTTCCAAGAGCAGCCCAGGCACGACCCGCCGTGTGAATGCCCCTCGTTTGACACGAGGTGGACCTCCACCTGTGGAAGAAAGTCAAAATATTAATCTTACAGCCTGCCTTTCCGGTGTCTCCCGAGGTTTAACCCTATTTAATATCCCCTACCATATCCCTCCATTCTCGTTTCACTCATGTGCCTATCTAACTGCATCTTAAAAGAGTCCAATGTTCCTGCCTCCACCACCCTACTCGGTAGCGCGTTCCAGACCCCTACAACTCTCTGCGTAAAGAACCTTCCTCTCACCTCCAAATTATACCTCTCCCCCCTCACCCTTAAATGATGACCTCTCGTGTTTGTATCCAGTCTAGGGAGCAGTCTCTCACTATTAACTCTATCCATTCCCTTCATTATCTTATATACTTCTATCATGTCCCCTCTCAATCTCCGCCTTTCCAAGGAGAATAGTCCCAGTTTCTTCAACCTCTCCTCGTAACCCAGTCCCCCCATGCCAGGCAACATCCTGGTAAACCTCCTCTGCACCCTTTCCAGAGACTCCACGTCCTTCCGGTAGTAAGGTGACCAGAACTGGACGCAGTACTCCAAATGCGGTCTAACCAACGTTCTGTACAACTGAAGCATTAGACAGCAGCTTTTATACTCTATGCCCCTTCCTATAAAGGCCAACATCCCATAAGCCTTCCTAACGACCTTCTCCACTTGTGATGCAACCTTCATGGATTTGTGAACCTGCACTCCCAGGTCCCTCTGTATGTCAATACTCCTAATCGGCCTCCCTTTAATCTCATAGCTCCTCTCTGCATTGTTCCGTCCAAAATGCATCACCTCGCATTTGTCAGGATTAAATGCCATCTGCCACCTATCTGCCCACTGCACCAACCTATCTATATCCTGTTGTATCACCTGACACTCCAGTTCCGTACCCGCCAACCCTGCCATCTTGGTGTCATCAGCAAACTTGCTAATCACACCACCTACGCCCTCTTCCAAGTCATTTATGTAGACTACAAAGAGGAGAGGTCCCAGTACTGAGCCCTGCGGCACACCACTGGTCACTGACCTCCAGCCCGACAAGGTCCCTTCCACAACTACCCTCTGTCTCCTATTTCCCAGCCAGTTCTCAATCCACCTAGCTACCTTGCCTCGTATCCCATGCGCCTTAACCTTTTCTACCAGCCTACCGTGAGGGACTTTGTCAAACGCCTTACTGAAATCCATATAGATGACATCAACGGTTCTCCCATCGTCAACCGTTTTTGTCACCTCCTCAAAGAATTCCACCAGATTCGTAAGGCAAGACCTCCCTCTAACAAAGCCATGTTGCGTATCCCTAATCAGATCGCAACGCTCCAAATGCTCATACATCCTACCCCTAAGTATTTTTTCCATTAACTTCCCTACCACCGACGTCAAACTCACCGGTCTATAATTCCCAGGGTTATCCCTACTGCCTTTTTTGAACAACGGGACCACATTTGCTACCCTCCAGTCTTCTGGGACCTCACCTGTGTCCAAAGAAGAGACAAAGATTTGCGCCAGAGGCCCAGCAATTTCATGTTTCGCCTCCCTAAGCAGCCTGGGATAAATACCATCAGGCCCCGGAGCTTTATCCGTCTTTACGCTACCTAAAAGCCCTAGCACTTCCTCTCTCGTAATAACTATATCCTGCAAATAAACCTCCACTCCCTCCAAGAGACCACACGATTCCGAACCCCTCTCCTTTGTGAATACCGACGCAAAGTATTCATTCAGGAGCTCCCCCATCCCCTCCGACTCAATACACAACTCACCACTCTTGTCCCTAAGAGGACCAATTTTCCCTCTAACTACTCTCTTGCCTCTGATATAGGAATAAAATGCCTTTGGATTTTCCTTAATCCTACCAGCCAAAGCCATCTCATGCCCTCTCTTTGCCCTTCTAATTCCCCTTTTTAGCTCCCTCCTACTCTCGCTGTATTCTTCCAGCGCACTCTCCGTACCCATTTGTTTTGACCTAACATACGCCTCCCTCTTCTTCCTGACCAAGTCTTCAATATCCTCCGTAATCCACGGCTGTCTAATCCTTCCTTTCCCATCCTTTCGCTTAACCGGAACATACCTCCCCTGCAACCATTTCATTTTGTCCCTAAATGCCTCCCACTTGCCAACCGTGGACTTGCCAGCTAACAGTCCCTCTGGTGAGTCTGGTGAGAAGGCCATTCAGAACATTTTACAGCAATCTCCTGCCTAGAAATTCTCTGTCCTTTAAAGTATTGTGAACCATGAGGAAGGTGGTATAGAAAAGCTAGTGGATTGGGCGGACAGATGGCAAATGAAATATAATGCAGAGAGGTGTGAAGCAATTCATTTTGGGAGGTAGAACAGAGATAGTATAAAACAAAAGATGCAACTTTACAGAAGATGCAGGAATAGAGGGATCTTGAGTGTATATGTGTGTAAACTATTGAAATTGGCGGGACAGGTTGACAGAACAGTTAACAAAACCTACAGCATCCAGAGTCTTTCTATTAGGATCGTAAGGTGCAAATGCAGGGATGTTATGTCAAACTGTATAAGACATTAGTTTGGCTGCAACTGGTGTATTTTGGGCATGTCACTTCAGGAATGATGTGAAGGCATTGGGGAGAGTGCGGAAAAGATTCCAGAGAATGGTTAGGAACATTAGGAACTTCAGTTACATAGTTAGAATGAAGAAGTTGGGACTGTTCTCCTTGAACAAGAAAAGGCGGAGAGGAGTTTTGATAAAGATATTCAAAATCATGAGGTGTCTGGAGAGAGTAAATAGGAAGAGACTGTTTCATTTGTGAATAGATTGAGAACCAGAGGGCACTGGTTTAAAATAGTTGACAAATGAAACAATGGAGACATGAGGATTTTTTTCCTGCAGCAAGTGGCCAGGATCTGGGAGGCACTGCCTGAGCGTGTGCTGGAGGGGATCAGCTGAGGTTTTCATGTGAAATTGGATCATGATCAGCTCAAAATTAACAGAATGAATGACCTTCTGTGCAATAAGCATTCTACGATTTGCCTGATCGAAAATGTTCCACTTTTTAACGTTCCTCTCTTTGCTTCTTCGAAGTGTAAATGGTAAATATTTGAAGGCAATGATAAAGGATGATAGGACTGAAAATGGAGTAGATTGCTCATGCAAAGATGCAAATGTTTCTCGCTGTTTTGTAAAATTTTGTGGTTCTGTGTTTTCAGAGCAGTCTAATTAAGAAATGAAAAACTGCCATGCGTGACATTTGTTATTCAAGGTAGGTTTTAAGGATAGTAAGAATTTTGTCTTAAGGATAGTAAGAATCTTATCCGGAGGGAAGTGCAAACCATTTGAATTGTAAGACTTGAATTATTGTCAAGATCAAGGACTCTCTTTCTTCATGCTGGTCTGTATATTATGGGCCCGATTTTACCATTTTCATTCCAAGTGCCGAGTCTGGGCGAAGTACAGATCCGACTTAAGAGATCCGTTTTCAGGCACCCCCATACCCTCTCAGCCATCTGCAGTTCGATTCGTGCCGTGGGCAGGGCTTAGCACTGCTGGAACGATCGGAGCTCTGAACTGCGCACGCGCAGTTAGAAATTGGAAAAAGTGCGCCCACGTCAGATCTCTCCAAGCCGCGGAAAATGGAGAAAGTGGCCCGGGAGCGAAAAGCGGGAGCGAGGATGTACCTCGGGGGAGGGGTGGGTGGAGGCAGGTAAGATGTATCTCTGGGGGGGGGGCGGGGGACAGATGGATCTCTGGTAAGGGGGTGAGGGGGGCAGGGGTGGCGATCGGTCTGTGTGGTGGTGGGGGGGGGGGTGAATAAGGGGGTAGTGATGTGTGTGTGTGTTCCCCTTATTCACACCCCCACTACCCACACACATCACTACTCCGCTTATCCACCCCCCCCAATACCCCAACCAATCACCACCCCTGCCCCCTCCCCCCCCCCGCCACCGATCGTCTGCAGTTTGGCAGTGGATTCCCCCTGCCCCCCCACCAGAGATCCATTTGCCCCCCCCCACCAGAGATTCATCTGACCCACCTCCCTCCCCCCCCAACCAGACAACGATGTGACCTCACTCCCCTCCTACACCCCCCCAACCAGACAATGATCTGCTCCACCTCCACCCCCCACCCTCACCACTGATCTGAGTCAGAGAGCCGTTGGAAACACTGAATGCGCTCCCAACTCAGACTTTTATTCAGCAGATCCGTTACGACACAGTTCCGGATCGGCAAACACAGCAGAAAAGGGGGAAATGCTAATAGAGTTGGGCAGGCAGTTCATTAAATTGATTTAAATGCATTCAAACGGCACGGATTCCTGCCATTCGCGGGTCTGGGTGAAGTCACAATCTGCTTAGACTCTGGTGCAGATCATGATAACGGCTTCAGTTCCAACTTTACCACAATTTTGTGCCTGAAAACGGGCGCAAATTGTTGGTAAAATCCGGCCCAATGAGTTCAAATCATCCTTTTAAATTTTCTCAAATGTTATTCAGCTGTGGAATGAGGAATGAGCTATTTCTGGAAGTATCAATGATATGCTTGTTTAATGTTGAGTAAATATGTAAAAAAGAAGAAAATATACTGATGGAGAAGCTGACAGAAATAGATTTTGCTGTAAACCCTGAAGGCACAATCTCAATAAATACAAACAATGTATCATCTATTATTAGTTCCACAAAACATCTTTCTACCTGTCATTCCTGTCAAATGTGATTGTAAGTAAAAATCAACTGTTACAATGTGATTGAGGTTGTTGGTGGAGTGGATTAATCAGACTGCCTATAAAACGCCAGCCTTTCAGTGAGCACATCAGGGGTGGAGATGCTGCTTGATGTTTGTACTCCAGTATTAGGAGATATGTGAGGTCAGGTGTTATTGCTGATAGAGGCAGAATTGTAGCTAATTACAAGCTCCAGAGCCAGAACTTCTGACACGGTTACACCTGGATGACGGAAATCTGAACATGACTGAGCCAAATAGTAGAAAACAAGGGTTCAAAAAATGTCGGAGTGCTACTTTCAACATTGATGGATTTAGTTTCACTATACGTAAGTGAATAGACTGTAACTGAAAAGAACTAAAGAGCTGAGATAACTTGTATTTTACGTTATATTGTGTTGATGTGTTTTCAAATGTATACAGCTGCAGAATTAGATTTATTTCCCTATAGTTTAGAAGAATTTACAGTTCATATGAAAAGTAGCCAAGATTTGGGGCAGAACATTGACTGGTTTAGTTTTATCTACCTTATTTTTAGTAATTTAGATGATTAACGTTGAAGAGATTTGGTCTATTTTGAATTGGTTTGTGGTTTGAAAAAGCTTCACAACTCTCGTTGCAGCAAATGGTGAGCTACAATAGTAAGATGTGTCTATGTTGCACTAAAATGGATGTAACATTTTCTTAGTAGCATTTAAGTGTTAATTACACCAGTGATCACACCAGGTGGGATTGAAAGAAGAGCTGACCATCATAGCATAATCCATTGTTTTATGAGGCAGAACACTGCCACCAAAATCAAAAGGGTGTTAATGCTATTATAATGCTGTCCACCTACATACATGTCGCTCCACTGCAGAAAGCGACTTTCCTTGGTTTCAAAATATTATACGAATGCAAGTATGTTTGCATAACATTCTGAAAAATTATAATAACGGCTACTTTGACTGCTTTTCATCTTTTAATCTGTTTTGCAAAAATATCTAAGCACTCTAATTAAGCCTTGTTAGTGTGGGTTTTTTTGCTTTTAATGAGACGTCTTGTTATTGGATAATGCAAACCTGTTAGATTGTGTATTGAATTGCCCTTAAATATCCACTGCACTTTTATAACAGAGCCCATTATAAAAACTAAGCAAAAACTAGTGAATTACTGGTGTGCTGTTCAGTTACATTAATTGATAATTGTTGCAATACACTGGACAGGTGAGATCATTTTGGATTGTCTGAACTTTACAGAAAATTTCAAAGCTGATGTTTGCTATATCTTACTGATAAAATGTTCTATGAGCTGATTGCTGTCTCCATGGTAACAAAACAGGACATGATGTCACATGATTTCAACTGCTGCCAGCAACTCGTTCCAGCTTCCATTCACAGCTTGAAATTCAGTGGGTTTCTCATTATCCTTGTTTGTTGAGTAATTAGTACAGCTTGTTTCACCCACCAAACCCTGAAAACAGTCTGAATGTAGGGCATCTGGTATTGACATTACTGTGGGTACCAAGACACCTTGGGGTTCTTCATTTATTATTAACGCGCTGAGTTGGGCCTCCTAATAGACCGAATAGCATTTGACAGAAATCCTTTGTGGGCACATTTGCTGGGGAAGATACTAAAACTCTTGAATTTAGGTTCACATTAAGGTGTTGTTTACAATGAAAGATTGAACTAATTTGCAAGTTCAGCTGGATGTAAGAAATGTGTATTTATATCACATCTTTATGTAGGAAAATATCTCCAAGATATTTCACTGACATGTAATGAGACAAAAATTGACAACAAGATAAATGTTACAAGAGGTGACATAAAACTTGAAAGTTATAATTTTAAAACAGTCTTAAAGGATGACAAAGAAATGGAGCAGAAAAAAAAGGTTTCAGGCAGGAATTTATGATGATTTTGGCCTGGTTGGCTGATCAAGGCAGGTCACCAACAGTGAGAGGCAGGGATAGGTCAGATTCTGAAAAGTGCAGACTTCTGCAAAGTTTTTTCCTTTATTCTTTCCTGGGACAACATATATCTTCACATCCTCTTTGACCATAGGTGAGGCTTTAGAGGACAGGAGAATAGCCAGTGCTGTTCCCTTGTTCAAGAAAGAAAGCATGGATAATCCAGGCAATTATAGACTGGTGAGCCTGACATCAGTGGTGGGGAAGCTTTTGGAGAAGATATTGAGGGACAGGGTATATGCACGTTTGGAAGAAAATGGACGAGTTGGTGACAGACTGCATGGTTTTGTATGGGGAAGGTCATGTCTCACCAATTTGATTGAATTTTTTGAAGAGGTGACGAAGATAATTGGCGAGGGAATGGCTGTGGATGCAGTCTATATGGACTTTAGTAAGGCTTTAGACAAGGTCCCACGTGACAAACTGGTGCAAAAACTAAAATCACATGGGATTCGGGGTGGGCTGGCTAGATGGATACAGAACTGGCCTGGTCATAGAAGACAGAGAGTAGCAGTGAAAGTGTATTTTTCAGAATGGAGATCTCTAGCTAGTGGTGTTCCACAGGGATCAGTGCTGGGACCTCTGTTACTTGTAGTATATAGAAATGATCTCGGAGGAAAACGTGGGTGGTCTGATTCATAAATTTGTGGATAACACAAAGACTCGTGGAGTTGTTGATAGTGCCGGTGATTGTCAGAGGATACAATAGGATATGGAGACTTAGGCACAGAAATGGCAGATGGAGTTCAATCCAGACAGGTGATGCATTTTGGAGAATCAAATTCAGATGTGAATTATACTGTAAATGGCAAAACCCTTAAAATATTAACACACAGATGGATCTGGGTGTTCAGGTCCACATTTCCCTAAAAGTGGCAACACAGATAGCCAAGATGATTAAAAAGGCATACACATACTTGCCTTCACTGGGTGCTGTATTGAGTACAAAAATTGGCATATTATGTTGCAACTATATAAAAGCTTAGGCTGCATTTGGAGTATTGCATACAGTTCTGGTAGCCACACTACCAGAAGGACATGGAAGTTTTGAAGGGAGTGCAAAGAATGTTCCACCAGCTGATAGGTGGGAATTTAAACCCATATATCCAGAGCTTTAGCCTGTCTCTAGTTTACTAATCCAGTAATATTAGCACTCTGCCACAGACTTCCCTGGAGGAACATGTAGAAGACATCAGTAACATACCAAGAATTCAAGAGAGTCAGGGAGTAGAGGTTAGTATGGTGACCATTACTAAGGAGAAGGTGCTGGGGAAGCTAAAAAATTTGAAGATGTATAAATCACTTGGACCAGATGGACTGCAGCCTGGACTTTGAAAGAAGATAGCTGAAGCAATTGTGGAGGCATTTAGTGACGATCTTTCAGGACTCAGAGAGGGTCCGAGAAGACTAGAAAATCACGAATGTTCCAACGTTGTAAAAGAAGGGAGGGAGGTAAAAGATGGGAAATTACAGGTTGGTTAGCCTGTCTTTGATTATTGGTAAGATTTTAGAGTCCATTATTAAAGATGAGATTTCGGAATACTTGGAAGTGCATAGGGCAAAGTCAGCATGGTTTCATCAAGAGGAAGTCAAGCCTGACAATTCTATTAGGCTTTGAGGAGGTAATGAGCAGGTTAAACCAGGAGAGCCAGTGGATGTTACATAGTTAGATTTCCAGAAGGCCTTTGACAAGGTGCAGCACAGGAGGCTGCTAAGTGAGATAAGAGCCCATGGTCAAGGTACTATCATGGACAGAAGATTGGCTGACAGAAGGCAGAAAGTGGGGATAAAAGGGTACTTTTCAGGATGGGAGATGGTGATTAGTGGAGTCCCATAGGGGTCACTGTTGGGACCACAACTTTTCAATTTATGCATCGTAATCTAGATGAAGAAACTGAGGGCCTTGTGGTTAAATTTGCAGATTATACAAAGATAGGTGGAGGAACAGGTAGAATTGAGGAGCTGGAGAAGCTGCAGAAGAAATTGGACAGGTTAGGAGAGTGGGCAAAGAAGTGGCAAATGGAATACAATGTGGGAAAGCATGATGTTATGCACTTTGGTAGGAAGAATAGAGGCATTGATTATTTTCTAAATGGGGAGAGAATTCAGAAATTGGAGGTGCAAAGGGACTTGGAATTCCTAGTTAATACTTGGTAGTTAGGAAGGCAAATGCAGTGTTAGCATTTGATTCAAGAGGACCAGAATACAAAAACATGGGTGTAACAGTGAGGCTTTATAAGGGTTTGAGCAGACTACATTTGGAATATTGTAGCAATTTTGGGCCCCGTACCTAAGGAAGGAGAGGGTCCAGAGGAGTTTCATGAGAATGATCCCAGGAATAAAAAGCTTGATGTATGAGAAATATTTGAAGACTTTGGGTCTGTACTCAATGGAGGATGAGGGGGGATCTCATTAAAACTTACAAAATTCTGAAAGACCTGAATAAAGTGGATGTGAGGATGATGTTACCATTAGTAAGAGAGACTAAGATCTGAGGACACAGCCTCAGAGTAAAGGATTGACCCTTTAGAACCAAAATGTGGAGGAATTTCTTCAGTGGTGAATCTATGGAATTAATTGCCATAGAAGGCTTTGAAGGTAAGGTAATTGTACTTAAGACAGAGATAGACAGGTTCTTGATTGGTAAGGAGATCAGAGGTTATAGGGAAAGCATGGGAGGATGGAGTTGAGAAATCTATCAGTTGTCACTGAATAGCAGAGCAAAGTCGATGGACCAAATAGCCTAATTCTGCTTCTATATTTTATAGAGTTATAGAGGTTTACAGCATGGAAACAGGCCCTTTGGTCCAACTTGTCCACGTCGCTCAGTTTTTACCATTAAGATAGTCCCAATTGCCCACGTTTGGCCCATATTCCTCTATACCAATCTTACCCATGTAACTGTCCAAATGCTTTTTAAAAGACAGAATTGTACCTTCCTCTACAATTACCAGTGGCAGCTCTTTTCAGGCACTCCCCACCCTCTGTGTGAAAAAGGTTGACCCTCTGGATCCTTTTGTACCTCTCCCTTCTCACTTTAAACCTATGCCCTCTAGTTTTCGACTGCCCACTTTTGGGAAAAGACATTGACTATCTAACTGATCTATGTCCTTCATTATTTTATTAGCATCTATAAGATCACCCCTAAGCCTCCTATGCTTCAGGGAAAAAATCCCAGTCTATCCAGCCTCTTCTTATAATTCAAACCATCAAGTCCTGGTAGCATCCTAGTATATCTTTTCTGCACTTTTTCTAGCTTAATAATATTCTTTCTATAAAAGGATGACCAGAACTATACACAATATTCCAAGTGTGGCCTTACCAATGTCTTGTACAACTTCAACAAGACATTCCAACTCCTGTATTCAATGTTCTGACCAATGAAACCAAGCATGCCGAATGTCTTCTTCACCACCCTGTCCACCTGTGACTCACTTTCAAGGAGCAGTGAACCTGTATCCCTAGATCTCTTTGTTCTGTAACTCTCCCCAAAGCCCTTCTATTAACGTAAGTAAGTCCTATACCAAAATGCATCACCTTGCATTAACCTAAATTAAGCTCCATCTGCCATTCATCAGCCCACTGGTCCAATTGATCAAGATCCCATTGCAACCTTCACTGTCCACTATGCCACCAATCTTGGTGTCTTTTGCAAACTTACTACCATGCCCTAAATTCTCATCCAAATCATTAAATGACAAATTACAGTCGACCCTTGTCGACGTTCCTTAAGGCACACTGCAGGTCACAGACCTCCAGTTTGAAAAAACAATCCTCTACAACCGCCCTCTGTCTTCTATCATCAAGCCAATTTTGTATCTGATTGGCTACCTCACCCTAGATCCTGTGAGATTTAACCTTATTGCAACCTATCATGTGGTACCCTGTTAGAGACCTTGCTAAAGTCCATATAGACAACATTGACTGCACTGCCCTCATCTACGTTCTTGGTTACCTCTTCAAAAAACTCAAATTCATGAGACATGATTTTCCACTCATAAAGCTCTGCTGACTATCCCTAATCAGTCCTTGCTTCTGTAAATGCCTGTCGATCTCTCCTCTCAGAATACCCTGTAACAGCTTATCCACAACAGACGTTAGGCTCATTTCGACATCGTCCCCACTGATGTAGACAGGAGCATGTCCTCCACCACACTTCCTGAAATGGATGACTATCTTCTTCATTTTACTAACATTGAGCGAGGGATTATTTCCGTCACATCAGTTCACCAGATTCTCTATCTCTTTCCTGTACTCCATCTCATCATTGTTTGAGATCCAACCAACTACGGAGGTGGCATCAGCAAACATGATCAGTGAACGGATAGGGAGGGTGAAGCAATGAAGGAACACAAATCCAAGAGAATTTTAAATTTGAGGCATTAGAACATAGAACATAGAACATTACAGCACAAACAGGCCCTTCGGCCCTCGAGTTGCGCTGATCGCATCAACCCCACCAATCTATAGACCTATCTATAACCCCCAATCCCATTAAACCCCATATATGCCCCTGGAGTCAGGTTCCTCAATCTCCTGTTTTTTGAAGGCAGTTTACTGGACTGGGCAATTGGTTTCCTTAGCACTGCTGCTTTCACACCTAGGATAATGGCTTCGCTGGCAAAGCCAGCATTTATTGCTCATCTCTAATTCTCCTTGAGTAAGTGCTACCTTTGAATTTCTGAACTTTGTGCTGTTGGGGAATAAACTTTGCTGGGAAAACTAACGAGACGAAGGTGGAGAGGCGACCTGATAGAGGTTTATAAAATGTTGAGAGGAATAGATAGGGTGGATTCTCGGAGACTATTTCCCAGGGCTGAAATGGTCGCTACGAGAGGACACAGGTTTAAGGTGCAGGGAGGCAAGTACAGAGGAGATGTTAGGGGTAAGTTTTTCACTCAGAGGGTGGTGAGTGAGTGGAATCGGCTGCCGTCAGTGGTGGTAGAGGCGAACTTGCTGGGGTCTTTTAAGAGACTTCTGGATGAATATATGGGATTTTAATTTGATTGAGGATTCTCGATAGGCCTGGTAGGTAGGGATATGATTGGCGCAACTTGTAGGCCGAAGGGTCTGTTTATGTTGTAGTGTTCTATGTTCTATAACCATAATTATCTTCCTTCAGGTACCATACCCTAAGAAGGCATTGGTGACCATGGACTTCCATTGGATTGGTTCGCTATTACGTTTGGTAGGGTACTTCAGCTGCATTCTGCAGTATGGCTGACTCTCATTCCTTACCATCTATCCTCAGGCACATAGATGGCCATAATTTATTGTTCATCCCTAATTACTGCTGAAGAAGTGGTGACGAGCTACCTTCTTGAATCACTGCAGTCCATTGTTAGGAAGAAACTGCCTATTAAAATTTTCTCTGCTAGTTTGATACAACAGAATGGGTTACTAGGCTGTTTCAATGGGTGTTTAAAGAGCCTGAAACTTTAACTCTACTTCTCTCTCCACAGATGCTGCCAGACTTATTGTGAAATCCAGAATTTTGTTTGTTATTTCAGATTCCCAGCATCCAGTGTTTTGCTTTTGAAAGAGTCAGCAATGTATTTGTGGTTCTTGAGTCTTGCGTATTGGAGAGGTTTGACATGATCAGAAATAGTCAGCATGGATTTGTCAAGGGCAGGTCGTGCCTTACAAGCCTAGTTGAGTTCTTCGATAATGTGACTGAACACATTGACGAAGGAAGTGCCGTGGACGTAGTGTACATGGACTTCAGCAAGGCGTTTGATAAGGTCCCCCATGCAAGACTTCTTGAGAAGGTGAGAGGGCATGGGATCCAAGGGCCTTTGGCCTTGTGGATCCAGAACTGGCTTGCCTGCAGAAGGCAGAGAGTGGTTGTGGATGGGGTTTTTTCTGAATGGAGGTCAGTCACCAGCGGAGTGCCTCAAGGATCTGTTCTGGGACCCTTGTTGTTTGTCATTTTCATAAATGACCTGGATGAGGAAGTGGAGGGATGGGTAAGTAAGTTCGCTGATGACACTAAGGTCGGTAGTGTTGTGGATGGTCTGGAAGGATGGCAAAAGTTGCAGCAGGACATAGATAGGATGCAGGACTGGGCGGAGAAGTGGCAGATGGACTTCAACGCGGATAAATGAGTAGTCGTCCATTAGCAGAACCAACGGGATGAACGAGTACACTATCAAGGGCAGAAGTCTGAGTAGTGTTGAAGAGCAGAAGGATCTAGGGGTCCGGGTCCACAGGACTCTTAAATCGGCCTCGCAGGTGGAGGAGGTGGTCAAGAAGGCGTATGGTGTACTGGCCTTCATTAATTGAGGGATTGAGTTTAGGAGTCGGGAGGTAATGCTGTAACTTTATAAGACCCTTGTCAGGCCTCATTTAGAGTATTGTGCGCAGTTCTGGTTGCCTCACTATAGGAAAGATGTAGAAGCTATTGAGAGGGTACAGAGGAGATTTACAAGGATGTTGCCTGGACTGGGAGGTATGCCTTATGAAGTTAGATTGAGGGAGCTGGGACTCTTTTCCCTGGAGAGACGAAGGTTGAGAGGCGACCTGATAGAAGTTTACAAAATGTTGAGAGGAATAGATAGGGTGGAATCTCAGAGGCTATATCCCCGGGTTGAAATGGTTGCTACGAGAGGACACAGATTTAAGGTACAGGGAGGGAAGTTCAGAAGTGATGTTAGGGGTAAGTTTTTCACTCAGAGGGTGGTGAGTGAATGGAATCGGCTGCCGTCAGTGGTGGTGGAGGCGAACTCGCTGGGGTCTTTTAAAAGACTTCTGGATGAGTATATGGGGTTTAATGAGATTGAGGGTTATAGATAGGTCTGTAGGTTGGTAGGTGTTGATGTGATCGGCGCAACTTGTGGGCCGAAGGGCCTGTTTGTGCTGCAGTGTTCTATGTTCTATGTTCTATGTTCTGCCTCATTAATTCTATCACTACTCACAGTAGTAGTGCTTTGCTTGCTTTTGAAATTTATCTTTATCAGCACACAGCAAGGGTTTGCTACTCTTACTGTTGCTCTGTAAGTACTCTGATTGCAGTCAAGGGCGCTCTCAGTGGTTGTCTTTCAGACTGAAGCGATCAACACAGAAGCAAAAAAATCTTTTGGAATAGGGTGGAAAAAGGTGGGGCAGCAGTCATACCTGCCCATATTTTCAGACATCAGGTCATTGTGGAACAGTACAACTCATCAGCCGTCCAGTTTTCCATTCATCAACATTCACAAAACTTTACATTTCCTTTGAACAACCACGATCTCATTAACTTCCTTCATTCCTTATTTGTAAGCATTGTCCACACTTCATTACAAAGACAAAAGCCAACATTAAATCTAAGTCAAAAAACATTTTGTTTAAAAACAGAATCACAGAATTACATCAGCTCTCCAAATGAGAATCATGACTTAGTGCCATTCTCCTCCATTTCCCAATACCCTGAACTAATCATCCAATGCCTTCTTGAATGGCACAATTGAACTTGCCTCCACCATGCACTTGCATTCCAGACCTGTATGACTCGATGTGTGATAAAGCTTTTCCTCACATCACATTTGCTTCTTTTCAAGATCGGTGCCTTCTCATTTAGAACATAAGAAGTAGGAGCAGGAGTAGCCCTTCGAGCCTACCCCGCCATTCAATAAGATCATGGCTGATCTGAAGTGGATCAGTTCCACTTTCCCGCTTTCTCCCCATAACCCTTAATTCCCTTGCCTACCAAAAACCTATCTACCCGTGACTTAAATATATTTAGCGAGGTAGCGTTCACCACTTCAACGGGCAGAGAATTCCAGAGATTCACCACCCTTTGAGTGAAGAAGTTCCTCCTCAACTCCGTTCTAAACTGCCCCCCCCTCTTATCTTGAGGCTGTGCCCTCTAGTCCTGCTGACCTTTCTGAGTGGGAAGAATCTCTCTACCTCTACCCTACCCATCCCCTTCATTATCTTATATGTCTCTATAAGATCCCCTCTCATCCTTCTAAACTCTAACGAGTACAGACCCAGTCTATTTAGTCTCTCTTCATAGTCCAACCCCTCATCTCTGGTAACAGCCTAGTGAACCTCCTCTGCACTCCCTCCAAGGCCAAAATATCCTTGCGCAAGTGCGGCGACCAAAACTGCACACAGCACTCCACCTGCAGCCTCACCAGTACCCTGTACAGTTGCAGCAAGCCCTCCCTACTTTTATATTCTATCCCCCTCGCTATAAAGGCCAGCATCCCATTCACCTTCTTGATCACCTGCTGCACCTGCAGACTGGGTTTTTGTAACTCAAGCACAAGGACCCCCAGGTCCCTCTGCACCGTAGCATGCTGCAGCTTTTTGCCCTTTAAATAGTAATCCCTCCTACTATTATTCCTGCCAAAGTGGATAACCTCACACTTGCTAACATTGTACTCCATCTGCCAGATCCTCGCCCACTCGCTCAGCCTATCTAGATCCCTCTGCAGACTTTCCACACCCTCCACATAATTAATTTGCTTTTCCACTTATCTTCGTGTCATCAGCAAATTTCGACACCCTACACTCAGCCCCCTCCTCCAGATCATCTAAATAAAAGGTAAATAGCTGAGGCCCCAGCACCGATCCCTGCGGCACTCCACTAGTTACCAACTGCCAATCAGAATAGCAACATAGAACAGTACAGCACAGTACAGGCCCTTCAGCCCTCAATGTAATGCTGATCTTTGACCAAAACCAAGATCAAGCCATCCCACTCCCTCTCATTTTGGTGTGCTCCATATGCATATCCAATAACCACTTGAAAGTTCCTAAAGTGTCTGACTCGACCATCACAGCAGGCAGTCTATTCCACATTCCAACCACTCCCTTGGACATCCCTCCTATATCTCCCATCATGAACCTTGTAGTTATGCCCCCTAATAACAGCTACATCCATCCAAGGAAATAGTCTCTGAATGTCCACACTATCAATCCCTCTCATCATCTTATAAACCTCTATCAAGTTGCCTCTCATCCTCCTTCACTCGATAGAGAAAAACCCTAGCTCCCTCAATCTTTCCTCATAAGACCTACCCTCCAAACCAGGCAGCATCTTTGTAAATCTCCACTGTTCTCTCTCCAATGCTTCCACATCCTTCTTATAGTGAGGTGACCAGAACAGCACACAATATTCCAAATGTGGTCTCACCAAGGTCCTGTACAATTACAGCATAACCCCACGGCTCTTCAGCTCAAACCCCCTGTTAATAAACGCTAATACACTATAAGTCTTCTTCACGGCTCTATCCACTTGAGTGGCAACCTACAGAGATCTGTGGATTTGAACCCCAAGATCTCTCCGTTCCTCCACATTCTTCAGAACCCTGCCGTTAACCCTGTAGTCCGCGTTCAAGTTTGTCCTACCAAAATGAATCACCTCGCACTTATCAGGGTTAAAATCCATCTGCCACTTTTCGGCCCAGCTCTGCATCCTATCAATGTCTCTTTGCAGTCTACAACAGCCCTCCACCTCATCCACCACTCCACCAATCTTGGTGTTATCAGCAAATTTACTGACCCACCCTTCAGCCTCCAAGTCATTGATGAAAATGATTAATAGCACTGACCCCTGTGGTACACCGCTGGTAAATGGTCTCCAGTCTGAAAATGTTCTATCTACCACCACCAGTCACTTATGAGATAGCCAGTTACTTATCCAATGGGTCAAATTTCCCTCTATCCCACACCACTTTACTTTCTTCATGAACCTACCATGGGGAACCTTATCAAATGCCTTGCTAAAATCCATGCGTATGACATTAAACTGCTCTACCTTCATCTGCACACTTAGTTACGTCCTCAAACAATTCAATCAAATTTGTGAGGCAAGACTTACCCTTCAAGAATCCGTGATGACTATCCCGGATTAAGCTGCATATTATCAAATAAATCGGTTGGACTAAAACCTGGTGTTGTCAGACTTTTTACCGTCTTTCCAAATGGTCATAAACCCTGTCCCTCAGGACCTTTTTCATTGAATGCGGATTACTGACCACCGAAGTAAGACCAACTGGCCTATAATTACCAGAGTCATTCCTATTTCCTTTTTTGAAGACATCCGCCACTCTCCAGTCCTCTGCCACTATCCCCATGGATAGTGAGGACCCAACGATCCAAGCCAAAGGCTCTGCAATCTCATCCCTTGCCTCCAAAGTATCCTTGGATGTATCCCACCTGGCCCAGGGGACTTATCCACCCTCAGGTTTTTCAAAATTGCTAATACATCTTCCCTCAGAACATCTACCTCCTCCATCCTATCAGCCTGTATCACACACTCATCCTCAAAAACATGGCCGTTCTCCTTGGTGAACACTGAAGAAAAGCATTCATTCATCGCCTCTCTTATCTCTTCTGACTCCATGCACAAGTTCCCACTGCTATTCTTGACTGGCCCTAACCTCATCCTGGTCATTCTTTTATTTCTCACATAAGAGTAAAAGCCTTGGGGTTTTCCTTTATCTGACCCGTCAAGGAGTTCTCATGCCCCTTCCTAGCTCTCCTAAGCTCTTTTTTTTAGCTCATTCCTGACTACCTTGTAACCCTCAAGCGACCCAACTGGACCTTGTTTCTTCATCCTTACATACGCTTCCTTTTTCCTCTTGACAAAACATTCAATCTCTTTTGTGAACCATGTTTCTCTCACTCGGTCATTTCCTCCCTGCCTGTCAGGGACATACCGACCAAGGACACGCAGTATTTGTTCCTTGAACAAGCTCCACTTTTCATTTGTGCCTTTCCCTGACAGTTTTTGTTCCCATCTTGTATAGAGCATAGAACATTACAGCACAAACAGGCTCTTCAGCCCAAAGTTGCGCCGATCATATCCCTACCTACCAGGCTACCTATAACCCTCAATCCCATTAAATCCCATGTACTCATCCAGAAGTCTCTGAAAAGACCCCAATGAGTTCGCCTCCACCACCACTGACGGCAGCCGATTCCACTCACTCACCACCCCTGACATCTCCTCTGTACCTACTCCCCAGCACCTTAAACCTGTCTCCTCTCGTAACGACCATTTCAGCCCTGGGAAATAGCCTCTGAGAATCCACCCTATCTATACCTCTCAACATCTTATAACCCTCTATCAGGTCACCTCTCAACCTTCGTCTCTCCAGGGAGAAAAGACCGAGCTCCCTCAACCTATCCTCATTAGGCATGCCACCCAATCCAGGCAACATCCTTGTGAATCTCCTCTGCACCCTTTCAATAGCTTCCACATCCTTCTTGTAATGAGGCGACCAGAACTGTGCACACTATTCCAAGTGGGGTAAGAACATAAGAACATAAGAAATAGGAGCAGGAGTAGGCCATCCAGCCCTTCGAGCCTGCCCCGCCATTCAATAAGATCATAGCTGATCTGAAGTGGATCAGCTCCACTTTTCCGCTTTCTCCCCATAACTCTTAATTCCCTTGTCTATCAGAAACCTGTCTACCCATGACTTAAATATATTCAGCGAGGTAGTGTCCACCACTTCAACGGGCAGAGAATTCCAGAGACTCACCACCCTTTGAGTGAAGAAGTTCCTCCTCAACTCCGATCTAAACTGCTCCCCCGCTTATCTTGAGGCTGTGCCCTCTAGTCCTGCTATCCTTTCTAAGCGGGAAGAATCTCTCTACCTCTACCCTATCTATCTCCTTCATTATCTTATACGTCTCTATAAGATCCCCCCTCAGCCTTCTAAACTCTAATGAGTACAGACCCAGTCTATTTAGTCTCTCTTCATAGGCTAACCCCCTCATCTCCGGTATCAGCCTAGTGAACCTTCTCTGCACTCCCTCCAAGGCCAATATATCCTTGCGCAAGTGCAGCGACCAAAACTGCACACAGTACTCCAGCTGCGGCATCACCAGTGCCCTGTACAGTTGCAGCAAGACCTCCCTACTTTTATATTCTGTCCCTCTCGCTATAAAGGCCATGATGTGGAGATGCCGGCGTTGACTGGGGTAAACACAGTAAGAAGCCTGACAACACCAGGTTTAAGTCCAACCAATTTATTTGATAGTTAACTATCTTGCTATAAAGGCCAACATTCCATTCGCCTTCTTGATCACCTGCTGCACGTGTAGACTGGGTTTTTGCGATTCGTGCACAAGGACCCCCAGGTCCCTCTGCACCGTAGCATGCCACAGCTTTTCGCCTTTTAAATAATAATCCCTCCTACTATTATTCCTGCCAAAGTGGATAACCTCACACTTGCTAACATTATACTCCATCTGCCAGGTCCTCGCCCACTTGCTCAGCCTATCCAGATCTCTCTGCAGACTTTCCACACCCTCCACGCAATTTGCTTTTCCACTCAGCTTCGTGTCATCAGCAAATTTTGTCACCCTACACTCAGATCTACCCCCTCCTCCAGATCATCTATGTAAATGGTAAACAGTTGAGGCCCCAGCACCAATCCCTGCGGCACTCCACTAGTCACCAACCGCCAACCAGAATAGCACCCATTGATACCAACTCTCTGCTTCCTATTAGACAGCCAATCCTCTATCCCTGCTAAGACCTTACCCCCAACTCTGTGCACCCTAACCTTCTGCAGGCACCTTATCAAACGCCTTTTGGAAATCTAAAAACATCACATCCACTGGTTCCCCTCTGTCTACCGCACTAGTCACATCCTCATAGAAATCCAATAAATTTGTTAAACACGACTTCCCCTTAATGAATCCGTGCTGCGTCTGTTCGATCAAACCATTCTTTTCTAGATGCCTCGCTATTTCTTCTTTGATGATGGTTTCCAGCATTTTTCCAACTACAGACGTTAAATTAACCAGGCTATAATTCCCTGCCTTTTGTCTGCTACATTTTTTAAACAGCAGCGTAACATTAGCCGTTTTCCAATCTTCCGGCACTTCCCCGGAGTCCAGCGAATTTTGATAAATAATTATCAGGGCATCTACTATCACCTCTGCCATTTCTTTCAGACAGTAAAAAGTCTGACAACACCAGGTTTTAGTCCAACCGATTTATTTGATAATATTCTCACAAGCTTTCGAGGGGGCTGCCTCTTTGTCAAGTGAATGGAGAGTTCTGGCCAGAACTCTCCACCTGCGAGGCCGATTTAAGAGTCCTATGGACCCAGACCCCAAGGTCCTTCTGATCCTCTACACTGCTAAGGCCAGAACTCTCCATTCACTTGACAAAGAGGCAGCCCCCTCGAAAGCTTGTGAGAATATTATCAAATAAATCGGTTGGACTAAAACCTGGTGTTGTCAGACTTTTTACTGTGTTTACGCCAGTCCAACGCCGGCATACCCACATCATTTCTTTCAGAACCCTGGGATGCATTCCATCCGGTCCCGGGCACTCAGTCCTGTTAGTCTATTGAGCACTACCTCTCTAGTGACAGTAATCTGACAAGGGTCTTATAAAGTTGCAGCATTATCTCCCGACTCTTAAACTCAATCCCTTGATTAATGAAGGCTCGTACACCATACACTTTGTTGGCCACATCCTCCACCTGCGAGGCCGATTTAAGAGTCCTATGGACCCAGACCCCAAGGTCCTTCTGATCCTCTACACTGCTAAGAGTCCTACCCTTGATATTATACTCCTTCATCCCATTGGATCTGCCAAAATGGACCACTACACATTTATCCGTGTTGAAGTCTATCTGCCACTTCTCTGCCCAGTTTTGCATCCTATCTATGTCATGCTGCAACTTGTGACATCCCTCCAGACTATCCACAACACTACCAATCTTCTTGTTGTCGGCAAACTTACCAACACATCCCTCCACTTCCTCATCCAGGTCATTTATGAAAATGACAAACAGCAAGGGTCCCAGAACAGATCCCTGGGACACTCCACTGGTGACTGACCTCTATGCAGAAAAAGACCCATCCACAACCACTCTCTGCCTTCTGCAGACAAGCCATTGGGGCTGGCCATCCAGGCTGTGTGCGTTGGGGGGATGGGGTCAGGACTACTGCTGGTGTAAGTTGGGATTGCTGAGGGTGGGGGTCGGGGAGATCAGGTCTGGCAGTGGGGTTCGGGGGAGACGTTGGGGTTTGCCGAATGAGGTCAGGAAACCAGCAATAGGAGTTGGGGTGGGGGGGTGCGATGGTCAGAGGGGGATCAATGTGGGGTCACAGGCCTGGCCAGCGATCAGACTGGCCAGCGATCGGGAAGCCGGCAGTGCAGGGCCACTGCACATGTGCCGATCTCGCTCTGACAAATTGGCGCATGTGCAGTGGCTCACTCAGCATTATGCTGCCGGTCTCTTCAGCAGGAAGGGGCCCCGCCTACAGATTTTCAGTGTGAATCTCTGCAGTGCTCAGAGTTTAGGAGATTCATCCTGAAATTCACACTAAAAAAATTGGTGGGGGTTACTCTAGTTTTCACATTGAGAGAATCGCCTCCATAAAGATTTGTTGCAATAGGGGACTTTAATTACATGAATATAGACTGGAACATTGATAGTATGAAGAGCAGAGAGGGGTAAAAATTCCTAGGTTGCATTTGGGAAGATGTTCTACAGCAATATGTTCCTGTCCAACAAGAAAGGATGTCAAGTGTCAGTGGGGGAACATATAGTGATCATTACATTTAGGATTAGGATGATGATAGAAAGGAAGAACAGGCAATGGCAAGAGTTAATTTTGGGGAGGCAGTGGCACAGTCACTGGATTAGTGATCCAGGGATTAGAGATCCAGAGATCCATCTGGAGATGTGACTTCAAATCCCACCATGGCAGATAATGGAATATGAATTAAAACAAAAAAAATCCCGGAATTAAGCCTAATGATGACCATAAAACCACTGGCAATTGTCGAAAAAACCCATCTGATTCACTAATGTCCTTTAGGGAAGGAAATTCTTCCCATCCTTTGCTGGTCTGGCCTACATGTGACTCCATATCCACAGCAATGTGTTTGACTTTCAGATAGAGTTAGGCATGGGCATTAAATGCTGGCACAGCCAGTAGCACTTACATCCTGTAAAAACAAATAAAGAATAATTTCACTGGAGCAAGAATGGAGCTGGAACAGATGGATTGGAATAAAAAGATGGCAGAAAAAACCTGAAGCTGAACAATGAGCTATCTTCCAAAGAGAAGAGAGCACTGCCATCAAAAGGTCAAACAAATCCAGAACTCCTTGGATGAAAAAGGAGATTGAAATTAAGACGAGGAGGAAAACCTACGCTTATGACAGGTGTCAAGTAGAACACCTGAGAACCAAGAGGAATACACGAGATTCAGAGGGTGGTGAAAAAACTAATTAGAGAAGCAAAGTGGAATTATAATAAAAGATTGGAGGCCAACATAAGGGGGAATCCCAAAGTCTTCTCTCGGTATATAAATTGTAGAAGGGTAGTAAAGGGAGGAGTAAGACAGATTAGACGAAAAAGGGAATTTAGACTTAATGGCTTGGCATTAAATGAATACATCCACCTTTACCAAAAAATAGATGCTACCGAGGATGCTACCTTAATCTCTAAGGTAGGGACATGTTCGGCACAACTTTGTGGGCTGAAGGGCCTGTATTGTGCTGCAGCTTTTCTACGTTTCTATGACATGAAGTCAGATGAGAAGATTCTGCCCCTAGAAAGATTCAAAATTGACAAAGAGGACATGTTGAATAGACCGTCCGAAAGCTGATGTAGAACCATCAAAGAAATGAGCAGGAGGAGGCCATTTGGCCCTTCGCGCCTGCTCGGCCATTTATTCAGATCATGGCTGATCATTGTTATAACTATACAGGGCCTTGCTGGGGCCACACCTCGAATATTATGTGCTGTTTTGGCCTCCTTTTCTGAGGAAGGATATTCTTGCTCTCAAGGGTGTGCAGCGAAGGTTGATTCTGGGGGTGGCTGGACTGATGTATGAAGGTTGACTAGGTCAGTGTTGTTTTCACTGGAATTCAGACAAATGAGGCGGGGGGGGGGAAATCTCATAGAGACTTATAAAATTCTGACAGTTAGAAGAACAAAATCAGCCCGGGAAACAGGCCCTTCGGCCTAACGAGCCAGCGCCACCATCTCAACACCACCAGTCCCTCTCTCCACCCATGACCCCTGTCTAATGTTTTATGGCCATCCAGATTGAGGGAATCTGATTTAGGGACAATTTATTCCTGCCAATCAGCCTACGAGCACATCTTTGGGGTGTGGGAGGAAACCGGAGCACCCGGAGAAAACCCACGCAAGCATGGGGAGAATGCGCAAACTCCCACAGACACCGGTCCAAATCCATGTATCTGCACAGCAATCAGCGATAGTCACTGAGCTGTCGTCTTGCCCAGTATCTGGCCCAGTTTAAGCACACACTAACGACATGAAGCGCTAGGCCAATCTCGAACAACCAAGAGCAGCCCCAATACGACCCATCGCGTGTATGCCCCTCGGACAAGATAGATGCAGGGAGGATGTTCCTGATGGTGGGAGAGTCTAGAATCTGGGATCAGAGTCTGAAGATTCAGGGTAGACCATTTAGGACGGAGGTGAGTGTGACACTTCTTTATCCAAAAAGTGGTGAGCTTCAGAAATTCATTACCACATGAATAGTTGATGCCAAACATCAAGAGGCAGCTGGATATGGTTATGGGGAAAAAGCAGGATTAGGCTATTGAGTTGGATGATCAGCTATGATTGTAATGAATGATGGAGCAGGCTCAAAGGGCTGAATGGCCTCCTGCTGCTCCTATCTTCACTGTTTCTATGTTGGGATTAAATTAGTAGCCACATGGAAATATGGATTGATTAGGAAGAGCCACCATGGATGTCTGGAGACTAAATCATGTTTACCAGAGTTTTTTGAGAAAATAACAGAAAGGGTCAATGAAGGTAATGTTGTTGCTATGGTTTACATGGACTTTCAAAAGACATTTGATACAGTGCCACACTTGTGAGTTGGAAGAGTTAGACATCAGAGAGAGTGGGGTTCAGGTCAGGGGCTTGGGACTGTATCAGGTAATTGAGTTGGGTGGTCATTCTTGTCGGGGGGATGGTCATGCAGGTGTGAGGTCAGAGTCGAAGGGGGTCAGGTCGCAGGTGGGATCAGGAACGGAGAGGGGTGAGGATGCCTTGGAGGTCAAGGGTGTAAGGTGCATGGCTCAGTTTGGGTCATTAAAATAGTTTTCCAAAATTAGAAGTTTTTTTTACTTCCAACTCTTTCAGACAACTGATGTAAAACTGGTAGAATCATCCAAAGTTAATAATTTAAATCACTTTGTCGATGGTTCCCAACCTAGCGCAAATATTGAGGGGAAGTTAGCTTTTCTGGACAGGTGTCAGGTAAATCTTTACATAGAAAATTCCAAGAGGGATTGCCCAGTGAATCCATCAGGTACTCCAAATCCTTTTCTGGAGAGCGAGGAAGTTATGGGCTTCCTTAAGAGTAGGTATACCCTCCCCTCATAGACCAGATACTTCCAGTATCTCTCGACCCTCAGTCTATCTAGTAATAACCCTCTCTTTTGACTCCCTCTCCTCCAAGGCATCCCCAACCCTCTATTCCCCAGGATTTGATCTGATTTGATTGATTTATTATTGTCACATGTATTAATGAAAATGTTGTTACTTGCATGCTATACAGACAAACTGTACCACACATAGAGAAGGAAAGGAGAGAGTTCAGAATGCAGTGTTACAGTCATAGCTAGGCTGTAGAGAAAGATCAATTTAGTGCAAAGTAGGCCCATTCAAAAGTCTCATGGCAGCAGGGAAGAAGCTGTTCTTGAGTCGGTTGGTACATGTCCTCAGACATTTGTACCTTTTTCCCAACAGAACAAGATGGAAGAGAACACATCCAGGGTGTGCGAGGTCTTTAATTATGCTAGTCACTTTTCTGAGGCAGTAGGAAGTGTAGACAATGTCTATGGGTGGGAGGCTGGTTTGAGTGATGGACTGGGCTTCATTCACAACCCTCTGTAGTTTCTTGTGGTCTTGGACAGAGCAGGAGCCATACCGAGCTGTGATAGAACCATAAAGAATGCTTTCTATGGTGCATCTGTAAAGGCTGGTGAGAGTTGTAGCAGACATGCCAAATTTTCTTAGTCTTCTGAGAAAGTGGAGGCATTTGTGGGCTTTCTTAATTGGAGTTTCAGCATGGGGGAAGCCAGGATAGGTTGGTGCTCTGGATATCTAATAACTTGAAGCTCTCGACCATTTCTACTTTGTCCCCATTGATGCAGGCAGGGGTATGTCCTCCACTATGCTCCCTGAAGTCGATGGCTATCTCCTTCCTTTTGTTGACATTGAGGGAGAGATTATTGTCGTCGCATCAGTTCACCAGTTTCTCTTTCTCTTCCCTGTACTCCGTCTCATCATTATTTGAGATCCGACCCACTACGGTGGTGTCATCAGCAAACTTGAAAATTGAATTGGAGGGGAATGTGGCCACACAATCATAGGTGCATGAGGAGTATAGTGAGGGGCTGAGGACGCAGCCTCGTGGTGCATCAGTGTTGAGAAAGATCACGGAAGAGATGTTGCTGCCTATCCTTCCTGTCTGTGGGTTAGGAAATTCAGGATCCAGTCGCAGAGGAAGGAGTCGAGCCTCAGGCCATGGAGTTTGTTAATGAGTTTTGTGGGAATAATAGTGTTCATGGCTGAGCTGTAGTCGATAAATCAGAGTCATGTTGCAGCTTTATAGAACCTTAGTTAGGCCGCACTTAGAATATAGTATTCAACTCTGGTCACCACATTACCAGAAGGGTGTGGAGGTTTTGGTGAGGATACAGAAAAGATTTACCAGGATGTTGCCTGGATTGGAGGACATTAGTTATGAGGAGAGATTGAAGAAACTTGGTTTGTTCTCACTGGATCGAGGCTCAGGGGCATCCTGATAGAAGCCTAGAAGATTATGAGGGGCATGGACAGAATGGATAGTCAGAAGCTTTTTCCCAGGGTGGAAGAGTCACCTACAAGGAGGCATTGGTTTAAGCTGCGAGGGGCAAGGTTTAAAGGAGATGTATGAGGCAATTTCTTTTACATAGATGGTGGGTGCATGAAACTCTCTGCTGGGGGAGGTAGCAGAAACAGATCCGATAGTGATTTTTAAAGGGCTTCTTTGACAAATACATCAATAGGATGGGAATAGAGAGTTATGGTCCCCAGAAGTTCACACAGACAGCATGGTCGGTGCAGACTTGGAGGGCCGAGGGGTTTGTTCCTGTGCTGTAATTTTCTCTGTCCTCTCCACTCACCTGAGGAAGGGTCAGAGGCCCAAAAGCTAGTGGCTTTTGCTACCAAATAAACCTGTTGGACTTTGGCTTGGTGTTGTGTTTACCCCAGTCCAACACCGTCATCTCCACATCATTGCAAAATATATAACAGAGATCCTTCCATCTGAAAAATTCAAGCCCAGTAGCCAGAAGCAAGGCAGTCTGGAGAGGGCCAGACTGGCAGGCTCTGATGAGGAGAGGGAGCAATCCTCATTAAGGGGCTGAAGGTGAAAGAGTGGAATGACTACGGGTGGGTGGAATTCCAAACAGCAGTTAATTGGTCATGTAAGGACCTCAAGTGGTTCAAGCACTGGAGGCCTGCCCACTTATCTTGGTCACATGTAAAGTTGTGGAGGGGGCAGGGGAAAGGGTATGGATTTTATATGACAATCCCTGCCTTAGAACATCGATCATAGAACCCTACAGTGCAGAAAGAGGCCCTTCGGCCCATCAAGTCTGCACCAAACACAATCCCACCCAGGCCCTTCCCCCAATATTATACCCACTAATCCCTCGACACTAAGGGACAATTTTAGCATGTCCAATCAACCTAACCCGCACATCTTTGGACTGTGGGATGAAACCAGAGTACCTGGAGGAAACCCACGCAGACACGGGGAGAACGTGCACACTCCACACAGACAGTGACCTGAGCTGGGAACTGAACCCAGGACCCTAGAGCTGTGAAGCAGCAGTGCTAAGCACTGCGCTACCGTGCCACCCCCTTCAAATGCACTGGCAGGAGAGAGCAAAATCCAGCCCATAGCATTGGAAGATGTATTTACTGACCTTAACCACTCACGTGTAATCATTCAGCTGCTCATGGTACTGCAGGATGACAGTATTGACATTGTCTATGATGGCCATTTGCTCAGATTAATTTGTGTTTGAAAGGCCTCCTGTCAATAAAATAGCTTTAACCCTATTTAATTCGTGCACAAGACTTCAGGTTCTGTGTTACAGCAGTCTGGACCATGCAGTCTGCCCTGTGGTGCCAATTTTTACTATTCTTCCTATTCGGAGATACTTTCCCAGCCAAGTCCTGACTATTTGCTGTGGTCTGAATGCACGTCCCATTTCAGAATTACAAGTTGGCTTTAAGTATTGGCCTTAAGTGGTGCTAGCACCTATGCATACAGCCATTCAGTTGCACTGTATACTGCATACTGTAACCATGGTCCTGAGCAGGCAGAACCATGGTGCTTGCATCAGGAGCAGCAGTTAATAACATTTTGCCATCTTTCTGTCCACTTTTGGACCTCATTGATTTTTGTAGCAGATACACCACAGCCTATCTCAGTGAAAATAGAGCTGAAGGAAAAAAGTGAGATTTTAGTCATTTAGTTTAATTGCAGTCTGAGTGTTGAATGTTTCTAAAAGATTTACCTTTTGGATACTTCCTTCTTGGTGGATATAATATGAGAAAGAGATTGGCATACTTTCACATGTGTTAGAAAGCAATTAAAGCAAGCATTTTACTGTTTATGAATTTATGCATCAAATTTGACACTGAATTAATTTTGCCTGATGAGATCGTATTTTGTCACTTTCAGTCCATGTAGGTGCAATATTATAATTACTATTATAGATACCAAGATAAACAGCAATAATTTGGAAACCAATTATTTCATGTCTTGCTATGGTATGCAACAATGGCTACATTCTGCTATTTCACATAGGCTGAGGTAAGATTACAGCAGAGATATGGCAAGTCATTCAGTCCTATTGATCTATGATTTCACGTTCCCCTCCCATCTTTCCTCATTTAAATCTATAATGAAAACCATCTGTCTCCTCTCCTTCAAATACTTGTTCAGTTTGTCCTTAAAATGCATCTGTATCTGTTTCAAACACTCTCTTCCATATTATTACCGTTCTTTGGGCATAGAAGAATCTTGTGAATATCATATTGGTGGTAGCATGGTCCCTTTAAGGGATTACCCTTTGTGGTCTTGAGCCAATGAAGTGTGACTGTGTGACAGTGGCTCAATCGGGAATGAGACCAAGTAGCCCCAGGTCTGGAGAGCTTCAGTTGGAGTCTGTACTGTTGAACCCTCCATGTATTTAGTTATTCTTATCAATAAATGCTTTTAGTTACTTATTTGCCACATTGAGTTGCATCGAAGCAATGGGGAAAAACTGGATCAGTCATTGAAGGCCTGCAGTCTAGAATTGGAAAGCGAAGAAAGTGATCACTCAAAGTCGAAGTGTAAAAAAGATAAAGACTCCATCTGAAGATGCCATTATTTGGGAAGATAGAACCAGTTGACCCCCAGATGAAGAGTTGGGGACAGTATATTGAGAGGCTGCGGTATTTCATCATGGCAAACAAAATAGCTAAGGAGAAACAAACTGTGATGCTGCTCACTGCGGCGCACATAAGAGTTTGACAGCATCCAAAGCTTCAGACATAAAAACTTTCGACCAGTTAGTCAATTTGGTTAAGGATCACTATCATGTGGGGTGGCACGGTGGCATAGTGGTTAGCACTGCTGCCTCACGGCGCCAGGGACCTGGGTTCGATTCCCAGTTTGGGTCACTGAGTTGTGGAGGCTGCACATTCTTCCCATGTCTGCGGGGGTTTTCTCCGGGTGCTCCAGTTTCCTCCCACATTCCGAAAGATGTGCTAATTAGGTGCATTAGCCATGCTAAGCTCTCCCTCAGTGTCCCCGAACATGCACCAGAGTGTGTGTCAACCAGGGGATTTTCACAGTAATTTCATTGCAGTGTTAATATAAGTCTACTTGTAACTAACAAATAAACTTAAAAAAATAAACTTTATAATCCCAGACCTTCTGTAATCATGCAAAGTTAGAGAGCCAGGAGAGATAGTCTCTGGCTTTGTGGACAGACTTCGACAGCTGCCTGAGCAATGTGGGTTCGAGCCCTTCTTGGGAGACATATTAAGATGTTTGGCTTGTGAGATCAAAGCCTCCAATAACCAAAAGAAACTGGTTTTTGAAACAAAAAAATTCACTGGAGAAAGCAGTAGAGATAACGCTGGCTGGGAAATCTAGAAGAAGAGAACACAGTTTTATGATATAGAGCCATGTATTTAGGACTAGATGAGGAAAAACTTCTTCACTCAAAGGGTTGTGAAGCTTTGGAATTCTCTACAACAGAGTGTTTTGGATGTTCCTTCACTGAATATATTTATGATTAGGATAGACAGCTATTTGTCTGTCAGAAAATGAAGATAAATAGAGAATGGATGGGTGAATTGTATTAAGACTGTACTTGACAAAGGGATGGTATCAAGGAGACCTAGCAAAACTGAAATCAGTGGGAATTGAGGGAAATCTCTCTGCTGTCATATCTTGCATAAAGGAAGATGGCTGTGGTTGTTGGAGGTCAATCATCTCAGCTCCAGGACACCACTGCAAGAGTTCCTTGGGGTAGTGTCCTCGGCCCAACCATTTTCAGTTGTTTCATTAATGACCTTCATTCCATCACAAGGTCAGAAGTGGGGATGCTGATCTGTAAAATCACTCCTCACTCTTCTAAACTTCATTGAGTATAGACCCTCCTCCATCTACTTAACATTTCCTCATAAAATACCTCCTTGATCCCAGGAATCATTTGAGTGAAGTTGCTCTGTAATTATATCCTTTTTTAAGTAAGGAGGCCAACAAGGTAAACAGTACTTGAGATGAATCCAACTGTGTACAGCTCCAGCAACACTTCCCTACTTTGTACTCACTTCTCCTTGCAACAAATTCCAAAATTCCACTTGCCTTCTTAATCACTTGCTGTATTTTCATACCATCTTTATGTGGCACATGTACCAGGTCACCCAGATCCCTCTACACCACAGGGTTCTGTCATTTAAATAATCTATTACTTTTCTACTTTTCCTGTCAAAGCGGACAAGTTTATTGTTTTACACATTATTCTTCCACTTCTAAATTTTTGCTCACTCATTGAATCTATTTAAATATCTTTGTAGACTTGAACGTCCTCTTTATAACAAATTCCTTTCAGCTTTGGGACTTTGACTAGGACTCTTCTCATGATGCTTCCTTTGGAATTTAGTCTGCTGAGTAAACCTGGGTACTGGTGGGGTGTGCAGCATGAACACTGATCCATTGGTCCCACGAACAAATTCCACCTGGACAAATGAATGGGAACCTTTAGACATGATCGTCAATAAACCTAATCCAACAACGGCTTGGTTTCAACCTTCCAAGGGAAGAATGGTTCATCTTCAAGAGTTCAGGACCAGCCACGGTCCCTGCTTGGTCAATCTCCGCAGATGTGCAAGCCCTCTATGTGCCTGTAGGAGAGAGTGAACTATGCAACATATCATAGAAGAGTGCCAAATCCATAGACTTCAGTGGACTCCTATCTACACTCAACACAAAAGGACTGGAAGAAACTGCTTGGCTTAGGGACTGCATTTGTTAAATAAATAAATATAACCAATTTTAAAGACACACTTTATTTTACAAAAATTAGAGTGTTACGTTTTGGAAATTAGATCCTGAGGGGTTTGGACAGGTTAAATGCTAAAATTGCTCCTTAGTGTCCTGGGATGTGTAGGTTAGAGGGATTAGTGGGTAAATGTGTAAGGATATGGGGGTAGGGCCTGGGTGGGATTGCAGACTCGATGGACCAAAGGGCCTGTTTCTGCACAGTAGTGTTCTGTGTTCTAAATAGTGAAAAACTGTTCCCCCTCAAGAGTACATCAAGAACTAGAAGGCACAGATTCAAAATAAAGGACAAAAGGAATAGCAGTGATACGAGGATTTTTTTTTCATCCAAAGGGTGGTTGGAGCCTGGAAAGAACTTCCTGAGAGAATGGTGAAGCAGATTCGGTAGAAGTGTTCGAATGGGAATTGGATTGCTAGCTGAAAAGAAAGAATGTGCAAGGATAAGGGAGAGAAGTGGGACTAAATAGAATGTTTTTTTCAGAGAGCTAGTGCAGACGTGATGAATCAAATAGCCTCCTTTTGCTGTATAAAAATACAATGATTGTTGACAATTTACTCTCCTGTCCATCTTTGTGTCATCAGCAAATTTAGCTACCATATAATTAGCCCATTCATCTAAGTCATTGACATAGATTGTAAATGGTTTTTCCCTCAGCACCAACCTCTGTGGCACTCCAGTATTAATAGCTTGCCAACCTAGAAGTGACCGTTTATTCCTGCCTCTGTTTCTTGATATCTAACCAATCCTCTACCTATGCTAATATGTTATCCTCCTGCCATGAGCTCTTATTTTGTGTGCCACATTTGATGAGGCACTTCATCAGATGTTGTTTGGGAATTCAAGTACAGCATCTCTATCGGTCCCTTTTGTCCACTATGCTTGAAGAACTTGAATAATTTGGTCAGTTATGATTTCCTTTAGAATGATAATATTTCCAAGTCAGGATGGTGTATGATTTGGAGGGAAAATTGTTCCCATGTACCTGTTGCCCTTGTCCTTTAAGGTGGCCAGGGCTGTGAGTTTAGAAGTTGCTGTATTACAGTATTTAAGCAGGCATTTGCCTGATTTCCATCACTAATTTGATCTTGCTGATCTTAGATTGATATTTTCTCTCATTTTATTTTTGCTTATAAATTTAACAAAAATTTATTGTCTTTATTACAAGAGGATAATTTTAGAATTGAAAATTGGACTGAACTATTTTCCCTTTGTCACAACAACGATGAGAAATTATAACTGAGTGACATCTATCTATCAGATACACATTGAACATGGCTTTTTAAAGCAAAGTACAAGAAAAGACATCTACTAAAGGTGGCTACCTCTGGATGTCTAGCATTTTAAGTGACTAGTTTGCTGGGAAATGCTAATGTAGAGTGCACTGCAGATCTGCTCTGAAATGATGCATAAAATTACACAACTGAGATGTGAAGGTCCACTTCAAACAGGGACTTTTGAAAGGAAGGTGTTAGAAACCTAAGGGCTGGACTTTAAATCAACTGTAATTCTGTCAAGACAATGGAAACTGCTAACCAGACAAATGGAGCCCAATAGATGTTTGAAACCCCCTGTGGTTGATGAAATAACCCAATTTGCTATTTGAAATGTGTCACAAATTTTGGAGAAGAAAGATCAAAATCTGTGATTACTTGTTTTGTAAAATGGCTGCATGATTTGTTAATCAAATACCTTCCTTGGCATATCCAGACAATAGGTTTAAGAACCGGGTTAGCCAAGCCAGAGACAGCAAGTAGTCATCAAAGTCACCTGAAAAAAGGCTGCTGGACGAAACTGGAAGGAATCTCTTTCCTTTTCTCTCTGAATCTAAAATTATCTGCAACAAAATGCATTACCTGAAATCTGATTCATCTCCAGGATTTTAAAGGAAATCAGTTGACTTCAAATGGCAGCAGCATTCAACGGAGTGTGCATCAATGGCAAGCAAAGAATTTCATCGTATATTATCTTAACTTTTATATGGACATTAACTTCCTTATTTCTAATATCTGTGTGTGTGTGTGTGTCATAATCATGAAGTTAAACAACACAGTAAAGGCCCTTTGACCATCGAGTCTGTACTGACAATACCTCCCACTAAAGACACACTAATCCCATTTTCCTGCACCTGCCCCTTATCCTTTAATGTTGTGATATGTCAAGTGCTCATCCAAATATGTTTCGAAGGTTGTAAGGTTTCCAGCCTTCACTACCTTCCCAGTCAGTACATTCCAGATTCCCAGGAACCTCTGAGTGAATAAATTTTATCTCAAATCCTTTCTGAATCTCCTGTCCTTTACCTTAAAATTAAGCCCCCTTGTAACTGACCCCTCAACCAAGGATAACAGCTGTTCATTACTCACCCTGTCTATACCCCTCATAATCATATACACTTCAACCAATGCCCCCCATAGCCTTCTTTGCTCTAAAGAAAACAATCCAGGTCTATCCAATTTTTCCTTATAGCTCAAATGCCCAAATAGCTCAAGGCAACATCCTTGTGAACCTCCTCTGTATTGTTCTAGCACTATCACACCCTGCCTATAGTATTCTAGGGGTATATGTTCATAATTCGTTGAAAGTGGAGTCACAGGTGGACAGAGTGGCGAAGAAGACATTCAGCATGCTTGGTTTCATTGATCAGGACATTGAATACAGGAGTCGGGACGTCTTGTTGAAGTTGTATAAGACATTGGTAAGGCCACACTTGGACTCTGTACAGTTCTGGTCACCCTATTATAGAAGGGATATTATTAGACTAGAAAGAGTGCAGAATAGATTTACTAGGATGCTACCAGGACTTGATGGTTTGAGTTATAAGGAGAGGCTGGATAGACTGGGACTTTTTTCTGTGAGCGTAGAAGGCTCAGGGGTGATCTATAAAATAATGAGGGGTGTAGATCAGGTAGATAGTCAATATCTTTTCCCAAAGATAGGGGAGTCTAAAACTAGAGGGCATGGGTTTAAAGTGTCCAAAGGGCCTATTTTTTTCACATAGAGGGTGGTGAGTATCTGGAACAAGCTGCCAGAGGTAGGAGTTGAAGCAGGTACAATTTTATCTTTTAAAAAACGTTTGGACAGTTACATCAGTAAGATGGCTATTGAGGGATATGGGCCAAGTGTGGGCAATTGGGACTAGCTTAGTCATTAAAATAAAGGGATGGCATGGACACATCAGGTTGAGGGGCCTGTTCCTATGCTGTAAACCTCTATGGCTCTATGATTCTAATGAGGTGACCAGAATTGCACACAGTACTTCAGTTGTGGCCTAACTAATGCTCTGTAGAACTTCAAGATCCCTCTGTTTCTCTGAGCTGTCCAGTGTCCTGCCATTCATTAAATACTCCCTTGTTTCTTTTCCAAAGTGCATCACTTTGCACTTATCAGGGTTAAATATCATCTGCCACTTCTCTACCCAACCGACTAATCCATCTATACCTTCCTGTAACCTACAACCATCTTCTTCACTGTTAACCACCCTGCCAATCTTGGTGTCACCTGCAAACTTGCTTAACATTCCCTCCCACATTTTCATCTATATAATTTATGTATAATACAAACAATAAGGACCCTGGAACTGATCATGTGGTACACCACTGGACACCAGCTTCCTACAACTCAAACAGCCTTCTACCACCATCCTTTGTCTCCTATCACTAAACCAGTTTCTAATCAATCTCACCAAATTTTCCAGAATTCCATGTGCTTTAACCTTCTCAATCAGTCTCACCTCTGGGACCTTGTCAAAAACGTTGCTAAAATCCATATAAACTACATCAACAGAACTGCCCTCATCCACACGTTTCATCATATTTTCAAAAAATTCTGTCAACTTTGTTAGGCATGACCTCCCCCTGACAGAGCCACCTGACTATCCTTAATTAACCCGTGTCTTTCCAAGCGGATATTAATTCTCTCCGTCAGAATTTTCTCCAATAGTTTCCCTACCAATGACCTGAGATTCACTGGTCTGTAATTTCCTGGTTCATCTCTACCACCCTTCTTGAAAAGTGGAACTGCATTAGCCATTCTCCTCTTCTCTGGCACGTCCCCCATGGCCAGAGAGGAATTAAAGATTTGTGTCAGAGCGCCTGCAACTTTCTGCCTTGCCTCATTGCATCTTACCTTTTTCTCACGTTTAGTAACTATTAAACTCACCCTTTGACTCATGAAAACACGATGGAACTGACTCCTTGTTAAAAGAAATACATTTGGATTGGGAAAGAAGTTTTTCGAAAACCCTTTGTTGTTGGCAACTGAAGGGGCTGAATAAATGAACGCCAGTTCACTCCTTCTCACCCAGCAGTAACAGCCTCCATAAAGTCATAAGAAAGGGATTGGGAAAAACAAATATCTTTTTAAGACAACCATGACAATTAGGAGCCTTTGTTGATTCCCTGCCCTTTTCTCCAAAGATGCCACCTGACTCAATGAGTATTTCCAACACTTCCTTTTTTTGATTTCATGTTCCCTACATTCACACTGATTTGTTTTAATGTCTGTATTTTTCTGATGAGTTTTTTTCAAAAGATATGAAGAACATTTGGTACTTAAAAACAGTTAGATGGGGAAAAAACATAATTTCTAAAGACATAACAGTTTCAGCCAGGAAGGTGATATGTTATTGGTGTGAAAATCAATTCATATTCTGATAACTAACCACAAATTAATTAAAAAGCTGGTAGCAATTATTAATTAATTACAAGGATGTTATGAAAGTTATAAAGCATGAACAGGTTTTCACTCTGATAGCTTCCAACTGTACAAAAGCAAACTCCAAAAATGATGCAAGTCACAATGTAAAATGAGTAGTGACCAAGGTATAGGTTAATCCTGAGCTCTGGAGCGCACACGCTACTACTGTTATCAGTCACAGTGTAACCTGCAAGAACCTGTAAGTGGATGGAGTTATGATTGAATTAATGGATAATGGGGAATTGAGGTTAAGGGCCAGCCTGGAGAACACTGGAATAACTATTTTGGAGAAAACAAAAATTAAGGTTTGGAACTGGCAAAGAGGCTAAAATAGAGGTAGAGGTGAATTGGAAATAATAGCTTTGCTGTAGACAGGATGTGGGATTAAAGTACATCTCTGGACGGAGCAGGATACTATGGGCAGAATTTTCAATCCCCAGTGGAGGCAGGACCGAAAGTGAGAATGCTAAGAAGTTATCACCTCTAGTCTACCGTGGCACAGTGGTTAGCACTGCTGCCTCACAGTATCAGGAACCCAGGTCTGTGTGGAGTTTGCACCTTCTCCTTGTGTCTGCATGGATTTCCTCTGGGCGCTTCGGTTTCTTCCCACACTCTAAAGATGTGTGGGTTAGGTTGATTGGTCATGCTTAATTGCCCTTTAGTGTCAGGGGGATTAGCAGCGTAATATGTGGGTTTACAGGAATGGGGCCTGGGTGTGATTATTGTCGGTGCAGGCTCAATGAGCCAAATAACCTCTTGCTGCACTGTAGGGATTCTACGATTCTATTCTAGTAAAGGCAGGTTCTGGGACAGGGGTTGGGTGGGGTGGTAATTCATGGCTACCTGTCCTTGATGATTGAAGTACAGTAAGAAGTCTCACAACACCAGATTAAAGTCCAACAGGTTTATTTGGTAGCAAATGCCACTAGCTTTTGGAGTGCTGCTCCTTTGTCAGCTAAGTGGGAGTAGTGGCGTTTGCTACCAGTAAACCTGTTGGACTTTAACCTGGCGCTGTGAGACTTCTTACTGTGCTTACCCAAGTCCAACGCCGGCATCTCCACATCACCTGATGATTGAAGCCTTTGAAGAGCTTGGTAAGGCCAGTGCGCAGATGTGCCATAGGTTATGGCAGAGAGGACTTGAGTTTTCAGCTGGTAGGCTGATCACTCTGCAATGACCAAAGTCACTGTGGACCAGAGGGAGCAGTACTCCATGTATAATATTTCTGATACCCCCATTCCTTCCTGTCTGTCCCTCCGAACAGTCGATATCCCTGGATATTTAACTCCCAGTCGTGACCATCCTGCAACCATGTCTCTGTAATGGCCACCAAGTCATACTTATTTGCAATGATATGTGCCGTCAACTCATTTGAGCTATGAGCATTCAGATAAGGGGGTCCTTATGCTAGTTTTTGTACCTTTTTGAATTCTAATACTTCTTTGTAACATCTCCTGAGTTCTCCTTCCTTTTAACTTTTTTCCTGATTTTTGATGTAATTGGAACCTTCTCCTCACATTTTGTCCTTGCTCCCTTCTTCCCTAGGTTGCCATCCCCCGGCATATTAGTTTAAGTCCTCCCCAACCGCTCTAGCAAACACTCCCCCAGGACATCAGTCCCAGTCCTGCCTGGGGGTACCCCATCCAATTTGTACAGTTCCCACCTCCCCCAGAACCGGTCCCAATGCCCCAGGAATCTGAAACCTTCCTCTGATACCAAGTATTTATCCGATATATCCTGTCATTTCTACTCTGACTAGCACATGGCACCAGTAGTAATCCTGAGATCACTACCTTTGAGGTCTGATTTTTTTAACTTTCCTCCCTGTATTCTGCCTTTAGGACTTCATCCCTTTTTTTACCTATGTCGTTTTGTACCAATGTGTACTACAATCACTGGCTGTTCACCCTCCCCCTTAGAATGTCCGGCAGCCGCTCCGAGACATCCTTGACCCTAGCACCAGGGAGGCAACATACCATCCTGGAGTCTTGTTTGCGGCCACAGGAACATCTGTTTATTCTCCTTACAATCGAACCCCCCGTAACCATCGCACACTGTTTACCCCTCCCTCTGCAGCAGAAACAACCATGGTGCAATGAGTTTGGCTGCCGCTGCTTTCCCTAGAGAGGTCATCCCCCTCAACGGTATCCAAAGCGGCAGGGGAATGGCCACAGGTGATTCCTGCACTGCCTCTCTCACTCTGTCTGGCGGTCACCCATTCCCTTCCTGCCTGCAGAGCCTGAGCCTGCAGTGTGACCACCTCGCTATCCACGATACTCTGACTCGCGAATGCTCCACGGTATCTCCAGCTGTGAAACTCGAGCATCCAGAAGCTGTAGCTGGAGACAATTCCTGCACACGTGCTGACCCCGGGGGACTGGAACTGTCCCCAGCCTGCCACATGGAGCAAGAGGAGCAAACCATGGCTTGGAGCTCTCCTGTCACGTCTTACCCCGTTAAATTAAACTTTTTGATCTGTTTTGTTTCAGATCATATCCAATTTTCTAGGGCCCTTCTTTCCTGCTGCCGGTTGCTACCAAATATAACCTTTTCAAACCATAAACCACAGAAATTATACAGAAACACTATTGTAGGGTACAACAACTACAATGCCAAGAGCAAAAAGGAAATAAAACACTTACTGACCAATCAGCAATCTCCCTTGTAGCCTCTACTGCTTGTTTCACCTAACTCTCCGTGTTCATCCAACTCCAAAAGCACACTTCACACTCTGGCAGCACTCACCGTGCAGTCCCTATGTCCTAGCCAATATTTGGACCTTATATTTGGATAGCTTAACCTATAAACACAGGTTTTAAGACTGATTGATGAGGGTAGGGCAGTGAATGTTGTCTACATGGACTTCAGTAAGGCCTTTGATAAGGTCCCCTGTGGCTGACTGGTGCAGAAGGTGAAGTCGCATGGGATCAGAGGTGAGTTGGCAAAGTGGATACAAAATTGGCTCAGTGAGAGAAACACAGTAAAAAGTCTGACAACACCAGGTTTTAGTCCAACCGATTTATTGGACTAAAACCTGGTGTTGTCAGACTTTTTACTGTGTTTACCCCAGTCCAATGCCGGCATATCCACATCAGTGACAGAAGACAGAGGGTAGCAGTTTAAGCGTGTGTTTCTGAATGGAGGGTTGTGACAAGTGGTGTTCCTCAGTGATCAGTGCTGGGATCATTGAGGTTTGTAATATATATATAAATGATTTTAGGAAAATATAACTGAATTGATTAGTACGTTTGCGGATGATGGATGGTTGGCGGATTTGCAGATAGCGATGAGGACCATCAGAGGATACAGCAGGATATAGATTAGGTGGCAACTTGGGCGGAGAGATGGCAGATGGAGTTTAATCTGGACAAATGTGAGGTGATGCATTTTGGAAGGTCTAATACAGATAGGAAATATACAGTAAATGGCAGAACCCTTAAGAGTATTGATAGGCAAAGGGACCTGGTTGTACAGGTACACAGGTCACTGAAGAAGCAATGCAGGTGGAGAAGGTAGTCAGGAAGGCATACGGCATGCTCGCCTTCATCGGCCAGGGTGTTGAGTTAAAAAATTGGCAAGTCATGTTGCAGCTTTATAGAACCTTAGGCCGCACTTGGAAAATAATGTTCAATTCTGGTCGCCACCCTCCCAGAAGAATGTGGAGGCTTTGGAGAGGGTATAGAAAAGATTTACCAGGATGTTGCCTATTATGGACGGCATTAGCTATGAGGAGACGTTGGAGAAACTTGGTTTGTTCTCCCAGGAGCGACGGAGAGTGAGGGGAGACCTGATAGAAATCTACAAGATTATGATAGTCAGAAGCTTTGTTCTAAGGTGGAAGAGTCAATTACTAGGGGGCGTAGGTTTAAGGTGCGAGGGGCAAGGTTTAAAAGAGATGTATGAGGCAGACTTTTTACATTGAGAGTGGTGGGTGCCTGGAACTTGTTGCCGAGGGAGGTCGTGAAAGCAGATATGGTAGTGATTTCTAAGGGGCGCCTTGACAAGTACATAAATGAGATGAGAATAGAGGGATATAGTCCCCGGACGTGCAGGGGGTTTTAGGTAAGTCGGGCAGCATGGTAGGTGAAGGCTTGGAGGGCCAAAAGGCCTGTTCCTGTGTTGACATTTTCTTTGTTCTTTGTACTAATATGGATGACAAAATCCATTTCAAGTTCTAATGGACTCATTGGTACATTGAATTTGTATTACGGATTTCTCCTCAGAAACCCCCCAGATAATTATCATATGAGAATTTCTAAACTCTAAAATAGGCTTTATATTCTTCTTTTTGTAACGATAAATTCACTTAGTGATCCTCACTCCAAAATCCAGTTCATGTTTTCCAAAAGACCCATTTAACCAAATTTTTTGCTCCACTTTTAGCAGTAAATCCATGCCAGGATTTCAGATTAATTTTGTCAGGTTTCCACTGTTACACCAATTTCAGATACCCAGTCAATACTTTTTAATTGGTTATAGATGTTAGTAAGACATTTCAAACATTAGGATTACTTTTAGGAAATGTTTCTCTAGTATCCTTACCAAATGACTTCTCAGCTTTATCTGATGTTCTCTAAACAGAATCCTGTTCTATTTACTGGTTCCTTCTTTGTTCCCTTTAACACCAGATTTTCTTCATTTCTCTGACCAGTGATATTCAGGATACAATGAGAAGGAAAAGAAAGGTCTTTTGCAGGTACAAAGGGAGTAAATCAATGGAGGCGTTAATGAAGTTCAGAAAAGTGCAGGGTGGAACTTAAGAAAACAATTAGAAAAGCAGAGAGGGGATATGAGAAAGTTCTGGCTGGTAGAAGTAGAGAAAATCCCAAGATATTCTACAATATATCAATGGGAAGGCGATAATCAGGAAAAGAATGGAGCCCATTAAGGACCAAGGGGGCAATTTGTGGGTGGAGCCAGAGGACATTGAGTAAAGTGTTGAGTGAATACTTCACATCTGCCTTCACCCAAGAGAATGAAGATGAAGGTATGGAATTCAAAGAGAGACTGTGAGGTTCTTGAACAAATTGACATAGGGAGTGATGAGGTAATAGAGGTGTTAGCTGGCTTAAAGGTGGACTTTATAAGTTTCTGTGAGATCCCTTTCAGATTCTACCCTTATCTATGAGAGGGGGTCTCATAGAAACTTTTAACATTCTAACAGGGTTAGACAGGACAGACTCAGGAAGAAAGTTCCCAGTGATAGGGGAGTCCAGAAGCGGGGTTCATAGTTCAAGGATAAGGAGTAAGCCCTTTAGAACTGAGGTGAGGAGAAATTTCTTCACCCAGAGAATGCTGAATGTGTGGAGTTCACTACCACAAAATGTAGTTGAGGCTTGTCTGATTTCAAGAAGAAATTGGGCATATCTCTTGGGGCTGAAGGGATATGGGAGAAAGTGGAGGGGGGAATCAAGATATTGAATTCAGTAGTCAGTCATGATTAAAATGAACGGTGGAGCAGGCTCGAAAAGCCAAATAGCCTACTCCTGCTTCAACTTTCTATGTTTCTATGTGTGTAACCCTGTTAGAATTTTATAAGTTTTGATGAGGATCTCTCTCACTCTTCTAAACTCCAGTGAACATAATCCTAATGGACTTAATTTCTCCTCATATGACGTCTGCCATTGTAGGGATCAGACTGGTAAACCTTTGATGTACTCCCTCTAAAGGACATCCTTCCTCAGAGAAGCGCACCAAACTTCACACAATGTTCCAGATGTGGCCTCACCAAAACCCTATTCAATTGCAGTAAAACATCACTATTCCTATACTCAAATCCTCTCACTATGAAAGTCAATATACCATTTTCTTTCTTTACTGTCTGCTGTACCTGCGTGCTTACTTTCAGTGACTGATGCACGAGGACTCCAAGATCTCACTGAGTGTCCACCTCTCTCAAATTTGAAATAATAATCTGTCTTCCTATTATTGCTACCAAAATGGATAATCCCACATCTATCCCCATTATATTGCATCTGCCATGCAGAGGTGCACACACTGAGCCTGACCAAATCACGCTGAAGCATCTCTGTATCCTCTTCACAATTCATCCTCCCACCAAACTTTGTATCGTCTGCAAATTTGGAGAGAATACATTTAGTTCTGTCTTCCAAATCGTTAATATATAATGTTGTGATGTTGAGTTTGTAAATATATAATGAATGTTTATAATGATGTAAGAGAATTGTAAAAAAATGCTACAGAGAAAGAAAACAGTGCATGGTCCCTTTAAACGCTGGTTTTACATCAGTCCCTTTAAAAGTTGACTTTGGTGACAGTGCCTGCAAAAGCTGGCTGAGTTCAAGACTTGAATGTTTAAATACAAGGCCAACATCTTGAATCATGAACAACATCCTGCATATTACTCTTGACCAAATACTGACATCTGAGCAAGACAGCAACAAAGATCAAAATGTGAAACAACCTCCTCAGCAAACTTGCTAGCTCTGCAGATGGTCAAACCTTAAAGACCCCAGCTCTTGTCATTTTTACTCAATGCAGAGTACAATGCTGATCATCGCGAGTATCCTCCAATCAACTCAACTCCCATGTCTCCAAGGCATGAGCAACATTCCACTGTCCCCTTGCATAAGGAGGGAGGTTAATAAGAGTAAGCTCCTGGGGAAGGTTACATTAACCCAAGCCTGTTGCTACACAAGCTCCTAAAGAGGGATCCTAAGGGAGTGCGATAGCTTGATTTTGGGTTTGGACATAGCTCGGCACAACATTGAGGGCCGAAGGGCCTGTATTGTGCTGTACTGTTCTATATTCTATCTTCTACAAGCCTGCTGCTACAGAAGGACCTTACCCATCCACCTGCTACTTGCTTCCCATCATGGCAAACTGCATGGCTAAGGTCAACGTGCCAAGGAATAACACAGTAAGAAGTCTCACAACAGCAGGTTTATTTGTCCAACAGATTTATTTGGTAGCCCGGCTATCCCATCGTATCAGGCAGTGGGACCCTGTACGAGAACCTCTCCGGCTAGAACAAAGAACAAAGAACAAAAACAGCCCGGGAAATAGGCCCTTCGGCCCAACGAGCCCGCGCCACCATCTCAACACCACCAATCCCCCTCTCCACCCACAACCCTTGTCTAATGTTTTATGGCCATCCATAAGAACATAAGAACATAAGAAATAGGAGCAGGAGTAGGCCATCTGGCCCTTCGAGCCTGCCCCGCCATTCAATAAGATCATGGCTGATCTGTCGTGACTCAGCTCCACCTTCCCGCCCTCTCCCCATAACCCTTAATCCCTTCTCTTATCAAAAACCCATCAACCCGTTTCTTAAAAATATTTAGCGAGGCAGCCTCCACCACTTCAACGGGCAGAGAATTCCACAGATTCACCACCCTTTGAGTGAAGAAGTTCCTCCTCAACTCTGTTCTAAACCGCCCCCCCTTTATCTTGAGGCTGTGCCCCCTAGTCCTACTGTCTTTTTTGAGCGGGAACAGTCTCTCCACCTCTATCCTATCCATCCCATTCATCATCTTATACGTCTCAATGAGATCTCCCCTCATTCTTCTAAACTCTAACGAGTACAAGCCTAGTTTATTCAGCCTCTCCTCATAGCTCAATCCCCTCAACTCCGGTATCAGCCGAGTAAACCTCCTCTGCACTCCCTCCAGGGCCAAAACATCCTTGCGCAGGTGCGGCGCCCAAAACTGCACACAGTACTCCAGCTGCGGCCTCACCAATGCCCTATACAGCTGCAGCAAGACCTCCCTACTTTTATATTCAATCCCCTTCGCTATGAAGGCCAGCATCCCATTCGCCTTCCTGACCACCTGCTGCACCTGCAAGCTGGGTTTTTGCGACTCATGCACAAGGACCCCGAGGTCCCTCTGCACCGTCGCCTGCTGCAGTTTTTCGCCCCGTAAGTAATAGTCCTTCCTACCATTCCTCCTACCAAAGTGGACCACCTCACACTTGCCAACATTAAATTCCATTTGCCATTTCCTGGCCCATTCGCCTAGCCTATCTAGATCCTTCTGCAGACTCTCCACACCCTCCGCACAATTTGCCTTTCCCCCAATCTTGGTGTCATCAGCAAATTTCGACACCCTGCACTCGGTTCCCTCCTCCAGATCATCTATATAAATGGTAAATAGCTGAGGCCCCAGCACCGACCCCTGGGGCACCCCACTAGTCACCAACCGCCAATCCGAATAGCATCCATTGACCCCCACTCTCTGCCTCCTATTTGACAACCAATCCTCTATCCATGCTAACACCCTACCCCCAACTCCATGTCCCCTGACCTTCTGCAATAACCTCTTGTGAGGTACCTTGTCAAACGCCTTCTGAAAATCCAGAAAGACCACATCCACCGGCTCTCCTCCATCCACTGCCCTAGACACATCCTCATAGAACTCCAGTAAATTTGTCAGACACGACTTCCCTTTAATGAAACCGTGTTGCGTCCGCCCTATCAAGCAATTCCCCTCAAGATGCCTCGCTATTTCCTCCTTAATGACGGTTTCTAACATTTTACCTACCACAGACGTTAAACTAACCGGCCTATAATTCCCCGCCTTTTGCCTGCCACCCTTCTTAAACAACGGCGTAACATTAGCCGTTTTCCAATCTTCCGGCACTTCCCCGGAATCCAGCGACGTCTGGAAAATAACCACCAAGGCATCCACTATAACCTCCGCCATTTCTTTCAGAACCCTCGGATGCATTCCATCCGGTCCTGGGGACTTGTCCACAATCAGCCCCTCCAGTCTGTCGAGCACCACCTCTCTAGTAACAGTAATGTCATTAAGACCCTCCATTCCTACCACCTTTCCATCGCTAACACCCAGCAAATTATTCACGTCCTCCTCCGTGAAGACAGAAACAAAGAAGTTATTCAAGACCTTAGCCATATCCCTATCCCCTACCACTAGCTCCCCTTTCTCATCCTCTAAAGGACCAACGTTTATCCTAGCCAGCCTCTTCCTTTTTATATATTTATAAAAACTCTTGCTATCCTTTTTTATATTAAGTGCTAGCCCAGCCTCATAGCTTCTCCTTCCCTCCTTTATCAATTTCTTTGTCAATCTTTGTTGACATTTAAACCTTTCCCAATCCTCTTCTCGCCCACTGCTCTTAGCTACTCTAAACTCCTCCGCTTTTAATTTAACACTTTCCTTCACCTCCTTCGTTATCCACGGCTTATTACCTCTCCTCCTACTGTCCTTTTTAACCATCGGAATAAATTTCTGCTGAGCACCAAGAAAGATCTCCTTAAAGATCCTCCACTGCTCCTCAGCAGACCTACCTTCCAACGCGTTCCCCCAGTCCACATTCGCCAATTCTTCTCTCATCCTACCATACTCCCCTCTATTCAAACAAAGGACGCGTGTCTGGGAACCCACTTTCTCCTCCTCCATCTGCACCAGAAACTCCACCATACAATGATCACTCTCTCCAAGAGGATCCTTCACCGCAAGGTCCCTAATTCTACCCGCCTCATTACATAGCACCAGATCCAAGATAGCTCGCTCCCTCGTCGGCTCCAACACACACTGTTCAAGGAAATTATCCCGGCAGCATTCCAAGAACTCCTCCTCGAGCCCACCTCGTCCAACATGGGTCGACCAATCAATATGCAGATTGAAATCTCCCATAACTACTGCCGTCCCATTCCTGCACGCTGCACTTATTTGCGCGTTAACAGCCCGCCCCACCTCCAGAAATTTATTCCTGCCAATCAGCCTAACAGCACATCTTTGGGGTGTGGGAGGAAACCGGAGCACCCGGAGAAAACCCACGCAAGCACGGGGAGAATGCGCAAACTCCCACAGACACCGGCCCAAATCCATGTGTCTGCACAGCAACCAGCGATAGTCACTGAGCTGTCGAGTTGCCCATCAGTTGGTCCAGTTTAGGCACACACTAATGACATGAAGCATTTGGCCAATCTCGAACAACCAAGAGCAGCCCCAGTACGACCCATCGCGTGTATGCGCTATGTCGCAGGCATCCTGAAACCCATTGAGAAAAGAACCCCCAGCTTTTGTCGTGACACCACGGACTTCCTACAGAAATTCAGCACACATGGAGCAGTTGAACCAGGAGCACAAGAGCGGGCGGCACGGTAGCACAGTGGTTAGCACTGCTGCTTCACAGCTCCAGGGTCCTGGGTTTGATTCCTGGCTCGGGTCGCTGTCTGAGTGGAGTTTGCACATTCTCCTCGTGTCTGCATGGGTTTCCTCCGGGTACTCCAGTTTCTTCCCACAGTCCAAAGATGTGTCGGTTAGGTTGATTGGCCATGCCAAGAAATTTCCCATTAGTGTCCTGGGATGTGTAGGTTAGAGGGATTAGTGGGTATAATATGTAGGGATATGGGGGTAGGGCCTGGGTGGGATTGTGTTCGGTGCAGACTCGATGGGCCGAAGAGCCTCTTTCTGCACTGTAGGGTTCTATGGTTCTTTGTCATAATGGCTGTCTTGGCACTCGATACCAGTATCCCACACGACGATGGCATTGCTGCAACTGCCTCAGTACTCAATGCCAACAACTGCCAATCTCTAGATGCAATTTTATAACTCATCTGCTTCATCCTGGACCACAATGTCTTCACCTTCAACAATCAGTTCTTCATCCAGACACATGAAACAGCTATCGGAACCAAATTCATACTTAAATATGCCAACATCTTCATGCATAGGTTTGAACAAGACCTCTTCGCCGCACAGGAACTTCAACCAATGCTATACGCTAGATACATCAATGACATTCTCTTCCTTTGGACTCATGGTGAACAATCACTGAAACAACTATATGATGACATCAAATAGTTCCATAAGTTCCATCCCACCATCAGACTCACCATGGACTATGCTCTGGAATCAGTTGCATTCTTGAATACACGCATCTCCAACAAGGACTGTCACCTCAGCACCACACTGTATCACAAGCCCACAGATAACCTCACAATACTCCACTTCTCCAGCTTCAACCCTAAATACGTTAAAAAAGCCATCCCCTATGAACAAGTTCTCCGTATACACAGGATCTGCTCAGATGAGGAGGATCGCAACAGACATCTCCAGATGCTGAAAGATGCTCTCATAAGAACAGGATACGGTGCTCGACTCGTCGATTGACAGTTCTGACACACCACAGTGAAACACAGCACCAACCTCCTCAGAAGACAAACATGGGACACAGCAGACAGAATATCCTTTGTCATCCCTGGAGCGGAAAAGCAAAGATATCTTCTCCAGAGCCTTCAACATGTCATTGATGAAGACGAACATCTCACCAAGACTATCCCCACAGCCCCACTTCTTGCCTTCAAGTAACCACATAACCTCAAACAGACCATTGCCCACAGCAAACTACCCAGCCTTCAGGAGAACAGTGACCACGACACCACAGAACCCTGCCACAGCAACCTCTGCAAGACATGCTTGATCATCAACACGGATGCCATCATCTCATGTGAGAACACCATCCACCAGGTGTACGGTACATACTCTTGCAACTCGGCCAACATTGTCTACTTGATATGCCGCAGGAAAGGATGTCCTGAAGCATGGTACATTGGGGAGACAATACAGATGCCACAACAATGGATGAATGAACACCACTCAACAATCACCAGGCAAGTGTTCCCATTGGGGAACACTTCAGCGGTCACGGACATTCGGTCTCTGAACTTCGGGTAAGCATTCTCCAAGGCGTCCTTCATGACATACGACAATGCAGTGTCATTGAACAGAGACTGATAGCCAAGTTCTGCTCATGTAAGGATGGCCTCAAGCAGGATCTTGGGTTCATGTCACACTATCTGTAATCCCCACGACTTGCCTGGGCTTGCAAAATCTATCTAACTGCCCTGTCTGGAGACAATACACATCTCTTCAATTTGTGCTTAACGCTCTCACCGCTCACATTGTCTGTACCTTTGAGACTTGATTACCTGTAAAGACTCACATTCCAACCATTTTTTTGTAAATTGAGTTTGTGTCTTTATATACCCTGTTTGTGAACTTACCTGATGAAGGAGCAGCGCTCTGAAAGTTAGCGGCTTTTGCTATCAAATAAACCTGTTGGGCTTTAATCTGGTGTTGTGAGCCTTCTTATCGTGTTTGCTCCAGTCCAACACCGGCATCTCCACACCAAGGAATAACACCAGAGGCCCCTGTGGCAGCAGGAATGGAACCAACACGATACCATTAAAACCACTTCCTCGTCACAGACCCAAAACCCACCCACCCTTCTTCAACCTGCCACGGCAACGGTGGGCACTACTCAAAGGTTTCAGCATTGACCAGGACCTTTGTGTAGCAAATATGCTCAACTGGGGCCCTGTAGGGTCCCTAGCCTGCAGCCGTAGTGCAGCTCAATCATTGACTCGCATCATCAAACTCTGCCCTCTGACAAAATTCAGTTAGGGTTCAAAGACCACTTCTGAGGCTATTGCCTGGCTTGGTTCCTCAGTGTACCCAAAAAGGTGCTGGAGTATGGTGACTAGGGAATTTTCACAGTAACTTAATTGCAGTGTAAGCCTACTTGTGATACTAATAAATAAACTGAACTAAACAAGTGAATACTGAACATCTCTTCTTTAAATATCACCTTTTGTTCTCCTGTAGTCTTCCCAGTCAGTCCCAGGTTCAAATTACGCTAACCTTCTCATTGCATTGAAATTTGTCTGTTTCCAATTTAGAAGTTTACTTTAGATTATTCCTTGCTCTTCTCCATGACCAACTAAACGTTTTTATATGGCTCTGTTTATATGAACCTTATTGTTATTTCATCAATTAGCTCAATCAATTTAATTAGATATTATAAAATCCCTACAGTGCAGAAGGAGACCATTTGACCTACCAAGTCTGCAATGACTTCCCAACAGAGCAGATTACCCAGGCCCACCCACTACCCTAACCCCATAACCCCATGCATTTATCCCGCTAATCCCCCTAACCTATGCATCTAAGGGGCAATTTAGCATGCTAACCCACCTAACCTGCACATTTTTGGATATGATTTAACTTGACTTTGACAAAGTTATGATTTGACTTCAACAAATTTCTGTTAAGTGGCATACAACGATCCATTTTCTTCCAAGTAAGAAATAATATTTGGCAGGATCTCCACAGGGGTAGGGATGGGGATGGAAAATCCATCCCTTGTCTTGGATTATGGACTCTTGACATTTTTTTTAACATGAGATTGACTGACATGTAATTAAGTGGTCATCGCTCTCCCCTTTGAAGAGATGTAACGTATGTAAAGCGTCAGCCCTCTGGAATCACTCCTGTTTTCACGTATGATTGAAAATTTTTGAGCAAACCCTCCACAGTTTTCAAACTTACTTTTCTCAGCAATGTGGGATGCATCCCATCTGGACTGTGACTTCGCTACTTTGAACATTGCCAAACATTTAAACATATCTGCCTGAAGCATTTTTATCCTTTTCAATTTTCCTACCATTGCTTTTATTATAATATTGGCAGCATCTTTTACTTTAGTACAGGAAGATTCAAAGTACTGTACTTGTTTCGTATTTCAGCCTCTTCTTCTTTCAGCTCCTTGCATTTACTTGGGTTACCACAATGCTGGTTGATCACTCATCTCCATTTCCTCCTGTCACTCACCCATTCATTCTTCTGCATTAAGATCTCTTGCCACTGCACCCTGCTTTTTGCCAGTGGCAAATATCTGAAATCACTGCATTGGCCTTGGTTATTAATTCCTCTTAGTATCAATAAAGATTAAATTGAAATAAATTTAATCACTAAAGGAACATCAGAATATGAGTAAGCCATTCAAACTCTGGAGTCTCTTCTAGGACTCCTGCACAAGTTCCTCAGGACAATGTATTATGCCCAGCCTCTTCAGTTGCTTCATTAATGGCCTTCCTCCACCATTATGTCAGAAGTTTGCTGATGATTACACAGTGTTCAGCACCATTCGTAACTCCTCAGGTACTGAAGTAGTCCAAGTCTTTATGCAGCAAGACCTGGACAACATTGGCTTGGACTGATAAATAGCAAGTGTTGAATTGACTCCCAGGGTGGATCAGCATCTTGTAACAGAATGAAGATCTGTGCTGCTATGTGCACCAATGAAATCAGGGCTATCCTGTTGGGTTGGAAAGTACCAGATATTTGGAGCAATTATCGTCATGGCTGCTCCATTCTTTGAAGGACCACTGAATTACAAACTTGAATCCAAACCCTGTGGTCTAGTATTAAAGGGGTTAGAGTATTGGCCCACTGACTGGAATTGTTCTGATATGGTTGCTTTTCCATAAGCCACACTCTTATGGTCAGCAGAGGTAACAGCAGAGTGGAGGTTCCTTTACTGTAGAGGAGCTTGTGTCTTTAGACATTGGCCCATGAGTAGTCCAGCTGGTGAGAATCCATTTGCTAGTTTTGTATCTTGGTCGAGCAGCAGGGCTGAATGCAAGTATGAATTCTCCAGGTCTTAATGGTCCTCACTGCTCTTTCAGTGTCACCATTAGCTTATGGAAGGAAAGGACCTGCAACGTGAGTGTTCCCATTGTCTTTGGCAAATTTTCTAAAAGTTTTCATTGGCAAATTGTAGGTCGTTGTTGAAGATGATTTCATCTGGAAACCCATTTGTATAGAATATGATCTGCAGCCACCTGATCACCAGCTCAGCTGGAATGGTGTGAAATCTGACCACTTCCAACACTTGGAGGGGCATTTTAGATAGCGATTACAACATTGTACAATTTAAGTTAATTACAGGCATGGAAATAGGTAATTTACAAGAAGAAATTTTTTGACTGGGGGAGTAAAATACTAGCTTAGTAAAATAGGCAGGATTTACTTACTCATTAGTGAAATATAATAGGACTTGGCCAAGGTAACTTAATGGAACAATCTACAGAAGAGCAGTGGAAGGCATTCTAAAAGGAAATGGGGAGAGTGCAACCCCAGCATGTCCCTTACAGGATGATAGGATGAAATAACAAGCCCAAAGAACCATGCATGACCAGAGATATTCAGGATATAGAGTCAGAGATTTGCAGCTTGGAAATAGGCCCTTCCACCCAACTTGTCCATGTGGCTCTTTTTTTTTTGACCCTTAAGCTAGTCCCAATTGCCCGCAATTGGCCCATATCTCTCTCTAACCATGTAATTGACTAAACACTTTTTAAAAGGCAAAATTGTACCTGCTTCTACCTCTGGCAGCTTGTTCCTGACACTCACCACCCTCTGTCTGAAAAAATTGCTCCTCTGGACCCTTATATATCTCTCCCCTCTCGCCTTAAACCTATGCCCTCTAGTTTTAGATTCCCTTCCCTTTGCGAAAAGATATTGACTAGCGAGCTGATTTATGCCCCTCATTATTTTATAGACCTCTATAAGATTACCCTGAAGCCTCCTATGCTCCAGGAAAAAAAGTCCCAATCTATCCAGCCTCTCCTTATAACTCAAACTATCAAAAGTCCTGGCAGCATCCTAGTAAATCTCTTCTGCACCCTTTCTAGTTTAATAATATCCTTTGTATAATAGGGTGACCAGAACTGTACAATATTCCAAGTGTGGCCTTACCAATGTCTTGTACAACTTCAACTCCTGTATTCAATGTTCTAACCAATGAACACAGTAAAAAGTCTGACAACAACAGGTTTTAGTCCAACCGATGTATTTGATAGTATACTCACTAGCTTTCGAGGGGATTCCCTCTTCTTCAGGTGAATGGAGAGTTCTGGCCTCAGACAGAGCATATAAAGCACAGACAGTTTACAGATTACTGATTTCAAATGCGAATAACTGTCTGTGCTTTTTATGCTCTGTCTGAGGCCAGGACTCTCCATTCACCTGAAGAAGAGGGAATCCCCTCGAAACCTAGTGAGTTTACTATCAAATAAATCAGTTGGACTAAAACCTGGTGTTGTCAGACTTTTTACTGTGTTTACCCCAGTCCAACGCCGGCACATCCACATCCTGACCAATGAAACTAAGCATGCCGAATGCCTTCTTCCCCACTCTGTCCACCTGTGACTCCACTTCCAAGAGAAGTGAACTTGTACTTCTTGATCTCTTTTTTCTGTAACTCTCCCCAATGCCCGACTATTAACTGAATCAGTCCTGCCTTGGTTCAATTTACCAAAATGCATCACCTCGCATTTTCCTAAATTAAGCTCCATCTGCCATTTGTCAGCCCACTGGCCCAATTGATCAAGATCTGAGGTAACCTTCTTCACTGTCCACTATGCCACCAATGTTGCTGTCATCTGCAAACTTACTAACCATGCCTCCTATACTCTTATCAAAATTACTAATATAAATGACAAATAACAATGGACCCAGCTCCAATCCCTGAGGCACACTGCTGGTCACAGGTTTCCAGTTTGAAAAACAACCCACAGCAACCACCCTCTGACTTTTATCATCAAGCCAATTTTGTATTCATTTAGCTACCTCACTCTGGATCCCATGAGATTTAACCTTATACAACAACCTACCATGCAATAGCTTGTCAAAGGCCTTACTAAAATCCATGTAGACAACATCAACAGCACTGCCCTCATCTACCTTCTTGGTTTCCCCTTCAAAAAACTCAATCAGATTTGTGAGACATGATTTTCCATTCACAAAGCCATGCTGACTATCCCAAATCAATCCTTGCCTCTCTGAATGCCTGTAGATCCTGTCTCTCAAAATACCGTCCAACAACTTACCCACCAAAAATATGAGGCTCACTGGCCTGTAGTTCCCTGGCTTTTACCTGCAGCCCTTTTTAAACAAAGGCACAACATTTGCCATCCTCCAATCTTCAGGCACCTCAGCTGTGACTACTGATGAATCAAATATCTCTGCTAGGGGACCCGCAATTTCCTCCCTGGTCTCCCACAATGTCCTAGGATACAGTTCATCAGGTCCCTTGGATTTATCTCTCTTGATGCCCTTTAAGACTTCCTTCTCTGTAATATGTACGCCCCTCAAGCCATCACTATTTATTTCCCCAAGTTCCCTAACATCCATGCTTTTCTCAACAGTAAATACTGATGAGAAATATTCATTTAGGATCTCACCCATCTCTTATGAATCTGCATATAGATGGCCTTGTTGATCCTTAAGAGGCCCAATTCTCTGCCTAGTTATTCTTTTGTCCTTTATGTATTTGTAGAAGCTCTTTGGATTCTTCTTTACCTTATCTGCCAAAATAATCTCATATCCCCTTTTTGCCCTCCTGATTTCTCTCTTAACTCTACCCCTACATCCCTTATACTCTTCAATGGATTCCCTTGATCCCAGCTGTCTGTGCATGTCACATGTCTCCTTCTTCTTCTTGACCAGGGCCTCAACATCCTGAGTCATCCAGGGTTTCCTACTTCTTCCAGCCTTGCTCTTCATTCTAAAAGAAATGTGTTTACCTTGAACCTTAGTTAACACTCTTTTGAAAGCCTCCCATTTACCAATTCCCTTTGCCTGTCAACAGCCTCCCCCAAATAACTTCTCAAAGTTCCTTCTTCATACCATCAAAATAGGCCTTGCCCCAATTTAAAATTTTAACAGTTGGGCCAGACCTATCATTCTCCATAGCTATCTTAAACTAATGATAATGTGATAAATTGGATCAGCAAATTTGCCGATGATACAAAGATTGGAGGTGTAGTGGACAGTGAGGAAGGTTTTCAAAGCTTGCAGAGGGATTTGGACCAATTAGAAAAATGGGCTGAAAAATGGCAAATGGAATTTAATGCAGACAAGTGTGAGGAATTGCACTTTGGAAGGACAAACCAAAGTAGAACATACAGGCTAAATGGTAGGACTCTGAAGAGTGCAGTTGAACAGAGGGATCTGGGAATATACGTACAGAATTCCCTAAAAGTGATGTCATAGGTGGATAGGGTCGTAAAGAGTGCTTTTGGTACATTGGCCTTTATAAATCAGAGTGTTATGGTAAGGTTACGTAAGGCATTGGTGAAGCCAAATTTAGAGTATGGTGTACAGTTTTGGTCACCTAGTTACAGGAAGGATGTAAATAAGGTTGAAAGAGTGCAGAAAAAGTTCACAAGGATGTTGCCGGGACTTGAGAAGCTGAGTTACAGAGAGATTGAATAGGTTAGGACTTTATTCCCTGGAGTGTAGAAGAATGAAGGGAGATTTGATAGAGGTGTATAAGATTTTGCTGGGTATAGATAGAGTGAATGCAAGCAGACTTTTTCCACTGAGGTTAGGGAAGTAAAAAACCAGAGGGCGTGGGTTAAGGGTGAAAGGAGAAAAGTTTAAAGGGAATATTAGGGAGGAGGGCTTCTTCACGCAGAGAGTGGTGGGAGTGTGGAATGAGCTGCCAGATAAAGTGGTAAATGTGGCGTCACTTTTAACATTTAAGACAAACTTGGATGGGTTCATGGATGAGAGGGGTGAGGAGGAATATGGTTCAAGTGCAGGTCAGTGGGACTAGGCAAAAAATAGTTTGGCACAGACAAGGGCCAAAAGGCCTATTTCTGAGCTGTAATTTTCTATGGTTTTATGGTTCTACGACAATAGAATTATGATTGATGCCTCACGAACACTTCTGCCACCTGCCCTTCCTCATTTCCCAAGAGGAGGTCAAATTTTTCCCCTGGCTATCAGTCTCTGTTCAGTGACTCTGCACTGTCGTGTGTTGTGAAGGCTGCCTTAGAGAATGCTCAATAATCAGGCAAGACTGTTCCCTTCCTGTTGGGGAACACTTCAGTGATCATGAGCATCCAGCCTCTGATCTTCAGGTGAGCATTCTCCAAGGCAGCCTTCACGACACACTACAGCGCAGAGTCACTGAGCAGAGATTAATAGCCAAGTTCCACACCTATGAGGGTGGCCTCAACCGGAATCTTGGGTTCATGTCACACTATCCGTAACCCCCATGACTTGTCTGGGCTTGCAAAATCTCACTAACTGTCCTGTCTAGAGACAATACACATCTCTTTAATCTGTGCTTAACACTCTCTCCACTCACTTTGTCTTTACCTTTAAGACTTGATTAGCTGTAAAGACTCGCATTCCCATCATTATTTTGGAAATTGAGTTTGTGTCTTTATATGCCCTGTGAATCGAACTCCCATTCACCTGATGAAGGGGCAGCAAGCGCTCTGAAAGTTAAAGGTTTTTGCTACCAAATAAACCTGTGAGTTTAATCTGGTGTTGTGAGACTTCTTATTGTGTTTACCCCAGTCCAATGTTGGCATCTCCACATCATGACCTCACCTGTGGCCAGAGAAGATTTGAAAATTATTGTCAGAGCCCCTGCAAGTTCCTCCCTTACCTCCCAGAGCAGCCTGGGATACATCTCATTTGCACATGGTGATTTATACATTTTTAGGCCTGTTAAAACCATTAATGCCTGCTTACATTAACATTGCAATGAAGTTATTGTGAAAATCCCCCGGCCGCCACACTCTGGCCCCTGTTCGGGTACAATGAGGGAGAATTTAGCATGGCTAATGCATCTAACCAGCGAGTCTTTCATCACAATGTCCTCCCTGATTTTATATGCCTACAGCATCATTCTCCATAGTGAACACAGATGCAAAGTACTCTTTTGAAACCTCATCTGCATACACTCATTGCTATATTGGTCCCTAAACAGTCATCCTTTTGCCCATTACCTACTTTATGAACAGGGCTTACAAGTCCCACTATAACAGTTGGAAACCATTTAATAGTCCATAATAATTCCTGAGTTAACAAACAAACTCTTCAAACCATGTGTGTAATCTAAGGCTAGCACTTATAAAATAATTAGGCTTTTGAATTGCAAACAACGGTACGCAAAATTCAGTAAACAAACTTCAGAACAGCAACAGATGCCAATTCTGAATACATAAAAGCAAGAGAAAAAGATAAAAATTTACATTTGTTTTACTCGTTCAAGGGATGTGGGCTTTGCTTGCCACCCCTAATTGTCCTTGAGAAGGTGCTGATGAGTTTCCTTCTTGAACCACTGCAATTTCTGAGGTGCAGATACACCCTCACTGCTGTTAGACAGGGAGTTCCAGGATTTTGACCCAGCGATAGTGAAGGAACAGAGATATATTTCCAAGTCAGGATGGTGAGTGACTTGGAGGGAGATTTCCAAGTGGTGGTGTTCCCATGTGTCTGCTGCCCTTGTTTGTATTGATGGTAGAGCTCATGGTTTGGGAAGGTGCTAGCTAAGGAACATTGGTGAGTACCTGCAGTGCATCTTGCAGATGGTACAATAGCTGTCGCTATTTGTAGCGAATTCGCCATTCGCCAATTCCTATTTGGAGGAATTGAATGTTTATGAAAGGGACAGCGATCATGTCTTGTCTTGTATGGTATTAAGCTTCTAAAGTGTTGTTGGAGCTGCACTCATCCAGGCAAATGGTGAATATTCCATTACACTTTACTTACGCCATATAGGCTTTTGCGGGTCAGGAGGTGAGTTACTCACCATAGGATTCCAAGCCTTTGACCTGCTCTGCCAGCCACAGTATTTATATGGCTAGTCCAGTTCAGTTTCTGGTCAACGGTAAACCCCAGGATGTTGAAAGTTTGGAGTTCAGTAATGGTAATGCCATTGAATTCAAGGAGGCGATGGTTAGATTCTCTCTTGTTGTAGATGGACATTGCCTTACACCAGTATGGTATGAATGTTATTTGCCTTGTGTTAGGCAAGTATACTCAGCCCATGGTCTCCAAATAGCCGATTGTGATAAACAATCCTAGAGTCTTGAAAGGTTTATTGTCATTGGCTACCAAAAATGCCAAGCAAATCAGCTCATTCATATATTGCCGAATCGCAAGAACCAAAACCAGTTGAAGACAAAGTGATGAGCAAGAAGCCAGTGACTTCCAACAGAGCAAAGAAACTCCCATTTCTACCATGAATGTGAAAGTGATTTTCTTTTTACGAATTCAAAGGCATTTGTCCATAATGTCTCATTTGTCAATGTCTTGAGTAAAAGACATAATTTGAAATGGCAATTGCAAAACAATGTATAGAAAATTTCACTTTAAACAGCACTATTTAGACAAAGAAAGTTGGTAAGTTAAATGAAATGTTGCAAACTCAACAGTCACTCTTTTCAAAACCTGTGGCAGAAGCCAAGGCATTTTTTCACATTAGTTATCTGTTGGCAAGAAAGATTTACCATGGTCAATCCACCTAACTTAATCTATGGACACTAAGGGGCAATTTAGTGAAGCCAATCCATCTGCCCTGCACATCTTTGAACTTTGTGAGGGAACTGGAGAACCTGAAGGAAGCCCACGTAGACACCGATAGAACATGCAAACTACACATAGGCAGTGACCCAAGCTGGGAATCGAACCTGAGTCCCTGGCGGTGTGAGGCAGTGCTAATCACTGTGTCTCTGTGCTGTTTTTAACCTTGAAGGCCATCTTATGCCTCACTGTCTTTGAATATCTACCATGCACCGAATCTGTCCCCTATCAAATCCAACTCACCCATAACTGTTCCTGCCGCCACCCAGCATCTTCAATTCAGCCCCAATCACAACAGTGCCAAATCTAACCTTTAGGCCCATCATTCTCACCTTTGCTTTCCGTAAACTGTAGCCCAGAGTGCCACGACGCTGTGGGTCCCCAGCCCTTTGCTCCTTACACATCCCTGCATCCAAGCCCCAATCACTCACACCCAACCTCGCTCCCAGTCCCTTACTTGTCCTTTCCTTCGAGCTTCCATGCAAGTTGCTTTTTTCTCCTGTTACCCTCCATTGTGCCGCAGAGTTCAACAAGGATAATATTTATCTTAGTACAACAGCATAAAGCCAACTGTTGCACCCCAGTTTAAAAGAATGTGAGCTGGGTGCCACAACGTTCTCCTGCACTGTTGATTTCATCTTCAAATAAAACATAATTTTAAAAGTGTTTTATGATAATAAGTATTCATTGCATGCAAATACATACTGTAACTTAATGTCTGCATCTCAACTACCATCAAGACACATCCTTGGACAACAATTTCACCCTTCTGGCTTCTGTTGAAGCACCAAGGGGTGGCTGTCATAATTCCATCTTTGATGGATGTCATGACCTGTAAACCACATTTTTCATCTTGCAGCTGCAGCCCCCCCCCCCACAAATGATGCTGCAAAGAGATCCAGATAAGTCAAGTGAATGGGAAAAGTGGGAGTCGGAGTATAATGTGGAAAAATGTGGTGTTTTTCACTTTGGTAAGAAAACCCCCCAAAATTCAAACTGTTATTCTAGTAGAGAAAGTGGCAGATGGAGTTTAATAAGTGCAAGGTGATTCGTTTTGGTAGGACTAACTTGAATGCGGATTACAAGATCAATGGCAGGGTTCTGAGGAATATGGAGGAGCAGTGAGATTTTGGGGTTCATATCCACAGATCTCTGAAGGTTGCCACTCAAGTGGATAGAGCCGTGAAGAAGGTTTATAGTGTGTTAGCGTTTATTAACAGGGGGTTTGAGTTTAAGAGCCGTGGGGTTATGCAACAACTATAGATCCTTGGGCTAACGGGAGGACTTTGAATAGTGTGGAGGAGCAGAGGGATCTAGGTGTATGTGTACATAGATCCCTGAAAGTTGGGAATCAAGTAGATAAGGTTGTTAAGAAGGCATACGGAGTCTTGGCGTTTATTGGTAGGGGGATTGAATTTAGGAGTCGCAGCGTCATGATGCAACTGTACACAACTCTGGTGCGGCCACACTTGGAGTTTTGTGTGCAGTTCTGGTCCCCACATTACAGGAAGGATGTAGAGGCTTTGGAGAGGGTGCAGAGGAGGTTTACCAGGATGTTGCCTGGTATGGAGGGGAGATCCTATGAGGAGAGACTGAGAGATTTGGGTTTGTTTTCGCTGGAAAGAAGGCGGCTAAGAGGGGATCTCATTGAAACATATAAGATGATTAGAGGTTTAGACAGGGTAGATAGTGATAGCCTTTTTCCTAGGATGGAGAAAGCTAGCACAAGGGGGCATGGCTTTAAATTAAGGGGGGGTAGTTATAGGACAGATGTCAGGGGTAGGTTCTTTACCCAGAGGGTGGTGAGGGACTGGAATGCCCTGCCAGCTGCAGTTGTAAATGCACCTAGTTTGGGGGCGTTTAAGAGATCTGTGGATAGGTTTATGGATGAAAAGGGATTGGTTTAGGCTAGTGGGTCATTGTTTTGTAACTGGTCGGCGCAACATCGTGGGCCGAAGGGCCTGTTCTGCGCTGTAATGTTCTATGTTCTATGTTCTATGAGACCACATTTGGAATATTGTGTTCAGTTCTGGTCACCTCACTATAAGAAGGATGTGGAAGCATTGGAGAGAATGCAGAGGAGATTTACCAGGATGCTGCCTGGTTTGGAGGGTAGGTCTTATGAGGAATGGTTGAGGGAGCTGGGGCTTTTCTCTTTGGAGTGGAGGAGGATGAGAGGTGACTTAATACACGTTTATAAGATGATGAGGGGGATAGATAGAGTGGATGTGCAGTGACTATTTCCTCGGGTGGATGTAGCTGTTACGAGTGGGCATAACTGTAAGGTTCACGGTGGGAGGTATAGGAGGGATGTCCGAGGTAGATTCTTTACTCAGAGAGTGGTTGGGATGTGGAATGTAGTGCCACTGTGATAGTGAGTCAGACACTTTAGGAACTTTCAAGCGGTCATTGGATAGGTACATGGAAGACATCAGAATGATAGGGAGTGGGATAGCTTGATCTTGGGTTTGGACATAGTTGGCACAACATCGAGGGTCGAAGGACTTGTAATGTGCTGTAATGTTCTATGTTCTACATTCTACTATTCGATGTATGGAACCAAGCAGCCAATTTCCATAAAGCAAAATCCTACTAATAACGATATGATAATGAACAATTAAATGGTTTTTAAGTAATTCTAATCGAGGGACAAATATTGGTCAGAACACTGGGGGCACTTGTGTGCCTTTCATCAAAAGGGGATTTTTTACATGCACCCGAGGGAGCAGACGATGTCCCTGCTTAACATTTGCACATCAGAGATAGCACCTCTGACACTGCCTTATTGCATTGGAATTTCAGCCAAGTTTCTTGTGCTAAAGATTCTGGAATGGGAATTGAACTTACAACACCTTATCTCAGATGCAAATGTGTTGCCACTGAGTCATATGCGGAATTTTCAACAAAATATATTTTTGTTTGTGTTTGCTGGAAGAACTTTAAAACAAAGCATACCCAGCATGCATTCTGTTTAGCACAGCCAAATACTGCTGTGGTGTCTTTAAAGAGATGTTAGATCTCTTCAGAAGCAGGAATTTTATCAACTGAGCCATAGTTGAAAGCATTTTGTAATAAAGACCATTTTGTAATAAAATAAATCTACAGCTGGTTGTGTAATTCTGAGCAATTACCTCAGTCCTGTGTAGCTTGCAAAACAAGTATTTGCAAACTTTGGCAAAGAGCTCATGGAAAAGGAAGAATCTGATTGCTCACAATGAGTGAATATGTTTATAGAAGTGTTCTCATTCTGCTACATTGGATAATATTGGCAATCAGACAGTACAATAGATCCTGGCCGGTTAATTAATACAGATGTGACAGTTGCATTGAGTATACTGGGTGGCAGCTGGGAAAATGATACAGAAAGTGATTTAAATCATGGCAACCATTTATAGTGCCTTTCATGATTGGAACAATTGTTTCTCATGATCTCCTTCTGGAGTAAAATGCAGTTAAAGGGTCCGACTTCTCCCAAAAAAAATTCAAACTGCTGAACTGGCGAAGAAAATGGTGTAATTCGCGATTGGTTTTTGAGTGCAAGTTCAGACTCAAATCTCCCACACTCTGCGGAATGCAAAGGTTACAGTCCTGGATATCATTAAAAGCTCAGAGCGTGGAGCCCATTCACACCAGAGCCTGACAGTTCCAGAACTCTGCAGCATGCCAAGTCTGGCCCCAATCTGTCAGACTGTAGCTTGCTGGCCAGCCCGGACCCCTGCACTGTTGCCCCTCGTGACGCCCCCTTGGCACGACTGTGGCGTGCACAAGCATTCCTGGGCCAGCCCTGACAGCACCCCCCACCCCTCTCCCCGAGCACCCCAATCTCCAGTTCCCTCCCAACAGTAATGATCCACTCAATCCCCGGCAAACCCATCTCCTCCTCCTCCTCCACCCCCCCCCCCCCACCCACGACTGCCTTGGAGGCAGATCCCCATCCCCCCGGAGGCAGACCCCAACCTCCCCCCCCCCACCCCCACCCCACCCCACCACCACCAGCCCGTCCCAATCACTGGCCTCCTTCCTATCTTAGCCTGTCAGGATGAAATATGCCTGGTGGGGTGGGAGATGCTATCAGGCCTGGAGAATTCAGTCCTGGACCTGATAATGGACATTTAAATAAGAATAAAAACAGATTTAAATCACCTGTTTCCCGACCAGTTCCCAGCACAGCACCTGCTCTCCAGAGCCGTGGGAGACACGCATGCATCAGGGACACGCATGTGAACCCCGCGAAATGTCCGACGCACAGGTCTCCCAACCCGACGTGTCAAAAAACTTACGCATTGGGATGAGATATTCGGGCCCGAAATCTTTCATACTTATTATTATAAATGTCATATTCATGAAATCAAGATATGGGGCAAGATATTATGGCCTCGCGAAGGCAGGACCAGAAATTCCTGCCTGAGGTCAGCGGAGATTTCCATTGTTGGAACCTCACCTGCACCGATTCCATAGCAGGCCCGGTTGTAGAGTTCCCGATGTTGAGTTCTTAATCCTCTCAATTCTGGAGGGTGAGTCATGTTGTGGGCAGAAGTCTGCCACATTTGAAAACCTCATGTGGAAAATCTTTGGGCCGCAAACTTTGCCATTTTTCATTCTTATAGAGACAATTGTAGAAACCCTACAGTGCAGAAAGAGGCCATTTGGCCCATCGAGTCCGCACCAACCACAATCCCACCTAGGCCCTACCCCCCACCCATATCCCTGCATATTTTACTCACTAACTCCTCTCATCTCAGGTCACTGAGGGGAAATTTCTTAGCATGGCCAATCAACCTAACCCGCACATCTTTGGACTGTGGGGGGAAACCGGAGCACCCGGAGGAAACCCAGACGGACACGAGGAGAACGTGCAAACTCAATACAGACAGTGTTGAGCTGGGAATCGGATCCAGGTCCCTGGAGCTGTGAAGCAGCAGCGCTAACCACTGTGCCACCGTGCTGCAAAATTGCAGCAAGCAATTTCGATTCCTTGCTGCAGCCCTTCCATTGATCAAGTCAGTAAAAATAGCAATAGCATGAAAATTTCAGGGGAATCCAATAAATAGGCACGTTCTCTGCTGGTTATATATTTTTAAAAACCATTGGAAAAAAAGCTGCTTAAAGGCAGGGACAGACTGGTTATGTGAAGAGGGCGAGTGCTTTTGTTATGTTGATGAGCCTAGCAACACTGCAATCAGATGTTTACTTTTGGGAAGCTGATAATGACGGGAAACAGAACATAAATAGAACATTACAGCGCAGAACAGACCCTTCGGCCCACGATGTTGCGCCGACCAGTTACAAAACAATGACCCACTAGCCTAAACCAATCCCTTTTCATCCATAAATCTATCCACGGATCTCTTAAACACCCCCAAACTAGGCGCATTTACAACTGCAGCAGGCAGGGCATTCCAATCCCTCACCACCCGCTGGGTAAAGAACCTACCCCTGACATCAGTCCTATAACTACCCCCCCTTAATTTAAAGCCATGCCCCCTCGTGCTAGATTTCTCCATCAGAGGAAAAAGGCTATTACTATCCACCCTATCTAAACCTCTAAATGGTTGAAATAGGGCTTAGATGTTCAAGAGAGAAAACAAGGGGCAGTATTTTATCACTGCACGGGCTGACGTGGTCGTTAAATGGGGCAAGGAATGATTAGCACCAGTTTCCGTGACTGCTGCCATTTCACGACCCCAGGATTTCCGGTGCAGTCAGCCTCTTGCTGAGGATGGGTGAGAGACTGATTAATTTATGTGATTAGCGAGCCCAGTGCTCAATCATCCGGACTCGCTTGCCTTTATGGCCTTGCTGGAAGAGGTTCTTGTTGGCAAGGAATACATCTGCTCCTCATGATTGAGCAGCAGTTGTTTTGGCATCGTTGGTGGAACCAGTGGCCATTGAGGTGCCCAGGGAAGCCCAGGAAAAGATGGGGTTGCCCCTCGGGCAGTGCCACCCAGGCACCTTGGCAGTGCCAACCTGGCACTTGTGCAATGCCCACTCGGCACCTGGGCAATGCCCATTGGGCAGTGTCGCAGGCAGGGCCAATGGGGCAAGGCTAATGAGGTCCATTGGGAATGGGACAAATGGGAGTGGGGCTCGTGGGGGCAACCCCACTGGGCGCAGGCCCTGTGGGGGCAGAGCCTGTGGGGGCAGGGCTTGTGGGGGTGGGTGGTCCACTGCCACTCTGCAAATGATGGGAGGGGGTTGAGGGGAGGGAGGGGGCCCGCAATCAGTGGGTAGGAGGGAGGAGGGGGTCCTCAAGCAGTGAAGGAAGGGAGGGGGGGGTCTGTGATCGGTAGGGGAGGGCTGCGGGTCTACGATCAATGGGGTGGGGGGTTGGAGTGGCAAGGGTGTCGATGGGGGCTGCGTCTCGGGCCACAGGTGGGGGCTGCATCGCGGGCCGTAGGCTCCTGTGATCGCAGAGGTGGGTATTGCCTCATGCAGTAGCAGGGGCCTGACAACTCTCTCTTTGTCAAACCTCTGCTACTGTTAAAGCACATGTGGCGCATTAGAGGTCTGCACATGCACACTATTTCCCTTTACATGCTTTCGTGCACATCAAGCCCCACCCACAGGCTTCTGCAGTGAGCAACGGATTTTGCATCCAGAATACAAACAACAGGTCTGGAACCCTCCCAGTTCCACGCCCGTGTGACACTTAGACAAAAAAGTCCTAAAATACTGCCAATGGTGTGACCTTTGCATTTATACCCAAAAAGATGTACTAACAAAATTAGGATAATTAAGTTTGATTTTTGAAGAGGTTAATTGACAAAAGGGGGGAATTAAAGGGAAAAACTGTAAATTAAGAAATTATTAAACATCAGATCTCAGACAGAGCAGGAATAGCTGTTTAATTTCCAGCAAGCCGTCTCTATGAAGAACACCTGTGTTAAGAATTCTGTTGTTTTGTTTTACTTCAAAAGCAAACGTCGAACATATATAACTGCCTGGCACGATAATGCGATCTCTCCTCATAACTACACTATTCTAGCCATGGCAACATCCTTCTATACTTTCTCCAGAGCAATTACATCCTTCCTACAATAAGGTGACCAGAATGCATACAATAGTTTAGTTTTGGCCTCACTCATACAATTCCAACATTCTAGCTGGGATTCTCCCCAAAAATAACAGTGATATATTTCCAAGTCAGGGTTGTGAGTGGCTTGGAGGCGAACTTGCAGTTGGTGATGTTCCCATGTATTTGTCGTCTTGTCCTTCTAGACGGAAATGGTTGTGAGTTGCTGTCTAAGGATCTTTGGTGAATTGCTGCCGTATATGCACTGCTGTTACTGAGTGCCGGTGGTGAAGAGATTGAATGTTTGTAGATATGGTGCCAATCAAGTGAGCTGCTTTTTTCTGGATGGTAGGCTAAGTTCTTATTGGACTCATCCTTGTTCCTTAACATAGAGCACAGGTTTTTCACATCCTTTTCTTTCTCCTCATTGTGGTTGTGATGTACCTATGCCTAGTATCTTACCAAATGTAAATCTTTCCTTCACCCTAGCCTGTAAATTATAATGTAATAGTAATGGTACCACATCATCTTCATTGTCTTTTTAGTCTTCTTCCACCAGATTTTCTTCCAGCGGTGGTTCCATTTATGTATTTGAAATAAAAAAGGGACAAGATTTCTGTTATGTTGAAGAGAGAGGGAAAAAAAGAAGAGTGGGTGTATACTATCTGCAACTTGTGAGTCAGAAATGTTTTTTGCATGAGGAAGAAGTGGAAAAAGAGAAGGCAGATTAGCTATGCAGATATCCTCATCGTAACTTCCTCCAATCCCAGCATGAACTCAGCAATGTGCATTCCCATGATGGCCAGCACTATCTCCTCCACTGATGTTGAAACATGCAGTTGTGCTTGTCCTCTTCCAGCTATTCCTAGTAGCCACCTATTAAGTACAATCTTCTCTTGCAAGAAAATAAGTTTGGAAATGTGTGGGCAATGGGATGTTTTTTGGTTTAATAGCTGCCTATTGCAAAAATTGAGAGATTTGGATGTTGGAATTGAGGTAATGTGAGGATGAGATAAAGCATAGACATTGAAGGGTTCAGCACTAATTGATAAAATTGCTGGTAGATGGTACATATTACCTGCAAAGGACCATTGTGCAGGGTTATAGGGAGAAGGTGGGAGAACGGCATGAGGTGACTTACTCATTCATAGAGCAATTTTAGACCGAATGGCTTTTTTTTGTGCGATAACAATTTGGTTATTTTGAGTCAATTGAAAAGTGGTTGGATAGGATATGCTGTTTAGAAGTTAACTCACTCACCTTGATAACTCCAATCAGTAAATTTCTTTTTGAACTATGCCAATGTGCTTGGAGGAACATAGTAAGATGTCTCACAACACCAGGTTTAAGTCCAACCAGTTTATTTGATAGTAATCTCACAAGCTTTCGGAAACGGTGTTCCTTCGTTCTCCACGCCTGACGAAGGAACACCATTTCCGAAAGCTTGTAGGATTACTATCAAATCAACCGGTTGGACTTAAAACTGGTGTTGTGAGACATCTTACTGTGTTTACCCCAGTCCAATGCCAGCATCTCCACATCTTGAAGGAACACTCATGGCATTGATCTCCACTACCTCATTCATATTTGTCTGAAGGGTCTCATACTCCACTGTGAATACAGAATGTCTGTCCTGAGCATGTTGTGCACCAGTATTTGCAGTGCAGTCTGGAAATTTGATACTTGCTCTCTTGCATGTTCAGCCATTCCTTAAGGAATGGTAAATGAGATCCACTCCTATCACTTCTTGAAGGCACAATGCACCTCCCTTTTAAGAGGTACAGGCTATCTTTAAGCTTGTAACTACATGCAGTATTGAGCCCCAAGCTATTGCATGCCAATTAACAGCATCCAATTAACAGCATCTATTGTGTGTCTGCAAGCTCCAATCATTTAAACAGCAAACAATGTGCTTCTAACATTGCAATGAATGGGCACAGGTTAATCTGCCCTGATCCATACCCATTTGCAGGGTTCACCTTGTTACATTAGTAATTCATACATAGTGGGATTGATTTTTTAACAACATTGAAACAATAATTTGATTTATCTGGCACCCTTAATGTAGCAAACATCACATAATTGCAAGCAATGTGCAATATTAAGTGTAATTTTGCAATTGAGTGCTCAGTAACATTGTTCACTGGAGGTATATCGTGCAAAATGGTCAGTACGCATCCCAAAATTTTCCAACCTTTAGAATTAATGAACTTAAGATCACAGACTCTTTGCAACTACAACTTCCTCTTGTTTCTTTAAAGGTAAAGTTGTCTGTGAAGATATTGCACAGTTCACTGGAATAGGAGCAACACGCTCTGAATGGTACAAAGATACTCCAGATCTATTTAGCTTAATGTATAAACCAATATATTTAAGACCCCCTGAAGCTTGACTTCCAAACCAAAAATACACTTTAATCTTATTACTATCACATTTCTCAAAATACTGTCCATTAAGAAATCGTCACCATGCATCACGAAGATGCCTGAAAGTTTCCCTTTTTGATATCAATAAAATATTGTTTTTAGTTAAACACATCCTACTTTCAGTAAAATCGATCTCACAAAAAAAACACAGCCCTGAGGCATCATTCAAGCCACATATGTATTTATTCCATTTCCACAGTTACCCTTTTGTACCACTAGGCTAGATTGATAGATATTTACAGCACAGAAGGAGGCCATTCAGTCCATCGAGCTCGCACCGACAACAATCCCACCCAGGTCCTATCCCAGTAACCGCATGTATTTACCCCGCTAACCCCCCTGACACCAAGGGGCAATTTAGCATGGCCAAGCAACCTAACCTGCACATCTTTGGAGTGTGGAAGAAAACCAGAGCACCCGGAAGAAACCCATGCAGACATGGGGAGAATGTGCAAACTCCACACAGACAGTCACCCGAGATCGGAATTGAACTCGGGTCCCTAGCACTAGCCACTGTGTTACATGCTACCCCTATGTACTTGTGTACTTCTGCCGCCCTCTTGTACCTTATGCCTTGGCTAATAAAGGCCATAAATCTTCTTAACCATCTTTTTTACCTGCTCTGCCACCTTCAGCAATTTGTGAATATGCACTCCAGGGTCCACCTTATCTTCAGTACTTTCCAGGGCTCTACAATTCATTGTATAATCCTTTGCCTTGTTAGCCCTCCCCAAGTGTGTCACCTCACACTTTTCCAGGTTCAACTGCATTTGCCATTACTCGGCCCACCTGACCATAATTAATATCCTGTTGCAATCTACAGCTATTCTCCTTGCTGTTTACCACCCTACCAATTTTCATGTTATTGGTTTATCATACCCCTTACATTGAAAGCTAAATAATTAATGAACACCACAAACCGTAAAGGCCAATCACCACTTAGCACCACGCCCTGTGGAGCCCCACTCAAGACAGACATCCAGTCGGGGAGACATTCCTCTACCATAGAATTCTACAGTGCAAAAGGAGGTCATTTGGCCCATCAAGTCTGTACTGACCACAATCCCACCCAGGTCCTAACCTGTAACCCCACATATTTACCCTGCTAATCTCCCTGACACTAAGGGACAATTTAGCATGGCCAGTCCACCGAACCAGCACGTCTTTGGTCTGTGGAAGTAAACCAGTGCACCCGGAGGAAACCCATACAGACAAGGGGAGAATGCGCAGACTCCATACAGACAGTTACTCAAGCCAGGAATCGAACCCAAATTCCTGGCGCTGCGAAGGAGCAATGCTAACCATTGTGCCGCTGTACCGCCTTTCATCATCCTCTGCTTCGTGCATCTTGGCCCGAAATTTGGATCCAATGTGCCACTTTGCCCTGCATTTGATGGTTCTTTACTTTCTTGATCAGTCTGCCATGAGAAACCTGATCCAAAGTCTTGCTAAAGTCCATATAGACCACATCAAAAGCATTATCCTTATCAATACTCCAGGTTACCTCTTCAATAATTGATTACGTTTGTCAAACATGACCTTTTGTTAACAAATCCATGCTGATGATCCTTGATTCACCTTTGTCTATCCTTGTGCAGATATATTCTGTCTCTGAGAATTATTTCTAACTTCCCAACACTGAGGTTAGAATGACTGGCCTATAATTTCTTGATCTATCCCTACCTCCCTTTTTCAATAATGGGACAATATTAGCAGTGTTCCAGTTCTCTGACACCTCACCTTTGGCTAGAGAGGTTTTGAAAATTACTATCAATGCCCCAGATATCTCTTCCCTTGCCTTATTCAACAGCCGGGGATATATCTCATAAACAAAGCAGCCACATTGCTGGTGAGCCCAAAACTTGAAAAGTGCAGAAAACTTATAGAAAAGAAAGCCAACAGCTGCCGAGGCATTTGAGTGAAAACAAAAGTTTTTAAATCTCTTAAAGTGGCAATACATTTAAAGCGGTAAATACAAACAAATGATTGCATCTGCTGCGGTGGGACATTATGATGAGGCTGTTGAACAATGGAGCTCCTACTCTGAACGTTTTGAAATTTTTGTCCTTGCAAATGGAAAGTGTGATGGGAGCTGAAACCTAAAACAGTTTCTTAAATGTGATGGGAACTACAAACTTCAGCTGATTCAATCAGCAGTCTGACCAATCTGACAAAAGAGCACATAAGGACATTGTAAAAGTTCTGGAGATGCATTTCCACCTTAAGCCACATGTCATAGTTGGAAGATTTAGATTTACGAAAGAAACCGAGAGAGAGAAACATTTGAGCAGCATGTTGTAGTAATTTAAAAAAAAAATCACTGAACATTGTCACATTCAGTACTTCACTGAATTCACAGGTTGGCTTGTCTTTCATAGTGAAACAATCCAGAAATGCCTCGTGACGGAGGCTAACCTTGCAGAAAACCATAGAGATTGCAGTTTCCATGGAGCTGGTTGCAAAGTAGGCGCAGCAGCTGAGTGCACGAACTCGAGTATAAAATGTGACACCTGAGCGTGCACACAAGACAGCAAGCAGCTGAGAGTGTTACCATTGTGCTCTCTGAATGTTGGTGCAGAGACCTTGAATGCCAGCAGGTTAGCAAGAAAGAGCATGCGTGTCAAATCAGAAAAGCAAACAAGAGAAAAAGAAATATGATGTCTGGCGATACAGAAAGAATAGTTTGTATATCACACAGCAGGAAGGGAAGGACCAGAGTTACGCCAGGTCCAAAAAAGAAGCGCATTTTGTCAGTAGCAAGTAGTTCTCAGGGCTATGGGCTAACACTGCTGATGGGGGGCCAACAAATAAATATGTTTGGAACTGGATATAGGGGCAGCAGTTCCTTTGGTCCCAGACGCTATGAGTAAGACGATACTTAAAAATCTTCCCTTGACATCTACAAAAAATCATTCTGAAAACATTTAAAGAGTATATGATGGACAGAATGGAAGTTAATGTGGAATTAAATGGACAGACTGCTAAGCTACCACTGTTTGTGGTGAAAGGCACTGCCCAACTTCAGTTCATGGGTTGGGTAGAAGTATATAGCATTGCAATGTGGCCCAAAAAGTACACAATATTCCAGATGAGGTCTAACTATCGTCTTGTATAAATTCAGCATAATCTCCTTTCTATTGTAGTCGATGTCCCTATTAATAAAGCTCAGAATACTGCGGCACGGTAGCACAGTGGTTAGCACTGCTGCTTCACAGCTCCAGGGTCCTGGGTTCGATTCCTGGCTCGGGTCACTGCCTGTGTGGAGTTTGCACATTCTCCTCGTGTCTGCGTGGGTTTTCTCCGGGTGCTCCGGTTTCCTCCCACAGTCCAAAGATGTGCAGGTTAGGTTCATTGGCTATGCTAAAATTGCCCCTTAGTGTCCTGGGATGTGTAGGTTAGAGGGATTAGCAGGTAAAATGTGTAGGGATATGGGGATAGGGTCTGGGTGGGATTGTGTTCGGTGCAGACTCGATGGGCCGAAGGGCCTGTTTCTGCACTGTAGGGTTCTATGTACTATCTTTGTTTAATTAACTGTTCTGTCCACCTGTCCTGTCACTTTCACTGATCAATGCACCCAGGATCCTCTGCTCCTGCATCTCCATTAAAAATTTACTCTTTGTTTTATATTTTCTCTCCATGTTCTTCCTACCAAACTTTCAATTTAATAAACAATGCATGCAGCTACAGTATATTTGTACAATTGGATTGAGTATATAGAGCTCCTTGAACTCTTTGTGACAGAGGGCTGTGGGGTTACAGTCCTTGTTTGTATTTAAGGCTGTGATAGATTTTTGATCAGTAAGGGAATCAAAGATTACAGTGAAAGGGCAGGTAAGTGGCTGTGAGGAATGTCAAATCAGCTATGATTTGACATTTTGATTGGGGGAGCAGGCTCGAGGGGTCGAACACCGACCCCTGTTCCTTCTCCTTAATGTGGGTATGCCGGCGTTGGACTGGCGTAAACACAGTAAAAAGTCTGACAACACCAGGTTTTAGTCCAACCGATTTATTTGATAATATTCTCACAAGCTTTCGAGGTTACCCTCTTTGTCAAGTGAATGGAGAGTTCTCCATTCACTTGACAAAGAGGGTAACCTCGAAAGCTTGTGAGAATATTATCAAATAAATCGGTTGGACTAAAACCTGGTGTTGTCAGACTTTTTACTGTGCCTTCTCCTTAAAGCCATGTGGAAACTATTTCCAGTAGTTAAAAAGTGAGAATAAGACATCATAGATAACAGCATTAAATCTAAGATTTGGAACAATGGCCTTGAGAAATCTCTTCACACGAAGTGTTATGAACATGTGGACTTCATTTCCAGGATTATTGTTTGCAGGAAGAAGCTGTGTGAACATTGAAGGTTGTATTGGGTAAATGGATTACAGAAAAGAGGATGAAGGAATAGCAAACAGGGCCTTGGTAAATGTGATTTGAATCATTTATTAGTTAAGAATGTTTGTAAATACAAACGTTGGCAAGACTATTTGAATTGAATGGCCTGTTTTTATCCAAGTGTAACACTTTACACCAGGAAAAAGGTTGTTTCACCTTCAATGTAATATTTTTGTTTGTGTCTTTTTCTTATGCTGAAGCTTGTATGCCAATAAATGAAGTGTTGTGTTTTTAAACACCTGAGTGAATTGGTTCAACATCAAGGCTTGTCAAGAAAGTAACATTTTATTAATAATAAGACCATGTTATTTTGACTGAAGGAAAATCCACAGGAATAAAAACAAAATGGCCAAACCTTTAACTGCAGAACTTCCATTACAATAAACCCTGCTGTTCCTCAGTGCATTCCTATGGAAACCCCTGTAGATTTAGTTCTTCATATTTTCAGGATGTAGGGCAAAAAAGGTTCAAATTGGTTTTGGGCTTTCAAGGCTGTGAAGAAAGAAAACAAAATAATTTATTATACAGTATGGCGGTAAGGAAAAATAAATGCTTTGCAGAGATTTTAAAATGTAGTTTCAAATACATTTGACTTTGAATGTTGTTGTGGGTGTATGAAATTGTCTATTTTGTGCTTGTGAAGGGTTTTGTAATCACATAATTTTATAATTTCAATAGTGTTGAGCATCCACCATTCAATGGATCACGATCGAATAGCCTTGAAACTGATTGTGCATTGGCAGAATGTAATGGAAAAAAAATCCTATTTAATTTTGTCACTGGTTCATGACATTTTACATTCTCTCAAATTAAAAAGCAAAATTCTGCTTGGTTACATTGAATTTAAGATATGCCCAGTCTTGTATTCTCTGTGATTGTGTTACAGTCTGATGGTCAATAATCAAAGAGATCAACTTTCTAAATGACATCATTGTTGGTAGTCCTCTGAATTATTCTGTCTTGATCCTGTCTCATGCATCATTTTGTCTCCCTACATCCCCATCCTCCTCCCCACTGTAAAGAGTTAATGATTATGTTAATGAAACAAAAGTTTATGTTGGTGTAAGCATGTCATCAAGAGTCACGTACCAAATCAATTCAAGAAAAGCTCCTTCCCTGACTTTTGACTTTTGACTTCCCTGACTAAATCAGACTTTTGAATGGACTTACCTTGCAATAACTTGATCTTTCTTTACACCATAGCACTCTTGTTTCCTTCTCTATGAACAGCATGTTTTGACTGTATAGTGTGCAAAAAACAATCCTTTTCCTGTGTGTTAATACATGTGACAATAATAAATCAAATCAAATCAAGCACAATGTTGACAGTCATTGAACAGCCAATACCACTTCCACAGCCGTTCCAACACATCAACAGCCCACAACAAGGAAAGCAATTGGAGTGCTGGAGAGGGCAGTTCTAAAGTACCAAATGGCTTTGGGAATTACATGAGAAAGCACGGAAACACCAGCTTTAAAATCATAGAATCCTACAGTGCAGAAAGAGGCCATTCGGCCCATTGAGTCTGCACCAGTCACATTCCCACCCAGGGCCTATCCCCGTATATTTACCCACGAATCCCTCTAACCTATGCATCATAGGACACTAAGGAGCAATTTAGAATGGCCAATCAACCTAGCCTGCACATCTTTGGATTATGGGAGGAAACTGGAGCACCTGGAGGAAACCCACAGGGAGAATGTGCAAACTCCACACAGACAGTGACCCGAGCGGAGTGCTAACCACTCTGCCAGCGTATACTTCATTGACTTGATGGTGTCCTAGTGGGGAACCTTTGACAAGTACTTCAGCCCTAAGAAGAACCTAGTCATTGAAGGAACAAGATTCAACCAAAGGAGCCGAAAACCTCCTCTTCAATGCTGATGAAGGGTCATCCAGACTCAAAACGTTGACTCTATTCTTTCTCCACAAATGCTGTCACACCTGCTGTGATTTTCCAGCATTTTCTGGTATTATGAGCCAAAAACCATGTGAATCCAATTATTCTTTCATTAATAATGAAACAGATTAGCTCGCAGTTGCAGCTGTGGAGACTTAAAGCACACGTTAATTCATGACTGCATCATCGTCAACAAACTTGATGCCATACTGTTAAATTTGTTTGTAATCTAAAGAGGATTTGACTTTAGAGGAGCCCAAACAAATTGCAAGGCTGGTGGAGTTGTGGCAACAGAATGGGTGTCTAATTTGGGAAATGCTGAGGTTCAGGAGAAGTTGATCCATTATATAGACCCAAAGTCAGGAGCCCCATCCACCCAAAAAAAACCCATTGAAACTACCGAAGCGGTGGAGAGAACCCTTCTCCTGACATTAAAATGTTCGAGATATGGCACTAAAGGACAGCATGGCAATGAAGATTGCCCAGTAAGAGAGCCACATTTTTTTCTCCATGGCAAGGCCAGACATTTTAAATAGCTCTGCAAATCAAGAAGAAAGATCCTGCATCAACTTAGTGCTACACTCCATGTGTCTCTCCATGGGTTTAACCACTATCATCTTGGTGGATACCATGCATACACATTCTAGAGATGTGGAGCCACTAATTTCATGGATGGCATCTTCCTTCTTTTGCGCATGGGACTTTATTTTCTCTAGAAACTCAGACAGATCTTCACAAATTCGATCCATTAGCTGGACTCTCTGCTGCTTTGATGATGTCTCTTAATATTTGTGGATCTAAGCATTGCTGATCCTCTCCCTACTCCTTACTCTTTTAGGAATTGGGGAAAATTAAGATTAAAAATAAAATAAAAGCAGGGAATTGATTAGAGGCAGATGGCTGGAGAAATGATGAGATGCAAATTAGCCTATCAATGGAAAACAAGTATTTTACAAATGTGACTAGAGAAATGGGGCTATAGAAGTGGTAAGTTCAAAATGGAAAGATAAGAAAATTGACACATAATTGCCAAAAGCCAACTCCACAAGGGAATAAAATCAAAGGGAAAGAACTATTATAACTGTAGAACACCAGCTAAGGTGCAGCAAATAGCAGATATAGTCTCCCAAGAGAAGCAGCTATTTCCTGCCTTCGTTGAACCAGAAGGCTATTTCCCAGATGTGAACACCTTAACCTGATTTATAGAATCTACAGTCCAGAAGGAGGCCATTTGGCCCATTGAGCCTGAACTGACAATAATCCCATCCAGATCCTATCCACGTAACCCCATATATTTATCCTGCTAATTCCCCTGACATAAAGGGGCAATTTAGCATGGTCAATCCACCTAACCCACACATCTTTGGACTGTGGGAGGAAACCTGGAGGAAATCCATCCAGACATGGGGAGAATGTGCAAACTCCACATAGACAGTAATCCAAGGCCAGAATTGAGCCCGGGTCCCTGGCGCTGTAAGGCAAAGTGCTAATCACTGTGCCACTGTGGTAATTATTTGTTGTACTTATCTCATACAGTTACTTATTATTGGATGTCTTTTGGGAAAAGGGGTCTTTCAGTGTTCAGGTAAACATAGGTAATAGAGTCCTTCTTATCTTTTTTTTTGCTTTTCTTTTAAGTTCATAAATATTCTTCATTAATTGTTCACACGACTAGACTGTTTCCTCACAGTGTTGTCCATTGTTCTTCACAAAATACCAACAAAAACATGTACGCCACTGTGAACCGATATTCCAAGTTACTCTTAGGTTTTGGTATACCTTCACATTTAAGATCAGCATTATTCATAACTCAAAGAGAGGTGGCTGTAATTGTCGCTGCCTCCATATCCACCTCCTGTGCATCTGTGAAGTGCTCACCAGTTTGTGCCATCTACTTTCGAAACCTGCAACAGAGCCCAACAACATGCTAGTTGCCATATTCATAATTTAAATACAGACTTTTTCAAGGTGGGCATTGAGCAGAGAAGCTATTCAAAATATTTAGTTTAAAAGACTGTCACTGTGTCCACAAAATGACCACTAAGCATCAAGTGACTCCACTGTGTGGATTCCACAACCCAGCTGAGGGCAAAGATTGCTTTTCAGCCTAAAATGAATGAATTACACATAGAACATAGTACTCCAAGTGCGGCCGCACCAGAGTTGTGTACAGTTGCAACATGACGCATATCCAAAAAACAATCAGATGACATTCCTCAATTAAATGGGCCATTTCTTTTTATTTTCAAATAATTGTTTTAACAAATCATATCTTAATCAGTAATTCAGAAAGAAGAACACCAGCATATTTGACAAATAAACAGCAGTTGTGTGAGCAAGTATTGCTTCTATTGATTCTAGGTTAGAGGAATTAGTGGGTATAATATGTAGGAATAGGGGGGTAGGGCCTGGGTGGGATTGTGTTCATTGCAGACTCGATGGGACAAAGGGCCACTTTCTGCACTGTAGGGTTTCTATGATGATTCTAAGCACATTTTGGAACAGTCATGTTTGTCCTTTTGAATCTTGAACAAATGTTTGCAAAAAAAGACAAACAAAAATGCAGTAACATTTTACACCTGGAGGAACATCAATCCCTGTCAGATCCATACAACAAACAATTGTCTACTTGGACATCACATAGTACAAGGACTGACTGTTTATCAGGGTGGATGGTGGCACGATGGTCAGCAATGCTGCCTCACAGCACCAGAGACCTGGGCTCAATTCTGGCCTTGGGTGACTGTCTGTGTGGACATTCTCTCAGTGTCTGTAGTTTCCTCTGGGTGCTCCAGCTTCCTCCCAGAGTCGAAAGATGTGCAGATTAGGCAGATTGTCCATGCTAAAATGCTCCTTATTCCCAAGATATGCAGGTTAGATGGATTAGCCTTGGTAAATGTGTTACAGGGGGTTACAGGGAGATAGCTTGCGTAAGATATTCTGTCAAGAGAGTTGGTGCAGACTCGATGAGTCAAGTGGCCTCTTCTGCACTAAAGGGATTCGATGATCAGTGGATGAAAAAAACAGAAACCAATCTCATCCCCCAAAAGATTTCTTGCAAATCTTTTCTATCCCAGCTGTTGAAATCCTTTCACTGATTATTTGATTAAAGAAAACATCTGCAACTTTGATTTTTAGATTATATCAGACAATTGATATACAAACTTATCCTTTTTTCTTTCGTAAGTTATAACAGGGAAATATTTTTTATTTCTGTAGCTTTTCTTGAGTCCGTTTGTGTGAGTGAATGAACTGACAAAGCCTGCCGAATCCTTTTAGAAGGGTAAAACTCCCAGAAGCAATGGCTTACCAGCTGAGTTTTACTCGACGTTGTGGGTCTTCCATTTAAAGTCTTTATCTGCTGCATATATGCATATACATATTTAAAAAAGAGAAATGAGAAAGCAAAGCCATGATATCAAAGTGGTCAAGTGAGTAAGGGACAGAGTAGGAGACAGGTTGACATTTTTCAGTACTTGAAATTTTATTCTTACAGGGACAGTTCAGTATTTCACGAAACTGTGGGGGACATTCTGAATACTGTTTGATACGGGGGGTAAATACCACAGAGCAGAACTGGTACGCTTCAGGTAACACGGCTTGATTTTGCCAAAGATGGTCTTAGGGTCAGGCGGCATGGTGGCACAGTGTTTAGCACTGCTGCTTCACAGCTCCAGGGACCTGGGTTCAATTCCTGGCTTGGTCTGTGTGGAGTTTGCACATTCTCCTAGTGTTTGTGTGGGTTTCCACCAGGTGCTCCGCCTTCCACAGTCCAAAGATGTGCAGGTTAGGTTGATTGGCCATGCTAAAATTGTCCTGGGATGCGTTGGTTAGAGGGATTAACAGGTAAACTATGTGGGGATGTGGGAGTAGGGCCTGGGTGAGATTGTGTTTGGTGCAGACTCGATGGGCTGAAGGGCCTCTTTCTGCACTGTAGGGTTCTATGATTCTATGACTTGATGGGCCTAGACTTGCTGGAAATGTATGAGAGTATGCTTCTGGAAGGCAGTATGTCAGAATCCATGAGGAAAGGCAACATTATCCTCATCTACAAACAGAAGGGGGAAAAGGAAGAAATTAGAAATTGATGACACATTTCACTGTAGACCATGGATTACAAAATTCTAGCCAAGGTCATTGCCGAATGGGTCAAGTCTGCTCTGGAATCGGTGATCCATCCTGATCAAACCTGTGCTGTCCCCAGCAGGAAGATCTCTGACAGCCTTGCGCTACTCAGGGATACGATCGCCTACGTGCAGGACAGGTGGGTGGACACGTGCCTCATCAGCCTAGACCAGGAAAAAGCATTTGACAGAATATCGCACACAACATAATGGATGTGCTCTCCAAAATGGGCGTTGTGGAGGGAATTCGCAATTGGATCCAACTGCTCTACATCAGTAGCGCTGTCTGAATCAATGGGTGGGAATCAGATAGTTTTCAGATTGGGTCTGGAGTCAGGCAGGGCTGCCCTCTCTCCTCCGTCCTTTTTAGGGGCTGCATTGAACCGTTTGCCAAATCCATCAGAAAGGATCCAGGCATTAAAGGGGTTACCATCCCATGCGGTGGCGGCACACAGGACAAAGCCTCCCTATACATGGATGATGTGGCAGCTTTCTGCTCAGACCTGTCGTATGTTCACAGGTTCCTCCAAACCTATGAGCAGTTTGAACTGGCCTCAGGAACCAAGGTCAACCGGGGCAAGAGTGAAGCCATGTTCTTCGGGAACTGAGTTGACCGATCCTTTGTCCTGTTCACCGTCAGGGCAGACTACCACAAGGTGCTGGGGATATGGTTTGGAGTGGTGGGAGCGTACACCAAAAACTGCGAAGAGCGTGTCTCCAAAGTAAGGCAAAAATTGGGCTTGTGAGAGCTCCCTCTCTATCTCCAGAAAAAACCTGGTCATCAGGTGTGATATTTTATTGTTTTATTGTATGTAGAACAGATCTGGTCAATTCCCAAATTCTGCACAGCAGCAGTCACCTGGGCCAACTTCAAATTTATCTGGAGATCTAAGATGGATCATGTTCTGAGGGAAACAATGCATAAATCTTTGGAGAATGGAGTGGAAAAAGTTTCCAATGCTGCCCTCATCCTGATGGCCATCTTTGTGTGCAGTTGTGTAGATCCTTGGTACGGAAACACCAAGTGCCGCTACTTTTTGAGTTTCTACCTGTCCCAAGTGTTGCGGAGGATGGGTCTGGCCACACTGCCGTGGGTCACTCCAAGTAGTTTGAATGTACCGCAGCACCTGCCCTCCGTGGAGAAACTTTTCCAGAGATCTCCCTTTGCCCACATGGCAATCAAGCAGTGGTCAGTGCTTAATGTCCTTGAAGCCCTGAGGGGAAAGGAGATGGTGGATCCTGTCGGGTGGTTCCCTGAGCAGACTGTCAGTGTCATCTGGCAGAATGTCTCATCACCAGAGCTTTCAAACAAGCACCAAGACCTGGCTTGGCTGATGGTGAGTAGGGCATTTCCTGTCAGATCCTTCATGCATGCCGAGGTCTCAACACCACTGCACGCTGCCCTCAAAGCGGCTGTGGGGCCGATGAGACGGTCGCACGCACCTCCTTGTGGAATGTGCCTTTGCAAAGCAGGTCTGGAGTGAGATGCACTGGTATTTGTCGAGGCTCATCCTGAGCAGCTCCGTGCTGGAGGACTCTGTGCTCTACGGGACGCACACAGAGACAAATATCAACTGCTGCTGGGGTCATCAATTTGGTGAAGGATGCTCTTCGGTTAGCCCAAAACTTGCTGATCTTCCAATGCCAAGATTTGTCCTCAACTGAATGTTGCTGACTGGTACATTCCAAGTCCAGGACTACGTGCTGAGGGATGGTCTCAAGCTTGGGGCAGCGGCCTCAAAGGCACAATGGGGAAAGGCCACTGTTTAAAGCCTTTCAACCAAGGCAGACGGTGCGAGCCAAGAATGTTGCCAGGACTCAACAGACTGAGTTATAGGGAGAGATTGAACAGGCTTTGTTTTGGAGAATAGGAGACAGGGGTGGTCTCACAGAGATGTGTAAGATCGTGCGAAACGTGGATAGGGTGAATGCACTCAGTCTTTTTCCCAGAGTTGGGGAATCGAGAACTAAAGAGCATAGGTTTAAATTAACAGGGGGAAAGAATTAATCATTGGGAGGTCGTGTGTCTGGATATTTGGATCCCAGCCCTGATTCCTTTGCAGCCAGATCTCTGTGATGCCCGCATCGTCGTACTGGCCAAATTGAATGTACGCAACAAGCTTGTTTACATATACTGCACACATTTAGGTACAACACCCTCAGTCCTACATTGACCACCTCCCTTCTCATACCTTTTTGCTCTGCCTGAGGTTAAATTCCTGCCACCTTGATGTACCTGCCATACTTGATGTGGAATGAACTGCCAGAGGAAGTGGTTGAGGCAGAGACATTGAGAACACTTACAAGGTGTCTGGATAGATACATGAATAGGAAAGGTTTAGAGGGATATGCAGGTAAAAAGCTTAGATGGGCATGTTGGTTCCTATGGACCAGTTTGTGCCGAAGGGCCTGTCTCCGTGCTGTAGGCTCTATGAACAATTCTACCCAGGCCCTATCCCCATCACCCAACATATTTACCCCTCTAATCCCTCTGACCTACATATCCCGGGACACTAAGGGGAAGTTTAGCATGGCCAATGCATCTAACCCACATATAAAGAACAATACAGCTCAGGAACAGGCCCTTCGGTCCTCCTGTGCTGATCATGTTGTCCTATCTAGACCAAACGCTTATATCCCTCTATTCTCTGTCTGTTCGGGTGTCTATCCAGATCAGTCTTAAGTATCACTAACGCATCTGCCTCAACCACCTCACTTGGCAGTGCATTCCAGGCCCCCACCGCCCTCTCTGTAAAAACTTCCACAGAACACCTCTACAGAACTTTTTCCCCCTTACCTTGACTGGTACCGCATTGCAATTGTTATTTCTGCCCAGGGAAATTGTTCACACTATCCATATCCCTTGCAATTTTATAAACTTCTATTAGGTTGCCCCTCAGCCTTCGTCTTTCCACAGAGAACAGTTCCAGTTTATTCAATCTCTCCTTATAGCTAATACCTTTCATACCAGGCAACATCCTGGTAAACCTTTTCTGTGCTCTCTCCAAAGCCTTTGTTAGGGTGGTGACCAGAATTGGATGCAGCATTCCAAATGTGGCCTGACCAACGTTTGTGTCTTTATGTGCCCTGTTCATGAATTGAAATCCCACTCACCTGACGAAGGAGCAACGAGTGCTCTGAAAGTTAGCGGCTTTTGCTACCAAATAAACCTGTTGGACTTTAACTTGGTGTTGTGAGACTTCTTACTGTGTTTACCTCAGTCCAACACCAACATCTCCACATCACCTCACCAATGGCCAACAAGGAAACAAAGGTTTCTGTTACAGGCCCAGCAAATTCATCTGTAGTCTCCCTCAGTAATCTGGGATAGACGCCAACTGGCGCTGGGGATTTATCTACCTTAATGCTTTTTAATTCACCTAACACTTCCTCCCTCGTAATGATGACTTGTTCTAAAGAGTTTACACAATCCTCCGAGACATCACCAATCGACATGTCCCTCTCCTTTGTGAATATCAGTGCACTTTCCCTTAGTCAGCCTGGCCTCGGTACCATGCTCATCTCCAGTTTCTATACTTGCTGGTTTACTGTTTTGATTCCCACGTCCCTGCCACGTTAGTTTAAACCCACTTGAATCATACCAGCAAACCTCCTTTAGTTCTATCCATAATTTCCCTCCTTTGTCCTTGAGTGGATCAAATTTATGTATAAAATGCCTTGGGATTCTCCTTAACCCTGTTTGCCAAGGACATTTTGTGGCCCCTTTTTGCCTTCCTAACTCCCTGTTTGGGCTTGTTTCTACTTTCCCTGTATTCTTCAAATGTTTCATCTATTTTTAGATGCCTAGACCTCATGTATGCATTCTTTTCCTTTTTGACTAGACTCGCAATTTCCCTGGTCGTCCACAGTTCCTGAAACCTGCCTTTTCTGTCCTTCCTTTTCATAGGCACATGTCTGTCCTGCACTCCGATCAACTGCTCCTTAAAAGACTCCCACATGCCAAATGTGGATTTACCCTCAAACAGCGTCTTCCAAAGAACAGCCTGCTAACCCAGTTGTAGTTAGCCTCCCCCCAATTTAGCACCTTAACTCCAGGACAAAACTCGTCCTTTTGCATCAGTATTCGAAAGCTTCATGGAATTGTGGTCACTGTTCGCCACATGTTCCTCCACTGCAACTTTGACGACCTGCCCAGGCTCATTCCCTAGTACTAGGTCCAGTACAGCTTCCTCTCTAGGCAGATTATATTGTTCCAAAAAAACCTTCCAGGACACACAATTCCTCAACATCCGGACCTTTAGCCCAAAGGGATTTCCAGTTGTATATGAGGAAAGTAAAAGCCCCCCCACCACAACAACCCTGTTATTTCTACATCAGTGCAGAATTTGCTTACATATCCATTCTTCAATTTCCCATGGGTTGTTGGGAGGCCTGTAGTACTGCCCCCTTCTTGTTCCTGTGTTCTACCCACACTGTCTCATTACACGATTCTGCCAAGGTGTCCTCCTTCTATACAGCTCTAATATGTTCCCTAAATGGTATTGCCTCCCCTCTGTCTCACCTAAACACGTATATCTTGGAATATTTAGCTGCCAGTCCTGTCCCTCTTTTAACCAAGTCTCCATTATCGCAACCACATCTGTTCCACCCAAGAATCAAAGTTCTAAGTTAATCTGTTTTACCTGTTATACTCCTTGCATTGAAGCAGATGCATTCCAGACTTCTGGGCCACTGAGTTCGACCTCCCCAGTCTGCTCTTCCCCTTAGTTACCCTGGCGTTGGTACCATGCTCATCCCCAGTCTTTACACTTGCTGGTTTACTGTTTTGATTCCTATGTCCCTGCCACATTAGTTTAAATCCACTTGAATCATACTAGCAAACCTCCCAGCCTGGATATTGGTACCCCTTTGGACTGTTGGAGGAAACTGGAGCACTAGGAGGAATTCCACGCAGACACGGGAAGAATGTGCCAACTCCACGTAGACAGTGACTCAAGCCAGGAATCAAACCTGAGTCCCTGGCGCTGTGAGGCATCAGTGCTAACCACTATGCCACCGTGCTACCTGTCTAGATGCTTTTTAAAAGACAAAATTGTACCTGCCTCTGGCAGCTTGTTCCAAGACGTTCATCAGCCGCTGAGTGAAAGAATTGCCCCTCTTGACTCTTTGGTATTTCTCTCCTCTCACCTTAAGTTTTAGTCTCCCTGACCTTTGGGAAAAAATCTATGCCCCTTATTATTTTATAGACTCTATAAGTTCACTCCTGAGCCTCCTACACTCCAGAAAAGTTGGATGATCAGCCATGATCGTAATGAATGGCAGAGCAGGCTTGAAAAACCATAGAAAATTATAGCTCAGAAACAGGCCTTTTGGCCTTTCTTGTCTGAGCTGAATCATTTTTTGCCTAGTTCCACTGACCTGCACTTGAACCATATCCCTCCACACCCATCTCAACCATGAACCCGTCCAAATTTTTCTTAAATGTTAAAAGTGACCCTGCATTACCACTTTATCTGGCAGCTCATTCCACACTCTCACCACTCTCTGCGTGAAGAAGTCCCCTCTAATATTCCCTTTAAACTTTTCTCCTTTCACCCTTAACCCACGCCCTCTGGTTTTTTTTATCTTCTAGCCTCAGTGGAAAAAGTCTGCTTGCATTCACTCTAATCTATACCCATCAAAATCTTATACACCTCTATCAAATCTCCCCTTCATTCTTCTACGCTCCTGGGAATAAAGTCTTAACCTATTCAATCTCTCTCTGTAACTCAGCTTCTCAAGTCCCAGCAACATCCTTGTGAACCTTCCCTGCACTCTTTCAACCTTATTTACATCCTTCCTGTAACTAGGTGACCAAAACTGTACACAATACTCTAAATTCGGCCTCACCAATGCCTTATACAACCTTACCATAACACTCCAACGTTTATACTCGATACTCCAATTTATAAAGGCCAATATAGCAAAAGCACTCTTTACGACCCTATCCACTTGTGACATCACTTTTAGGGAATTCTGTACCTGTATTCCCAGATCCCTCTGTTCAACTGCACTCTTCAGAGTCCTACCATTTACCCTGTATGTTCTACTGTGGTTTGTCCTCCCAAAGTGCTGAATAGTTTCTTTATGCTCCTATTTTCAATGCGACTATGTTTATCACCACCCTGCTTTGTGGTCAGCACACAGAAAACCAGGGTTAAGCTCAAAGTCAGCTGCTTTCTCCTATAACTGCACTATAAAGCATCTGGTTCAACCCTAACATCTGTGTTATATGAGATGAGAACGCTTTAAAATATGATAAATCTTGGCAAATTGCTGAAGGTGTCAGGCTTGACTCAGTGTGATGAAAGCTCTTAACTCAAGTGCACTTCAAGGACTTCAATACCTTATCTGGACTGAAAATTCAGAATGTGGATATGCCGGCATTAGACTGAGAATTCAGGGCAGTTTTGACAGCATGCTGCATTGTCAGAGGTGCCACCTTATTATGAAAGTAACACAATTAATATCTATCCTCTCAAATACATGTGAAATGTCAAACAGTATTATTTCCCGTGTCTGGGTGCGTTCTGGTGTCTGTGTGTCATAGAAAATCATAGTACAGAAAGAAGTCATTCGGTGCATTGAGTCTGCATCAAACACAATCCCACCCAGGCCCTACCCCCAAATCCCTACATACTTTACCCACTGATCCATCTAACCAATGCATCTCAGGACACTAAGCGGCAATTTTAGCATGGCCAATCAATCTCACCCTCACATCTTTGGACTGTGGGAGGAAACCGGAGAACCTGGAGGAAACCCACGCAGACACCAGGAGAATGTGCAACAGCCACACAGACAGTGACCCAAACTGGGAATTGAACCTAGGTCTCTGGAACTGTGAAGCAGCAGTGCTAACCATTGTGCTACCGTGCTGCCCTGTATTTCTTCCAGATTTCTTCCAAATGTGGATTTACCCTCAAACAGCTTCTTCCAAAGAACAGCCTGCTAACCCAGTTGTAGTTAGCCTCCCCCCAATTTAGCACCTTAACTCCAGGACAAAACTCGTCCTTTTGCATCAGTATTCGAAAGCTTCATGGAATTGTGGTCACTGTTCGCCACATGTTCCTCCACTGCAACTTTGACGACCTGCCCAGGCTCATTCCCTTGTACCAGGTCCAGTACAGCTTCCTCTCTAGGCGGATTATCCATATATTGTTCCAAAAAAACCTTCCAGGACACACAACAAATTCCTCAACATCCGGACCTTTAGCCCAAAGGGATTTCCAGTTGTATATGAGGAAAGTAAAAGCCCCCCACCACAACAACCCTATTATTTCTACATCAGTGCAGAATTTGCTTACATATCCATTCTTCAATTTCCCATGGGTTGTTGGGAGGCCTGTAGTACTGCCCCCTTCTTGTTCCTGTGTTCTACCCACACTGTCTCATTACATGATTCTGCCAAGGTGTCCTCCTTCTATACAGCTCTAATATGTTCCCTAAATGGTATTGCCTCCCCTCTGTCTCACCTAAACACCTATATCTTGGAATATTTAGCTGCCAGTCCTGTCCCTCTTTTAACCAAGTCTCCATTATCGCAACCACATCTGTTCCACCCAAGAATCAAAGTTCTAAGTTAATCTGTTTTACCTGTTATACTCCTTGCATTGAAGCAGATGCATTCCAGACTTCTGGGCCACTGAGTTCGACCTCCCCAGTCTGCTCTTCCCCTTAGTTACCCTGGCGTTGGTACCATGCTCATCCCCAGTCTTTACACTTGCTGGTTTACTGTTTTGATTCCTATGTCCCTGCCACATTAGTTTAAATCCACTTGAATCATACTAGCAAACCTCCCAGCCTGGATATTGGTACCCCTTTGGACTGTTGGAGGAAACTGGAGCACTAGGAGGAATTCCACGCAGACACGGGAAGAATGTGCCAACTCCACGTAGACAGTGACTCAAGCCAGGAATCAAACCTGAGTCCCTGGCGCTGTGAGGCATCAGTGCTAACCACTATGCCACCGTGCTACCTGTCTAGATGCTTTTTAAAAGACAAAATTGTACCTGCCTCTGGCAGCTTGTTCCAAGACGTTCATCAGCCGCTGAGTGAAAGAATTGCCCCTCTTGACTCTTTGGTATTTCTCCCCTCTCACCTTAAATCTATGTCCTTAAGTTTTAGTCTCCCTGACCTTTGGGAAAAAATCTATGCCCCTTATTATTTTATAGACTCTATAAGTTCACTCCTGAGCCTCCTACACTCCAGAAAAGTTGGATGATCAGCCATGATCGTAATGAATGGCAGAGCAGGCTTGAAAAACCATAGAAAATTATAGCTCAGAAACAGGCCTTTTGGCAAAGGGTGAGAAGGGAAAGGGTGAGAAGGGAAAGGATAGGACCTATAAAAGATGAAGGGGGAAAGGTCTGTGTAGAACCAGAAGAAATGGCGGAGGTGCTTAATGAGTACTTTGCATCAGTATTCACAGTGGAAGCTGATTTGGGAGATCTTGCTATGGATTTGCAGCAGGTGGAAAAGATTGAGTACGTGGACATTAAGGAGGAGGATGTGTTAGAACTTTTGAATTCTATCAAGGTAGATAAGTCGCCGGGACCAGATGGGATGTACCCCAGGATACTGTGGGAGGCCAGGGAAGTGATTGCAGAGCCCTTGGCGATGATCTTTGCGTCGTCAATGGAGACGGGAGAGGTTCCGGAAGATTGGAGGATTGCGGATGTAGTCCCTATTTTCAAGAAAGGGAACAGAGATAGCCCGGGAAATTACCGCCCGGTGAGTCTGACCTCAGTGGTTGGTAAGCTGATGGGAGAGGCTTCTGAGGGACAAGATTTACGAGCATTTGGAGAGGTTTGACATGATCAGGAATAGTCAGCATGGATTTGTCAAGGGCAGGTCGTGCCTTACGAGCCTAGTTGAGTTCTTCGATAATGTGACTGAACACATTGACGAAGGAAGTGCCGTGGACGTAGTGTACATGGACTTCAGCAAGGCTTTTGATAAGGTCCCCCATGCAAGACTTCTTGAGAAGGTGAGAGGGCATGGGATCCAAGGGCCTTTGGCCTTGTGGATCCAGAACTGGCTTGCCTGCAGAAGGCAGAGAGTGGTTGTGGATGGGTCTTTTTCGGAATAGAGGTCAGTCACCAGTGGGGTGCCCCAGGGATCTGTTCTGGGACCCTTGTTGTTTGTCATTTTCATAAATGACCTGGATGAGGAAGTGGAGGGATGGGTTAGCAAGTTCGCTGATGACACGAAGGTCGGCGGTGTTGTGGATTGTCTGGAAGGATGTCAAAAGTTGCAGCAGGACATAGATAGGATGCAGGAATGGGCAGAGAAGTGGCAGATGGACTTCAACGCGGATAAATGTGTAGTAGTCCATTTCGGCAGAACCAACGGGATGAACGAGTACACTATTAAGGGCAGGGGTCTTAGTAGCGTTGAAGAGCAGAAGGATCTCGGGGTCCGGGTTCACAGGACTCTTAAATCGGCCTCGCAGGTGGAGGAGGTGGTCAAGAAGGCGTATGGTGTACTGGCCTTCATTAATCGAGGGATTGAGTTTAGGAGTCGGGAGGTAATGCTGCAACTTTACAGGACCCTCGTCAGGCCTCATTTGGAGTACTGTGCGCAGTTCTGGTCGCCTCACTATAGGAAAGACGTAGAAGCTATTGAAAGAGTACAGAGGAGATTTACAAGGATGTTGCCTGGACTGGGAGGCATGCCTTATGAAGATAGGTTGAGGGAGCTGGGACTCTTTTCCCTGGAGAGGTGAAGGTTGAGAGGCGACCTGATAGAAGTTTATAAAATGTTGAGAGGAATAGATAGGGTGGACTCTCAGAGGCTATTTCCCCGGGTTGAAATGGTCGCTACGAGAGGACACAGATTTAAGGTGCGGGGAGGGAAGTACAGAGGTGATGTTAGGGGTAAGTATTTCACTCAGAGGGTAGTGAGTGATTGGAATCGGCTGCCGTCGTCGGTGGTGGAGGCGAACTCGCTGGGGTCTTTTAAAAGACGTCTGGATAAGTATATGGGGTTTAATGGGATTGGGGGTTATAGATAGGTCTATAGATTGGTGGGGTTGATGCGATCGGCGCAACTCGAGGGCCGAAGGGCCTGTTTGTGCTGTAATGTTCTATGTTCTATGTTCTATGCTCCCAGTTTACTCCACACTCCAAAAATGTGCAGGGTAGGTTAATTGGCCATGCTAAATTGCCCCTGACTTTCAGGGGGATTAGGAGTATAAATACATGGGGTTACAAGACAGGATCGGGGTAGGATTTTTGTCGGTGCAAGCTCGAAGGGCCAAATGGCCTCCTTCTGCACTGTAGATTCTTGAATTATTTGAAAAAGCACAGTGTGTTCTATGCCCTGTCCAAAATCTATGCTGAAACTGAATAATTAGTCTTCATTATCTTGCTACCCTGTGTGACTTTATTGTGTGCTAATTAGTGATTGCATTTCCTTATAATTCAACAATGGTGACACTTCAAAAGCAGTATACCAGTTGAGGTCTAACCAGTGATTTATAAAGGTTTAGCATAATGTTCTTGCCTTGGTACATTATATAAGGGTGAGGTTGAAAATTCTATGGAGACCATCTTTATAGATGTGGTCACCCTGCAACTTGAGGATGCAGAAAGCAGGTGGTCAGGAAGGCGAATGGGATGCTGGCCTTCATAGCGAGGGGGATTGAATATAAAAGTAGGGAGGTCTTGCTGCAGCTGTATAGGGCATTGGTGAGGCCGCAGCTGGAGCACTGTGTGCAGTTTTGGGCGCCGTACCTGCGCAAGGATGTTTTGGCCCTGGAGGGAGTGCAGAGGAGGTTTACTCGGCTGATACCGGAGTTGAGGGGATTGAGCTATGAGGAGAGGCTGAATAAACTAGGCTTGTACTCGTTAGAGTTTAGAAGAATGAGGGGAGATCTCATTGAGACGTATAAGATGATGAATGGGATGGATAGGATAGAGGTGGAGAGACTGTTCCCGCTCAAAAGAGACAGTAGGACTAGGGGGCACAGCCTCAAGATAAAGGGGGAGCGGTTTAGAACAGAGTTGAGGAGGAACTTCTTCACTCAAAGGGTGGTGAATCTCTGGAATTCTCTGCCGTTGAAGTGGTGGAGGCTGCCTCGTTAAATATATTTAAGAAACGGGTTGATGGGTTTTTGATAAGAGAAGGGATTAAGGGTTGTGGGGAGAGGGCGGGAAGGTGGAGCTGAGTCACGACAGATCAGCCATGATCTTATTGAATGGCGGGGCAGGCTCGAAGGGCCAGATAGCCTACTCCTGCTCCTATTTCTTATGTTCTTATGTTCTTATGAATGTCAGGTTGTCAAGGTGACCACACAGGGAATGCAGCAATGCTCTAAGTGCAGGAATGATTTGTTCCTGTGAGGAAGCAGCAGTCATGATCTGTATAGGTAGAAAAATAGATTTGACCCTGCAGGCACAGTTTAGGGAACTAGGAAGGAAAATATCAGATGAGTTCTGGGTGAAATGCTCTTTTGGAGAGTTGGCACAGACTCAATAGTCTCCTTCTACACAGTAAAGATTCTATGTTTGTTCTATAGTTATTAAGGAGTTTTAGGAGACTAACTTGGCAGTGGTATGGGAACCAAGAGGTAATATTAGAGAAGAAAACAAGGGTGCACAGAGAATTGAAAGGCACATGGCCCCTGGACTAGGAAATAGCTTGGTAATTAGTGGCATTCAAGAAGGTGGTACTCTAATTAGAAATGTCTTAGGATTACTGTGTATGTATATGAATATGAAGAGTGTGGTGCTTAAGGTTTGTGAGTTGCAGGTATAGCTAACAATGTGGAAATATGTGGTATAACTAACCTAACCATATCCTTTAAGTGAATTTTCAAAAGTAGAAGAAGGGTGGTAAAAGAAGTAGAACTGATAATGGACTTTAAAGGGGCATGAATGGGATACTTAAATGAATACAATGCTTCTTTGCCATTACAAGGAAAGAAGATACTGCACAAGTCATAATGAAAAAAGAAGTCCCTGAGAATTTGATAGATTAAGATTGAAAAAGTGGGGTAATAAAAGGGCTGACTGCATCTTGAAGATGCTTACGGAAAGCAAAAGTGAAAGTCTTGGAGGTACTGGCTATAAATTTCCGATCCGCCTTAGACTCAGAGATGGTGCCAGAGGACTACAAAATTATAAATGTTACACCCTTGTTCAAAAACGGGCATCAAATTAATGTAAGTATCCACAGGACTATCAGTTTAACTGAGTATTTGATGAAACGTTTCAAAGTGATGATCTGGGACAAAGTCAACAATTATTTGATTAAGTGTGGGTTAATTGAGAAAACTCAGCCAGATCTGTTCGGCACAAAGCATGTTTCATTAACTTGCTCAGGACGTTTTGATACGGGTACAGAGCAGTTAAGTGATAAATGGCTTTTGATAAAGTGCCACATAGCAGGCTTGTGAGCTAAGCTAAAGCTCATTGAATGAAAGGGATGGCAACATAAAGAAGACATTTCCTGAGTCAAAGGAAACAGGGCATTTTGGTGAATGTTGGTTTTGGCCTGAAGGAAGCTATACAGTGGGATTTCCCAGTGGTCAGTGTCAGGATCAATATTGTTCTTGATCTATGTTCATTAATTTGGTTTGGGTGTACAGGGCACAATTTCAATATTTACAGATGTCACAAAATTTAAAATTATTGTGAACTGTGATGAGGGTACTGATAAACTTCAGTAGGACATAGACTGGTGGAATGGGTGGACAAGTGGCAGATGAAGTTTAATAGAGAAGAGTGAAGAGATCCATTTGTTGGAAGAAAGAGGAGAGGTAATATAAAATAAAGAGTGTGGTTTGAAAGATGGCAGGGCAAGCTGAGAGAGAAGATAATAATGCATAGAGGATCCTGAGCTTTTTAAATATAGCTATGGAATACAAAAGAAATAAATTATGTTACACTTGCATTAAGCCTCAATTGCAGTATTGTGTCCAGTTATGAGCACCACAGTTTGGAAAGGATGGGAAGGCCTCAGAGAGGATGCAGAAAAGATTCATGAGATTTGTTTCAGTTACTTAGATAGATTGGAGAAGATTAGATAGATTGCTGTTCCCAATGGAGAACATAGAACATAGAACATTACAGCACAGAACAGGCCCTTCGGCCCACGATGTTGCGCCGACCAGTTACAAAACAATGACCCACTAGCCTAAACCAATCCCTTTTCATCCATAAACCTATCCACAGATCTCTTAAATGCCCCCAAACTAGGCGCATTTACAACTGCAGCTGGCAGGGCATTCCAATCCCTCACCACCCACTGGGTAAAGAACCTACCCCTGACATCAGTCCTATAACTACCCCCCCTTAATTTAAAGTCGTGCCCCCTCGTGCTAGTTTTCTCCATCCGAGGAAAAAGGCTATCACTATCTACCCTGTCTAAACCTCTAATCATCTTATATGTTTCAATAAGGTCCCCTCTTAGCCACCTTCTTTCCAGCGAAAACAACCCCAAATCTCTCAGTCTCTCCTCATAGGATCTCCCCTCCATACCAGGCAACATCCTGGTAAACCTCTTCTGCACCCTCTCCAAAGCCTCTACATCCTTCCTGTAATGTGGGGACCAGAACTGCACACAGTACTCCAAGTGCGGCCGCACCAGAGTTGTGTACAGTTGCATCATGACGCTGCGACTCCTAAATTCAATCCCCCTACCAATAAATGCCAAGACACCGTATGCCTTCTTAACAACCTTATCTACTTGATTCCCAACTTTCAGGGATCTATGTACACATACACCTAGATCCCTCTGTTCATCCACACTATTCAAAGTCCCCCGTTAGCCCTATACTCAACACATCTGTTATTCCTACCGAAATGAATTACCTCACACTTCTCCACATTAAACTCCATCCGCCACCTCGCAGCCCAGCTCTTCAACCTTTCTAAGTTACCCTGCAAACTATGACACCCTTCCTCACAATCTACCACACCTCCGACTTTGGTGTCATAAGCAAACTTACTAATCCACCCAACTATACCCTCATTCAGATCATTAATAAAAATTACAAACAGCAGTGGCCCCAAAACAGATCCCTGAGGCACACCACTTGTAACCGAACTCCATGACGAATATTTACCATCAACAACCACCCTCTGTCTCCTATCTGCTAGCCAATTCCTGATCCAATTACCTAGATCACCCCCAATCCCATACATCTGCATTTTCTGCAGAAGCCTACCATGGTGAACCTTATCAAACGCCTTGCTAAATTCCATATACACCACATCAACTGCCTTACCCCTATCCACCTCTTTGGTCACTTTCTCAAAGAACTCGATAAGGTTAGTAAGGCACGACCTACCTGCTACAAAACCATGCTGACTGTCTCTAATCAATTCATTACTCTCCAAATAACTATAAATCCTGTCTCTAATAACCCTTTCCAAAACCTTACCCATCACAGAAGTAAGACTCACCGGTCTATAATTCCCAGGGAAGTCTCTTCTCCCCTTCTTAAACAATGGGACAACATTTGCTGTCCTCCAATCTTCCGGTACTATACCAGAGACCAACGACGACCTGAAGATCAGAGCCAGAGGCTTCGCAATCACCTCTCTTGCTTCCCAAAGAATCCTAGGGTAAATCCCATCCGGACCAGGGGACTTATCTATTTTCAAACCCTCTAAAAGAAATGATTAAGAGATTTCTTTATGAACAGGAGAGAGGCAAGCAAACTCTAGCTATTTCCTCATACCACTTCATAAGCAGAAGGTGTTTTAAATTATATTTAACATATGCAGTGGTATGGTTTCCAAATCCCTAGGTTTACAGGATTTAATTGACCAATAGTTTGCGAAAATTGTGTTATGTTTAACTCGAAAGGTTAATTTTTACATTCAGAAACCTGGGGAAAGTGTGTCTACAACTTCCCACTCCACTGCACATGCATGCTCACTTAGATATAGGAAAGATAAATGAATATGAGATCACATGATTTCCAAAGTTCAAGAAGTGGAAGTCCAGAGAAAGTTTTCACTGTGGCCGGGTTCAGTTCTGATGAGTTTCTGATTGGAAATAACAACACAAAAATTCTTGAAATAAACAATGCTGAAGCACAGTGGGATTTCTGGGCTGAAACCACTTGGCAACCATTGATCATGATTAAGAATCAAGCAGGCTTCATGGAGTTGAAATTTGGTAATTGGATACTCAATCAGCTATTCTATTTGAGTTCTGTTCAGTTGATGTTAAAACATCAGTTTAAATATTTTTCAGTTCATAAAGGCCTATAGGGATTTCAAAATGATTACTTGAGTCATGTGATTATTTTTCTTCATACTGACTTCCATTGTCATTGAAATTGGTTTTGATTTCAGGACTGATAATAATCCACATTGAGAGTTTCTTGTCGAACAGCCATTGTCCAGGCAAACTGGCTGACTACACGAGCAACTTGAGCTTATCACATGCAAATGACATCTCTTTTGTCCCCCTTTGAAATGGACTTGGTTAGTCCCTGATGTGATATAGAACAGAGAACACTACAGCACAAACAGGCCCTTCGGCCCACAAGTTGCACCGATCACATCTATACTTACCAAGCCATAGAACTATCTATAACCCCCAATCCCATGAGATCCCTTATACTCATCCAGAAGTCTTTTAAAAGACCCCAGCGAGTTCGCCTCCACCACCACCGACGGCAGCCGATTCCATTCACTCACCACTCTCTGAGTGAGAAACTTACCCCAACATCTCCTCTGTACTTGCTTCCCTGCACCTTCAATCTGTGTCCTCTTGTAGCGACCATTTCAGCCCTGGGAAATAGCCTCTGAGAATCCACCCTATCTATTCCTCTCAACATTTTGTAAACCTCTATCAGGTCGCCTCTCAACCTTCATCTCTCCAGGGAGAAGAGTCCCAGCTATCTCAACCTATCTTCATAAGGCATGCCTCCCAATCCAGGTAACATCCTTGTATCCTATGTGTCTGTTAGCAGCTCTGTAAGCACTGTGAATTCTGATGTGCTAATCTTGTGGTCTTCTGTGATTAAGAGGGATTACAATGGTGTACAAGGTGGCAATGCTGAGCAGGAGCTCAGACAGGTTCTGTTGGTAATTTGAATTTGGAACTCTTTCACTCCCTCTTCGATGTGTCTGTAATCTGGCTGCTCTCAATGATATGTTTTCCCTTTAATCCTGTACTCCTCATGTAATCGCTCCTCAAACTTACATTTTCATTTCTGAACATTTATCCACTTCTCTTTTCAAAGTTATGGATTTTTCTTCTCTGTCATTTTCTGTTCACCTCCCCATTTGTTCTTATGGAGCTGATCTTTATTCTCTCACTCTGTTCAAACTGTGGACTCCTCCCCTTCTTCACTCTCCCCTCAAAGGGTTGGTCTCCTCCTCAGTCTTTCCTCCATTTTACAATCTGCAGGATTTTAAAATTCCAAATTTGAGATTATCTAATGTTCATCTTCTCCCACTGCAACCAGACCCCTTCATCTCAACTCTATTGTGCCTTTGATTCATTACCAGTGAAAAATCTTCATTTGTTTACGAGAGGACACAGATTTAAGGTGCGGGGAGGGAAGTACAGAGGTGATGTTAGGGGTAAGTTTTTCACTCAGAGGGTGGTGAGTGAATGGAATTGGCTGCGGTCAGTGGTGGTGGAGGCGAACTCGCTGGGGTCTTTTAAAAGACTTCTGGATGAGTATATGGGGTTTAATGGGATTGGGGGTTATAGATAGGTCTATAGATTGGTGGGGTTGATGTGATCGGCGCAACTCGAGGGCCGAAGGGCCTGTTTGTACTGTAATGTTCTCTGTTCAATGTTCTATAAGCTTGGGAAAATAAATCTTTGGCTCTTGTAACTTCTCAGTGTAGCTCCCAAACAAAGGACCAAGCCTGTGATCGTGTGACTTGCAGCAACCTATTTTGATTCAATATAAGGTCTGTTTTAACAATTGCAATGAGGATAAGGTTTGAACATGTAGGGCTGAATTCTCTGACCTTGTTCCCATCCTGCTGCAGTGAAGAGAGGTTTGGCTGAGCACCAAATTCTCCATTCTTGCTGGTGGCGGCGGTGGGGCATGAATGACTGGAGAATTCTGGTTGTTGTGTTTTTTCTCACATCGCAACTCAACATCTGATAGAGATTGTCAAAATCATGAGGGGCTTGGACAGAATAGAAAAGGAGAAAGTGTTTCCATTGGTGGACAGATGAGGAACAAGCATGATTTTAAGTTAATTGGAAAAATAATTGATGGCGGCATCACCATTTGGAAAGGAGACAGCACTGGACACAGCATTGGGAGAGAATAAAGGAGAGTGTGCGGACAAGGCCTACACTCACCTTCGGGAAGTAGAACACTCCCCATCTACAAGGAACACTGAGTATTGGAGGAGGATAAATGGAAACACAGGAACAAAACTTCTTCTCAAATAATGTGCTGAGTTTGGAAAAAATTCAAAGAATGACATCACAGGGAAGTGATAAGCTGTTAGAACAAAGAACAACACAGCACGGGAAACAGGCCCTTCGGCCCAACGAGCCTGCGCCGCCGTCCCATGGTCAGTGACCTATTCATGATTTTAGTCTATGCCTAATGTGTGAGGATCAGGGAGGTCCAATATAGGGACAATTTGTTACCCAATCAATCAGCCTAAAAGCACATTTTTGGGATGTGGGAGGAAACCGGAGTACCCGGAGGAAACCCACGGAACGCGCAAACTCCCATGGACACAGGCCCAAATCCATATGTCCGCACAGCAACAGAGATAGCCTCTGAGCTGTCATGGTTAGGTTGGTGACTAACTGATATTAGGGATTGTGTTTAAGTAGCTGAAGCTAAAAGAAGCACATTGATTGGGAAATGTATAATGTATTATGTGCATCTAGATTTGTTAAGGTCTAAGGTATTAATTGTAAATTTAAGACATGTCAGGTGAGGAAAGCTGAATGGAATGTGTGGCTCGTCACATGTGGAGAGTCTCGGATCTCGCTGTGTCCTAGATGACCACATGTGCAGGAAGGTAACTTCCAGCTACTGTAACTGGAGCTCTGGGTTTTGGAACTTGATGTGGAGATGCTGGCGTTGGACTGGGGTAGGCACTGTAAGAAGTCTCATAACACCCGGTTAAAGTCCAACAGGTTTATTTGGTAGCACATGATACCAAATTTTGGAACTTGAGCAATGGCAGGAGACACTGTGCCACATCTGTGAGGCTGAGAAATCCATGGATAACACATTTAGAGAGGTGCTCAAAAGAAAAAGGGAATGGGAGACCACCAGACAACCCGCAAAGAGCAGGCAGGTAGTATTGGAGTCCCCTGTGGTTCTGTTCACTAACCAGTATTTCATTTTGGAAGCTGATGAGGGTGCTGGTACCTCAGAGGAATCCAGCCACAGCCAAATTTCTGGCAACACAAGCAGTTTGACTGTACAAGGTGAGAGGAAGAAGGAAGGAAGAGCAATAGTGATAGGGGATTCTTTACTCAGGGGAGCAAACAAGCATTTCTGTGGCCGATGACGTGATTCCAGGATGGCGTATTGCTGCCCTGATACCAGGGTCAGGGATGTCACTACACGGCTGCAGGGCATTCTGAAAGGAGAGGGTGATGAGCTGGAGGTCATGGTATCAACAACGTGGGCAAAGTGAGGAATGAGTCTTGCATTAAGAATTTAGGGAGCTAGGCAGTAGATTAAAAAGCAGGAACTTAATGGTTGTAATCACTGGATTACTCCTGGTGCCATGCGCTAGCAAGTATAGAAACAGGACAGATGAATGGGTGATTCAAGAGCTGGTGCAGGAGGGAGGATTTTAGATTCCTGGATTGCTGGGACCATTTTTGGGGAAGATTGGACATGCACAAATGGGATAATTACACCTGAATCACATTGGGGCCAAAATCCTTGTCGGTAGTTTGCTGGTGCTGTTGGAGGAGTTTAAACTAGTCTTCTAGAGGGAAATAGAGGCTCATCATGGTACGGCAAAGGCAGCAAAACATTGTGAGTTCATGTATGTTGAGTGTTAAGAGAGTAAAGCAAGGCTGGATGGTCTTTACTTTAATGCTAGATGTGTAATAGCTAAGACTGAGCAGTTAAAGGTGTGAAATGACACATGGAAGTTTGATATTATTGCCATCATAGAAACATGGTTGAAGGAAGGGCAGGGCTGGCAACTCAACATTCCAGAATATTGGATTTTTGGGCAATACAGAGGAGGCTATAAAAAGGCAAGTGGTGTAGCACTATTAATTAAGGACTCAATTACTGCAATAAGGAAAGCAGATATCTCGAAGGGTCTTCAAAAGAGGCTAGGTGGGTTGAACTTAGAAATATAAAGGGGGCATCGATATTACTGGGAGTATATTATAGCCCCCAAAGAGTCAGCGGGAAATAGAGAAACAACTATGTTGTCAGTTCACAGTGGTGTGTAAGAGTAATAATCAGATAATTATACTAGGGGATTTCAACTTTCCAACAAAACCTGGAATAGTTATCGTGCTAAGGATTTAGAAGTAGCGAATTTCTTGAAATGTATGCGGAGAAGTTTTTTGTATCATTACATAAAAGGCCCAACAAGGGATGACATGGTGCTGGATCTGATTCTAGGAAAGAAAGCCAGCCAAGTGTTCAATGTGGTAGTGGGGGAGCATTTTAGCAATAGCGACCACAACACGGCATGGTTCAGATTTGTTATAGGCAAGGAGAAAGATGACCTGCAAAAGATGGCTTTGGAATAGAGAAGGCAGATTTTATTAAAATAGGGCAGGATCTTGCCAAGTTGATTGGGAACAGCTCCTTGCAGGTACATCAACAGCGGAGCAGTGAGGGGGTGGGGGGAGGCATTCAGAAAAGGGCTGGGGAGAATACAGGCCCAACACGTACCCCTTAGGGGAAATGTGGGAACAATAAGTTCAAGGTACCTTGGATGTCTCAGACAATTCAGGATTGGATGACAAAGAAAAGAAAGGCTTTTGGCATGTCCAAAGGGAGCAATTCAGCTGTGGTCCTATAGGAATTTAGGAAGTGCTCTTTGATCCTTAGTCAGGAAAAGGAGAATATGAGTACAGGTTTCAGGAAAAGGGACTGTGAGGAACTTGGACAGTTTTACATTGAAAATGGGAAGGGTATTGGAAGCTCTGACGGGCTTAAAAATTGATAAATCCTAGCCTGGATGAATTGCATCCCAGGCTAGTGTGGAAGATAAGACAGAAGATTGTAGAGGCTGTGACATATATTTTTAATTCCTCTGTGGCCAGGGGGAAATGCCAGATTTCTGGAGTATGGGGCTAATGTGGTTTCACTTTTCAGGAAGGATGGTTGAGATGAACCAGACCAATGAGTCTCACATCAGTGGTAGGGAAACTATTGGAGAAGTTTCTGAAGGAGAAAATTAAAACCAACTTGGAAAGCATGGGTTAATTAGTGATAGTCAGCATGGCTTTGCAAGAGGGAGGTCATGCTGAACAAATTTGTTTGAATTTTTCAAAGATGTGATGAAGTATATGGATAAGGGAAGTTCAGTTCATGTAGTTTATATGGATTTTAGTAAAGCTTTGTACAAGGTCCCTCATGGGAGACCAATTGAAAATGTTAAAGCACATGGAATTCAGGAAAGTTTGGGGAGATGATCAGAAATTGCCTTGGTAATAGGACACAAAATGTACTGGAAGAAGGCTGTTTAAGTGACTGGATGCCAGTATCCAGTCGCGTACTTAAGGATCAGTACTGGGATCTTATTGTTTGTTGCATATATGAATGATATTGATGAAAATATGGCAGGAATGTTAAGCAAATTGGCAAATGACATCAAGATTGATAGGATGGTTAAGAGTGAAGAAGATGGTTGTAGGTTACAGGAAGATGTAGATGGGTTGGTCAGATGGGCAGAGCAGTGGCAGAAGGTATTTAACCCTGATAAGTGGAGACGATGCACTTTGGATGAAGAAACAAGATGAGGAAGTATTTAATGAATGGCAGAACACTGGGAAGCTCTGAGGACTGGATGGATCTTGGGATACTGATTAACAGATCCCTGAAGTTAGCAGAGCACATGAATTGTGTTATGAAGGCATCTGGGACATTTACTTCTTTCAGTCATGGCATAGAGTATACGAGCAAGGAGGAAATGTTGGTGTTATATAGAGCGTTAGTTAGGCCACTGCTGGAGTATTTTGTGCAGTTCTGGTCACCTCACTGTAGGAAGGATGTGATAGTTCCAGATGGGGAATAGAGAGGGTTCAATGCGATGTCTATGACTCTATGGATGTGTATGAAGCGATATTTCAGAAATGCGCCTGATGTCATGCTCATTCCCATCTTACGATCTTCTTTACCAGATGTGGATAGCTTTGTGTCCAGAATGGTTGAGGTGTCAATTTGCATGCATTTCAATCTAATCAGTAACTGCAGCATGAAATTGTCACCCCCACGTACATTAACCACCTTGTTGGTTAAAATTATAGCTGCTGTATATAACTGTGTTTCAGGTGGAGCAGTGACATCTGAGAACCTCTGAGCACCAACCTCTGTAATGATGGGGGTGGGTCGCTTTTATTCTCCATTTTTATTAATGTAATAGAACATCTTGCTTTAAAACCATAAACTGATAGCTAAATGAATTGTGACTCAGAAATTCAGTGCAACATTTGTGAATGAGTGTCTATATGAAGAACCTACTAAGAAGACTTTTACAACTTTTTTTCAGTTGCTAATGAAAAGACTGATCGAAATCCTCGACCACTTGAAAGATTTGCACGTAAGTACAAGATGCTAATTTTTGTTCTGTAGTTAAATGTTGATTATTGAAATAAGGTCTGTCAGATGTCCTTTCAAACTGCTGCACTAGCTCCCTACTCAGAAAGTCTGCCCCCTCTCGAGCTTAGAACACAGAACATAGAACACTACAGCGCAGAACAGGCCCTTCGGCCCATGATGTTGCGCCGACCAGCTTTTAAAAAAAAATTTTTAAAAACAACACTAACCCACTAATCTAAACCAATCCCATTTCGTCCATAAACCTATCCACAGATCTCTTAAACGCCCCCAAACTGCCAGCTGCATTTACAACTGCAGCTGGCAGGGCATTCCAGTCCCTCACCACCCTCTGGGTAAAGAACCTACCCCTGACATCAGTCCTATAACTACCCCCCCTTAATTTAAAGTCGTGCCCCCTCGTGCTAGCTTTCTCCATCCTAGGAAAAAGGCTATCACTATCTACCCTGTCTAAACCTCTAATCATCTTATATGTTTCAATAAGGTCCCCTCTTAGCCGCCTTCTTTCCAGCGAAAACAACCCCAAATCTCTTAGTCTCTCCTCATAGGATCTCCCCTCCACACCAGGCAACATCCTGGTAAACCTCCTCTGCACCCTCTCCAAAGCCTCTACATCCTTCCTGTAATGTGGGGACCAGAACTGCACACAAAACTCCAAGTGCGGCCGCACCAGAGATGTGTACAGTTGCATCATGATGCTGCGACTCCTAAATTCAATCCCCCTACCAATAAACGCCAAGACATCGTATGCCTTCTTAACAACCTTATCTACTTGATTCCCAACTTTCAGGGATCTATGTACACATACACCTAGATCCCTCTGCTCCTCCACACTATTCAAAGTCCTCCCGTTAGCCCTATACTCAACACATCTGTTATTCCTACCGAAATGAATTACCTCACACTTCTCCACATTAAACTCCATCCGCCACCTCGCAGCCCAGCTCTGCAACCTTTCTAAGTCACCCTGCAAACTATGACACCCTTCCTCACAATCTACCACACCTCTGACTTTGGTGTCATCAGCAAACTTACTAATCCACCCAACTATACCCTCATCCAGATCATTAATAAAAATTACAAACAGCAGTGGCCCCAAAACAGATCCCTGAGGCACACCACTCGTAACCGAACTCCATGACGAATATTTACCATCAACCACCACCCTCTGTCTCCTATCTGCTAGCCAATTCCTGATCCAATTACCTAGATCACCCCCAATCCCATATATCTGCATTTTCTGCAGAAGCCTACCATGGTGAACCTTATCAAACGCCTTGCTAAAATCCATATACACCACATCAACTGCCTTACCCCTATCCACCTCTTTGGTCACTTTCTCAAAGAACTCAGTAAGGTTAGTAAGGCACGACCTACCTGCTACAAAACCATGCTGACTGTCTCTAATCAATTCATTACTCTCCAAATAACTATAAATCCTGTCTCTAATAAGTTTGGTTGTCTCATTCCTTCTTTGAATACATAGAAACAGAGAAGATAGGAGCTGGAAGAGACCATTTGTCCCTTCGAGCTGCTCCACCATTCTTTATGGCCATGGCTGATCACCCAACTCAATAGCTTAATTCTGCTTTCTCCCCATAATCTTTGATCTCATTTGCCCCAAGTGATATACCTGGCCACCTCTTGAACACATTCAATGTTTTGGCATCAACTACTTCCTCTGTCTTATCCAACTGCTGTTTAACAAAGAACAAAGAACAAAGAACAGTCCGGCACGGGAAACAGGCCCTTCGGCCCAACGAGCCCGCGCCGCCACATCACCCTGCACCTATTCTACCCTGCATGGCTACGAATGGAACCCTATTCAGTCAGATTCAGGGAAGAAATAGTGTCAATTTGGTAAAAACCGATTAGCCTGAGAGCACATCTTTGGGGTGTGGGAGGAAACCGGAGCGCCCGGAGGAAACCCACGCAACCACAGGGAGAATGCGCAAAATTTAGTTCATCCATTCAAACCCGAAAGGTTAGTTTCTCAAACATGCTTTTCAGTGGTTTAGCATGCTTCACCTTCAAAAATTACAACTAGTTAGCAATTAGTAGCTTAGGTCTTCTATATTTATATACACCACAACTGTCTTGTTAATATCCACAGCCTGTGCTCATGAAAATCACTTCCAAAATTTCATTTCTTCTTTTCAACCTGTTTGCGGCCTTGTTTTTTCCTATGCAAAGAACCATCTTCAGCTCTACATCTCTCAGACTGCTGCTGTACCTGTTAATTCTCAGATACTTTCGATCAGATTGCTTATTCCAAGGTTTTACCCCAGTGCAAGATGGACAAAGGACAAACACAAGTAAAGGTTCAGCAAGTTTATAGATAATAATACTATTAGCCCTTAAATTACCCACATAAAACAAGAGGATATCCCAGATTCAAGTATACTACCTGCAAAGATGGTTTGGTTAAACTGCAGGCTCGATTCTCGATTGAGTTCCCCAAAAAGTAGCTGCTTGGGTATACGCTTGTCTGACATAGGGATGACATGACCTGCCCACCTGCGCACTCATCAGCATGTGTGGACTGATGATAGACTTGCTCTCGGAGGCACAGTATATTAATAGATTCTTCATCCCACAACCAAACCGTGGTGTGTTGGAAGATTATGGCACGGGGTAATGTGGGCAGATAAGAAGCCCTTTTCAATTGGGTGATGTGTGGAGTGGATGGATAAAGCCATTTACAATCTGAACTATGATGTCCTGATTCTTTCTTAGTGGAGGGAACCTATATGGGCAGGCTTTGGCTGCCAGGTACCCACTGCATCACCACTAATGGTAGTGAATGTTGGGTCAAATGGTTCTGGGAGTACTGGTACCAGGGGCATCATAGGGGGTAAGGATGGTGGGCACTCCATCTTTTTTGTTGGGGTCCCCTGGGCTTGGGTTTTATTCCTGAAGCTCTGTAATTGGTGCATGTGCTGGTCCTAAGGGTACATGGTGTGGGTTATAGTGGCTTGTTGGGGCAGTTCTCCGTGGGGCATGGGTCGGGTCCATCGACGGGGAACCACTGAGATGGTCGTGCGGGGGTGGTTGTGTGGTACCTTCCAGTCCCAAGCGAAATGGTTGGGTTGCCGCAGGTATAACACTGTTTTTGTGGGTGTGGGCCTCTGGGCTCAGCACTGTGTGGTCCTCTGGTGTCAGGGGTTGGGCCTATGTCCTGTGCGGCCTTATGGTTCCCAGTGTCGGCGATCAGTGTGCGGGGTTTGCTGGACCCTGAAACTTGGTGATGCCCTACAGTCCTGGGCAAGATGGTGGGGTTGCCTGCAGTTATAACACTGTGCTTGTAGGGGTGCATATCTGGGGTTAGTTTTATCTTGGTCTCTGTACCTGGGGTTGGGAACGTATCGGGGCTGCGGTCTTCTGCATCGATGATTGGCAGGGGTATGTGAGGGTGGATGCCCTGAATTTCCCTGTGTCCTGTCTCCACCTCCCCCGTCGTTTGAAAGAAATGGCGGAGGTGATAGTGGATGCCTTGGTGGTTATTTTCCAGACGTCGCTGGATTCCGGGGAAGTGCCGGAAGATTGGAAAGCGGCTAATGTTACGCCGTTGTTTAAGAAGGGTGCCAGGCAAAAGGCGGGGAATTATAGGCCAGTTAGTTTAATGTCTGTTGTAGGTAAAATGTTAGAATCCGTCATCAAGGAGGAAATAGCGAGGCATCTTGAGGGGAATTGCTTGATAGAGCAGACGCAGCACGGTTTCGTTAAGGGGAAGTTGTGTCTGACAAATTTACTGGAGTTCTATGAGGATGTGTCTAGGGCGGTGGATAGAGGAGAGCCGGTGGATGTGGTCTTTCTGGATTTTCAGAAGGCGTTTGTCAAAGTACCTCACAAGAGGTTATTGCAGAAGGTCAGGGGACATGGAGTTGGGGGTAGGGTGTTAGCGTGGATAGAGGATTGGTTGTCAAATAGGAGGCAGAGAGTGTGGGTCAATGGGTGTTATTCGGATTGGCGGATGGTGACTAGTGGAGTGCCCCAGGGGTCGGTGCTGGGGCCTCAGCTATTTACCATTTATATAGATGATCTGGAGGAGGGAACCGAGTGTGTGGTGTCGAAATTTGCTGATGACACCAAGATTGGTGGAACGGCAAATTGTGAGGAGGGTGTGGAGAGTCTACAAAAGGATCTAGATAGGCTGGGCGAATGGGCCAGGAACTGGCAAATGGAATTTAATGTTGGCAAGTGCAAGGTGGTCCACTTTGGTAGGAATAATGGTAGGAAGGATTATTACTTACGTGGTGAAAAACTGCAGCAGGCGATGGTGCAGAGGGACCTCGGGGTCCTTGTGCATGAGTCGCAAAAATCCAGCCTGCAGGTGCAGCAGGTGGTCAGGAAGGCGAATGGGATGCTGGCCTTCATAGCGAGGGGGATTGAATATAAAAGTAGGGAGGTCTTGCTGCGGCTGTATAGGGCATTGGTGAGGCCGCAGCTGGAGTACTGTGTACAGTTTTGGGCGCCGTACTTACGCAAGGATATTTTGGCCTTGGAGGGAGTGCAGAGGAGGTTTACTAGACTGATGCCGGAGTTGAAGGGGTTGAGCTATGAGGAGAGACTGAATAAACTAGGCTTGTGCTCGTTAGAGTTTAGAAGAATGAGGAGAGATCTCATTGAGACATATAAGATGGGATGGATAGGATAGAGGTGGAGAGACTCTTCCTGCTCAGAAAGGACAGTAGGACTAGGGGGCACAGCCTCAAGATAAAGGGGGGGCGGTTTAGAACGGAGTTGAGGAAGAACTTCTTCACTCAAAGGGTGGTGAATCTCTGGAATTCTCTGCCCGTTGAGGTGGTAGAGGCTGCCTCGCTAAATATTTTTAAGACGCGGTTTGATGGGTTTTTGATAAGAGAAGGGATTAAGGGTTATGGGGAGAGGGCGGGAAGGTGGAACTGAGCCACGACAGATCAGCCTTGATCTTATTGAATGGTGGGGCAGGCTCGAAGGGCTAGATGGCCTACTCCTGCTCCTATTTCTTATGTTCTTCTGTTTATGTTCTCATGTACACCAAACCCAGCTGGGCCTGTGTGGATCAGGTTCATCTTTCCCTGTTTTGTGGGCTTGGGGGTGTCTGTTTGTCTGACTTCCCCACGAGTCATTTTGCGGATGGTCCGGGCTTCTGTATGTGTATTATCTCACAGATTTCCGACTCCCCTCGGTGGCATGTGTTATCAGGATCCATGTGGGCCGGTGGTGTGTGTTTAATTGGATTTGATTTAATTGGCCAAAAACCGCAATAAATCGGTTCCCTAGTTGGCCAGCATAGGCTGTTGGGTGTTCCCCTCACTTTTGTTGGTGGTTGTTTAAACCTTGTACCAAGTCATCCCTGTTGTAGCCTATGATGGCCAGAACGGCTGCCTTCATTTCTGATAGGGTGTGGATCCCCGGAGGGTTCGAATACTCCAATAGCTTTAGCTACGGCAGTCAGCTGGGTCATGGTGTATGGAGTTACATAAGTCACATTGTGGTTCTGTCCGTCTTGTGATTGCGTGGTGACTGGATTTATCGGTATGGGAACCAGATTAGTGACTGGACTTACCGGGATGGGAATAGGACTCGGAGCTGAGACTGAATGTTCCGGGATGGGGGCCGAATTAGGTGGTTCCATTACTGGGAAGGGGGGTGGGGGTCCCCAGTCGGCAGTGACGTGAGCTGCTGCACAATGGCAGGCATCATCTTCTAAATTACCCCATTCTACCCCTGGGTCACTGTCCCCTGTTTCAGTGGTGCACGCACACATTTTATGGCTCGTTGTGATCTTCGATCTCGCACAGGCATTTGGAGTGGTCTGTTGCGTGGGCTGTTTTGCTTTTCCTGCTTGGTGCAAAACTTTCACTGCAGCCTGCTGCATTTTGGTTTAACTTCCTCTATCTGTGGCAGTGCAGCCTCTCTCTCATCCTCAGTAATCTTTTGGTAGGCATTATCTCACTGAGCCTGGAATTGGCTCGTGCGTATCATGTTAATCTGGTTCCTTTCCTCTTGTGTGTCAACTTCCACTTCCAATTGTCGTATGCACGTGGTAGCGATCATTAAGTCTTTCTTTAGTTGGGTTGCCTGGGCTTCTCTGTCCCATTTAACCTGGATAATCTCCACTTCTCTACTAAGGAGCTGTCGCAGACAACTACCAATTGCAATCGCCTTCCTAAGCTTGGGAGCCCTTTTACCCACTTCCTTATGGACATTATTCCAACAATTCTCTCCCTAGGATCCCAGATCCGGTTTTGGAGCGTTACCCCACCCATTTGGGCCACTTATGGTTCAAATATAAACGGAGAACTTCCTCCCATTCGGCATGACTGGATTCGTCACTTGAGTAAAGGTAAGGGATCGAGGCAGGGGTCCGGTTTTCACTAAATTCTCTCACGGAGATTTTACCAATTTCCCTTGACTATGCCAGTTCTGACCACACAGTTTGTCTACCTAGTGTTACAGACACCGGGTTTATCGCCCAATTTACTGATCGAATCTGTATTAGTCCTTCACTCACTTCAGACAGGCTCAGACGGAGTGTTGGAGAATACCGGATTGAAGGTTCGACTTCCGAGTTGCATATCACTTCTTATCGAAGTCCCATCTGGAGTGCAAATGTTGTACCTGTTAATTCTCAGATACTTTTGACCAGTTTGCTTACTCCATGGCTTTACCCCGGTGTCCTTATTTGCAAGATAGACAAACACAAGTAAAAGTTCAACAAGTTTATTAAAAATAAAACTATTAACCCTTAAATTACCCACGTAAAACAAGAGGCTACCCCAGATTCAAGTATACCACCTGCAAAGATGGTGTGGTTAAACTGCAGGGTCGATTGTCTGAGTCCCTCTGGTCCGTCGTCATGAAGGTGAATCTCAATGGCAGTTTCTCCCTCCCTTTCTTTTCTGGTCACTCTTCCGGACGGTCAAGGTCACGTCCCTCATTGAGTCTTTGCTGCTGGTGTATCTGAGATGTGTACCTTTCTCCCTCCTGCCTGCTTGCCTTTCCAGAAACTTCTCTGACTTCTGGCAACGAGGTCCCAGGACCGGGTTCCAATACCCAGTGGAATTCTTGATGCCTGCCTGACAGGACACCAGAGGCTGTCCCCAGGTGTCCATCTCCATGCTGTTGCTTACATATAGCCTGTTGCCAGATAAGGTAACTCTAGGAACATTCGGTGACAGAAAGTTGGCCCAATCTGGGCTTCTAACAATAGGCCGGTGCATTTCGATGGGGTGCAATGATCTCCTGCTGAGTGTCAGTAGAGTGCAACGACCTTTGATGGGTGATTGATGGGTTAGGCCCAGACATGTTTATATATTTATTCTTTAATTTAGAATATCCAATTTAATCAGCCTTAAAACTAGGCCCTGATTATATTACCATACTACGCTGTTCTTTCATCTCTCACTGCCCTATTTCACTCTCTAATCCATCATTCTATAATTTCTGTTCCCCTGCTTCCAGCATCTATTCTCAGTAATTAACTGACTGTCTATACCTTTTCCCAGCAAATTCTTAATATAATTAATTGCTTCAAGAAGTTCATAGGACCACATTCATGAATTTGTTTCTTGCATAATAGCCATCTCTTCCTTTGCATATTTTGTGAGGAGTCTTATACTGTTGCTACTTGTTGACATTATTTAACAGACTAGAATAAATTGTCAACTTTTATAGGCTGTATTTGTAGAGGATACAAAGATATGTAGGGAAGTATGTTGCGAACAGGATGTAAGGAGGTTGCAGACAGATATGTTGAATGAGTGAGTAGGAGTTTGCAGATGGAGCAAAATGTGAAATTGTTTAAAGTTTATTTATTAGTATCACAAATTGGCTTACATTAACATTGCAATGAAGTTACTGTGAAAATCCCCTAGTCACCACTCTCCAGTGCCTGAGGGAGAATTTAGCATGGCCAATGTATCTAAACAGCAAGTCATTCAGACTGTGGGAGGAAACTGGAGCACCCGGAGAAAACCTACACAGACATGGGAGAATGGCAGACTTCATACAGACAGTGACCCAAGCCAGGAATCGAACTTGGGTCCCTGGTGCTGTGAAGCAGCAGTGCTAATCGCTATGCTATCTTGCTGTTTCACATTGGCAGGAAGAACAACAAAGCGGGGGGGCATAGACAGAGTGGACAGTCAGAAGCTTTTTCCAGGATGGAAGAGTCAATTAATAGGGGCATAGGTTTTAAGGTGCAAGGGGCAAGGTTTATGGGAGATGTACGAGGCAGATTTTTTTTTACACAAAGAGTAGTGGGTGCCTGGAACCCGCTGCCGGGGCAGGTAGTGGAAGCAGATATGATAGTGAAATTTAAGGGGCATTTGGACAAGTACATGAATAGGATGGGAATAGAGGGATATGGTCCCTGGCAGGGTAGTTGAGTTGGGCAGCATGGTTGGTGCAGCCTTGGAAGGCCAAGGGGCCTTTTCCTGTGCTGTCATTTTCTTTGCTCTTTGGAGTATTAGTCAAATGCTGCAGAATTCCAAGGTGCAGAGTGATCTAGGTCTGCCCGTGCGTGAATTACAAAACTTTAGTATGCAGGTACAGCAAGCAATTAAAAAGACAATTTTTTTCATTCTTACGACAGAAGTGAATAATCTTACCCTTCTCCATATTATCACTCCATTCACCATTTTTTTTGCCCAAGAACTTAATCTCTGCAGCCTCACCATATCCTTCTTACACCTAGCCTGGAATTTTTTTGGTTCTTTTGGGGCAGGTGTGATGCTGGGGTGGAAAGGAAAATATCGGAAGAAAGCCTCTACCAGCTAGGGCAGCAGTGAGGAGTGGCTTACAAGGACTGCAGGGTTAGCGTTATAATGGGGAAGGCGTGCAATTAGCCCAAGGCAGGAGAAAAGGCTGAAGAGCTAGACTTGTACTTGGGGCCATGAATGGGAAAGAGTGCACTCTCTCACTTGATTGGGGAGGTGTGCAGGGGGTTTGGATCTTCACCACCAGGGTGGGGAGGGAGAGAATTTTGCAGCTTCGGATAAGGCACCTGGGATCAGAATGGGAGGAGTGTGCTGACCGAGAAAAGTCCTATATTTCACATTGCCAAGCTTGCAAAGGCTGTGCTTATCTCTGTTCTGGCAGGGGTAGGGCACGGCAGGTTAGCCTCAGATGTGCCCATCGGGTTAAGCCCAGTGTGTGGAATTAACATCCTGTGTCTCAATCCATAGGGTTTCTGGAATTACAATGAGTTGCAGCTAGCATACTTGGTTAGGGGAGGCGTCTACAGCCTTCATGTGGGGAATAGTATGTGGGGGCATCCCAGGGCATGGGGGTAGGGCAGAAAATATTTAACTGTGTAAGTAGGCTCAAGATGGGAGGGGTGGTGTCCACAGGGCACAGACACATTGACTACAAAATGTTCAAAGGCTAACAAATAAGCCTCAAACACAATAGGATCAAGAATACAGCAAAAGATTGAAAGGCCTGTGGGAAGGAAACTTGAACATTAGCTCCTGTGGGATGATAAGAACAGTTTCCACCCTCACAAATGCAGAGTTTAGAACCCTACAGTGCAGAAAGAGGCCCTTCGGCCCATCGAGTCTGCACCGAATACAATCCCACCCCCACATTCCTACCTTTAGGTTGGGCTGTCAGTGGGAATTCTGTAGCACCATCTTCCAGCCCGCAGCAGTGACACAGTACAGAATTAAAATGAAGAAAAGCATTGCTGGTGAAGGCTCTGCAGGTAGATTGTGGGGTGACTGCCTACACAAGAGGAGGTCGGATTAAAGAAGCACCCAGCTGAACTGTGCATTCCCAGACAAGAAGAGAGACATCGCTGAAACATGTTAGGAATCTCTCAGCGACAATCCAGAGAATCAGGAAAGTGAAGCAATCCTCACTCATGCAACACAAACATGCAAAGTGGCACTGATCGTTCTCTTTGTTTAAGTACCTTACTCGCAGCGTGAGAATTCCCTAAAGTCATAACAAACTACAGAAGATGATTAGATATTTGTAGCCGGTGGTTCACTGCCCCAAGCCCCTCAAGTAATCTATTTCCTGACTAAACATTCACCCTCATGTTTATTCCTAATAGTGTAGTATTAGACGCAGTGAATAAAGATTCCAGTGTCTGGGCTGAAAGCAGCACAGCCAAAGCAATATCCTAGCAGTCTGTCATGTTACAGTTTATAGTTGGGTGGGAGGGAGGGGAACCTTTTCCAATTGGAGGTCTGTCACCAGTGGGGTGCCACAGGGCTCGGTACTAGGACCTCTACTATTTGTAGTATATATTAATGACTTGGAAGAGGGGGTAAGTGGTGTGATCAGCAAATTTGCTGATGACACTAAGATGGTTGGATTGGCGGGTACTGAGGAGTAGTGCCTGGCAATGCAACAGGACATAGATAGGCTGGTAGATTGGGCAGATAGATGGCAAATGGAATTTAATCCGGAGAAATGCGAGGTGATGCACTTTGGCCGGAATAATGTGGAAGGGAGTTATATGATAAAAGGTAGAACTATCCGGAGTATAGATACGCAGAGAGACCTGGGGGTGCAGGTACACAAGTCCCTGAAGGTGTCAGTGCAGGTGCAGAATGTGATAGGAAAGCGTATGGCATGTTAGCCTTCATAGGAAGGGGTATAGAATATAAGAGTAGGAGTCTGATGTTGCAGTTGTATAGAACGTTGGTTAGGCCTCACCTGGAGTACTGCGTCCAGTTCTGGTCGTCGTACTACCGGAAGGATGTAGAGATCCTGGAGAGAGTGCAGAGGAGATTTACCAGGATGTTGCCTGGTCTGGAAGGGCTGTCTTACGAGGAAAGATTGAACGCACTTGGGCTGTTTTCCCTTGAGAGACGTCGGCTGAGGGGGGATCTAATAGAGGTTTATAAGATTATGAAGGGGACAGATAGAGTAGATGGTGATAAGCTTTTTCCGCTATTAGAAATGGATAGAACGAGGGGTCACGGGCTTAGGGTGAGGGGGGCTAGATATAAGACTAATATTAGAGGGCAGTTTTTCACACAAAGGGTAGTGGGGATGTGGAATGCACTGCCGAGTAAGGTGGTGGAAGCAGGCACGCTAGGGTTGTTCAAGAGTCACTTGGACAGCCACATGAGCGGTCTACATATAGGGGGATATAGCAGGCCTTACTAAGCATTGTAGGCTTGGGGTCAGTTTTAGCCTCAGGGATATAGTCTTTTAATAATTAAATTTTTTCCACAGGCATTTAAGTCCAGCAAGGGGCATGCGGGCGGCAGGTTGTGGTGGGCTGCTCTTGGATATTGTTTCGGGAGTTGCCTACTGCTTCATGTCGTTGGTGTGCGTAAACTGGACCATCTCGAGGGCATCATGACAGCTCAGAGGCTATCTCTGTTGCTGTGCGGACATATGGATTTGGGCCTGTGTCCGTGGGAGTTTGCGCGTTCTCCCCGTGGTTGCGAGGGTTTCCTCCGGGTGCTCCGGTTTCCTCCCACATCCCAAAAATGTGCTTTTAGGCTGATTGATTGGGTAACAAATTGTCCCTATATTGGACCTCCCTGATCCTCATACATTAGGCATAGACTATTATCATGAATAGGTCACTGACCATGGGACGGCGGCGCGGGCTCGTTGGGCCGAAGGGCCTGTTTCCTGTGCTGTGTTGTTCTTTGTTCTCTTTGTTCTTTATCCTGTATTTGCCATCAAAGAATGAAGAATGAATTCTCTGCCCGTTGAAGTGGTGGAGGCTGCTTCGCTAAATATTTTTAAGAAACGGGTTGATGGGTTTTTGATAAGAGAAGGGATTAAGGGTTATGGGGAGAGGGCAGGAAGGTGGAGCTGAGTCAAGACAGATCAGCCATGATCTTATTGAATGGCGGGGCAGGCTCGAAGGGCCAGATGGCCAAATCCTGCTCCTATTTCTTATGAATGAAGAAAATTACACCACAGGAACAGGCCTTCCAAGCCTGCACCAACCGTGCTGCCTGGCTTAACTGAAACCCCCAACCCTTCCATATCCCTCTATTTCCAACCTATTTATGGACTTGTCAAGACACCCCTTAAAAGTCATTACCGCATCTGCTTCCACTACCTTCCCTGGCAATGAGTTCCAGGCACTCACTATTCTCTGTGTAAAACATCTGCCTCGTACATCTCCACTAAACCTTGCCCCTCACACCTTAAACCTATGCCCCCTAGTAATTGACTTTTCCACCATCATTTTCCACCATCATTTTCCACCATCATTTTCCACCTGGGCGGCACGGTAGCACAGTGGTTAGCACTGCTGCTTCACAGCTCCAGGGTCCTGGGTTCGATTCCCGGCTCGGGTCACTGCCTGTGTGGAGTTTGCACATTCTCCTCGTGTCTGCGTGGGTTTTCTCCGGGTGCTCCGGTTTCCTCCCACAGTCCAAAGATGTGCGGGTTAGGTTCATTGGCTATGCTAAAATTGCCCCTTAGTGTCCTGGGATGTGTAGGTTAGAGGGATTAGCAGGTAAATGTGTAGGGATATCGGGATAGGGTCTGGGTGGGATTGTGTTCGGTGCAGACTCGATGGGCCGAAGGGCCTGTTTCTGCACTGTAGGGTTCTATGGTAGGGTTCTATGGTATTTCAGGACAAGTACTTTCTGACATAGGAGCGAAACCCTTGAGCCCATGTTCAATGACCTTTGGAGACGAATGCAGATTCTTCATTGTTTCTCGCTGACATTGGAGAGAAGAGACCATTAGGAAGATGGAGCCTGGGTTTATCACTCCCTGCATTTCACTTACAGCAGGAGAGAAGAAGACAATTGCAGTGGAGGTACCTGACTCACCAAAGCGAGGAGCATAACCCTCAGAACCAAGTCCAACAGAGCCTCCTCCAGTACAGAAGATCAGGCTCACAGAGATTTGGTTTGATTTGATTTATTATTGTCACACGTATTAACACTTAGTGAAAAATATTCTTTCTTTCCCACTATTCAGGAAAACATATCATTCATAGAGAAGGAAATGAGAGAGTGCAGAATGTAGCATTACAGTCATAGCTAGAGAGTAGATAAAGGTCAACTTAAATCAAGATAAGTCCTTTTAAAAGTCTGACAGCAGCAGGAAAGAAGCTGTTTTTGAGTCAGTTGGTACGTGACCTCAAACTTTTGTATCTTTTTCCTGATGGAAGAACAAAGAACAAAGAACAACACAGCACGGGAAACAGGCCCTTCGGCCCAACGAGCCCGCGCCGCCGTCCCATGGTCAGTGACCTATTCATGATTTTAGTCTATGCCTAATGTGTGAGGATCAGGGAGGTCCAATATAGGGACAATTTGTTACCCAATCAATCAGCCTAAAAGCACATTTTTGGGATGTGGGAGGAAACCGGAGCACCCGGAGGAAACCCACGCAACCATGGGGAGAACGCGCAAACTCCCACGGACACAGGCCCAAATCCATGTGTCCGCACAGCAACAGAGATAGCCTCTGAGCTGTCACGATGCCCTCGAGAAGGTGGAAGAGAAAATGTCCAGAGTACATGGGGTCCTTAATTATGCTGGCTGCTTTGCCAAGGCAGTGGGAAATGTTGACAGAGTCAATGGATAGGAGGTTGGTTTGCGTAGTGGATTGGGCTACGTTCACAACCTTCTGTTGTTCCTTGCGATCTTGGGCAGAGCAGGAGCCACACCAAGCTGTGATACAATCAGAAAGAATGCTTTCTATGGTGCATCTGTAAAGGTTGGTGAGAGTCATAGTTGACATGCCAAATTTCCTTCGTCTTCTGAGAAAGTAGAGAGACTTGATACACTTTCTTAACAATAATGTTGCACTTAGGCAGCCAACAAGACACAGGGCCAATGCGGATGAGTGAGAATTAGTGTCACTGAAAGTCTGCACAGCCAGGGATCTGATTACTCACATTTGCCACATTCTCTAGGAATTATTGCCATGGGGACTTGGAGGGCATCCATTGCTGCTGGCTGTGAAAGTAATGGCCACTTTGAACTTGTATGCCAGTGGATCCTGTCCAGGGTTCCACTGAGGATCTTTACATCGAACCCTACAGTGCAGAAACAGGCCCTACGGCCCATCGAGTCTGCACCGAACACAATCCCACCCAGACCCTATCCCCATATCCCTACACATTTTACCTGCTAATCCCTCTAACCTACACATCCCAGGATACTAAGGGGCAATTTTAGCATAGCCAATGAACCTAACCTGCACATCTTTGGACTGTGGGAGGAAACCGGAGAAAACCCACGCAGACACGAGGAGAATGTGCAAACTCCACACAGGCAGTGACCCGAGCCGGGAATTGAACCCAGGACCCTGGAGCTGTGAAGCAGCAGTGCTAACCACTGTGCTACCGTGCTGCCCTATCTTAAGTGTCCAAATGCATTAATGAGGTTACAGACACCATGTTAGGGGAATTTCCTGGGGGCTTCCCTCTGGGATCCTGAATTCAGCAAATACAAAACTTGTGAGAGACAGAATGCAATTAAAGATATTCTTTATTTGACCAATACACATTGGGAGAGAGATGTCGGCTGGATTCCAACTTCCCTCTAAAATTACATCACAGGAACACATCTGATGTGCTAATTTTGAACATTCATATTCTCTGCCCAATCTGTCATACAAACTGGAAGGTCCAATTACAATAATACACCCTATTTATCTCGGCCAACAGCCTTCTACCTCCTGGCATAATTATGAATTCATTGGCTATTTGGACCCAAAAATCTTTCCTCCATTGCTTAGCAACCTGCTTACACACATCTGACAAGTTCAAAGTTCACTCCTACCACCTGCATATTATGAGAACTACAAGGGAGTCAGGGAGTTATCCTGTCTAACTGGCTATACCTGATTGGGTCAAGTGAGGAGCAGGATGCTGCTTTCATTTTAATTAACAATTGAAACCTTCTATTCATTCCATTATCTAGTACCTCACAGTTGCATGGCCTTCCAACCCCTTTCACTGATTATGTTCATTGTTCGATTTGAATGTGGCCTGTCTGGTTCAGCTTTTTCCCCATTATACTGTTGGGCAGTTGCTTTTAGCCAAAGCTCACAAAAATCTTTAAAACTATATTAAAAAAGGAGGCCATTTGGCCCATCCAGTCTGCACCAACTCTCTGATACAATATGTTACCCAGGCCCTTTCCTCCACCCTCTTATCCTCATCAGCCCACACATTTAGCATGGCTAATACATATAAACCTACACATCTTGGAACATTGAGGGGCAATTTAGCATGTCCACCTAACTTGCACATTTTTGGACAATGGGAGGAAACTGGAGCACCTGGAGGAAACCCACACAGGCATGGGGACAGTGTGCAAACTCCACACAGACAATAACCTGAGGCCAGAATTGAACCTGGGTCCCAGGCGTTGTGAGGCAGCAGTGCTAACTATTGTGCCTCTATGCCACCCTTAAAAATAAAATTTCAGTTTTATTTTTATTTACATTAAATTGAAAATCCAGCAGAGGGCAGCAAGGGTTTATAAATTCTGAAGCTAGGCTTGCAATTATATACCCGCGAGTTAAGATTATCATTATGTGTTCAAAGATCAGAATCTTGAAATTCCTTTCTGAACTGCAATCATTATAATTTTCAAAAACCTTTTCTGTAAACTTAAATTACAAAAATGCTTTCAAAACAATAGGGCATCTTACAATATTTTTTTTGAATGTTGAAACTTGTAAGCTCAGTCTAATGCTTTGGCAGCACTAACTGAATCAGTGCAAAATTATTAGGAAAATATTTTATTTGAAAAATAAAATTCACAAAAGTTAATTTCCAATTCTATTATATCCCCGTGTGACATTTCCATTCTTCAACTAAATGTATGTGATGCAGCTGGAATTTCCACCTCTGAGACAGGACCTTCCAATGGTTTGAGGCATACACCAGGATTTAATTTAGTTTAGTTTATTTATTAATACAAAGAACAAAGAACAAAGAACAACCCAGCATGAGAAACAGGCCCTTCGGCCCAACGAGCCCGCGCCGCTGCATCACCCTATACCTATTCTACCCTGCGTGTTTACGAATAGAACCCCTGACTTAGCCAGATTCAGGGGAGAATAGTGTCAATTTGGTAAAACCAATCCGCCTAAGAGCACATCTTTGGGGTGTGGGAGGAAACCGGAGCGCCCGGAGGAAACCCACGCATCCACAGGGAGAATGCACAAACTCCCACAGACACAGGCCCAAATCCATGTATCTGCACAGCTAGCAGTGCTAGTCACCGAGCTGTTGCGGCGCCCGTCTACCAGTCCAGGATCAATGTCACAAGTAGGCTTACATTAACAGTGCAGAGAAATTATTGTGTAAATCCCTCAGTTGCCACACTCCGGCATCTAAGCAAGTGGCGAAAGAAGTCTTGGTCCAGTAAGCCACGTGGTTCAATGACAATTATTGCGGAACAACAAACACTAGCCTTTCCAGCGAAGCTCACCTCATCATTAAAGAATAAAAAGCACACTGAGCTGGCATATAGAGCACATATCAAATTAGGGCAGTGCAGAGGCATAGTGGGTATAGAGGCACTGCTGCCTCAACCTCCATCGTTCCAGTAAGAACAAATCAAGTTTTTCCAACCTCTCCTCATAGCTAATGCCCTCCATGCCAGGCAACATCCTGGTAAATCTTTTCTGTACCCACTCCAAAGTCTCCACATCCCTCTGGTAGTGTGGCAACCAGAATTGAACACTATATTCCAAGTGCAGTCAAAGTAAGGTTCTATAAAGCTGCAACATGACTTGCCAATTTTTAAACTCATTCCCCAGCCGATGAAGATAAGCATGCCGTATGCCTTCTTGACTACCTTCTCCACCTGCATTGCCACTTTCAGTGAGCTGTGTACCTGTACACCCAGATCCCTTTGCCTATCAATACTCTTAAGGGTTCTGCCATTTACTGTAGATTTCCTATCTATATTAGACCTTCCAAAATGCATTACCTCACATTTGCCCGGATTAAACTCCATCTGCCATCTCTCCACCAAGTCTCCAACTGACCTTTATCCATTGTATCCTCTGATGGTCCTCATCGCTATCAGCGAATCCATCAACCTTTGTGACGTCCGCAAACTTACCAATCAAACCAGTTACATTTTCCTCCAAATCATTTATATACATATTACAAACAGCAAAGGTCCCAGCACTGATCCCTGAGGCATGCCACTTGCCACAGCCCTCCATTCAGAAACACACCTTTCCAGTGCTGGTGGAGTGAGGCTGAGAGGTGATCTTAGAGAGGTCTATAAAATGATGAAGGGCGCAGATCAGCTAGATAGTCAATATCTTTTCCCAAAGGTAGGGAAGTCTAAAACTAGAGGGCATAGGTTTAAAGTGAGAGGGGAGAGATATAAAAGTATCTAGAGGGGCAATTTTTTCACACAAGGTGGTGAGTGTCTGGAACAAGCTGCCAGAGGTAGTAGTAGAGGTGGATACAATTTCATCTTTTAAAAAGCATTTCGATAGTTACATGGGTACAAAGAACAAAGAAAATTACAGCACAGGAACAGGCCCTTCGGCCTTCCAAGCCTGCGCCAACCACGCTGCCTGACTTTAACTAAAACCCCTATGCTTCCAGTGACTATATCCCTCGATTCCCATTTCATTCATGTACTTATCAAGACGGCCCTTAAAAGTCACTGCCGTATCCATTTCCACTACCTCCCCCGACAACAAGTTCCAGGCACCCACCACTCTCTGTGTAAAAAATCTGCCTCATACATCTCTTTTAAAACTTGCCCCTCTCACCTTAAATCTATGCCCTCTAGTAATTGACTCTTCCACACTGGGAAAAGGCTTCTGACTATCCATGCCCCTCACAATGTTGTTGGCTTCTATCAGGTCTCTCCTCAACCTCCCTCGCTCCAGTGAGAGCAAACCAAGTTTCTCCAATCCCTCCTCATAGCTAATGCCTCCATACCAGACAACATCCTGGCAAATCTTTTCTGTACCCTCCCCATAGCCTCCACATCCTTCTAGTAGAGTGGTGACCAGAATTGAACACTATATTCCAAGTGCGGCCTCACCATGGTTCTACAAAGCTACAACATGACTTGCCAATTTTTAAACTCAGTATCTCGACCGATGAAGGCAAGCATGCCATATGCCTTCTTGACTACCTTCTCCACTGGCATTGCCACTTTCAGTGACCTGTGTACCTGTAAACTCAGATCCCTTTGCCTATCAATACTCTTAAGGATTCTGCCATTTACTGTATATTTCCTGTCTGTGTTAGACTTTCAAAAATGCATTACCTCACATTTGTCCGGATTAAACTCCATCTGCCATCTCTCTGCCCAAGTCTCCAGTGGTCTATATCCTGCTGTATCCTCTGATGGTCCTCATTGCTATCTGCAAATCCACCAACCTTTGTGACATCCGCAAAGTTACTAATCAATCCAGTTACATTTTCCTCCAGATCATTTATATATATTACAAACTGCAAATGTCCCAGCACTGATCCCTGAGGAATATCACTTGTTCCTCAATACAGCCCTCCATACAGAAATGCACCCTTCCACTGGTACGATGGGTATAGAGGGATATGGGCCAAATGCGGGCAATTGGGATTAGCATAGGGGTTTTAAAAAAAGGACAGCATGGACAAGTTGGGCCGAAGGGCCTGTTTCCATGCTGTAAACCTCTATGAATCTGTGTCTCTAAGTTACTGTGAAATTCCCCTTGTTGCCACACTCTGGCCCCTGTTCGGGTCAGTGCACCCAACCAGCACGGCTTTCAGACTGAGAGAGGAAACTGGAGCACCCAGAGGAAACCCACGCAGATATGGGGAGAACTTGCAAACTCCACAGAGACAGTGACCGAAACCAGGAATCAAACTCGAGTCCCCGACGCTGTGAGGCAGCAGTGCTAACCACTTTACCACTGCGCTGGCCCATACAGTGCAGAAGGAGGCTATTCGGCCCACTGAGTCTGCACTGATCAAATCCCACACAGCCCCTAACTCCGTAACTCCACATATTTAACCCGCTACTCCCTTTGACATTAAGTGGCAATTTAGCATGGCAATCAACCTAACCTGCACATCCTTGAACTGTGGGGAGGAAACCAGACCACCTGGAGGGAACACATGCAGATGAGAGGAGAATGTGCAAATTCCATACAGTGACCCAAGCCCGGAACTGAAACCAGGTCCCTGGCGCTGTGAGGCAGCAGTGCTGACCATAGTGTCACCATGCTGTCCCACCTTCTTGATAGGGCTCAAACTGTCAGAAGGAAGGTAAGAATCAGCATTGAAGTGGGACTAGAATTCTAATAAGGCCAGACTGAGTAAAGACAGCAGGTTTTGTTTCCTGAAAGACATTAGTTAACGAATGGGGTTTTTAATGTCCATTTAAATTAAAGTCTATTTACTGGTCACAAGGAAGGCTTACACTAACACTGCAATGAAGTTACTGTGAAATTCTCCGAGTCGCCACAGTCCGATGTCTGTTCGGGTCAAGAATGTGGGAGGAAACCGGAGCACCTGGAGGAAACTCACGCAGACACGGGAGGAATGTGCAAGCTCTACACAGGCAGTGACCCAAGCCAGGAATCGAACCCAGGTCCCCGTTGCTGTGAAGCAGCAGTGCTAACAGTTGTTGCTACCATGCAGCCCCTAGAACTGTCACACTCCTCTTTGACTGCCAATTTGACTGCCTTACTTGAATGTATATTTGATCTTGCATTAAAGGTGTTCACCCTGGGAGCTACAGACCTTTAGTTTACGGTCCAGTAACACTGATCAAAGGACACACGTTGCTGAAGCCTTTTGTCTTGCACTAAATAAATAGTGAATAAATAAACAAATGAATAAAAATAAAGACCAATTTATCTCAGTTCTGTTTCCTGTGAGTTTCCTGTGAACCTTCCATCCAAGCTAATATTTTAGTCATCTTTTATATGGCATGTTATCAATTGTTATTTAGTAATTCAAATACATTACTTATACTGACTCTCCCTTTATCCACCCTGCTTGTTACATCCTCAAAAAATGCTAATAAACACAATTGCCCTTTCACAAAGCCACGCTGACTCTGTCTGATTGTATTATGATTTTCCATACATTCTACTACTGCCACTTTAATAATATATTTCACTATTTTCCCAATGACTGATATTAGACTCAACTGATCTCTCACTTCCTACTTTTTGTTTCCCTCCTTTCTTGAATGGAATGTGACATTTGCAGTTTTCCAATCCACTAGGACATTTCCAGAATGTAGGGAATTTTGCAAGATTCTACATAACCAAATAAATAACAATCTCTGTACCTATCCCATTAAAACCCTAGAACTGCAGGCCATTGGATATAGGAGCTTGGAGACTTGTTAACCTCAAGTTCCATTAGTTACCGGTTACTTTTTCTCTGTTGATAGTGACAGTATTCTTGGCTTTTCTTTGTCATTACTGTGAAGATGGATACAAAATTCGTGTTCAAAGCTGCTGCTATTTCCTTAGTCTCATTATCATTCCCAAGTCTCATTCTCTGTGGGACTATTTAGCTATTCTTTTCCTTGTTATATAATAGAAGCTTTTACTGTCTGTGTTTATAGTTCTTGCTAGTTTTTTTCCCATACCCCAGTCTCTTCCTCTTTAGTAGTTTGTAGTCACCCTTTGCTGGTTTGTAAAGTTTTCCCAGTCTGTGTGCTGGCCCATACAGTGCAGAAGGAGGCTATTCGGCCCACTGACTCTGCACTGATCAAACCCCACACATCCCCCATCTCCGTCACTCCACATATTTACCCCACTACTCCTTCTGACATTAAGTGGCAATTTAGCATGGCAATCAACCTAACCTGCACATCCTTGAACTGTGGGGAGGAAACCAGACCACCTGGAGGGAACACATGCAGACGAGAGGAGAATGTGCAAATTCCATACAGTGACCGATATTGAAGCCCGGAATTGAAACCAGGTCCCTGGCGCTGTCTACAAGTCTTTGCAGCATTCTGCACCTTTACTTCCAATTTGATATCACACTTAACTTCATTAGTTAACCGCAGGCGGCATATCTTTTTGGGGGAGGCTTTCTTCCTCAATGGAATGCATCTTTGTTAAAAGTTATAAGTGATCTCCTTAAATATTTTCGACTGCTTCTCTACCCTCTTACCTTTTAATATCCAGCCCACGTTATCTAACTCTGGCTTCATAGTCTTTATTTAAGTTTAAATAACTAGGTATAGGCCCACATTTCTCACTCTCAAACTGAATGTGAAATTCCATCACGCCATCCACTCTTGTCCAGAGGTTCCTATACTCTGATGTCTTTAACTAACCCAGTCTCATTATGCATTATGAGAGCAAAACAAGCCTGTTATCTGTTAGATTCAAAGAACAAAGAAATATACAGCATAAGAACAGGCCCTTCGGCCCTCCAAGCCTTCACCGAACATGCTGTCCCTGTGAACTGAAACCCCCTACCTTCCAGAGGCCATATCCCTCTATTCCCATCCTATTTATGTATTTGTCCAGACACCTCTTAAAACTCACTGTCATATCTTCTACCACTACTTCCCCCAGCAGCGAATTCCAGGCACCCAGCACCCTCATACATCTCCTTTAAACCTTACCCCTCATACAAAGAACAAAGAACAAAGAACAACACAGCACGGGAAACAGGCCCTTCGGCCCAACGAGCCCGCGCCGCCGTCCCATGGTCAGTGACCTATTCATGATTTTAGTCTATGCCTAATGTGTGAGGAATGCTGGGCGAATGGGCCAGGAAATGGCAAATGGAATTTAATGTTGGCAAGTGTGAGGTGGTCCACTTTAGTAGGAGGAATGGTAGGAAGGACTATTACTTACAGGGCGAAAAACTGCAGCAGGCGACGGTGCAGAGGGACCTCGGGGTCCTTGTGCATGAGTCGCAAAAACCCAGCTTGCAGGTGGTCAGGAAGGCGAATGGGATGCTGGCCTTCATAGCGAGGGGGATTGAATATAAAAGTAGGGAGGTCTTGCTGCAGCTGTATAGGGCATTGGTGAGGCCGCAGCTGGAGTACTGTGTGCAGTTTTGGGCGCCGCACCTGCGCAAGGATATTTTGGCCCTGGAGGGAGTGCAGAGGAGGTTTACTCGGCTGATACCGGAGTTGAGGGGATTGAGCTATGAGGAGAGGCTGAATAAACTAGGCTTGTACTCGTTAGAGTTTAGAAGAATGAGGGGAGATCTCATTGAGACATATAAGATGATGAATGGGATGGATAGGATAGAGGTGGAGAGACTCTTCCCGCTCAAAAAAGACAGTAGGACTAGGGGGCACAGCCTCAAGATAAAGGGGGGGCGGTTTAGAACAGAGTTGAGGAGGAACTTCTTCACTCAAAGGGTGGTGAATCTCTGGAATTCTCTGCCCGTTGAAGTGGTGGAGGCTGCCTCGCTAAATATTTTTAAGAAACGGGTTGATGGGTTTTTGATAAGAGAAGGGATTAAGGGTTATGGGGAGAGGGCGGGAAGGTGGAGCTGAGTCACGACAGATCAGCCATGATCTTATTGAATGGCGGGGCAGGCTCGAAGGGCCAGATGGCCTACTCCTGCTCCTATTTCTTATGTTCTTATGTTCTTATCAGGGAGATCCAATATAGGGACAATTTGTTACCCAATCAATCAGCCTAAAAGCACATTTTTGGGATGTGGGAGGAAACCGGAGAACCCGGAGGAAACCCACGCAACCATGGGGAGAACGCGCAAACTCCCACGGACACAGGCCCAAATCCATGTGTCCGCACAGCAACAGAGATAGCCTCTGAGCTGCCATGATGCCCTCGAGATGGTCCAGTTTACGCACACCAATGACATGAAGCAGTAGGCAACTCTCGAAGCAATATCCAAGAGCAGCCCACCACAACATGCCGCCCGCATACCTTAAACCTCCTCGTAATTGACTCTTCCAGCCTAGGAAAAAGCTTCTGCCTATCCACTCTGTCCATGCCCCTCATAATCTTGTAGACTTCTGTCAGGTGGCTGCTCAACCTCCATCGTTCAAGAGAGAACAAGCCAAGTTTCTCCAACCTCTCCTCATAGCTAATGCCCTCCATGCCAGGCAACACCTGGTAAATCTGTCTTGTATCTTCTCCAAAGCCTCCACATCCTTCTGGTAGTGCGCTGACCAGAATTGAACACAATATTCCAAGTGCGGCCTAATTAAGGTTCTATAAAGCTACAACATGACCTGCCAATTTTTAAACTGAATCCCCGGCCAATGAAGACAAGCATGCCAGATGCCTTCTTAACTATCTTCTCCACCTGCATTGCCACTTTCAGTGACCTGTGCACCTGTACACCCAGATCCCTTTGCCTATCAATAGTCTTAAGGGTTCTGCCATTTACTGTACATTTCCCATCTGTATTAGACCTTCCAAAATGCATTACCTCACATTTGTCTGGATTAAACTCCATCTGCCATCTTTCTGCCAAAGTCTCTAACTGATCTATATCCTGCTGTATCCTCTAATCGCTATCGTCAATTCCACCAACCTTTGTGTCATTTGCAAACTTACTCATCAAACCAGTTACATTTTCCCCCAAGTCATTTATGTATATTACAAACAGCCAAGTCCTGGCACTGATCCTTGAAGAACACCACTTGACACAGCCCTCCATTCAGAAATGCACCCTTCCATTGTTACCTTCCATCTTCTATATGGAGATGCCAGCGTTGGACTGGGATAAACACAGTAAGAAATCTCACAACACTAGGTTAAATTCCAACAGGTTTATTTGGTAGCAAATGCCATTAGCTTTCGGAGCACTACTCCTTTGTCAGGTGAGTGGGAGATCTGTTCACAAACAGGCCATATAAAGATACAAACTCAATTTACAGAATAATGATTGGAACATGAGTCTTTGCAGCTAATCAAGTCTTAAGGGTACAGACAGTGTGACTGTCCTGGCTGAAGACAATACACATCTCTTTAACCCTCTCTCCACTCACATTGTCTGTACCTTTAAGACTTGATTAGCTGTAAAGACTCGTATTCCAATCATTATTTTGTAAATTGAGTTTGTGACTTTATATGCCCTGTTTGTGAATAGAACTCCCACTTATCTGATTAAGTGCAGCACTCCGAAAGCTAGTGGCTTTTGCTGCCAAATAAACCTGTTGGACTTTAACCTGGTGTTGTGAGACTTCTTACTGTGACCTCCCCTGTAGACAGTGAGGATACAAAGATTTCTCTCAAGGCCCCAGCAATTTCCTCCCTTGTCTGTCTCAGTATTCTGGGGCATATCCCATCAGGCACTGGGGACTTGTCCACCTGAATGTTTTTCAAGACCCCCAATGCCTCCTCCTTTTTATCTCAACATGACCCAAACCATCTGCACATCCTTCTCCAGATTCATCATCCACCAATCTTGTTCTTTGGCGAATACTGACACAAAGTATTCATTTAATACCTCATCCATTTCCTCTGACTCCATGCATAGATTCCCTCCTGTCCTTAAGTGGGCCAACTCTCTTCCTGGTTAGCCTCTTGTTCTTTATATATTTGTAAAGGCTTACAATATTTCTTGTTATCTAAGGTTCCCAAAACTTGCCATATGTATCCTTCATCCTTTCAGGAATGTGCCAGTCTTGAATTCCTATCAACTTACACTTGAAAGCCTTTCACATGTTGATTTGCCTTCAAACATCTGCCCCCAATCTACATTCTTCAGTTCTTTCCTAATATTGTTGTATATCTGCCTTCTCCCAATTTATCACCTTCATTTGAGGACTATACTTATCTTTATCCGTCAGTATCTTAAAGCTTACTGAGTTGTGGTTACTGTTCCCGAACTGCTCCCCAGTTGAAATGTTGACCAGTTGGCAGGGCTCATTCCCCAGTACCAGTCCAGTCCCTAGTTGGACTATCTCCATATTGTTTCAAGAAGCCCTCCTGCATGCTCTTACAAATTCTGCCCCATCCATGCCCCTAACACTGAGTGAATCCCCATCAATATAGGGGAAGTCAAAATCTCCCACCACAACAACCGTGTTACTTTTACATCTTGCCAAAATCTGCCTACTTATCTGTTCCTCTATGTCCTATTGGCTGTTGGGTGGCCTATTGTAAGCCCTAACATTGTGACTACACCCTTCCTATTTCCTGAGCTCTACCCATATTGCCTCACCGTATGAGCCCTCCGAGGTGTCCTCCCCTAGTACAGCTATTCCTCCTTAACTAATCGTGCAACCCCCCCCCTGCCTCTTTTGCATCCCCCTCTATCCTGCCTGAAGCATATGTACACTGGAACTTTAAACTGCCAATCTTGTCCTTCCCTTAACCAAGTCTCCCTAATGGCAACAACGTCATAGTTCCAAGTAATAATCCAAGCTCTAAGTTCATCTGCCTAGAACATATTGTTCTAAGACACTGCGTTGAATACACCCTATGAACTCACTAATCTTTATGAATTTGATTTGTCCAATTAATGTGAAGATTAAAGTCATATAAGATTATTGTAGGACCTTTCTTGCAAACTCCCATTAGTTATTGATATATATTCTGTCCGACGTGTAGCTATTATCAGGGGAACTATAAAAACTCCTCCCAGTGACTTCTTTATTTTGCTATTTCTTATCTCCACTGAAACTAATTTTACAACTTGATCATCTGAACCCCCCTGCCCTATCCCTGTAACCTTGCTAATCCCCCAAACATACACACCTTGGAACATTAAGTGGCAATTTAGCAAGGCCAATCCACCTAACCTGCACATATTTGAACTGTGGGAAGAAACCAGAGCACCTGGGGGAAACCCACGTGCAGACTGCACACAGTCATCCAAGGCTGGAAATGAACCTGGTCCCTGATGTTGTGAGGCAGCAGTGCTAACCACTGTGCCACCGTGTCACCCTCTGCCTCAATGCCACCCTGTTGTAAAATGTTTACTAAAATTGCAGAGACCCATTTTGCCTGGTCTCTGCTCCCTATAAATTAGTCTAGGACGCTAGGGATTGAGAGCTGGGTACTAAGGCGCATGATCTGCCACTGTAGTAATGCTCATGCTGGGATAGGTGTCAGAGTTGGTGAGTAAGCAAATAAATTGACATTCTGGTCGTGCAGTATTTTATCATGCTGATATGACTTTCAATACATTTCGCCACCTGTGAATGATGTTTCATCAAGTTTCAGCCTTACTGCAGTACATTCTTAAATCTGATTCAATAGGCAATGGATTCAAGCCCTACGCCGTGGTTTTAAACACAGAATCCCAGGCCAATGATGCACTTCTGGACATATTACTATTCAGCTAAGGCACAAAAAAGAGGACTTGTCTGCACCTTAAGATCCATGGTGCTACAAGAATGCTCCCTGGTGCCCTGACCAATTGTTATCCCTCAACCAGCAAAACTAATACATACGTTCTGCTCATTTGTCTCATTGCTCTTTATGGGACCTTCTCATGTTCAGATTGATCACTACAATTTTCAATATTACATCACTGACTCTCCTGCAAAGTATTTAATTGAAAGCGATATATCTGACATAATGAAAGGTACTGGACACCTTTACGAGATACATGCTTTTCGTTGTTGCTGTTTTGTAGGCGTAGTAATCAATATGCAAGAAGCAATGATTCTGTATTAGTATTAGACCTCGTTCTTGCCAAGACCACATCAAAATGTCCAGAAATACTAAATGTATAATGAATGGAGAGCCCAATCGTTTATGCGGCAAACACTTAACTTCTTTATAGGAGACATATTAACTGATAAAGAGAGGAATTGAAACAGATGGACAATTTCACATTGCATCACGTGTTCCCAGCGCATTCAGTTACAACAATGTGTCGCCATGCATTTTTTGTCCAGCGGTCAGTATAAAACCAATTGCCAGTTGTAAATGCGCCTAGTTTGGGGGCATTTAAGAGATCCGTGGATAGGTTTATGGACAAAAAGGGATTGGTTTAGGTTAGTGGGTCATTGTTTTTGTAACTGGTCGGCGCAACATCGTGGGCCGAAGGGCCTGTTCTGCACTGTAATGTTCTATGTTCTATGTTCTAATTGCTGGATCAGACATGATGAGATACTTGACTATAGATGGAGCAATTTGATGAGCCAGAAAAGAAACCTTGTGTATGAATCATCACTGCCTATTTAAACAATCCACTGCTGTTATTTGAGGGTATCACAGTAAGTCATATTGTGTTGCTAAGCAAGCTGAGGTGTAATTTTATGTTTATTTTTAGACATATTTTCCTAAATCCCCAAGGAGAGCATGTACATTAGCAATGGGAAATAACAAAAACTATCCTTCATGTATACCAGATATGTCAGTGTTATTCCTGATCAGTTTTTCTACTTTTAGATGTTGAAGATATAAGACAGCATCTATCAACCATTTTGTAAATATGAAAATGCACAAGTGGCAAAAGTCTGAGTGCCAGAAACCTCGACATCTTGCATCCACCTCATTACATAATGTACACATCATAGGGGTCATAGAGTCATACAGGTTTACAGCACGGAAACAGCTCTTCAGCCCAACTTGTCCATACCGCCCCTTTTTTTTACCCCTAATGCCTATGTTTGGCCCATATCTCTCTACAGCCATCCTGCCCATGTAATTATCTAAATGCTTTTTAAAGATATAATTTTACCCGCCTCTACTACTACCTCTGGCAGCTCGTTCCAGACATTCACCACCCTCTGTGTGAAAAAATTGCCTCTCTGAACGCTCTTGTGTCTCTCCCCTCTCAATTTAAATATGCCTCTAGTTTTAGGCTCTAGTTTTAGTTTGGGAAAAGATATTGCCTATCGATTGCTAATCTGATCTGGAATGTCATCGAAGCCCACTTTGAGATCTCATAGTCACCCCACTGTGTTGACCCTGTGGATGTTCCAGCTCACACCTGCTTACGGCTGTCACTCCAGAAGGGCAAGTCTTCCTAGGAACCATCACTTAAACCCCAGCAAGGGTGACCTGAGATGCGCAAAGTCCACACTAAGCAATCCCGCACCCCCCACCAAGTGCTGGACCCTCTTGGAGACCAAGAGCACCACAATAATGGGGGTCCATAAAAGGTCTGTGAGCAGCAACCCAGCTGCTGGCACTCAATTCTGAGCACTAAGAAAGTCTTAGTTGATTGCCCACCACATCCTCTCTAGTGTCCCATCTCTATTGGATTCTCTAGTGGATCGTGACAACCTGCACGCTGACCTCTGACATCATCTTTGGAGTGATGTTTTTATGAAGTTGTTGAAAACCGCACTGATGTGTCTCTTACTATCACAGTTTGAGTATTCAGTGAGAATGGAAGTGACAGCGGGTTGGCTCGATAATTATATTATAATTTATTATAATGAGGTTCCCAACCCATCCTGGTCTCAATACTCATGAGATTTTAGGCCCATATCACTGTTTATGCTGATGGCTGATACGGGGTGAAACTTTCATCCATTGACTTTCAACTTCTGACTTATTGTTTAATTTGGATGCAATTCCGAGTGTTAAAAATCTCATCCTCCAATTCTATAATATTCTGATGATGGGTGATCCAGACTTGAAACGGTTGCTCTGCTCTCTCCCCGCAAATGCAGAGATTTTCTAACATTTTCTGCGCAATTCTGTGCTTAGTCTGGCTCTTAAATATACCCAAATAAGTCCGGCAGGGTGAAATTGGAATCCACAGCTGTTTTAAACCATAAAGAGGACAGACTCCATTACTGAAAAAGAAGTTTAAGAAATCCAGACATAACATTAATGAAACAGTGTTTTTAATTGATGCGGGAAGTTACCATTAAATCCTGTTTGGTGTTTTCCTCTCACTGGAGAATCAGTTTACAGCAGCAAAGTTATTTTTCAGTTTTTGTCATGCGGTTGCTATATATTTTGTCATTGTCCTCAGACCCATGCTTTGGGTCTAAGCAAACCCGTGCGTGCTAAAAATGGAATTTGCCCAGTGCTGGCTGTTTTGTGCAGCATTGATCTGAAAGTTTTGAGCCTTTCTCAAGGTTTGCTCACCCTTCCTTGATTGTTACAAGTTTTTTTGCCTTGCTGCTGGATTGGGAATTTTCATGGCCCGCCACATACAAAGAACAACAAAGAACAAAGAACAATCCAGCACGGGAAACAGGCCCTTCGGCCCAACGAGCCCGCGCCGCCACATCACCCTACACCTATTCTACCCTGCATATCTATGAATGGAACCCTACTCAGTCATGCTAAGATGTAACCCTTAGTAAACTGAACTGTTGATTTTTTCTCTCTGCCTCACAGCCTTCACATCTTCTATTGGCTCGTCTGTAGGTTTTTAACTGCCATATCAAAGTCTTCAGTTTTGGCACCTTTGGTTAGGTCAGACTTGCAAATATTTTTGAAGTTGATTTTCAGAGATGTCAGGGTTCTTCACAGATGCCACCATTTGTATGATTTGATTTGATTTGATTTATTGTCACATGTGTTAGTATACAGTGAAAAGTATTGTTTCTTGCACGCTATGCAGACAAAGCATACCGTTCATAGAGAAAGAGTGGAGAGAGTGCAGAATGTAGTGTTACAGTCACAGCTAGGATGTAGAGAAAGATCAACTTTGTACGAGGTAGGTCCTTTCAAAAGTCTGACGACAGTAAGGAAGAAGCTGTTCTTGAGTTGGTTGGTATATGACTCAAACTTTTGTATATTTTTCCCAATGGAAGAAGGTGTAAGAGAAAATGTCTGGGGTGCGTGGGGTCCTTGATGATGCTGGCTGCTTTTCTGAAGCGGTGGGTAGTGCAGACAGCGTCAAGGCATGGGAAGCTGGCCAGCAATTGGAGTGGGCGGGGGGAGGGAGGGTGGCCAGCCGGAGGGGTCTGTAGGTGGTGGGGGAGGGATCTGCTAGAGAGTGGGGGTTGGAAGGATCATCAGGATCATCACTGCTGGGACGGGGTCTGGAGATCGGGCGTTCCGGGACAGTGGGGGAGGAGGTGCTCAGGGCTGTCTCATGAATGGACAGAGGGCCGTGATCAGGCCATGGTGGGGTTGTGGGGGGCAGCACTGCGGGGGTCCTGGACTGGCCAGCAATCGAGTAGGAATAGGCCCCGTGCCCTAAAATTTAATGACATTCATGTGGGTGGCCTCTCCCATTGCACAGGTGTGGGAGATTTTAGTGTGAACTCCCACTGAAAAGCCCAGTGTGATTTATGCTAGTTTTCTCACAAAGTCGACACTAAGAACTTCTTTGGGAGAATCCCAGCCAATATTCCAGATATGACCTCACCAGGGTTTTATACTGATACTTCTTTGACTAAGCTTTTGGTCACCTTTCCTTAAATCTCCTTGTGTGACTCAGTGTCAAATGTTGTTTGGTAACGGTGCTGCGAAGTACCTCAGCATATTTTACCACAACAGTTGCGCTCGTTAAATGTAAGTTATTGTTGTTGTAATTGTTATCCAAAATTGATTTCCTCTCGAACTCCAGGTTCCAAATCACAGACCTATTTGAGAAATACTGGTACAAGACTAGAAGGGAAAAAAGAAAAAAGAAAAGCAAAAACAGGAATTGGTGTTGATTCAGAGAATCCGGAAGAAATCCTGGCAGAAGAGTTTCTTTCTGTTGATAACCCAGATGCTTTGGTAAAGGCAGCGAACAGGTTAGCAATTTCATCTGGCTGATCTCTGTCACAGACTGTTTTACAGCTTTTTCTGTTATACTGTTTTAATCTTTTTTCCACTGTTTTTTCTGACCAGTGATCCAACTGTAATTGATGGAAATAATTTCTTTTACAATGTGTGCATGAATTTCTCCTGCCCTTATACTTCATGAACAAATAAATATTTGAGGAGCCTTTTAAATGATTCAGAACCACTTGGAAAGTGATACGGTGTTCGTATGTATGAGTTACTATAATGATTTTTAACAAAAATGAAATCACACAAACTGAGACATGTTTGACATAATTAAGGAATAGGTGAGGAGGTAGGATACAGGAAGTTGGGATAATGGGTGCATACTCAAATTGGCAGGAAGTGATTCCACTGATATACCCAGGGCCCCTGGGATGTGATCAATCTTCCTGACACAATGTGGGTGCACATTCTTGCATGCATAGAGCAGAACGTGATGTAGAGATGCCCGCGCTGGATTGGGGAAAACACAGTAAGAAGTGTCACAACACCAAGTTAAAGTCCAACGGGTTTATTTGGTAACAAAAGCCACTAGCTTTCGGAGATCTTGCTGCTACTTCATCAGGCGAGTGGGAGCTCTGTTCACAAACATGGCATATAAAGACACAAACTCAATTTATAAAATAATGGTTGGAATGCGAGTCTTTACAGGTAATCAAGTCTCAAAGGTACAGACCATGTGAGCGGAGAGAGGGTTAAGCACAGTTTAAAGACAGGACAGTTAGTAATTCTTTGAAAGCCCAGGCAAGTCTTGGGGGTTACAGATAGTGTGACATGAACCCAAGATCCCAGATGAGGCCGTCCTCATGTGTGCGGAACTTGGCTATCAGTCTCTGCTTAGCGACTCTGCGCTGTCGTGTGTCGTGAAGGCCATCTTGGAGAATGCTTACCTGAACATCAGAGGCTGAACGCCCATAGAACATAGAACATAGAACACTACAGCACAAACAGGCCCTTCGGCCCACGAGTTGCGCCGATCACATCAACACCTATCTATAACCCCCATTCCCATAAAACCCCATACACTCATCCAGAAGTCTCTTAAAAGACCCCAGCGAGTTCGCCTCCACCACCACTGACGGCAGCCGATTCCACTCACTCACCACCCTCTGAGTGAAAAACTTACCACTAACATCACTTCTGTACTTTCCTCCCCGCACCTTAAATCTGTGTCCTCTCGTAGCGTCCATTTCAACCCGGAGAAATAGCCTCTGAGAATCCACCCTATCTATTCCTCTCAACATTTTATAAACCTCTATCAGGTCGCCTCTCAACCTTCGTCTCTCCAGGGAAAAGAGACCCAGCTCCCTCAATCTAACGTCATAAGGCATGCCTCCCAGTCCAGGCAACATCTTGTAAATCTCCTCTGTACCCTTTCAATAGCTTCTACGTCTTTCCTATAGTGAGACCACCAGAACTGCGCACAATACTCTAAATGAGGCCTGACAAGGGTCTTATAAAGTTGCAGCATTACCTCCCGACTCCTAAACTCAATCCCTCGATTAATGAAGGCCAGTACACCATACGCCTTCTTGACCACCTCCTCCACCTGCGAGGCCGATTTAAGAGTCCTGTGGACCCGGACCCCAAGATCCTTGACCGATGAAGTGTTCTCCAACAGGAAGAGAACACTCTTGCCTGGTGATTGTCGAAAGGTGTTCATTCATTCACTGTTGTAGCGTCTGTATGGTCTCCCCAACGTACCATGCCTCGCGCCATCCCTTTCCTACAGCATATCAGGTCGACAACGTTGGCCGTGTTGCAAGAGTATGTACCATGTACCTGGGTGGATGGTATTCTCATGTGAGATGATGGCATCCATGTCGATGATCGGGCATGTCTTGCAGAGGTTGCTGAGCCAGTGTTGTGCGGTGTTGTGGTCACTGTTCTCCTGAAGGCTGGGTAGTTTGCTGCGGACAATGGTCTGTTTGAGGTTGTGCAAGAAGTGGGGGTTTTGGCAAGATGTTCATCTTCATCAATGACAAGTTGAAGTCTCCAGAGATTCACGCGCAGAGTTATGAGCATTCAGCCTCTGATATTCGGGTAAGGGTTCTCCAAGGCAGCCTTCACGACTCACAAGAGCGCAGAGTCGCTGAGCAGAGACTGATAGCCAAATTCCAAACACATGAGGATCTTGGGTTCATGTCACACTATCTGTAACCCCCTCAACTTGTCCGGGCTTCCAAAATCTCACTAACTGTCCTGCTGGGAGTCAATACACATCTCTTTAAACTGTGCTTAATGCTTTCTCCACTTACATTGTCTGTACCTTTGAGACTTGATTACCTGTAAAGATTCGTATTCCAACCATTATTTAGTAAATTGAGCTTGTGTCTTTATATGACCTGTTTGTGAACCAATCTCCCACTCACCTGACAAAGGAGCAACAAGCGCTCCGAAAGCTAGTGGCTTTTTCAATCAGATAAACCTGTTGGACTTTAACCTAGTGTTATGAGACTTCTTATAGAGCAGAATAGGCAGAGCTTTTGCTCCATAGCCTTTCAGCCTTTATTGAAGGCAACTCTTCCTTTAGCAATTCTTGCACGTATCTCGTTGTTAATATAGACAGCACAGGAGAGATAAGTTGCTGAGATAAGTGAACCTATTCACTGCTGACAGGTCTGGTCATGGACTGAAAACTTGGGCCTGAGATAGGGTTTCAATAACAGGTGGAGGTTGTTGCATGGATTGGAGAACAAGTCCATACTATACTTCATGCCCAACTCTGTATTGGTGGCTAATGCATAATCATCAGCAAACAAGAAATCACAATGTATACTTTTGAAGACCTCGGTCTTTGTCTGGAGTCATCAAAGGTTTGATCACACCGTACCTGATTTTAATACTGGGATTACATTCATGGGAGTCATTGGAGAACATAATGGAGAAAAATATACTGAAGAGAGTTAGTGCAAGCACATTGTTCTGTTTAACTTCATTTGTGACAGGGACTGAATCAGAAATTAAGAAGAGTGCATTTGTTATTTCCCCTGCCATCTCTTTTAATACCCTGGGATGCATTCCATCAGGGCTAGGAGACTTTCTACTTTTAGAGCTATTAGCTTGCCCAACACTGCTTCTTTAGTGATAATAGAACATAGAACATGGAACATTTACAGGACTGTACAGACCCTTCGGCCCTCAATGTTGTGCCGAGCTTTGTCCAATCCCAGGATCAGGCTATTCCACTTCCTATAATTCTGGTGTGCTCCATGTGCGATCCAATAACCGCTTGAAAGTTCCTAATGTGTCCAACTCCATATCACAGCAGGCAGTGTATTCCACACCCCAACCACTCTCTGAGTGAAAACTCTCCCTCAGACATCCCTCCTATATCTCCCACCATGAATCTTTATAGTTATGCCTCCTAGCAACAGCTACATCTACCCGAGGAAGTAATCTCTGCACGTACACTCTATCTATCCCTCTCATCATCTTATAAACCTCTATTAAGTCACCTTTCATTCTCCTCTGCTCCAAAAAGAAAAGCCCCAGCTCCCTCAACCTTTCCTCATAAGACCTACCCTCCAAACCAGGCAGCATCCTGGTAAATCTCCTCTACACTCTCTCCAATGCTTCCACATCTTTCTTATAGTGAGGTGACCAGAACTGAACACAATATTCCAAATGTGGTCTCACCAACGTCCGGTATAATTGCAGCATAAACCCACAGCTCTTAAACTCAGACCCCCTGTTAATAAACGCTAACACACTGTAAGCCATCTGCATGGCTCTATCCACTTGAGTGGCAACCTTCAGAGATCTGTGGATATGAACCTCAAGATCTCTTTGTTCCTCCATGTTCCTTAGCACCCTGCCATTGACCCTGTAATCTGCATTCAAGTTTGTCCTACCAAAATGAATCATCTCACAATTATCAGGGTTAAACTCCATCTGCCACTTTTCGGCCCAGCTCTGCATCCTATCAATGTCTCTTTGCGGCCTTCAAGAGCCCTCCATCTCATCCATTACTTCACTAGTCTTGGTGTCATCAGCAAATTTACCAACCCACCCTTCAGCCCCCTCTTCCAAGTCATTGATAAAAATCACAAATAGCAGAGGACCCGCACTGATCCCTGTGGTTACACCGCTGGTAATTGGCCTCCAGTCTGAAAGTTTTCCTTCCACCACCATCCTCTGTCTTCTATGATACAGCCAGTTACTTATCCAATGAACCAAATTTCCTTCTATCCCATACATCCTTATCTTCTTCATGAGCCTATCATGGGGAACCCTATTAAACACCTTACTAAAATCCATGTATATGACATCAACTGCTCTACCTTCATCCACACACTTAGCTACCTCCTCAAATAATTCAATCAAATTTGTGAGGCAGGACTTACCCCTCATGAAACGGTACTGACTATCCCGGATTAAACTGCATCTTCCCAAATGGTCATAAATCCTATCTCTAAGGACCTTTTCCATTAACTTACTGACCACCGAAGACTAACTGGCCTATAATTACCAGGGTCATTCCTATTTCCTTTCTTGAAGAGAGGAACAACATTTGCCACTCTCCAGTCCTCTGGCACTATCCCTGTGGACAGTGAGGACCCAAAGATCAAAGTTAAAGGCTCCGCAATCTCATCCCTTGCCTCCCATAGTATCCTAGGAGGTATTCCATCTGGCCCAGGAGACTTATCCACCCTCAGGTTTTTCAAAATTGCTAATACATCTTCCCTCAGAGCATCTATCTCCTCCATCCTAGCAGCCTGTATCACTCATTCCTCCTTAAAAACATAACCCCTCTTCTTAGTGAACACTGAAGAAAAGTATTCATTCAACACCTCACCTTATCTCTTCTGACTCCATGCACAAGTTCCCACTGCTATCCTTGACTGGCCCTAACCTGACCCTGGTCATTCTTTTATTTCTCACATAAGAGTAAAAAGCCTTGGTGTATTCTTTTATCTGACCCACCAAGGACTTCTCATGCCCCCTCCTAACTCTCTTAAGCCCTTTCTTAAACTCATTCTTAGCTACCTTGTAATCCTCAAGTGGCCCAACTGAACCTTGTTTTTCCATCCTTACATATACTTCCATAATGATTGTTTTTAGGTCCTCACCTGCTATAGCCTTCTTCTCATCAATTTTTGGCATGTTAGTTGTTTCTTCCACAATGAAGACTAACACAAAATAATCGCTCAATGCCTCAGCCTTTTCTTCATTTCCCATTATTAAATCCCCCTTCTCATCCTCTAAAGGGCCAATATTTAACTTAGCCACTTCTGTCTTTTTATATATTTGTAAAAATTTTTGCTATCTGTTTTTATATTCTGAGCTAATTTATTCTCACAATCTATCTGAGTTTTCTTTGTAGCTTTCTTGTGGCTTTCTGTTGACCTTTAAAGATTTCCCAATCCTCTATCTTCCCACTAATATTTGCCACTTTGTATGCATTTTCTTTCAATTTGATACCCTTCGTTATTAACACCCTTCCTTAGGTGTCAATGCTGATTATCCCTTTTTCTACAGTCCTTCCTTTTCATTGGTGCATATGTTTGCTGAGCATTGTGAAAAATCGCTTTGAAAGTCCTCCACTGTTCCTGAACCGTCTCACCATAAGGTTTTTGCTCCGAGTCTACCTTAGCCAACTCCTCCCTCATCCCTTTGTCGTCTCCTTTGTGGCAGCAAAGAGGAAGGGAGAAGGGTGATTGGGGCTGGCTATGGGGGCGGACCGGGGCTGCACATGGTGAGGGGTTGTATACATTGCAAACAACAAAGGTCCCAGCACTGATCCCTGCAGACCTCCATTCTGAAAAACACCCTTCCACCTTTACTCTCTGTCTTCTATGATCAAGGGTGTTGTCAGACTTTTTACTGTGTTCTATGATCAAGCCAGTCCTGTATCCATCTAGTCAACCCACCCCAAATCCTGTGTGATTTTAGATTACCAGTCTGCCAGGTGGTACCTTGTCAAATGCCTTACTAAAATCCATATAAACTGTATCCACAGCCCTTCCCTCATTAATTATCACCACTTCAAAAAACACAATCAAGTTGCTGAGATATGGCCTTCCTCATACAAAACCATACTGCCAGTCACTAACTTGTCCAGTTTTTTAACAAATGTGTATGTATCTTGGCCCTCAATATCTTCTCTAAACCTTCTCCACCATTGACATCAGGCTCACTGACCTATAATTTCCTGTTTCCTTTCTTAAATAAGGGAACAACATTGGCTATCCTTCAGTCATCTGGAACCTCGTCTGTAGTCAAAGAGGATGTGAAGTTATCTATTAAGACCCCAGCTATTTCTCCTCTTGCCTCCTGCAGTAACCTGAGATAGATAGCATCTGGTCCCCTGGACTTGTCTACCTTAATGCAATTTAGGATATCCAACACTTCCTCTTTTGATATATTGACATTCTCTAGTGTGTTCACATAACTATCCTTGACCTCAACACCTGTAAGGTCCTTCTCTTTGGTGAATATTGATACAAAGGATCGATACGTTATCGATCCTTTGTATCAATACATTAAGGATCTCACCCACTTGCTGTGCATAACTTTCTTCCATTGTCCTCAAGTGGGCCTACTCTTCCTCTTGTAACTCTCTTTCTCTTATTATATGCATAAAAAGCCTTGAGATTCTCCTTGACCCCTTTTTGCTAAAGACGTTTTATGGCCCCTTTTAGATTCCCCTCCTAATTCCATGTTTAAGTTCCTTCCTACTTTTTCTGTACTCTTCAAGGGCTTCATCAGTTTTTAGCTATGAAGACCTCTATCAAATGTTTCCTTTTTCCTTTTGACTAAGCTTACAATTTCCCTTGTCATCCATGGCTCCTGAATCCTGCCATCTTTATCCTTCAGTTTTTGTCCTGCATTTCAATCAACTGGCCTTTTGAAATCTCCTACACGCCAGATGGGAATTTGCCCTCAAATAACTGGTCCTAATCCACATTCTCCGTTTCCTGTCTAATATGGATGTATTTGGCTCTTGCCCAATTAAGTACCCTCACCCAAAGGCCATTCTTGTCCCTACCCATGACTACCCAAAATTTTATGGAATTATAGTCGCTCAGCCCAAAATGCTCCCCCACTGAAACATCAGTCACTTGGCCCAGTTCATTCCCTACTAGTATAGCCTCCGCCCTGGTTGGATTTGATACTGTATCAAAAAGCCTTTCTGGACACATCTAACAAATTGCTCTCTAACCAAGTCCCTGGTTCTAAAGGAATCCCAGTCAAGATGGGGGAAGTTAAAGTCACCCACCACAACAACCCTGTTTTATTCACACCTTTCAACATCTGACTACACATCTGCTCCTCTGCCTCCTGCAGGCTGTTGGGAGGTCTATAGTACACCCCAACTTTGTGGTTTCACCCTTCCTGTTTGTGAGCTCCACCTATAATGGCTCACTGCAAAATCCCGCAATGTGTCCTCCCTCAACACAGGTGTGTTGTGCTCCTCAATCAGCAATGCAACTCCCCCCCGTCCCCCGTTTGTTTCCCCTTCCGTACCATCTGAAACAACAATATCCTGGAATGTTAAACTGCCAGCCCTGTCTCTCCTTTAACCATTTCTCCAATATTGCAATACATCATAATTCCATGCAGTAATCCAGGTTCTCAGTTCAGCTGTTTTACCTGTTATACTTCTTACATTGAAGCAATTGCACTCCAGACCTCTAGTCCTGCTGAGATCCCCAGCTGTCCTCTGCCTGCTCTTATTCTGTGCTGTGTTTATCTCAGTCTCACTTTCTTCCCCAGTCTGTACATTTACTGTTATTCCAGATCCCAAAGTGGATTCAGACAAATGGCTCTGATAAAATGGAAGGGTGTAGTGAATAATTTCAGCACAGAAACATGACTAAAAACAGGGTGTGGAGAGTCTGCAGAAGGATCTAGATAGGCTGGGCGAATGGGCCAGGAAATGGCAAATGGAATTTAATGTTGGCAAGTGTGAGGTGGTCCACTTTGGAAGGAAGAATGGTAGGAAGGACTATTACTTACGTGGCGAAAAACTGCAGCAGGCGACGGTGCAGAGGGACCTCAGGGTCCTTGTGCATGAGTCGCAAAAACCCAGCTTGCAGGTGCAGCAGGTGGTCAGGAAGGCGAATGGGATGCTGGCCTTCATAGCGAAGAGGATTGAATATAAAAGTAGGGAGGTCTTACTGCAGCTGTATAGGGCACTGGTGAGGCCGCAGCTGGAGTACTGTGTGCAGTTTTGGGCGCCGCACCTGCACAAAGATATTTTGGCCTCGGAGGGAGTGCAAAGGAGGTTTACTAGGCTGATACCGGAGTTGAGGGGTTGAGCTATGAGGAGAGGCTGAATGAACTAGGTTTGTACTCGTTGGAGTTTAGAAGAATGAGGGGAGATCTCATTGAGACGTATAAGATGATGAATGATAGAGATAGAGGTGGAGAGACTCTTCCTGCTCACAAAAGACAGTAGGATTAGGGGGCACAGCCTCAAGATAAAGGGGGGGCGTTTTAGGACGGAGTTGAGGAAGAACTTTTTCACTCAAAGGGTGGTGAATCTCTGGAATTCTCTACCCGTTGAAGTGGTGGAAGCTGCCTCGCTAAATATTTTCAAGAAGCGGGTTGATGGGTTTTTGATAAGAGAGGGGATTAAGGGTTATGGGGAGAAGGCCGGAAAGTGGAACTGAGCCACGACAGACCAGCCATGATCTTATTGAATGGCGGGGCAGGCTCGAAGGGCCAGATGGCCTACTTCTGCTCCTATTTCTTATGTTCTTATGTTCATTTGTAAAAGACAAAGTATCATCACAGAGAAAAGTCATAAGGCTTCAATTCTTAAATATCCAACTAATTTGAGTTTGCATCCACTATAAGTAAGGTCATTATAGCCATAAATGAATCAATAAGATCATAGAAATTAGAAGTAGGAATAGGCCATCTGGCCCTTTGGGTCTGCTCCACCATTCATTTTGATAATGGCTGAGGGTCAAGTTCAATATCCTGATCTTCCCTTCCCCCCAAATCCCTTGATCCCTTTAGTCCCAAGAGCTATGTCTAATTTCTTCTTGAAATCAGATAACGTTTTGGTCTCAACTATATTCTGTGGGAATGAATTCCACACGTTCACCATACTCTGGGTGAAGAAATTTCTCCTCACCTCAGTTCAAAAATGCTTACCCTTTATTCTCAAACTATGATTCTGGACTCCCCCAACATTGGGAACATTCTTTTTGAACCTACCCTGTCTAACCCTGTTAGAATTTTATAAGCTACTATGATTTGCCTTCGCTCTCTTCTAAACTCCAGTGAATATAACCCTAATCGACTTAGTCCTTCCTCATATGACTGCCATCCCAGGAATCAGCCTGGTAAACCTTCACAGTTCTCCCTCTATAGCAAGGACATCCTTTTTCAGATAAGGACACCAAAACTGAACACAATCCTCCAGATGTGGCCTCACCAGTGCCGAAACAATTGCAGCAAAACATTCCTATCCATGTACTCAAATCCTCTCACTATGAAGGCTAACATACCATTTGCCTTCTTTACTGCTTATTGTACCTGCTAACTTACTTTCAACGACTAATGCGTGAGGACTCCAAGGTCTCGTTGAGTATCCAGCTATCTCAATTTACATCCGTTCAAGTAATAATCTGTCTTCCTGTTGTTGCTATCAAAGTGGATAACCACACATTTATCCACACTGGACTGCATCTGCCATGCATATGCCCCACACTCAGCCTGTCCAAGTCACACTGAAATATCTCTGCATTCTCCTCACAGCTCACCCTCCCACCCAATTTTGTATCACCTGCAAATTTGGAGATAATACATTCAGTTCCAGGGCCAGGAAAATGGCGTCTGCTGTGGGCCTGTTGTGCCGATAGGCAAACTGTAGTGGATCCATGTAGTACAGGAGGCTGGAATTGATTCGTGCCATGACTAACCTTTTGAAGCACTTCATAATGGTGGATGCCAGAGCTACCATCCGATAGTCATTATGGCACGCTGCTTGATTTCTCTTAGGTACCGGAATGATGATCGTCTACTTGAAGCAGATAGGAAACTCAGATTGTTGTAAAGAGAGGTTGAAGATGTCTGTGAATATCCCAGCCAGCTGATCTGTGCAGAATCTGAGTGCATGTCCCATCCAGACCAGTTGCTTTCCATGGGCTGACCTTCAAGAAAGCTGCTCTGACATCTGCAATGGTGACCATCCAGGGCTTCCAGGGTGGAGGGCATGCTCTCACTGACCTCTTGCTCAAAATGGGTATATAATGCATTGAGCTCATCAGGGAGGGGTGCGTTGGAGCTGGTGGTTTTACATGCCTTCATCTTGTAGCCTGTTATGTCTTACAGACCTTGGGGGGAATCGGTGTAGCTAGCCTGGGACTCTTGCTTGGTCCGGTACTGTCTTTTAGCCGACCTATCTTTAATGGGTCGCCTCACATTGTATCTGGCTTTCCTGTATAGGTCAGTGTCGCCTGACTTGAACGCTTCAGACCTGGACTTCAGCAAGAAGTGGATATCCCTGTTCACCCATGGTTTCCACTTAGGGAGCACACGGATTTGCTTTTTTGGCACACAGTCTTTTACACACTTACTGATGAAGTAAGTGGTGTACTTGTTCAGACTAGTCACAGAGTTTTTAAAAACTGACCAGACTTAGCGACTCTTGAATGGTCCTCACTTGAATGACTTGCACATGAAGTCTGCTCTGTCTTTCTTCATGGTAATTTGAGGTGCTCGATCCTCGTCACCAATGCCACATCTCAAAGGATTGGCAACCTTCCAAATTTAGTATTGTAACGAATAAGCTGTCCAAAGTGCAAGAAAGTGCTTTCCGGGGACTGCTCCGTCATCGGGTGGGTGGGAGTTCTGTTCACAAGCAGGGAAAGGACACAAACTCGGTTTGCAGAATGGTGGTTGGAGTGTGGGTCTTTGCGGGTGGTCAGGTCTTGGAGGTGCAGATGGTGTGGGTGGATGGCGGGGGGTGGGCACAGGTTGAGGAGATGTGTATTGTCTCTTTATCTTCTCAAATCTAGTCTCAGGCTGACTGGAAAACCTGATTGGCCAATGATCCAGAAACCTTGTCCCAAAATGGGGCATTTTTCTCCTAGAATAAAGTGCTTTATGCACCTTTATGTGCATTGAAAACAAAATTTATGAGTAGCTAACAGCTGTATGTACAATGCTACTCTTTGCTAGTGACTCTAAAGGGGAAATAGGATGCAGGATCCAAATCATTTAAAATTGGTGGAAGATGCAAAAAGGAATCAAAAATACTCATGTAACATTGGTCATTATCTCAAGGGAATTGGAATACAAAGCTTCATTTGTGCAGAGCCTTGGTCAGGTCCCATAATCAGTTTTAGGAACAGCCCAAACATTGAAGAGGGTGAAGTACAGATTCAACAGGGCTTTTAAAGGGTTAATTTATCAGACAGGTTGCATATATTTGGATTATATTCCCTTGCTTATAGAAGACAATGGAGCAATTTAATAAAAGAATTTAAAATATTCAATGGATTTGATAATGTAGTTACAGACAAATGATTTACTCTGATGGGAAAAATTAAAAACCAGCTTTGATAATCTGAAAATTAATGGAGGAAATCAGCAAGTGCTTTTCACTTAAAGTGTAGCTGAACTCTGTACTTCTCTTCTGGATGCTGCATCAATTGAAATGTTCAAGATTAAGATTGATAGATTTTTGATTGGGTATCAAAGGATAAAATTGATAAATGGAGTTGAAGTACAGATCAACCATGATCTAGCTGAACGACAGAATAACTTTGAGGGTTTGAATGGTCTACTCTTGATCTTGTGTTCCTGTGATTACGAAGCAACTTCTGCAAAAAGTCGCTACGGCCAAAGTAAGTTATCACAACATTTTATTACAGCAATGGGCAAGATTTTACCATCGTGTTGCGCCAATTTTCAGGAGTGAAAAAGTGATAAAGTCAGGTGAGGTGATTAGTGATATCTCTGCCTGTTTTTGTGCCAGTTCCCACTTTACAAAGGCCAAAAAGTTGACACGATTGAGAACCTGCTCAAACTGGGCATGATGTTGATTTAAATATTTTTGCACATATCTCAATGCAATTAGCGAGCTGCACGCCCCAATTTACAAGCATGCCTGCCTTTACCACCGTGTTCGTCCAGCCGGATCAGTCTGGAACAGACATGCTCGATAAAAGTCAGCTTCTGACACTCCATCAGTGAGGAGGTAAATGCCTACCATTGGATGGTTCTGTAGTGTTCTCAGGGGTCATTTCATGACAGTCATGTTGCGTTTGGGGTTGGGAGGGGTCTGTGAGTATGTGTGGGGTGGTAGGGGTGTGTTGCTGATCTCTCACCAGCCCCCATCAGGACACCTGCAAATGGACCCTTGTCAGACCCCACTTGGAGTACTGTGCGCAGTTCTGGTCGCCTCCCTACAGGAAGGATGTGGAAGGTATTGAGAGGGTGCAGAGGAATTTACAAGGATGTTGTCTGGATTGGGAGGCGTGACTTATGAAGATAGGTTGAGGGAGCTAGGACTCTTCTCCCTGGAGAGACGAAGGTTGAGAGGCGACCTGATAGAAGTTTATAAAATGTTGAGAGGAATAGGAGAGGTGGATTCTTGGAGGCTATTTCCCAGGGCTGAAATGGTCGCTATGAGAGGACACAGGTTTAAGGTGCTGGGAAGCAAGTACAGAGGAGATGTTAGGGAAAAGTTTTTCACTCAGAGGGTGGTGAGTGAGTGGAATTGGCTGCCATTGGTGGTGGTAGATGCAAACTCACTGGGGTCTTTTAAAAGACTTCTGGATGAGTATGTGGGATCTAATGGCATTGGAAGATATAGATAGTTCTATGGCTTGGTAGGTATAGATGTGATCGGCGCAACTTGTGGGCTGAAGGGCCTGTTTGTGCTGTAGTGTTCTATGTTCTAGACTCACTTGTCTTCCTCACAATGCTAACAGGCAAACTGTCTTTAATATGCTGGAATGCTCTCCCGAACTGCCTGCAGCTGATCTGTCCTAACAAGAGGCAGCTCCATAAAAACCCCAAGATGGACAGACAGGCAGGCAGTGCAGGAAAAAATGGCCAATAGGTCAGCACCCAGGTTTACAGAGGCCGACCTCAGCAGGTTACTGAAGACTCTTCCCGCTCAAAAAAGACAGTAGGACTAGGGGGCACAGCCTCAAGATAAAGGGGAGGCGGTTTAGAACGGAGTTGAGGAGGAACTTCTTCACTCAAAGGGTGGTGAATCTCTGGAATTCTCTGCCCGTTGAAGTGGTGGAGGCTGCCTCGCTAAATATTTTTAAGACGCGGGTTGATGGGTTTTTGATAAGAGAGGGGATTAAGGGTTATGGGGAGAGGGCGGGAAGGTGGAACTGAGCCACGACAGATCAGCCATGATCTTATTGAATGGCGGGGCAGGCTCGAAGGGCCAGATGGCCTACTCCTGCTCCTATTTCTTATGTTCTTATGTTCTTAAGATGCTTGATGGGGTTGAGCACTCACACTTGCTGCCCGGATGATATCATTGACCATTTTCCAGCACTGCTTCACTGTTCTGAGGACCAGTGCTGTGGCACTAACTGAGGTGACCACTGCCTCCCAGGCTGCTTTGCCATCATCTCCCCTGGATCTGCGTCCTGCTGGGGGGGAAGAGCCTTGCCTCTGCAGCATCCATTGTGGAAAACCCTGGGGCAGGGAATCCTCACCATGAGTGGCAGGCTCCAAGTGATGGCGAAATCACAGGGGAGTCCCAGAGAGCCATGGCTGAGTCACAGCAGGCCACAGGTGAGGGTCTCAGCATGCTTCCCAAGGTTCATGGCTGAGTGGCTCGAGAGCTTGCAGGAGACCCAGCAGATCAGCTCTGAGACACAGTGGGCTACGGTAGCAGCCCTTGAGAACCTGGCCCAATCACAGAGGGCACTTGCTGCAGCCACTGACAGGTGGCCCCTGACTCAGGTGGCCATCGCAGAGGGCTTGACCATCATGGGTAGGACATAGGTGGTCCTCCAGGACTGGCAGAGTCAGGTGACACCAGAGCTTCTGGAGTTCACTGCAGAAGCACTGCTGTCCCATGGAGCCACCCAGGGGCCCACAGGAACCCCACGGGAGGAGGAAGGGCTCGAGCTCATGCCAGGGCCTTCCAGCCAGGAGACTGTGGCTGTGGCTACACCTTCTGATTCCTTCTTCCTGAAACCTGTGCATCTCAGGGGCAGTGGGTTGAAGGGGTTGTCATGGATATTTACCAGACACATGGAAGCTGGACAGGGCCCTGAAGTTCCAGGCTCTCTAGAGGATGCCCACCAAATGCATCACAGGCCATGTGGTGTGGAAGGTAGTTGGCCCTCTCTGATGTATATTCTGGGAAGATACCAATACGTAGTGATAGGCCATGATAGACGTAGAAGCTATTGAAAGGGTGCAGAGGAGATTTACAAGGATGTTGCCTGGACTGGGAGGCATGCCTTATGAAGATAGGTTGAGGGAGCTGGGTCTCTTTTCCCTAGAGAGGCGAAGGTTGAGAGGCGACCTGATAGAAGTTTATAAAATGTTGAGAGGAATAGATAGGGTGGACTCTCAGAGGCTATTTCCCCGGGTTGAAATGGTCGCTACGAGAGGACACAGATTTAAGATGCGGGGAGGGAAGTACAGAGGTGATGTTAGGGGTAAGTTTTTCACTCAGAGGGTGGTGAGTGAATGGAATCGGCTGCCGTCATCGGTGGTGGAGGCGAACTCGCTGGGGTCTTTTAAAAGACTTCTGGATGAGTGTATGGGGTTTAATGGGATTGGGGGTTATAGATAGGTCTGTAGATTGGTGGGGTTGATGTGATCGGCGCAACTCGAGGGCCGAAGGGCCTGTTTGTGCTGTAACGTTCTATGTTCTATGTTAGGTAAGGAAGTTGTAGTTGCACTAAAATGGTATGGGTGATGGGCTGCACTAGTTAGATAGATTTTTAAGCACAGTAACACTTTCTGTTAATACATTTTTAAGTTCGCACTTACTCTTATTGTCAACAGTGTTGCACCATCCACTTGGGATAAACATTCCCCCCCGCTCCGAGGTGCCAGGTCCTGCAACAAATGGCAAAGGTGTTGCAGTGTCTCCTTTCAGAGCCGGAGCTGTTGGCGCCACACGGTGTCCGACATTTGTCCAAGTGACATTTGTGTGCGGAACTGCCGGGGTCTCCGCTCACCCCGCCTCCTGTGTGACCCCCACCCCCGAGCAAATGGTGCTGAGAATCGGATTCGCTCAAAATTTTGCAGCCATTGTGGGTAGGGGGGTGGTTGGGGAGATGGGGCGGGGTGGGTGGGGGGGGGGGGGTGGTGGGGGAATGCCTTAAAACACACTTAAAAAAACATCTGAAAATCTCCCAGTTTCAAGCCCACTCCGCACTTAGACAAATACTGGTAAAATACTGCACTGTGTGCTAATGACAGATATTTCTCGAATTTTAGACTAATTTATTAAATGTCATCCAATATGTTCTATGTTCTATCTAAGTTTATAAAATGTTGAGAGGAATAGATAGGGTGGATTCTCCGAGGTTATTTCCCCAGGGCTGAAATGGTCGCTACGAGAGGACACAGATTTAAGGTGCTGGGGGAGCAAGTACGAGGAGATGTCAGGGGTAAGTTTTTCACTCGGAGGGTGGTGAGTGAGTGGAATCGGCTGCCATCGGTGGTGGCGGGGGCGAACTTGTTGGGGTCTTTTAAGAGACTTCTGGATGAGTATATGGGATTTAATGGGATTGAGGGTTAGAGATAGGCCTGGTAGGTAGGGATAGGATCGGCACAACTTGTGGGCCGAAGGGCCTGTTTGTGCTGTAGTGTTCTATACTTTGGAATTAACCACACTAGTGAGCAGGCACTGGATAGCCCAGCAGACCTGGGCAGGATGAAGGTGTACCCACCTGGCACCTGTAAAATAGGTGCCCTGCTGCTGATCCTGAAAACACGAGTGTGGGTCTGCACTGGAGGAAACTCTTGAGACATAATTCTAGGGAGTAACGGCTGGGCCTGGTTCTAAAAGATTTTGCGGACCAAATGTTTATTTCTCAGAAGAACAAACTTTATCTGTTTGTCCAAACAGATCTAATTCATGAAGCATGTCATTGTTGTTGTTTCAGAGTATTAACATTGATAGGCACGTGCAATGCAATCTGCAGCAGTTTGCATTTTAATGACTCGTCTGTCCCTTAATTTATGTATGGATTATGCAAATAAATCGATTTAAAGGGAGAGACGTTAACAAAACTTGATCACCAAATAATACATAAGGAAAAGAAATATCATGTGCAATTAAAGGCAGTTGTAGTCAGTCTGAAGTGATGCTATGTTCCGGAACTCTCCTTAACATCAATGGATGGGCAATCATAAGCTGGGCAGATGCAACTCTAACCCTGAGTTCTGGCCTTAATTTGTTCTGTGGAGTTATGGAGCTCCCCAGGGAAAACAAGCTGAGAGAACATTGAGTTTTCAGGGCGCTGAGTGACAGTGAAGAAATGCTTTCAGTTCTAAGATCTCACTCCTGCTAGGTGAACATAAGAACATAAACTTTTGCTCACAGGGTTTGTTCCAAGCCTGTGCTTTCAGTGTTTTCTAGTGTATTGGAGTCATTTCTGCTGCTTTGGAGTCAACAGCAATTGATCAATGTTCCCAAACTACCAACCTCCTGATCAGCATGAGAGAACAGAGCTACAATCTCTCCCACTCTGCCGTTAGTCTTGGTAATGCACAAATTGCTAGATGCATTTGCCGGAATTTTGCTGCCCCATCCACTATGGAATTGGAGTGGATGAGGGATGTGCAGCGGAAATGTCCTTTGACTTCGGGTGGGATTTTCTGGTCTCACTCCAGCAAAGCCGTAAAATCTCGTAACATTATATAATCTTCCATATTCTGCACTTTGTATAATCGGTAGGTATGATAATATTGAGACTAACATTGCCACTGTAATTCATGGTCACAAATAAGCTAACTACTATCGAGGTAGTCATTACTTCTTTAGAGAGCGGCGTAGGAATGAAGAGGTAATTTGCCTCATCAGCTTGAGCTGGTCCTTAGAGAGAGCTATTCAATAACAGGGCGCACGGTGGCACAGCGGTTAGCACTGCTGCCTCACAGCTCCAGGGGCCCGGGTTCGATTCCCAGCTTGGGTCACTGTCTGTGTGGAGTTTGCACATTCGCCTTGTGTTTGTGTGAGTTTCCTACAGTCCAGTGATGTGCGGGGTTAGGTAGATTGTTCATGCTAAATTGCCCCTTAGTGTCCCAGGATGCGTAGGTTAGAGGGATTAGTGGGATAAATAGGTGGGATCATGGGGATAGGGCCTGGGTGGGATTATTGTCGATGCAGACATGATGGTCCGAATGGCCTCTTCTTCACCGTAGGGTTTCTATGGTTACTTCCAATTTTCTGACCTATCCCCATATCCCTGCAAATGTTTTTGAAAGACTTTATTGAATATGCTTCCACAACCCTGTATTCCAGATCATAATAGTTTACAGCAGTTCTGTTTGTTATTTTTTTGGTTATTTTTGGTTATTTTTTGCCGGTTACCTTAAATTTCTGTCCGCTGGCTACCAACTTTTCTCCTAATTACTATTCTGCTTGTTAACTCCAGTGTGGGAGTGACTGGAGTCGGTGGATCTTCTAGATCAAAGAACAAAGAAAATTGCAACACAGGAAGAGGTCCTTCAGCCTCCAAGCCTGCACCAGCTACACTGGTCAAGTTAACTGGAAATACAATCTCCTGATTAATGTTAACAAGGCAAAGGAGATGGGGTTGGGTGCAAGGACCTGCTGGACTCTGATTAATGGAGTTCAGCTTCAGCAGGCGACAACTGTCTTGGAAGATGCAGAATCTACCACCGAAATCTGGGGAAGATTTAATAAGCATCATGCTGTTGTGAACTCACTTAAAAGAGTATGAAACAGCTGTAGTATCTCAATTACAATGAATGTATATCTCCTGGAAACACTTATGTGCTGCTGACAATGTATGGGTGTGAAAACTGGACCATCAGGAAGAATGACGAGGCTCAAACCTGAGCATTTGAAAGGAAAGGACTCAGAGACTCAGATGGATATAGACATGCATTATGAATGGTCAAACAAATAAATGAATAGGTGCTTGAGAAAACTGGTAGAACAGTAGGTCGGCACGGTAGCACAGTGGTTAGCACAGCTGCTTCACAGCTCCAGGGTCCTGGGTTCGATTCTCGGCTCGGGTCACTGTCTGTGTGGAGTTTGCACATTCTCCTCGTGTCTGCGTGGGTTTCCTCCGGGTACTCCGGTTTCCTCCCACAGTCCAAAGATGTGCGGGTTAGGTTAATTGGCCATGCTAAGAAATTGCCCCTTAGTGTCTAGGGATGCGTAGGTTAGAGGGATTAGTGGGTATAATATGTCGGGATATGGGGGTAGGGCCTGGATGGGATTGTGTTCGGTGCAGACTTGATGGGCCGAAGGGCCTCTTTCTGCAATGTAGGGTTCTATGGTTCTATGGTTTAACTATACAATCCCAAGAGTGCAGAAATAAGCCATTCAGCCCATCAGGTCTGCATTGATTCTCTGAAAGAGCCATAGGGCCCAATTCTCCCAAAAAGATTCTACGTGCTGAATTGTCAGGAAAACTGGTGTAATTCATGATTGTTTTTTCAGTAGAAGTTCCAATTCGAATCTCCCACATTCTGTGCAATGCAAAGGTCACAGTCGTGAATATCATGAAAAGCTCAGCTCAGGGGCTGGGGCCGATTCACATCAGAGTCTGACAGTTCTGGGCCTCTGCGCATGTGCAGTGGCCTCGATCTGTCAGCCTCCCATTTGCTGGTCAGCTGAATCGCAGGCCCTCCATTCCCTCCCACGGCCCAATTGCGCGCACCCCCCGCCCCCCCCCCATGACCATTCCCAGGCCAGCTCTCACCACCAATCCCCCCACCCCTGTCCCGGAGTGCTCTGATCTCCAGGCCCCGCCCCCTTCAGCAGTGATGATCCAGCCCCTCCCTTGGTCGACCCACCCCCTCCCCTGGCAGGCACCGCAATGACTGTGTCATTATGTGTAATTACATGTGGATGCAAAGTTACTTCACTCAGTGGCCTTCCTAAATACAGTAAAATCTTATTCCATTGTTCGTTAAATCTACATATAACACTTCCAAGCTTTACAAGCCAAATGTGAGTCAATTGCATAAAATATTGTTGAATATCAACTGGTTTTAAATGTATTAGATAAAAGAGCCATTACATAGGAGCTGAATTACAGTCAGATGCAGTTTTAATAATCTAAGATAATGCAGTCTGTGTTGATTACTTCCAACACGATATATAATAAATAGATGTTAAAATTAAAAGCAGGAAGCACAGCAAACCTCTGCCTACTCCAGTTTATTTTTATACTCATTCAATATTTAATTAATGAAACAGTAATCACATACCAAAGTTCTCTGCCTTGAACAATTTCATTGGAAAATCTCACTTCTATCCACTTTATTAAAACTCTGGTGAAGCTCACGCTGAACGATGGTGAAAATATTGCGTCTAGAATCACGGGCACTGTTATCGGACAACAAATTTTATGAAATTGGGCACACAAAATGGAAGCAGACCAAAGTTACCCTCAGAGCCTCTCCACTAAGAATCACAAAGTAATAGACACTGATCAGTAGGCAAGAGCATGCTTTTAGAATTCAAATGAGGGCTAGCACACAAGGGAAGCTGGACAGAATGGCACCTGCCTCACCCCATCAAAATCAGCACCTTTAAAACAGTCACCTAAAATGGAGACACCTAAAATTAGCACAGTTAAGGAAACATTCCTGGCCCCTCAAAACCTCTTTTGATACCAATGACACACCTATGGTTCAAACCCTGGAGATTCTAGACTATTAATAACCAATCAGACAAAACGATTAACACACACCTAAAACAATTTCCTCAACACCTGGAAACATCGAGACAGGGTGGCTAAGGTCGAATACTGTAAATAAAGGATTAGCATTTGAATCGCACACTGCACCGAAGTTCAGGTATAACTACAGCCTGCTGTGAGGGACGGGCAGAGCGCTTTCAGGACAGTCCGATTGTATGTCCTGACTGCGCTTCTCCGTCAACGTAAAAGAAAATAAAGCAGTGCCGTTATTGAACTTCACCCTGAGGGGTCGTTTCGCCCACTCGCGCTAACAACACAAATGTCTGAATCTTTTATCCGTTGGACACAATAGGGTGCAATCATTCATAGAACATAGAACATTCCAGCGCAGTACAGGCCCTTCAGCCCTCGATGTCACGCCAACCAGTGGAACTAATCTAGTGATCCTCTAACCTGAACTATTCCAATGTTATCCATATGCCTATCCACTGACCATTTGAACGCTCTTAAAGTTGGCGAGTCCACAACTGCTGCAGGCAGGGCATTCCATGCCCTAACTACCCTCTGAGTAAAGAACCTCTGACATCCATCCTATAATTACCACCCCTTAATTTAAAGCTATGTCCCCTCGTGTTAACCATCACCATCCGAGGCAAAAGTCTCTCACTGTCCACCCTATCTAATCCTTTGATCATTTTGTATGCCTCAATCAGGTCACCTCTTAACTTTCTTCTCTCTAACAAAAATAACCTCAAATCCCTCAGCCTTTCCTCATAAGACCTTCCCGCCATACCAGGCAACATCCTGGTAAACCTCCTTTGCACCCTTTCCAATGCTTCCACATCTTTCTTATAATGTGGCGACCAGAACTGTACGCAATACTCCAAGTGCGGCCGCACCAGAGTTTTGTACAGTTGCAACATGATCTCTCGGCTCCAAAATTCAATCCCTCTATCAATAAAAGCTAACACACCTTATCAGCCTGGGTGCCAACTTTCAGGGATCTATGCACATGTACCCCGAGGTCTCTCTGCTCATCAACACTACTAAGGGTCCTTCCATTAGCCCTATATTCTGCACTCCTGTTACTCTTACCAAAGTGAATCACCTCACACTTTTCCGCATTAAACTCCATTTGCCACCTCTCAGCCCAGCTCTGCGGCTTATCTATGTTCTTCTGCAAAGTGTAGCATCCATCCTCACTGTCTACAACTCCTCCGACTTTAGTGACCCAAGGGCAGGAGGGCAGGGGCTGTTTGGGATAGGAGGATAATCGCTCCTGGTGGAAGTGAAGGTGATAGTGGACCTCAACTTCTAAGCCTCTGGGTCCTTCCAGGCGTCCACTGGGATCATGGGCGGCATCTCGCAGCCTCAATTCCCAAGTGCGTCTGCCAGGTCATGGATATCATGTGCCCCCGGGTTGAAATTACATCCAGTATGACGTGGTCCAGACCTAATAGGAAGCCCAAGCTGCAGACTTTGTCTTCATTACCGGTTATGCCCTGTGTGCTGGGGGCTGTAGATGGTAGATAAGTTACCCTGTGGTCCCTGCGCAATTAGGGATTGCGCTTCTTCAATAGAAAGGGATTCCACTCGCTGAACGCGCAGATTGTTTGTGACTGCAGGATGAACATCATGCATGTGTGTGCATGCCGCCCAGGGAGCTCGGTAAGTAGTCACATTCTCCAGAGTTGGCTGTTTGAGAACTAGCCCAGGCTGCGGGGATGGCTCGCGGCGGACAAGAGATACCCACTGAGGACTTGGTTGATGCTCCGGTGCTGAGGTCAGAGACCCATTACGATGCGGCCTGTGCTGCCATCGGGTCCATCGTCGAGTGGTGCATCGGGCTCCTGAGATGAGGTTCCGCTGCTTTGGCTGGGCCCTCCAGTACTGCCCCCCCCCCGAGGGTCTCCCACATCATCGCGGTCTGCTGTGCGCTCCACAACCTTGCACAGCAACATGGGGGAGACATCTCGGAGCAGGAGAAGGAGGGTGAGGAGCAGCACCAGGAGGATGTGGAGGAAGAGGTTGAGGAAGGTCGGAGGATAGAGGGCGTGCGAGGGACCGGCAGGACAGGGCGGCAAGGGAGGCCCTCATTGTGGTAAGGTTCACCCTCGAGCTGTCGTGCAGTCCGACAGCTGCTACCCCCACCCGCGCACCACACCCTAGGAGCCGTGACCGCCCCTTCATCCTGCCCTCCCCCAACCCTCATCCATACCACTCCCCCTATGGATCCAGTTGACATCACACCAATGTGATGGGCCTGCATTGACTGTGCAGGAAGGTGATAATGGCTTGCTATATAGCACACTGTGATGCTGCCCTGGTGCCACACAAGTCTGACTCCTATTGTTCTCCAGCTACACAAGAGTGGCTGGGTCCATATATTGTGAGGCTTGGAGTTCAAGGATGTGGGACAATGGCCCTGTGAGATTGGGGAGTGCTAGCAACATGCTCGCCCATTACCTGCTGTGTCTCCATCATGGCCTGCTGCATCACCAGGATGTCCTGCACTACCCATGGAGACCATTTCCTGCTACAAGCTTTCCACCAAGGACCCATTTCATTTTCTCACCCGGAAGAGTTTTTTTGAGAAAGTTCCTCCCAGACACCCAGCTGGCCTGGAAGCAGCTGGAATGCATTTCCAGCCACACTCTGCCTCAGAATGCAATTTCATACTGGTTGCCCAATTAATGGCCACCAAATGTGAAACGCACACTAGGGAAAGGCTGGGAGCTGGGGAGAGGCTGGGAGCTGGGGAGAGGCTGGGAGCTGGGGAGAGGCTCAGAGCTGGGGAGAGGCTCAGAGCTGGGGAGGGGCTGGGAGCTGGGGAGAGGCTCGGAGCTGGGGAGAGGCTCGGAGCTGGGGAGAGGCTGGGAGCTGGGGAGAGGCTGGGAGCTGGGGAGAGGCTGGGAGCTGGGGAGAGGCTCGGAGCTGGGAAGAGGCTCGGAGCTGGGGAGAGGCTGGGAGCTGGGGAGAGGCTGGGAGCTGGGGAGAGGCTCGGAGCTGGGGAGAGGCTGGGAGCTGGGGAGAGGCTCAGAGCTGGGGAGAGGCTGGGAGCTGGGGAGAGGCTGGGAGCTGGGGAGAGGCTGGGAGCTGGGGAGGGGCTGGGAGCTGGGGAGAGGCTCAGAGCTGGGGAGAGGCTCAGAGCTGGAGAGAGGCTCAGAGTTGGGTAGAGGCTGAGAGCTGGGGAGAGGCTGGGGGCTGGGGAGAGGCTCAGAGCTGGGGAGAGGCTGGGAGCTGGGGAGAGGCTCAGAGCTGGGGAGAGGCTGGGAGCTGGGGAGAGGCTCAGAGCTGGGGAGAGGCTCAGAGCTGGAGAGAGGCTCAGAGTTGGGTAGAGGCTGAGAGCTGGGGAGAGGCTGGGGGTTGGGGAGAGGCTGAGAGCTGGGGAGAGGCTGGGAGCTGGGGAGAGGCTGGGAGCTGGGGAGAGGCTGGGGGTGGGGAGAGGCTGGGAGCTGGGGAGAGGCTGGGGGCTGGGGAGAGGCTCAGAGCTGGGGAGAGGCTCAGAGCTGGGGAGAGGCTGGACACTGGGGAAAGGCTGGGAACAGGGGAAAGGCTGGAAACTGGGGAAAGGTTGGGAGCAGGGGAAAGGTTGGGAGCAGGGGAAAGGTGCAGGGGAAAGGTTTGGTGCTGGATAAAGGCTGAGTACAGAGAAAAGGTTGGGTGCTGTCCAGGAAGGTGGGAAGAGGACAGGCAAAGCAAAAAGAGAAGGTATGGACTATGTGTCTAAGATTTCCCTCAGGTTCAGGAGGATATGTGTCCGACAACCTTTTGCACAATTTGATGTGGTTTTGGTCAGGAACGTGCCTGCTGGAGCATTGTGGGGTGAGTATGCAAAATTATTGCAAGGGTAAACTGGCAGCAGCTAATTAACAAACGGGAAAGATTTTGGCAGCAGAATTAGGCCCCGTGAGGCCTGTATTTTTGGCATAGAGGTGTTACTTTTGGGCGCAAAATGGCATCCATGCTGCCTATACAAACTGTAGATGTGATCATGCCAGGCATCTCTATCTGGATGGAGGACAGATTGCTGCACTGATCTCAGACCTAGCTGCCCCTTTTGAACACGATGTTAGCGCTCGGAGCTTGCTTGAGAGTTGTCTGAAATTGCATGGCAGCAAGTTCAGTTAGCCTGACTACAGTCTGAGCTTCCACTGCAGTGTACAGATGTTGGATAGCTTTTCCTTTCAGCATGTGCTTTGTAGGGGTTTTAATAAAGTGTTGCAAGTGAGATTTTCCAATGAAATTATTCATTGTATGATAGAATGGTTACAGAACAGACGGAGGTGATTTGGTCCATCAAATCAGTGTTAACACATTGTAAGAACAATTCAATTAGTTCCACTCTCATTCCCTTTCCTCTTAGCCCTATAAATATTTAGTTTTAGGAGCTTATCTAATTCTCTTCTGAAAGCCATGATTGAATCTGTCTCCACCACACTCTCAGGCAGTGCATTTCAGATCCCAAACATTCATAGCCCAAAGATTTTGGGCGCGATCTTACCAACTCTCCACACCCGCTGATCAGTGCAGTGAAGTGGGAAGTTAGCGTGAGAGGGAAAAATCCAATTCATACCCAGCCCTGTTTTGCTGGCGAGTATAGCTTCATGCTCTAAAAAGGTGCAAAGCTCGTTACCATTAGATTGCCTGGAATTCCAAATCATTCGGGAGTTCAGCACGCTGCTTTCCACCTTCCTGGATGCTTTGCCAATGAGATGTCATGCAGGTGAGAGTTTCCACCAGTGGAGACCAGACACTATGGCCACACTGGGGGAATCAGATACCATCGAAGCTTGGGTGACTGGGGGCATTGCTGGCTATTGGGCAGTGCACACCCGGCACTCTGGCAGTGTCCATCTTTCACCCTGGCAATATCAGGTTGGGCACCGTCCCAGAGCAGTGATGAAAGGTGGGGCCTGATTGAGGGAATGAGGCTGTGACAGGAGACTATGCACAGTGAGGGGGGACCTATGCAGGAGAGGGGAGTTATGAAAGAGGTTGTCGTGCAGATGGGGGTCGGACGGAGGGGTGGCTTTGTGCAGGTGGAGTCAGGCAGTGGGGTTGCGGAGGGCGGATGGAATTTAATGCGGAGAAGTGTGAGGTAATTCACTTCGGTAGGAGCAACAGATGTGTCGAGTATAGGGCTAACGGGAGGACTTTGAATAGTGTGGATGAACAGAGGGATCTAGGTGTATGTGTACATAGATCCCTGAAAGTTGGGAATCAAGTAGATAAGGTTGTTAAGAAGGCGTATGGTGTCTTGGCGTTTATTGGTAGGGGGATTGAATTTAAGAGTCGCAGCGTCATGTTGCAACTGTACACTACTCTGGTCCAGCCGCACTTGGAGTACTGTGTGAGTTCTGGTCCCCACATTACAGGAAGGATGTGGAGGCTTTGGAGAGGGTGCAGAGGAGGTTTACTAGGATGTTGCCTGGTATGGTGGAGAGGTCCTATGAGGAGAGACTGAGGGATTTGGGGTTGTTTTCGTTGGAAAGAAGGCGGCTAAGAGGGGATCTTATTGAAACATATAAGATGATTAGAGGTTTAGATAGGGTGGACAGTGATAGCCTTTTTCCTCGGATGGAGAAAGCTAGCACGAGGGGGCATGGCTTTAAATTAAGGGGGGGTAGCTACAAGACGAATGTCAGGGGTAGGTTCTTTACCCAGTGGGTGGTGAGGGATTGGAATGCCCTGCCTGCTGCAGTTGTAAATGCGCCTAGTTTGGGGGCGTTTAAGAGATCTGTGGATAGGTTTATGGACGAAAAGGGATTGGTATAGGCTAGTGGGTCATTGTTTTTGTAACTGGTCGGCGCAACATCGTGGGCCGAAGGGCCTGTTCTGCGCTGTAATGTTCTATGTTCTATGATGGAGGGGGGGGGGGGGGGGGGGTGCATGTTGGGGTCAGTAAGGGACCCATCAGGTGGGCCCAAATATACCGATATCATTGACCTGTGTTGGTGATATTAGCACCCAAGCAGGAGAACGGGGTGGGGGTGCGACATCCATGGGAGAGGGTTTGAGGGCCTGTGGTTCATTGGCAGATCAGCATGTCCTACAGAATGGCACCTGAGCAGTCTGAAGCTTTGCACCTCTCTCTCTACCCCAGACCTGCACAAAGCTGCCAGCTGTCAAAGTAACTAACAAGCATGCCGGAAGATTGCACTGCAGAGATCACCAAAAGAACTGGCACGAAGGATTCCAATTTTCTCACAGATATGACAAAATTATTTGAGAAAAATTCTGCCTGTTTTTCTTCATGTTGCCTTTTGTTATTTTGCCCATATGGTTCTTTTGTTAGATCTGTTTGTCATGATTCTCAACTTTCCTGCCAATGAGAGCAACATTTTCTTATCTGTTCTTATCTGTCCTGTCTGGACCCCTCACGATTTTGAATACCTCCATAAAATCTCCCCTCTTTTTGAAGGACAGCAATCCCAGATTCTCTAACCTACTCACATAACTGAAGTCTCTCATTATAGCAGTAGGAGTTTGGAGAGAGGACAGTGAATAGGACAGTGGAAATTCAGAGAGAGAAAGAGCCCATAAAGCTGTAGAAGTTCAGAGAGTGAGATCCCATAAAATGGCTGGATTTCAGAGACAGAGCATAAAGCAGCAGGATTTCAGAGAGAGAGAGACCATAAAACATTGGGGTTTCAAAGAGAGGCCGAGACAGAGAGCGACCATACAGCAGTGTGAGTTTAGAGAGAGAGAGACCATGAAACAGCGTGAGTTCAGAGATTTGCCATTCAACCATTTTTTTGTTGAGAAACAGGCAAACAACAGCTGAAAATCTCCAGCATTATTCTCTTGTTTCCCACAGAGCCAGGTGCAATTTGTGTCGAGCTGCGGCCAACTTTGTATTGTGAGCCTATGCCCATTTGTGCTTGAGACTACACAAACCCAATGGCCAGCTGAAAGAATCCCATCAATCCCATCAATCTTGAGCTCAGGGATGAAATAAAAATATATTCTAGACAGTAGGGTGAATTCTGACTTCAACAGCAAGGTGGAAAATAGATGGGCGTGGATTGATTGACCATCTGTTTTACGCCTCAACAGATCTGAATTTCAATTGAACTAAATTCACGTCTGTTTGCCGTAAGATTGTGCATTGTATTCTATTTTAGTAAGATTAAGTTAAAACTTAACAACGCTATAATTGTTGGTATGGCAATTATATTTAATGAGGCAATTTTAAATCATGATAAAAAATCTGAAATGACTAATATCTTCACAGTAACTGTTCATGTGTAACATTGAAGGTTATTCATATTTTTGATGTGGAGATGCCAGTGTTGGACTGGTGTGAGCACAGTAAGAAGTCTCACAACACCAGGTTAAAGTCCAACAGGTTTATTTGGAATTATGAGCATTCGGAGTGCTCTCTTTCATCAGGACTCACCTGATGAACCATCAGTGCTTTGAAAGCTTGTGATTCCAAATAAACCTTTTAGACTTTAACCTGGTGTTGTGAGACTGCTTATTATTCCTATTTGTGACATTTTACTTTTGGTTTAATGTGTAGCTTCATCCTGAACACATCTGTGTGTTCTATTATTTTAAAACTGTGCAAAATTAATTTTCTTGACCTCACCTTAAATGAGTTTCTTTGACAATGTTCTGCCACAAGGCTGGATATTATGGCAGATGATTGTGTTGGGTGATCCCCAATGATATTGGCTTGATAATACAACATCATAATGTCAGTCTCCAAAATTACATTAGTCCAGCGGCTAAACAAGTTGCAAGTGCACCAGCCGTTTTGAAATGACTTAAGTAACAAACTGTTAACAACTCAATCATCTGCAATTTTCCTTTGCCTGCTGCATTTCTCAGACATCAGATGGAACATTTTCCAGTAGCTATGACGAGGCTGCACAAGACAGATGAAGAAGTTTACCAACAGAGCTATGGCTGAATGTAACAACAGATTCTGCTGTTGAAGGTAGCAGCATCTGTTTCCAAAAAAGAAAACACTGGAAAACCTCTGCAAGTCTGGCAGCATCTGTAAGGAAAGAAAAGAACTGACATTTTGAATTCAGATGACTCTTTGTCAAAGCACTTTATCTAGTAGTATCCGTATGTTTATTTCATTCATTTTTTGAGCCTTCAATTAAAAAGAGAAGAGATTCAGAGAACAGTGGACTTTGTAGCAAGACAGGCTGCCTGTTTGCATGATACCCTTTTGGCAAATGACATCCTTGCCTATTGTTATGGTTTAGGACTGAAACTTCAAAGTGTTTTATGAAGCCAGCCTGAATCATAAATTTTGCATTTTGAATTTGGCTAGGATAAGCATGAGATATTCACTTCAGGCATGATTCAACTGACCCTCTCAAGCTTTTATCAAACAAAGTTTATTTAAGAATATAGTTAACATGCATATTAAGAAAATTAACAAGAACTTTTGTCAATTACAAACAAGAGATAAAGCAATCATTAGAGTGTATAACCCTTAATCTTAAATGTGTTCCAATTAAAACCAAAACCCATCGACAACAAGATAAAACCTTTTCATAGGATTAACAAAGCACAGATTAATGCTCACTTGATATCGGGATTGAGGCTGTTAGTTGAATTCTGTAGTCCAATGCTCTTGAGACTTAGAATGGCCTGAAGACAAGACGGCTTTCCAAAGAGACTCTTGGTCCAGCCCACCAACAACAGATTTTCTACTCCAGGAAGGCTTTCAGCTAAACAGCAGAATATTCCTAAACCAAAGAGAGAGACAAGATGCCCATTGCTAAACTAAAACTCAAACCTATAGCTCAGGATTGCACATGAAAAGAAACCCTTTTATCAACTGACCTATCAACTAGTCTTCTTTCCCTCTTCTAGCAATGCAGAAAAATAACTCAAAGTAAAAACAAACATCCCCATTGAAGTAGCAATAAAAGACCATCTAGTAGCCAAGGAAGCAGCAATAACATCACTGGGTGGCACGGCAGCACAGTAATTAGCACTGCTGCTTCACAACTCCAATGACCTCGGTTCGATTCCTGGCTTGGATCACTGTCTGTGTGGCGTTTGCATATTCTTCTTGTGTCTATGTGGGTTTTCTCCAGATGCTCCAGTTTCCTCCCACAGTCCAAAGATGTGCAGGTTAGGTTGATTGGCCATACTAAGATTGCCCCTTAGTGTCCTGAGATGTGTAGGTTAGAGGGATTAGTAGGTAAATATGAAGGGATATGGGGGTGGGGACTGGGTGGGCGCCAAATGGCCTCTTTCTGCATTGTAGGGTTTCTATGATCTTCTATGATGATCTAAAGCTGTGAGCTAAGAAACCACTAAAGCTGTAAGCTATAGAAGTCATGTCTTTTCACAAAAAAAATTCTTAAAGGGACACTAACATCACACTAAACTCCTATTTGCGTGTGTATTAAATTGGAGACTACTGGGGGTAGTTCCCAAGAACTACCCACCTGATCCATTATATTAAAGGGTTACGCCACATACAAAATAATAAGAAGATCCTTTTGTATCTCTAATTGGTTGCCTTTCCACTGGGTAGTGATTCATTGGCTTGATTCATAGAGTCATAGAGGTTTACAGCATGGAAACAGGCCCTTGGCCCAAATTGTCCATTTGGTCAGTTTTTACCAGTAAGCTAGTCGCAATTTCCCATGTTTGGCCCATAGCCCTCTCTACTCATTTTATCCATGTAACTGTCTAAATGCTTTTCAAAAGATAAAATTGTACCCACCTCCACGACTGCCTCTGGCAACTCAATCCAGATACAACCACCTTCTGAGTAAAAAAATTGCCCCTCTGGACCATTTTGTGTCTCTCCCTTCTCACCTTAAACCAATGCCCTCTACTTTTAAACTCCCCTACCTTTGAGAAAAGATGTTGAGTATCTATCTTATCTATGCCCCTCATTATTTTATGGATCACTACAAGATTACCCCTAAGCCTCCTGCATTCCTGGGAAAAAAGATGGAATCTCTCCTTATAATTCAAACTAACAAGACCAAGTAGTATCCTAGCAAATCTTTTCTGCCCTCTTTAATAAATAGTTGAATAATACCTTCCAATAACAGGTGACAGAACTGCACACAGTATTCCAAGTGTGGCCTTACTAATATCTTGCACAACATCAACAAGACGTCCTAACTCTTGTATTCAATATTGCGATCAATGAAACCAAGCATGGATTCTTCACCACCCTGTCCACCTGTACTCCTAGATGTCTTTGTTTTATAACTCTCCCTGACGCCCTACCAGTAACTGAGAAAGCCCTGCCATGATTTGAACTATTGAAATGCATCACCTCACATTTATCTACATTAAACTCCATCTGCCAGACATCGGGCCACTGGCCCAATTGATCAAGACCTTATTGTGATCCTATTGTGATCATCATTGTCCAATATAAGAAATCTCACAACACCAGGTTAAATTCCAACAGGTTTATTTGATAACACAAGCTTTCAGAGTATGAGTGAAGAGTTGTGTTCACAAACAAGGCATACGTAGACACAGACTCAATGTACAAGATAATGGTAGGAATGCAAGTCTTTACAGGTAATCAAGTTTTAAAGATACAGAGGGTTAAGCATAGGATAATGAGATGTGTATTGTTTCCAGCCAGGGCAGTTAGTGAGACCTTGCAAGCCCAGGCAAGTCATCGGGGTTAAGATAGTGTGACATGGACCCAAGATCCTGGTTGAGGCCATCCTCATATGTGCAGAACTTGGCTATCAGTTTTTGCTCAGTGATTCTGTGTTGTTGTGTGTCGTGAAGGCTGCCTTGGAGAACACTTACCCGAAGATCAGAGGCTGAATACCTGTGACTGCTGAAGTGTTCGCCAACAGGAAGAGAATGCTGCTGCCTGGTGATTGTCGAGCGGTGTTCATTCATCTTTTGTCATAATGTCTGGCCAATGTACCATGCCCCAGGACATCCTTTCCTGCAGTGTATCAGATAGACAACTTTGGCTGAATCACAAGAGTATGTACCTTGTACCTAGTTGATGGTATTCTTATGTGAAATAATAGCATCTGTGTTGATGATCCGGCATGTCTTGCAAAGGTTGCTCTGGCAGGGTTGTGTGGTATTGTGGTCACTGTTCTCCTGAAGGCTGGGTAGTTTGCTGCGGACAATGGTCTGTTTGAGGTTGTGCAGTTGTTTGAAGGCAAGAAGTGGGGGTGTGGGGATGGCCCTGGCGAGATGTTGTCCTGCTCTTCGCATTCCACAATGCTTGCAGAGACCGCCTTCTTGACGGTTGGACCTTCCATTGGTCTTATCCGCTCAATCCGCCAGACTCTGTCTTAACATGCTGGGATAGACATCCCCTTATCTCACCGAGGGTTGAGACCTGTCGGCTACCCTTACCTAGTTTAGCCGGCTTGTCGAGGTCGTTGCCCGGAGTGTGGCCGCTTATCACATGCAAACAGCCACGGGGAGCCACAGGTGAGAGTTGAGTGCCAGGTGGGGACAAAGGATGGACAAACCACCCTGAAAGGACATGACATGTTCCCCCCACCAAAGGTATTGCCCCTCCCTGACATCCCATACATGATGTGGGTATGCCGGCGTTGGACTGGCGTAAACACAGTAAAAAGTCTGACAACACCAGGTTTTAGTCCAACCGATTTATTTGATAATATTCTCACAAGCTTTCGAGGAGGCTGCCTCTTTGTCAAGTGAATGGAGAGTTCTGGCCTCAGACAGACAGAGCACATAGAGCACAGACAGTTGCTGATTAGAATGCGAATCCTTACACCTAACCTGCTGTTCAATTCTTAAAGTGGCTGATAATGTGAGTGGAAGGAGCACTGATCACAGTTTAAAGGGATGTGTATTGTCTCCAGACAGTACAGTGAGTGAGGTTTTGCAAACCCAGGCAAGTCACGGGGGTTACAGATAGTGCGACATGAACCCAAGATCCCTGTTGAGACCGTCCTCATGTGTGCGGAACTTGGCTATCAGTCTCTGTTCAGCGACTCTGCGCTGTCGTGTGTCATGAAGGCCGCCTTGGAGAATGCTTACCCGAAGGTCAGAGGCTGAATGCCCGTGACCGCTGAAGTGTTCGCCAACAGGAAGGGAACAGTCTTGCCTGGTGACTGTCGAGCGATGTTCATTCATCCGTTGTCGTAGCGTCTGCATGGTCTCCCCAACGTACCATGCTTCGGGACATCCTTTCTTGCAACGTATCAGGTAGACAATGTTGGCCGAGTTGCAAGAGTATTTACCCGTGTTTGCCTCAGAAGGCAAACACGGGACACAATGGACAGAGTACCCTTCGTCGTCCAGTACTTCCCCGGAGCGGAGAAGCTACGACATCTTCTCCGGAGTCTTCAACATATCATTGATGAAGACAAACATCTCGCCAGGGCTATCCCCACACCCCCACTTCTTGCTTTCAGACAACCACACAACCTCAAACAGACCATTGTTCGCAGCAAACTACCCAGCCTTCAGGAGAACAGTGACCACAATACCACACAACCCTGCCACAGCAACCTCTGCAAGACATGCCGGATCATTGACATGGATACCATCATCACACGTGAGAATACCATCCACCAGGTACATGGTAAATACTCTTGCAACTCGGCCAACATTGTCTACCTGATACGTTGCAAGAAAGGATGTCCCGAAGCATGGTACGTTGGGGAGACCGTGCAGACGCTACGACAACGGATGAATGAACATCGCTCGACAGTCACCAGGCAAGACTGTTCCCTTCCTGTTGGCGAACACTTCAGCGGTCACGGGCATTCAGCCTCTGACCTTCGGGTAAGCATTCTCCAAGGCGGCCTTCATGACACACGACAGCGCAGAGTCGCTGAACAGAGACTGATAGCCAAGTTCCGCACACATGAGGACGGTCTCAACAGGGATCTTGGGTTCATGTCGCACTATCTGTAACCCCCGTGACTTGCCTGGGTTTGCAAAACCTCACTCACTGTACTGTCTGGAGACAATACACATCCCTTTAAACTGTGATCAGTGCTCCTTCCACTCACATTATCAGCCACTTTAAGAATTGAACAGCAGGTTAGGTGTAAGGATTCGCATTCTAATCAGCAACTGTCTGTGCTCTATGTGCTCTGTCTGTCTGAGGCCAGAACTCTCCATTCACTTGACAAAGAGGCAGCCTCCTCGAAAGCTTGTGAGAATATTATCAAATAAATCGGTTGGACTAAAACCTGGTGTTGTCAGACTTTTTACTATCCCATACATGCCCATACACTCTCGGTGAGATAGGGAGATGTCTATCTCCATATCTCACCAAGAAGGTTCACCTGGCTGATACTGGAGATGAGGGGGTTAGCTTATGAAGAGAGATTGAATAGACTGGGCCTTTCTGATATATATTAGTGACCTGGATTGTGATGCTCAGGGCATGATTTCAAAATTGCTACATGATATAAAGATCAGAAGCATTGCCAACTGTGATGAGGATAGTCTTGAATTTCAAAAGGACATAGAAATATTGGCAGATTGGGCAGACATGTGGCAGATGATGTCCAATGCAGAAAAATGTGTTTTAGCAAGAAGAATGTTGAGAGATAGTATAAAATAAAGGGAGAACCCGTAAGGAAGGTGAGGGACAAAGGGACCTCGGTGTATATATGCATAAGTCACTGATGGTGGCCAGGCACATTAAGAAAACAGTTAATAAAGTATATAATAATACAGCGCTCCTTACAGGGTTTCAATCTCATCTCCTGAGATTCCATTCCCCTGGATTCCTGCCTACACAATGAAGCACCAAATTATTGTCACAATTTCAGATCTTCAGCCGTGCCATTGCTGTAAAGGTGTACCTGTGACCTCGTAGTCCTCTTCAATTATCTGGGTGTCTTCTGAGCCCTCTTAAAGTTTGGCCCTCCCACAGCCTTTTTCCAGCCAGGAACTTGTTTCTCTGCTCATCTCTTTTCCATTAATTTAACTGGGACTGGTTTCTGTCTCCTCTCTTTATCTCTTACCAGGTACTTCTTTTTTCCAATGTCTTCCTATTTACTCTTGTCTGTTAAGGTCTTCTCCCTGTCCCTCTCCCGTGTGCACATCTGGGATATGTGCTGGCACCAGTTCTGGATTTTCACATCCTTCTCTCAATACGCAGACCTACAGCATCTTTCTTGGGTCAGAATAACATAGGGATGAAGTACTGTGCGTGTGCAGCCCACTCTCAGCCTGTGCATGTGCAGGAGGGCTAAAGACTATTGAGATTTGGAGTTACCAACCACCAAATTTAACTCTAAGGTTAATTTAGGTTTTGGAATGGGTGAAACCTTTCCACTAATTGGAGTCATACTTGGCACAAAGGAAGATGATTGTGGTTAGAGGCTAATCATCTCAGTTCCAAGCCATCACTGCAAGAGTTCTAAGGCCCAAACATCTTCAGCTGCTTCAATAATAACTTCTTCATCATTAAGTTAGAATTGGGGATGTTCTCTGATCCATGTTCAACATCATTTGCAACTCCTCAGATACTGATCAGTTTTGTATCCATATGCAACGAACCTTGTCAGCTTGGGCTGATAAGTGTCAAATGATACTGGCGTCACACAAGTTCCTGGCAATAACCTTCAGAAAGTGGTAGTCAGCTGCCTTCTTGAACTGCTGCAGTCCATATGGTGTAGAGACATGCATAATTCAGTTAGGAAGGGAGTTCCAAGATTTTGCCACAGCCACTGTGAAGGAATAGCATTGAACAGAGTGGCACAGTGGTTAGCACTGCTACCTCACAGCACCAGAAACCTGGATTCAATTCTAGCCTCGGGTCACTGTGTGGAGTTTGAACATTCTTCCCGTGTCTGCGTGCGTTTCCTTTGGGTGCTCCTACGCTAAATTGACCCTAGTGTCAGGGGAATTAGCAGGGTAAATATGAGGGGGTGACAGGAATAGGGCCTGGGTGGGATTGTAGTCGGTGCAGACTTAATGGGCTGACTGGCCTCCTTCTGCACTATAGATTCTATGCTTTATGAGTAACCATCTCCAACAAGACAGAATCAAACACTTGACCATCACTGAATTCCCACCACCAACATCCAGGGGGTTATCATTGATCAGAAACCTAACTGGACCAGACATATACTGTACATATACAATACTGTTGCTACAAGAGCAAGTAATTCACTTCCTGATTCCCCACAGCATGTCCACAGGACACAAGTGAGGAACATGGTGGAATACTTTCCACTTACTGGATGAGTGCAGCTCTAGCAACACTCATGAAACTATTCAGGACAAAACTGGATTGACATCTCATCCACCACTTTAAAAATCCTTCCACCACAAATAAACAGTCCCAGCCTGTGTACTATCTGTAAGATGCACTGCAACAACGCACCAAGGCTCCTTCAACAACGTCTTCCAAACCCACAATCACTGCTACCTAGGACAAGAGCAGCAGATGTATGGGAATACCTTTACCGGCAAGTTCAAGTCACACACTATCCTGACTTGGAAGTGTATCAATATTCCTTCACTGTGGCTGGGGCAAAATCCTGGAATTCCCTTCCTAACTGCACTGTGTGTATCTCTACACCATATGGACTGCAGCAGTTCAAGAAGGCGGCTGACCACCACTTTCTCAAGGTCAATTCAGGCAATAAATCTTGGCTGAGCACAACTATGCAATCATCTTGTAAAAGAATACTTTAAAAGAAATCCTTATTCTAATTTAATCAGAAGCCCAAATGATTATTCTTCTGGATTGTTCACAACAGTCTCTAGCAATTTAATCTTTAACTAATCGGGTGATCCTGGAGAGACAGCAATGTGAATTTAGCCTTTCTCAAAAGCCCAGGCCTGCAATTCATACTTGTGCTTTTACACTGTGAGCTAAATTTGGATTATTCTATCTGAGCCAGTGCAGTGCATTTAATTTTCCAGAATTTATTGGTAACATCATTCAATTGCACTGAGGAATATTTTTCTTAATTCTTCCTCTATCCTTTTTAAAGATTATTTGAAGAGAAACAAGAGGATTAATTTAATTGAGACAAAATTGATATTGATTATTTTAAGTAAAGTGGCTGTCTTTGCAGCTCCATATGTCAGAGAGAATTTAAAAAATGGAAGTCTTTTGATTTCAAACCTGCTGCATCTTTTATTTTGTGTCCTATAAATAAGAGAAAGTTATTTCTATTGATTGGATGTGGGCTTTTCTGGCTCGGCCTGCATTTGTTGTTCACCCCTAATTGCCCTTGAGAAGCTGGGGTAATGAGCTGCTTTCTTGAACCTCTGCTGTCCATGTGGTGTAGGTACACTCACTGCGCTGTTGGGAAAGCAGTTCCAGGATTTTGACCCAGTGACAGTTAATGAACAGTGATGAATTTCCAAGTGAGAGTGGCATGGAGGGTAATTTCTGTGGTGATGGTGTTCCCATGTATCTGCTGCCCTGGTCCTTCTAGATTATAGTGGCCATGGATTTGGAATCTGTTTGCAAAACGATCTCATTTGCAGTGAAAAAAGTGCTTGAACATTGTGACATCATATACATATGGCTCATAAAATGATGTGTAAATCAGGCAGTGAGTCCCAGATCCCCAGATTAGCTGAAGAATTTCTCTTCAACTCCCCTCTGAACCTTTTTATTAGTTAATTTAACAACATAGTGTCGACTTCTCTGTTAATGCAATAGGAACTTCCTATCCAGTAAGTTTCCCCATCATTTTATACACCAGACTTAAATCTTCCTCAGCTTCCCCTGTTCCAAAGAAAATAATCCAAACCTATCCAACCTGCCCTCATAGCCAACATTCCCCACTCCTGGCAACATCCTCAAAGATCTCCTCAGTACCCTGTCTAATATGATCATACCCAGAACTTACAAAAAGCTGCGTTGAAACTAATTTTTTATCCAGCCCTAGTATAACTTCCCTGCTCTTATGTTTGTCTCTTTCGCCTTCATCTGTGTCTTTTTGCTTTTGTTTTGTTGTTCGTGTGATCATAATTTGCAGTCAAATGAAGAAGGGGCAGGAAATAGGTCAAAGCTGCAAATTGGAAAAGAGCTGCTGAAGTCAAATGTCTTTGAAGGAAGAAGAGCAGAATATGTCAACATGTGAGAGGCGACCTGATAGAGGTTTATAAAATGTTGAGAGGAATAGATAGGGTGGATTCTCAGAGGCTATTTCCCCGGGTTGAAATGGTCGCTACGAGAGGACACAGGTTTAAGGTGCGGGGAGGAAAGTACAGAAGTGATGTTAGGGGTAAGTTTTTCACTCAGAGGGTGGTGAGTGAATGGAATCGACTGCCGTGAGTGGTGGTGGAGGCGAACTCGCTGGGGTCTTTTAAAAGACTTCTGGATGAGTATATGGGGTTTTATGGGATTGGGGGTTATAGATAGGTGTTGATGTGATCGGCGCAACTCGTGGGCCAAAGGGCCTGTTTGTGCTGGAGTGTTCTATGTTCTATGTTCTTACAGTGCATCTTGTAGATGGTGCACACTGCTGCCACTGTATGTTGGTGGTGCGTGTTTGTGAATGTTTATGGATAGGATGCCAGTAAAATGGGTTGCTTTATCTAGGATGGTGTTGAGCCTCTTGAGTGTCATTGGAGCTGCATTCATCCAGGCAAGAGCAGATTATTCCATCACACTCCTGACTTGTGCCTTGTAGATGGTTAATGCGTTTTGGAGGATCAGGAGATGAGTTACTCATAATAGACTTCCTAGCTTCTGACCTGCCTTTGTAGTGACAGTATTTATTTGGCTAGCCCAATTTAATGTTTAGTTAATGGTAACCCCCACGATGAGAGATTCTGTTGGCAATGCCAGTGACTGTCAAGGGTTGGTGGTGAGATTCTCTGTCTTTGCTGATGGCTATTGTCTGGCCACAAATTTTACTTATATTTTAAATTATGCTTCTTAAACGGAGAAGAGGGGGTTGGGAAGATTGAATCGTTTCAATGATAACAGGATATAATAAGAGCTAAGGAGCCATTGAGATATTATGGGTACAATTAAGAAATGGAAAATGATTTGAAACTGTGATAGGATTTGTGTGCAGGCTGCCTGTTGGTAGCTCTGAGGTGTATATATACTGGAAAGACATCGTGATTTTAGTGGAGATTTCTAACTTTCATTTTGATTGGGATAAGCAAAGTAGCAAATGTCCAAAAGGTAGTGATTTTTTTGAGTGTGTTCAGATAGTGTTCTAAAACAATGGCCCTTATTTTAACTCTGAGAAAGTGAATTGATTTTGAATAGGTTAAAATGAGCTCAATATGCCCTAGGACAAACATACATCCACGGATCATGTTAGTGATAGCAACCTCCTGTGTAGCAACAGAGGATGCAGAACATTGAAAACCCATAGACATCTACAGGACTGGAAGACCCCACTACTTTTCATTGATGAGCCATCTCTGCTGCTGGAAAGTACACTGGGGAAGTTTGGTATCAGAAATTTTGCTGGGCATCATCCGTTTTCAGCTGTTTCATCACAGACCTTCCTTCCATTATAAGGTCAGAAATGGGGATGTTTACTGATGACTGCACAATGTTCAGTACCATTCACAGCTGCTCAGATAGAAAGAGTCCAAACCCAAATACAACAAAACCTGGAGAATATCCAGGCTTGGGCTGACAAGTGACAAGTAACATTTGCACCACATAAGTGCCAGGCAAAGATCATCTCCCACAAGAAAGATTCAAACCCTTGCCCCCCTTGACATTCAATGGGATTACCATCACTGAATCCCCCATGATCAACATCCTGCAGGTTCCCATTGACCAGAAACTCAATTGAACTTGCTATATAGTCCTCACAATGCCAACGACTTGGGTTCAATTCCAACCTTGGGTGACTGTGTGGAATTTGCACATTCTCCCCATGTCTGAGGGGATTAGCAGGGTAAATACATTGGGTTATGGGGATTTGATTTAATTTATTATTGTCATATGTATTAGTATATAGTGAAAAGTACTGTTTCTTACATACCATACAAGCAAAGCATACCATTCATAGAGAAGGAAAGGAAAGAGTGCAGAATGTAGTATTACAGTCATAGCTATGGTTTAGAGAAAAATCAACTTATTGCAAGGTAGGTCCATTCAAAAGTTTAATGGCAGCAGGAAAGAATGTTCTTGAGTCAGTTGATATGTGATCTCAGAATTTGATATACTTTTTCTTCTAGAAGAAGGCGAAGGAGAGTATGTCCAGGTGCGTGGGGTCCTTAATTATGCTGGCTGCTTTTCCGAGGCAGTGGGAAATGTAGATAGAGTCAATGGATGGGAAACTGGTGAGAGTGGCAGCTGACATACCAAATAGGATAGGCATGTGGGATTGTTGATTGACAGGCGTGGGATTGTTGTTGGTGGAGGCTTGCTTGTCTGAATGGCCTCTTTCCGTACTGTAGGGATTCCATGATTCTATATAAATACTGTGGCTACATGAGCAGGTCAAAGTCCAGGAATCCTGCAGCAAGCAACTCGCCTCCTGACTCTCCAAAGCCTGTCCACCAGCTACAAGGCAGAACTCAGGAGTGTTATGGAATACTCTACACTTTCCTGGACAAGTACAGCACCAACAAACTGAAGAAGGCTGATATCATTGAGGACAAAAATTTTCAGTTGATTAACATCCTATCAATAAGCATCCATTCCCTCCACCACTGACGAACTATGGCCTCATCAACAAGATATACTACAGAAACTCAGCAAAGCTCCTTAGACTGCACTTTCCAAATACACGACCACTACAATGTCGAAGGACAGTGAAAAAACTCCTCAGAGGCCGGTGTCCCTTCACTAGATTCCTTTTATTTACAAATTTATCTCCACTCTGAAATGTGCTTCAGGTACAAAGTCAGAACACGGAGTGCCAATAGGCCTAACACTCCTCATTATATACATAGGTGAGACTCCCTAATTGTACAGGCAATCAATACCTCAATGAGGAAGCTGATTCACCAAGTGGCCCACCTCATGGGCCTTATTGAGATCATTACAGACAAGAGCAGCAGATGCATTGCCACCTCCTCTCCAAGCCACTCACCATCCTGACTGGAAAATATGTCACATTCCTTCATGGTGTCGCGTTCAAAATCCTGTATCTCCCTAACAACACTGTGGGTGTACCTACACCACATGGACCGCAACAGTTCAAAAAGGCCAGTCACCGCCACCTTCTCAAGGACAACTGGAGAAGGAGAATAAATATAAGCCTAGCCAATGACTCCCACAGCCCATGAATGAATAAAAAAAATCTTAAAGAGAAAAATGAGTGGCAGGTCAGAAGAGTAGACAGAATATAAAAAATAGCAACGAAAAAGCAAAGTATTGATAGGATGAAAAACTAGAGTAGGAGAGAAGGCTAACTAGCAATATGATGACAGATTGTAAGAGTTTCTATAAATATTTAAGTAAGAAGAGTTAACAAATTTTGCATTGAATAACTTTTTTGTTTCGGTCTTCACGGAGGAGAACATGAATAATTTGCTGGGTGTTAGCGATGGAAAGATGGTAGGAGTGGAGGGCCTGAATGACATTATTGTTACTAGAGAGGCAGTGCTCGACAGACTGGAGGGACTGACTGTGGAAAGTCCCCAGGACCGGATGGAATGCATCCAAGGGTTCTGAAAATGGCGGAGGTGATAGTGAATGCCTTGGTGATTATTTTCCAAACATCGCTGGATTCCGGGGAAGTGCCGGAAGATTGGAAAACGGCTAATGTTACGCCGTTGTTTAAGAAGGGTGGCACGCAAAAGGCAGGGAATTATAGGCCGGTTAGTTTAACTTCTGTTGTAGGTAAAATGTTAGAATCCGTGATCAAGGAGAAAATAGCAAGGCATCTTGAGGAGAATTGTTTGATAGAGCAGACGCAGCACGGTTTTGTTGAGGGGAAGTTGTGTCTGATGAATTTATTGGAATTCTATGAGGATGTGTCTCGGGCGGTGGATGGAGGAGAGCCGGTGGATGTGGTGTTTCTTGATTTTCAGAAGGCGTTTAATAAGGTGCCTCACAAGAGGTTATTACAGAAGTTCAGGGGGCATGGAGTTGGGGGTAGGGTGTTAGCGTGGATAGGGGATTGGTTGTCAAATAGGAGGCAGAGAGTGGGGGTCAATGGGTGCTATTCGGATTGGCGGTTGGTGACTAGTGGAGTGCCCCAGGGGTCGGGGCTGGGGCCTCAGCTATTTACCATTTATATAGATGATCTGGAGGAGGGAACCGAGTGTATGGTGTTGAAATTTGCTGATGACACCAAGATTGGTGGAATGGCAAATTGTGCGGAGGTGTGGAAAGTCTGCAGAAGGATCTAGATAGGCTGGGCGAATGGGCCAGGAACTGGCAAATGGAATTTAATGTTGGCAAATGTGAAGTTGTCCACTTTGGTAGGAATAATGGTAAGAAGGACTATTACTTACATGGCGAAAAACTGCAGCGTGCGATGGTGCAGGGGGACCTCGGGGTCCTTGTGCATGAGTCGTAAAAACCCAGCCTGCAGGTGCAGCAGGTGGTCAGGAAGGCGAATGGGATGCTGGCCTTCACAGCAAGGGGGATTGAATATAAAAATAGGGAGGTCTTGCTGCAACTGTACAGGGCACTGGTGAGGCTGCAGCTGGAGTACTGTGTGCAGTTTTGGTCGCCGCACTTATGAAAGGATATTTTGGCCTTGGAGGGAGTGCAGAAGAGGTTTACTAGGCTGATATCGGAGTTGAGGGGGTTGAACTATGAGGAGAGGCTGAATAAACTAGGCTTGTATTCGTTAGAGTTTAGAAGAATGAGGGGAGATCTCATTGAGACATATAAGATGTTGAATGGGATGGATAGGATAGAGGTGGAGAGACTCTTCCCGCTCAGAAAGGACAGTAGGACTAGGGGGCACAGCCTCAAGATAAAGGGGGGGTGGTTTAGAACAGAGTTGAGGAGGAACTTCTTCACTCAAAGGGTGGTGAATCTCTGGAATTCTCTGCCTGTTGAAGTGGTGGAGGCTGCCTCGCTAAATATATTTAAGACACGGGTTGATAGGTTTTTGATAAGAGAAGGGATTAACGGTTATGGGGAGAGGGCGGGAATGTGGAACTGAGACAGGACAGATCAGCCATGATCTTATTGAATGGCGGGGCAGGCTCAAGGGGCTAGATGGCCTACTCCTGCTCCTATTTCTTATGTTCTTATGCATTGTTGCAGTGGAAAGTGATTTCAAGAAATAATGGAAAACAAGGAGATGAAAGATGAATTCAACTGATATTTTGCATCAGACTTCACTATAGAGGATACAAGTAACATCTCAGAAATAGCTGTGGTCAGGAAATGGAGGGGAAGCAAGAATTACAATCACCAGGGAAATGGTAATGAGAAAATTGTTGGAGCTGTAGGCTGATAAATCCCCGGTCCTGATTCACTTCACCTTAGGCTCTTAAAAAAATGGCTAGTTAGGTAGTTGATTCATTCATTTTAATTTTCCAACATTCCCAAAATTCAGAGAAGGTTCCCTTAGATTGGAAAATAGGTATGATCGCTAAATTTACAGATTACACAAAGGTAGATAGAGTATAGTCATTTTCTGATATTGATTCAGTATTGATGAAAAAAGAGACATGTCAAAGCATTTGATCTTGCACTCATCAGGACTTATTGCAAAAATTGTGATGGGGGAAACAATAATTAATACTGTATAGAAGAAACTGCTGATTGGTTGGCAAGTATACTCTGATTGGCAAAGGCATTGCCATGGAGAATGCTCCAGTTGATGGTGATTGACAGTTAAATGCCAAGAAATGTAAAGCAGGCAGCGTGATCCTGATTGGTCAAGATATTGTCCTGAGGAATGAGTCAGTGAAAAGCTGTCACTTATTTACTTTAGCTGAAACAGGCACAATGTGTGTGTGTGTGTTCTTTCCTCCTGCAAAGATCAGAGCCTTGTGTGTTAATATAAGTAGCTTCCAACATACGGAAGTGCCCACACTGTGAGCCCAACTGACAATCTTAAATTAGTTGTCAGCATAATTCAAACAACGCTTGGCACTTAACTGTCAGCCACCTGGTGCATTCTCCGTGCAATACACGGCTCTGTTATTTGCAGACGGAAAGAACATCCATTCTCTGTGCAATGCTTCTACTAATCAGTGTCTACTTCCTAACCAATTTTTCTTCTCACATGGTATAAATTGTTGTTTTCTATTTATTTTGGTAATTTTAAGAATGCCAGACAAAAAGCTTTGACATGTCACTTTTTTTGGCAGCACAGTGGCTAAATGGCTAGCACTGCTGCCTCACAGCGCCAGGGACCAGGGTTCAATTCTGGTCTTGGGTGACTGTGTGGCATTTTCATGCTCTCCCTGTGTCTGTGTTGGTTTCCTCCGGGTGCACCAATTTTCTTCCACAGAACAAAAATGTGTAGGTTAGATGGATTGGCCATGATAAATTGCCCCTTAGTGTCCAAAGATGTGTAGGTTAGGTGGAACAGACATGGCAAATGCACGTGGTAAATACAGAGATCCTGGGGGTGTGGGAGGATGTTTGTGCTCTTTCAGAGAGTTGGCGCAGACTCGATGGGCCAAATCGCCTCCTTCTGCACTGCAGGGATTCTACAGTTCAGCAATAGATAGGAAAATTAGGTATGTCAAGGTCAAAGGGAAATGACTATGTTAAATAAAAGAGTCAAGACCTGACAATTGGAGCATAATGTGGGAAAGTGGAAATTGTCCATTTTGGCAGGAAACTAAAGAAAAACATATTGTTTAAATGATTAGAGATTGTAGACCTCTGGGATGCAGAGGGATCAAGGTGTTCTAGTGCATGAACCACATAAAACTACTCTTTGGTTATGGCTAGTAATTCAGAAAGCTAATAGAATGTTATTGTTTACTGTGAGGGGATTTGAATACAAAAGAAGGGAGGTTATGCCTCAATTTCACAGGGCATTGATGAGGTCTTGTCTGGTACAGTATGTATGCAGCATTTGTCACCTTAATTAAGGAAGAATCAAAATTCATTGGAAGCAGTTCACAGAAGGTTTACTAGGCTAATTCCAGGAATGGGTGAACATAAGAAATAGGAGCAGGAGTAGGCCATCTGGCCCTTCGAACCTGCCCCGCCATTCAATAAGATCATGGCTGATCTGTCGTGGCTCAGTTCCACCTTCCCGCCCTCTCCCCATAACCCTTAATCCCTTCTCTTATCAAAAACCCATCAACCCGCTTCTTAAAAATATTTAGCGAGGCAGCCTCCACCACTTCAACGGGCAGAGAATTCCAGAGATTCACCACCCTTTGAGTGAAGAACTTCCTCCTCAACTCTGTTCTAAACCGCCTCCCCTTTATCTTGAGGCTGTGCCCCCTAGTCCTACTGTCTTTTTTGAGCGGGAAGAGTCTCTCCACTTCTATCCTATCCATCCCATTCATCATCTTATACGTCTCAATGAGATCTCCCCTCATTCTTCTAAACTCTAACGAGTACAAGCCTAGTTTATTCAGCCTCTCCTCATAGCTCAATCCCCTCAACTCTGGTATCAGCCTAGTAAACCTACTGTCTTACTGGAACTGTCTTACAAGGAGAAGTTGGACATAATTGTACCCTCTAAAGTTTAGAAGACTAAGAGGTGACGTGATTGAGATATGTAAGATAGCGAGGGGTCTTGACATGTTGACATGGAAAGAACGTTTCCACTTGTGGGATAATCTCGTACTTGGGGCCACTATTTAAAAATAAGGAGTCACCCATTTAGGACAGAGTTTGGGATGAAAGTTTATTGGGAGTAGTTGCAAATGTGGGGCTGAGGTTACAATCAGATCAGCTACAATCTTATCGAATGACAGAGCAGGCTTGGAGGACTGAGTGGCCATTCCTGCTCCCAATTTGAATGTTTTTATTTTAAAACAGTTAAGAACCTAGATCTAAGTGAGGCTAACTTAAATGGGATGAGAAAATTAAATTTCTAAAGTCATGTTGAAACTAAGTGTGGCTTCCCTCAACCACCATCGCTGAATGGTGTCCTTGTTAATCCCACAGACCAGCCTATCTCTCAGCATACTTCCTAACGTGCTCAAAAATCAGTGTGTTTTGAAAGCTGGAATAATTCCAATTGACCTGCTGTCAAAAATGGCAATGAAATTTGAATCTTTGAACAATCGTCAATGGCTTTGGGTTATGGTGATTTTGGACCAGAGAATCTAAATCTGCAAATGAAATCTCTCCTGGCTTCCGTGGTGAGGCCAGATTCCTGGTCAACTTTTGAGTTTTCTCTCTGCACGCACTCAGGAGAATTAAGCATTGCTTTGCCTGTTTCTTCTATTCCGTTTGCTAAAAAGAATTGCTGCAACCTCTCCATGTATTTAGTCCAGTCATATCTTCTCTCATTGAACTCACCGACTGCCCCAAACATAGCTTTCCACCTCATCACCAAAAAGATGTGGTACTTGAGACCACAAATGAAGTAGTCAAATGCTTTGGTTAATAGAAGGAACATCTTTACATACATTAATAATTGAGTTTAACAATAACAGTAATTCAGCAAAATAGTAATAACTACTAGTAAAACAAGTCTTGCTTACAGGTCACCTTCTTGCAAATTGAAAAAGCCTGCCAAAGACTGCACTTCATTAGAACCATCAACAGATGCCAGTAAAACAATTAGATAGGAGTAATGCTTATAAGAACATTGTACTCAGGGAACAAAATATTCTTAACTACAGAAAAAGATAATACTTATTAATGTCTTCATGGAACCTATAACCTCATGTCATATATGTACTTTACAGCAATTGCAGTCTTTTCAACAAATAGTCAATGTCACTCCCAGCTTCCAATGAGTTCACTTCTCCCCATGTTGCTGAGTCATATTGTCCAGTGATCATTGGAAGTTCTTGCCTTCAATCACCTGGGTGTTCTCAAACTGGCTTTCTGCAGTAAGCCTCCCATGTAGTGATTTTATAGATCATAGAACCCTACAGTGCAGAAAGAGGCCCTTTGGCCCATCGAGTCTGCACCGACCACAATCCCACCCAGACCCTACCCCCATATCCCTACACATTATACCCACTAATCCCTCTAACCTACGCATCCCTGGACACTAAGGGGCGATTTCTTAGCATAGCCAATCAACCTAAGCTGCACATTTTTGGACTGTGGGAGGAAACCAGAGCACCCGGAGGAAACCCACACAGACACAAAGAGAACTTGCAAACTCCACACAGATAGTGGCCCGAGCCAGGAATCGAACCCAGGACCCTGGAAATGTGAAGCAGCAGTGCTAACCACTGTGCTACCGTGCCGCCCTTTCTTCTCATGACTTCATTAGAGCAAAACTTCTAATGTCGTTCATTGCTGCAGGCTCTTCTCTTTGATCAGTGGACAAACATTGCCCAGAATGTTTAACAGGAAATAGCATGTTCCCACGACAGACCACAAGAGCCACCATTCCTTCTCTCTGTCTAGTGTTCTCCAATCAGATAGCCTTGGAGGTTGTAAGTATACACAAAGCAAAATAGCTGCTTTTCATCTTTATGTTCAGGTTGAAATATGGTACACAGGTTCAGTAAATCTTAACCTGTTTCTATGGTAACCATCTTTTAGCCTATTGCCAGCAGAGCTAGCAATGGATCATGTGTCCTTTATTATTCTCTTTTGTACTCTGGATTTAAAGAGGCAGTCCAAAAAACATAGGGTGCAATTCTACCATTTTGAGACTAAGTGCAGTGACAGTGGCTCCAGTAGCATCTGTACCACTGATTTTAGTAAGGCGTTTGATAAGGTTCACCATGGTAGGCTTCTGCAGAAAATGCAGATGTATGGGATTGGGGGTGATCTAGGGAATTGGATCAGGAATTGGCTAGCGGATAGGAGACAGAGGGTGGTGGTTGATGGTAAATATTCGTCATGGAGTTCGGTTACGAGTGGTGTGCCTCAGGGATCTGTTTTGGGGCCACTGCTGTTTGTAATCTTTATTAATGATCTGGATGAGGGTATAGTTGGGTGGATTAGTAAATTTGCTGATGACACCAAAGTCGGAGGTGTGGTAGATAGTGATGAAGGGTGTCATAGTTTGCAGGAAGACTTAGACAGGTTGCAGAGCTGGGCTGAGAGGTGGTGGATGGAGTTTAATGCGGAGAAGTGTGAGGTAATTCACTTTGGTAGGAATAACAGATGTGTCGAGTATAGGGCTAATGGGAGGACTTTGAATAGTGTGGATGAGCAGAGGGATCTAGGTGTATGTGTACATAGATCCCTGAAAGTTGGGAATCAAGTAGATAAGGTTGTTAAGAAGGCATACGGTGTCTTGGCGTTTATTGGTAGGAGGATTGAATTTAGGAGTCGCAGCGTTATGTTGCAACTGTACACAACTCTGGTGCGGCCGCACTTGGAGTACTGTATGCAGTTCTGGTCCCCACATTACAGGAAAGATGTGGAGGCTTTGGAGAGGGTGCAGAAGAGGTTTACCAGGATGTTGCCTGGTATGGAGGGGAGGTCCTATGAGGAGAGGCTGAGGGATTTGGGGTTGTTTTCGCTGGAAAGAAAACGGCTAAGAGGGGATCTTATTGAAACATGTAAGATAAGGAATAACAGATGTGTTGAGTATAGGGCTAACGGGAGGACTTTGAATAGTGTGGAGGAGCAGAGGGATCTAGGTGTATGTGTACATAGATCCCTGAAAGTTGGGAATCAAGTAGATAAAGTTGTTAAGAAGGCATACGGAGTTTTGGCGTTTATTGGTAGGGGGATTGAATTTAGGAGTCGTAGCGTCATGATGCAACTGTACACATCTCTGGTGCGGCCGCACTTGGAGTTTTGTGTGCAGTTCTGGTCCCCACATTACAAGAAGGATGTAGAGGCTTTGGAGAGGGTGCAGAGGAGGTTTACCAGGATGTTGCCTGGTATGGAGGGGAGATCCTATGAGGAGAGATTGAGAGATTTGGGGTTGTTTTCGCTGGAAAGAAGGCGGCTAAGAGGGGATCTCATTGAAACATATAAGATGATTAGAGGTTTAGACAGGGTAGATAGTGATAGCCTTTTTCCTAGGATGGAGAAAGCTAACACGAGGGGGCACGATTTTAAATTAAGGGGGGGTAGTTATAGGACAGATGTCAGGGGTAGGTTCTTTACCCAGAGGGTGGTGAGGGACTGGAATGCCCTACCAGCTGCAGTTGTAAATGCACCTAGTTTGGGGGCGTTTAAAAGATCGGTGGATAGGTTTATGGATGAAAAGGGATTGGTTTAGGCTAGTGGGTCATTGTTTTTGTAACTGGTCGGCGCAACATCGTGGGCCGAAGGGCCTGTTCTGCGCTGTAATGTTCTATGTTCTATGTTCTAAGATGATTAGAGGTTTAGATAGGGTGGATAGTAATAGCCTTTTTCCTCTGATGGAGAAATCTAGCATGAGGGGGCATGGCTTTAAATTAAGGGGGGGGTAGTTATAGGACTGATGTCAGGGGTAGGTTCTTTACCCAGAGGGTGGTGAGGGATTGGAATGCCCTGCCTGCTGCAGTTGTAAATGCGCCTAGTTTGGGGGCGTTTAAGAGATCTGTGGATAGGTTTATGGATGAAAAGGGATTGGTTTAGGCTAGTGGGTCATTGTTTTTGTAACTGGTCGGCGCAACATCGTGGGCCGAAGGGCCTGTTCTGCGCTGTAATGTTCTATGTTCTATGACCAAAATGGCAGGATCCCATGCCAGATTCTGTACTTGGAACTTCATTAATGATGCACAGGCGAGTTCCCCTCTGCTGACTCCCTTGGTGTGCCAACAGATGATTTATTCACCCATCTTCAGCTGGTGGGTTTGAAGGTTTCGGCACTATGTTTGAAGTTTGGTACACTCATATCACTCTCTCCAGTCCACCTGTCTTCATCAAATCACATAGGATGTTAGCAACCTGGAGGGAAAAGTCTAGCATCCTCAAAAAGAAGTTTGTTCTTCAATTCAGCCATCTTCCCCCCACCCATTACCTGCAAGGCAATTTTGCCCATTGACCTCAACCCACCACATCTGGAGTCTTCATGCATCCCCTTCCAATGAACAATGTGGCATCCATTTGACCCCCTTGTTTGTGAGCTTTTCATGAATGTTTGTCAAAGCCCAGCTTCCCTCCCCTTGGCCTTCCCTCTGCCTTCCATTGTTCATCTTCTTCATCCACCTTCTTGCTCCTTCATCTTCCACCATGAGCCCCCACCCTTCACCCTTTCCCTCCTTACACAGCCTTCATTTCCCCCTTTGTCTTTGTCAAGGCACCAACAGCACCTTTCCCTGCAACTGCAGAAGGCCTAACACCTGCCCCTTTATCTCCTCCTTCCTCATCACTCAAGATCCCAATCATTCCTTTCAGATGAAGCAATATTTCATTTACACCACCTTCAATTTGGTCTATTGTATTTGCTGCTCTCAATATGGTCTCCTCCACAATGGACAGTTGTGGGATGCTAAATGCAGACTGGGTGACTGTTTTATGGAGAACCTTCATTCAGTCTACAAGCATGATCCCAACCTTCCTCTTGCTTGCAATTTTAACTCAGCGTCTTGTTCTCCATCTTTGGCCTGCTGCAATGCCTCAGTGAAGCCTGATGCAAGCTGAAGGAGCAGCATCTCATCTTCTGGTTAGGCATGTTACAGCCTTCTGTCCTTAACATTGGGCAGGATTTTATGGCCTCACTTGACCCAAGACCAGAAAATCCTGTCCAAGGCAAACAGATACTTCCATTGTCCGCCTCTTGCTTGCTCCAGTTACATGGTGGGTGAGGCGGTCGAGTTCCAGTGATTGAGTTCAACAACTTTAGACTGTGACTATTCTCCTCCTACTTGAAGCCCTTGTTTTAAATACTCCATGCATTTATTTTCTCAGTGCCAGTGCAAAATCCTTCCTTTCCTCGTCTCCATTTCACTCTAGGCCATCTGTCTTTTATTCCAAACGTTGTTACATCTTGTTGCAATCCCATGGCTATAGTTTAATATCTAACACTTCTCTCCCAGTCCTTATTGCTGATAAACAATCAACTTGACTTGAAACATTAACTCTAACTTTTCTCCCTATAGATGCTGCCAGACCTGTTGATCTTTTCGAACATTCTCTGTTCTTGTTAATGAGGCTCTATTTTTGGCATCAAATGCTAGTCTATTCTCCAAATTTTCAGGCACTCGTGTCAATCTCTGTGATTCTCTACCCAGCCTCTACATATATTTCATTGGAACTGATGTGGTCATGGGTGGGTCAGAAATGCTGGATGAATATGTGTGAAGTAATATTGGTAGTTGCAAGAACAAGTTGATGGCTGTTATTAGAAGGAATCCCTACTTCTTGGTTAACCATCCAAAGTAAACAAAGTTAACAATTTAAATTGCATTTTTGGATGGCTCCCAGCACAGCACAATACCCAGAAGTTGGCAATTGCAGTGCAAACATTTATCTGTAAAGTTCCACAAGGGATTCCCTAAAGCATTTAGGGTTCCCCCAAATCCAATGCTGGGGAGCTCAGAAGTTGCAGCCCTTTATGTAATACTAACAATGTAGAACATAGAACATTATAGCACAGCACAGAACCTTCAGCCCTCGATGTTGTGCCGAGCTTTGTCTGAAACCTAGATATAGAAAAAATATACTTAACTAAAATTGGCCACAACTGCAACCTAAGAACAGGTGACATTGCCAATGGCTGTGAAGTTGACTGTGACTATGAACTTCAATGCTTCTCAATCCTTCTAAACTGATAAAGAAAACCAATGGGGTGAGCATGCAGATTTGTGGGAATTGCAGTTATCTGGCTCATGCTGGGTGTCATTGACTGATGTATATGCGTCATGTATCAACTTTAGGATGTACTGCAACCGAGGGGCGTTGCCTTCTCTCTATGTCCAGGTGATGTGTACATATATTGTGTATCCTCGGCTGGATATAGCTGTTACTAGGGGGCATAACTATGAGGTTCATGGTGGGAGATATAGGAGGGATGTCCGAGGTAGATTCTTTACTCAGAGAGTGGTTGGGATGTAGAATGGACCGTTTGCGGTGATAGTGGATTCGGACACTTTAGGAACTTTCAAGCGATTATTGGATAGGCACATGGAGCACATCAGAATTATAAGGAGTGACAAAGCGTGATCTTGGGTTTGGACATAGCATGCACAACATTGAGGGCCGAAGGGCCTGTGCTGTACTGTTCTATGTTCTATGTATCATGTAAGGCCTGAGCAGCTGTGATTCCTACACTCTTCAGCATAATAAACCAATGGATTGCTGCTGGCACCAAGAGATGAATCTTGCTGACATGGCTCATGACTCTTGTGCTCAGCTAATGCATATGTGGCATTACCATATAATGAAAACGGTGCTGCCACAAGAAATAAACCAATGTGGTACTTTAACAACACACTGAGCTGCTCTGGAGCAGTTACAAAGTTACTCAGCAGAGTGTGTGTCCCAGTTTGTTGTGGTCCACAGTAGGGAAGGCAACACATTGCTGAGGAAGGATTTCAACCCACACTCTCCCTCAATAGTAAGTCCATGATCGACTCAACTTCCCATTCATTATTGTCATACACCTTACCTTGCCTTTATTACTGACCACCACAAAACAAACATTCCTACATAAATTGACAATTTATTGCATGCCAACAATAATTAATCACCCTGTGCATTCCCCTAGTGCCTGCCTTTTATGTGCCATTGCCTGTTATTACACTCCATATGCACTGATACCTCAGTTGCTGTTAGATTAACAGTGAAATGCTGCTGACTTTCAATGGAGGAGACCGTGGATGGAACGTTGGGGTGACTTCTAATGACTCTGAACCTTGCGGGTTTGACTTCAAACATCATCACATTGTCATGGGTGGCAGCAATCTGGACTGGCTGACAGGGAACAGCAAGGGCAAAGATGGTTTGACAGTGGTGCGAGCACAAATACTCAAGTACTGTCATCCTGAGGGAGGCCAGGGACACTCACTGTATTAACACCCCCCCCCCCAACCCATGACGGCAATCTGAGCTTGCCTAACTTCAAACTGAGCTTCCGCCACAGCATCAGACAGTGACACCAGCTTTTAAGAACATAAGAAATAGGAGCAGGAGTAGGCCATCTAGCCCTTCGAGCCTGCCCCACCATTCAATAAGATCATGGCTGATCTGTCGTGGCTCAGTTCCACTTTCCCACCCTCTCCCCATAACCCTTAATCCCCTCTCTTATCAAAAACCCATCAACCCATTTCTTAAAAATATTTAGCGAGGCAGCCTCCACCACTTCTACGGGCAGAGAATTCCAGAGATTCACCACCCTTTGAGTGAAGAAGTTCCTCCTCAACTCTGTTCTAAACCGCCTCCCCTTTATCTTGAGGCTGTGCCCCCTAGTCCTACTGTCTTTTTTGAGCGGGAAGAGTCTCTCCACCTCTATCCTATCCATCCCATTCATCATCTTATACGTCTCAATGAGATCTCCCCTCATTCTTCTAAACTCTAACGAGTACAAGCCTAGTTTATTCAGCCTCTCCTCATAGCTCAATCCCCTCAACTCCGGTATCAGCCTAGTAAACCTCCTCTGCACTCCCTCCAGGGCCAAAATATCCTTGCGCAGGTGCGGCGCCCAAAACTGCACACAGTACTCCAGCTGCGGCCTCACCAATGCCCTATACAGCTGCAGCAAGACCTCCCTACTTTTATATTCAATCCCCTTCGCTATGAAGGCCAGCATCCCATTCACCTTCCTGACCACCTGCTGCACCTGCAAGCTGGGTTTTTGCGACTCATGCACAAGGACCCCGAGGTCACTCTGCACCGTCGCCTTCTGCAGTTTTTTGCCACCTACGCAATAGTCCTTCCTACCATTCCTCCTACCAAAGTGGACCACCTCACACTTGCCAACATTAAATTCCATTTGCTATTTCCTGGCCCATTCGCCCAGCCTATCTAGATCCTTCTGCAGACTCTCCACACCCTCCTCACAATTTGCCTTTCCCCCAATCTTTGTGTCATCAGCAAATTTCGACACCCTGCACTCGGTTCCCTCCTCCAGATCATCTATATAAATGGTAAATAGCTGAGGCCCCAGCACCGACCCCTGGGGCACCCCACTAGTCACCAACCGCCAATCCGAATAGCACCCGTTGACCCCCACTCTCTGCCTCCTATTTGACAACCAATCCTCTATCCACGCTAACACCCGACCCCCAACTCCATGTCCCCTGACCTTCTGCAATAACCTCTTGTGAGGTACCTTGTCAAACGCCTTCTGAAAATCCAGAAAGACCACATCCACCGGCTCTCCTCTATCCACTGCCCTAGACACAAAAGCTGATAATTGGACCTCACATCATGGTCATGCCACAAGTGTGTCAGCAGAGTTTGCCACCATGACCACACTGGAAAGTATATGGGTGCTCAGCTCCTGTGCCAAGTTGGTACTGGTCTCCTCCAGAGTCCTTGACATCAACATTATGATTTCTGGCACTTCCCAATGCATCAATGGACACTAATCAAATCTCCTTCCATGGGCAGCTCTAAAAAAAGTCATCATCTGAGTCACCTGCAGCAGAACTCTCTGGTGAGCTGGCCCATGGTCTGGCTGTGGACTGCTGATGTCCAGTATCTCACTATGTACTCTTCAAATCTCCTTTAAATTACAAACAGTGCCAGTATCGGAGCAGTTCTGAGTGTAATATTGAGTGCTGGTTTTCTCAATTCATCACTGACTCCCAGTTCTTGCTATTCCTGCACTGCAGGCATCTGAAAGGAGAAGGGCAAGGTTATTGTGAGGGAAGTGGAGTAAAGTAAGAGACACCTGCTTATATAATCTACGGCTTTTAAATTGTGGGAAGGAGGGAATGTGTGATGTGAAAAGGATGGTTAATTGTGAGCATACAGTCGTTTGTGATGGTTTCAGCCCCGCAGCTGGGCATGGTCTCAGTCACGGCCACTCCAGCGATAGTGAGAACTATCTATTTCAACATTGTAAGGACATGTGACAATGCCCACTTGTTAGGTGCTCCCTCCAGTTGTATGTTTCCTTGCCCTGCAATATGAAAGGAAGCATTTCAATGAATATGGTGTGATGTGTGTGTGTAGAGTGTTGGTAGATGCCGTGTGGTGCATTGAGCAGTATGTGAGGTTTATGGTGCAGTGGGTCGGATATGACATTTTAAGATGCTTTCATTGATGTTACCAGTCACTTATGGCACTGCACCAAGTTCCTCAGGGTTAGCTTGCATTGACCACCACAGCTATCTCCTCCCACTGTCTTCACATAGTGTGTCTGGGTGGGCTTCCTAGCCCTGGTGGATGTATGACATCTCCCTTTCTCTCAACCTCCAGCAGTAAGACTTCCAGTACAATGTTGAAAACCTCAGCCCATTCGCTCTCATATTGTTCCATTCTTGTGTCTTTTCAACAAAATTACTTCCAACATCTGTCCCAGTCAAAATATAGCTTGTCTTGAAGAGATGCAGGCTGGCTTTAAGTGTAGGCTAGAGTGAACTCATGCTCAGGCATACAACATTCAACAGCATATTTAGTGCTGAATGCAGGCTACAATCATTTAAGTTAGCAGGCACACAATGTTTGTGAGGTGCTTGTATTAGAAACATTGGGCACAGTTTAATTGCTCATCATCATCTCCACACTGTTTTCGGGGAGATCTTTCCCACTTGAAGTGGAACAACAGCTGTTGACTTTCATCAACTTACTGATTTTGGATAGAATAAAACAATGGTGAGTTTGCTATTAAGATGTATATAGATGTTTTCTTCATGAAGCATATTTATGTAATTCCCTTGTGAAGGCCAACACATTTCATGTTTTTGTTTTGCCCTTATGACTGATTAGTCTTCCTGTACAATAAAACAGGAATTGTCCATCAAACACTTAAGTTATTTCCTTGATTAAGTCTGATTCGAGGTTGGTTTTGGATTGTTTATTTCAATGTGATGAAAGTTGACCATTTGAATTTTGTATCTGTTTATTCACCATTGGAAGCTAATTTATCTTCTTTTATCTTTGAGGTAAGATTCTGCATGTGTCAAGATTAATGGAATTGGCAGAGAGCTATTCTATAATGTTGCCCCTTGTGTGGGTTCTAACTTCCAATTTCTTTGCACATGGGATTTTAAGAAGAACTCATTGTAAGCAGCAGGTAAAAATTGCTAGGCACAGTTTGAAATGTTATTCTCCTGTCTCTATTTAGTATTGCTTTGATAATGCGTGGGGTTCATCAATTCAGTAAGTAGTAGCCCAGTTACATAAGACAAGCATCTCATCAACCTGGATATTATGGTAATACAGCAATTCACTTTCATCCCCCATCAGGGAAGAAGGAAAAAGGATATATTACAGAACAGCAATTGGATAATAGCTGATCTAATATTGTTGGTTTCCTGCCCAACAATACTTAACTATCAATCTCAGTTTTGAAGTTTTGAATTGACCTAGCCTCAATTGCTTTTTGGGAGGAGAGTTCCACTGTCCTTTTCATGTAGTGCATTCTGACGTGAATGGCTACTTTAAGGCTATGGCTCTGATTTTACCAGATGCCCACCCCCGGGTGGGCGAGCCTCACAGAACGACATTCTCCGTTGGCCTCGGGCGCAATCCTCTGAGCCTCAGGTGGACGTGCCGGTAAAATTCCGCTCCATGTCTTTTTGTTCTGGACTCTCGAATCAGGGAAAATGTATTAGATAAAGAAAAACAATCAACTGCTTTGATTATCTTAAACATCTTGTAGACCAAGTGATAGAACACTACAGCACAAACTGGCCCTTCGGCCCACAAGTTGCGCCGATCATATCCCTACCTACCAGGCCTATCTATAACCCTCAATCCCATTAAATCCCACGTACTCATCCAGAAGTCTCTTAAAAGACCCCAGCGAGTTTCCCTCTACCACTACTGACGGCAGCCAGTTCCACTCACCCACTACCCTCTGAGTGAAAAACTTATCTCTGACATCTCCTCTGTACCTTCTCCCCAGCACCTTAAACTTGTGTCCTCTCATAGTGACCATTTCAGCCCTGGGAAATAGCCTCCAAGAATCCACCCTATCTATACCTCTCAACATCATATAAACCACTATCAGGTCGCCTCTCAACCTTCATCTCTCCAGGGAGAAAAGATCTAGCTCCCTCAACCTATCCTCATAAGGCATGCCACCCTTATGAGGATAGGTTGAGGGAGCTAGGTCTTTTCTCCCTGGAAAGACGAAGGTTGAGAGGCGACCTGATAGAGGTTTACAAGATGTTGAGAGGTATAGATAAGTGTTCATGTGATGAAGTGGTTATTTAAGAGGTTACATGACGGAAGTGCGTGAGTGTTCCAGGAATGTGCTAGAGTACAAGCATAGAATAGCTGTTCAGCTAGTGAATAAGGTATTATTTGTTACAATCTTTGGTCAGCAGTCTTTAGGAATCCAGTCCTTCTATACGGTGTCAGGAGTTGGCAATATGGCACAAGGACTTCATCACCTTGACCTGCTCATATTTGATGAAAATATTGCAGACAACTGGACCACCTTGGAAAAGGCGTAACGTATATATTGCAGTGTCAGATTATTGGATCATTTTCATAAACTACATGCTCACACCTTACTAAATCTAGCCAGCCCCAAGACTGTCAAAATGTTTGAGTTATTTGTGTTCTAAATGGAGAAGAAAGATGATCAGGAAACAATTCTAAAAAAAGTTTGAGAACATTTGTCTGCCAATAAACATAATACTCAACACACATGCATCCAACTCTACAAATCAAAGATCTGATAAGTTGATACAATCATACACGGCAACTTTAAAATCTTCGCGAAGAAGTGTGCATTTGGCACATTAACTCATTGATGAGGTAACCAGGGATCTAATAGTCTGTGGGGTCCAATCCCATGGACAAGTAGGCATGCAGCCAATCCCCAATACCACAATAACCTTTCTAAGTTCATCCCATGTTACAGTGAAGTTTCAACAATCGCAGGGTGACCAAATATGAATTTTTGACAGTCAAAGACAAGACCTTTTTTATCTGAGTATAATGAGTCTCAGGTGGTGCGACACGGTGATAAAGTGAGACGTAAAGCATTTAGTGTGATTGGTGCTAGTTTTTGCGACCAGAGCCATTTTCCAAGCACCAGATTTCCAGCGTGGTCAGCCTCTCGCTGGAAATGAGTGAGAGACAGGTTAATGTATGGAAATTTATTTTAAATACTGTTTAACATCTATTTAGCGAACCTGGAGCACAATCATTTATGGCCTCGCTGGCAAAGGTTCTCACCAGTGAGGAATAGCCATGCTCCCCATGAACAGGTAGCAGTCGCCTTGGCCTCACCGATGGAACCGGAAAACATTGAGGCCCCCTCCCCGGGGAAGCTGAGGGCAAGGGGGAGGGGATGCCAGACCAAACGTGCCACCATGGCCCCTGGGCAATTCCAGTCTGGCACCTAGGCAATGCCCACGAGGGACCTGGGTGATGCCACGGGGCGGGACTAACGGGGGAGGGGATGGTGGCGATTGGGGTAATGAGGGACAGGCTAATGGGAGAGGGACTAATGGGGCGAGGCTAACGGGGCAGTGCTAATGGGGGGAAGGGGCCTGCTGCCACTCTGAAGCGATTGGTGGGGGAGGGCAGCGGGGCCACGATCGGTGGGGTGTTGGGCTCGCGATCGGTCAGAGCGGTAGGGCGGTTGGCAGGGGCTATATCTCTTTCCTGTCAGACCCCTGCCACTGCTAATGGGCATGTGCAGCATCAGACGCGTGCACATGTGTACTACCTTCCTCTAGAGGCTTTCGGGCGCATTAAACCTCGTCCACAGGCTTCTGCAGCAAGCGACACACACTCAGAATTTTGTAGGCAGAATGCGTATGGGGGGCAGGGGGAGCTGAAAACATGCCCAAAATATGGATCTGAAACTCTCCCAGTTTTAGGTCCGCACAGCACTCAGAAAAAAAATGGTAAAATCACCAGTGTGAGTCAGGGCCTTTGATGCAAAGGTATTGGTCTGACATTCTGGATACGGACTGCATCAAGTCTGTGCTAGGAGGCATCTGTTGATATGATTATCTCGAAAATCAAAGTATTGTATGATTGCAGTGCATGATCCTGAAACTACGATCACGGCCTGTCTACAAACGTGCAGCTGTACTTGGCCGATGCCCATTTGAGAACCTTCCGACCCACTACAAATCAGGCAGGTCATGAGGAAGACATAAACGTCGTGAGGAGCTGTCTTCTCATAAAATCCAGGTGCTTTCCAGGCAGACATCTCAGTCAGACAACTGCATGACATTATCATGGGGGACTGGCCAGACTTGTCAAGGACCTTCTCCATCAACTCTGCACAATTTTTGCCTCAGTGATGAACTAATCATGCTGAATGGACCAATACTATGTAGCTATCGATTCATCATTCTACTTCTCTTTAGAGCAGCACCAGGCAACTTCAACAAGGGGCACCGAGTGTTGGAAGCAACCAGATACAGAGGCAAGGACTCACAATACTGGTCCTTCATGTATTCCAACATGGAAAGGGAAATTTCCAGATGTGCACTGTACAATGCATTCAGGCCACATTGAGCAAATAAACCACTGCATTTACATATGGTCCCAGACCTTCCATGATCATTCAAAGCAGCTGACATTTTTGACTGGGCTGTGTGGCATGGTGGCACTGCTGCTTTACAGCACCGTGAACCTGGGTTCAATTGTGGCCTTGGGTGACTGTCTGTGTGGAGTTTGCACTTTCTTCCCATGTCTGTGTGGGTTTCTTCCAGTTGCTCCAGTTTCCTCCCAAAGATATGCAGGATTAGGTGCATTGGCCATGCGAAACTTGCCCCTTAGTGTCCAAAGGTGAGTAGGTTAGGTGGATTAGCAATGGTAATTGCATGGAATTATAGGGATAAAGTGAGGTTATGGATTTGAGTAACATACTCTTTTGGAGAGTCAGTGCAGAGTCAATGGGCTGAATGGTCTCTTTATGCATTGTAGGGATTTTATTAATTTTATGGATAATCTTTGGAGTGGTAAACAACATTTGATCTCAGTTGACTTATATTCCAGGTGATTTGAACTTGACTACCTGCCAAACAAGATGAGTAACTCAGTTATCGTCCAGCACAAGAGACTCATGACAGACAACATTCGTCAATTCATTTCCACCGAATTTTGAAACTTTGCACACAAATGGGACTCTGAGCATATCGTGAACAGCCCCCTAAAGCCATGGTCTAATGACCTGGTGGAACGAGTGATACATTCAGTTAAACTTCTTCTAGAGAAATGTACCTGGTATCACACAGGTTACTATGCTGTGCTCCTCAGTATTTAAACCCTGTCACAGCAGTGCCTGCCCTTGTCAGCACAGCGACTATTCTCCAGGCGCACCAGGACTACAATTTCTGCTGCCAAAACTCTGCTGCAATTCAAACTTGAAACTAATGAGTGGGGCACTCATGGGACACCGATTAAGAGGGAAACTGCATTATGCTCACAGTGTTCACAGATATGGCCCTCTGACACCTAGTCAAAAGGTCAAAATCTTATGCAGTCATGATAAGTTCACAGCCAAACCCAAAGCTGAACAGTTACACGGTAACCTCAGACAGAACCCAGTATGAAACTGACGTCACCTACAACAGGTATTGAAACCAGCAAAAGCAACTGAACCCCAGCCATCCAGCATACAACACAGGCCCCCTACATCAGTGAAAATGGAAGCCTTTCCAGGAGACTATGCAACAGGCCCTTGCACCCACTGAGCACACCAGTTTAGTGTTCCAGGTCGTCCGCACTGAGGACACTAGCCTGAGAAACTGAGAGCACAGCCAACTGGCACAATCACATGCTCAAACCAAGCACAAGGTATGAGGACTACTAATAAAAACTAGTCTTCAACTATCCTTCATCTTTCTCCTTTACACAACAAAATGGGGGTGTGTGGAGGTCAGAAGGAGACATGATGTTCTCAATCCATGTCTCGTCCTATGTAAATAAGTATGCAGTGCTAGTCTGTTTCATTTTTATGTTAAAAAACAGTTGGTACAGAATTGATGTTTGCTCAGAATGTTGCCATCTCAGCATCACCAGTTGCCCCAACTTAAATGGAAAGATGTATACTGAGTAGTCACATGATAAGAGGCCACGTGATGGAAATGTGGGGGAATCTCTCCAGAGCGCAGGCAGAGTACAAGCATGGAGTAGCTGCTCAGCTCGTTAATAAAGTATTGTTTGTTACAAGTCCTTCAATGCATCACAGTCTTAATCTTTTGTATTCAAGTCTATTTACATAATCTATTGTCATATTTTAAGCATTTTAGCCTCAGCATTGCTATTGTGAATCTGCTCTGCATCCACTCCATGGTGTGGTGCTATTGCGACCAAGTGGAGGTCCACCTCGTGTCAAACGAGGGGCATTCACGCGGCGGGTCGTGCCTGGGCTGCTCTTGGAAGTTCCAGGAGTGGCCTAGGACTTCGTGTCGGTGTGTGTGCTTGATCCTGGACTGGTAGATGGGCGCCGCAACAGCTCAGTGACTAGCACTGCTGGCTGTGCAGGCACATGGATTTGGGCCTGTGTCTGTGGGAGTTTGCGCATTCTCCCTGTGGTTGCGTGGGTTTCCTCCGGGCGCTCCGGTTTCCTCCCACACCCCAAAAATGTGCTCTCAGGCTAATCGGTTTTTACCAAATTGACACTATTTCTTCCCTGAATCTGACTGAGTAGGGTTCCATTCGTAGCCATGCAGGGTAGAATAGGTGCAGGGTGATGTGGCGGCGCGGGCTCGTTGGGCCGAAGGGCCTGTTTCCCGTGCTGGATTGTTCTTTGTTCTTTGTTCTTTGTTTTTAAGTCTGACTGTAAGAGAGTTTATTTTTGTGAGCTTACCAAGGATTTGCTTTGCTAATATTGCCGGAATTCCATTATGTGTATTTGCAATTTCTAAAGGATTAGGCAAACGGGTTTTATGAGTTTAAATAAAGGACAAGATAGTTTTAGTGACTGTATTTCCTGAACAGTCCTTGGGTCTCTCACACATACACCCACACACACACACTCACACACACCCACACACCCACACAACTCACACCCACACACATACACCCACACACACATACACACACCCACACACGCACACACACTCACACACTCACACCCACACACACTCACACATCCATACACACACCCACACACACACACTCACACACACCCACACACCCACACAACTCACACCCACACACATACACCCACACACACATACACACACCCACACACACACACACACTCACACACTCACACCCACACACACTCACACATCCATACACACACCCACACACATACACACACCCACACACGCACACACACTCACACACTCACACCCACACACACTCACACATCCATACACACACCCACACACACACACTCACATACACACCCACACACACACACACACACGTTAATACAGATGATACAATAAGACTTTAAAGGTATTTCACAGTTTGTGAGGAAGATAATCAAACAAAGATATACATTGAAGACCCATCAGAGGGACTGGAAACATTGGCCAGAATTTTCCAGCTCTTCATGTTGGTGGGGTTGTCTGGTCCCATTCATCCTGTTAGAGTGACTGGAGATTTGTCTGAGTGCAAGTTATCTATCTTAGCTGGTAAATAGTACTCCATTGACTTAATAGGATTATAGATTTTTGTTAACCTAGCAAAACAAGTAGAATTAAAACTTTCAATATTTAAAAATGGGGCAGCATGTTGGCACAGTGGTTAACACTGCTGCCTCACGGCGTCAAGGACCCGGATTCAATTCCAGCCTCGGGTCACTGTCTGTGTGGAGGTTGCACATTCTCCCCATGTCTGCATGGGTTTCCTCCGGGTTCCCTGCTTTCCTCCCACTGTCCAAAGATATATGGGATAGGTTGATTGGCCATGCTAAATTGCCCCTTAGTGTCAGGTGGGCTAGCAAGATAAATAGTTGGAGTACGGGGATAGGGCCTGGGAGGGTTTGTTGTTGGTGCAGACATGATGGGCCAAATGGCCTCCTTCTGCACTTTTGGGATTCTGTGATTCTATGATGATTTTAAAAAAAGTGTATTGTCATTCCAGCTACCCAGAATTGAATGCATTTGGGTCTAACTGAAATTCTGTATTGCAGCCCTCTTAAGATAAAGGTTCCATTAATCCTTCAAACTATTCTTGTGCTTGTCCAACAGCTTTTAATAATTTTGGTACTTGGACCCCTAAATCTTTCTGCTGCTCTATGGTTCCTAATACCTTACCATTTGGAACATGCTCTGACCTATCATTTTGGGTCCAAAGTGGAGGATTTCCTTCTTTCCCACCCTGAGCCCCATCATAATTTATCCCATTATCTTAATCTATCAATGCCCCTTTGTAACTTTCTACTTCTGCCTATGCTATGCACTGTGTCTAGTAAACAGAGGTAACACAACTTAGTGTTGTCATCAATCTTAAATATAATTCTTTATTTCTTTACGTATTTCATTCACACGTGTAGTGAAAAGCTGAGGACCCCAGTACAGATCCTGAGCTCTCACTGTGGATCCTCAAGGGACACCACTTGTGACATCCCGCATTAATTAGATGCTTCAGTCATATGTTAAAAATCCTTGCAGTGTGAGTTACTTTTCAAAATAGTTCTATTACATGAATTAATTAACCTGTTTTAGTTTATCACAATGAGGTATTTTCTCAAAAGATTCATGTCTCCTTTCAACCCTTGTTAGGAGTGTATAAATAATCTATAGAATTTGACATTCCAATTATGACTTCTGAATGCTAGTTCTTAAGGCATTGACAAAATTCAATTCTATTTGAAGTTTTCATTATTTATTTTGTATAGAACAGTTTTTATTTCAGGCAACAAAGGTCTCAAGATGTGTTTGGAACATGATGGAAAACTTCTTTTCTTTTGTTACAATGGTGGTGAGCAGTGATGCTTGACTGGCCTTCATAGCGAGGGGGATTGAATATAGGAGTAGGGAGGTCTTGCTACAGCTGTATAGGGCATTGGTGAGGCCGCAGCTGGAGTACTGTGTGCAGTTTTGGGCGCCGCACCTGCGCAAGGATATTTTGGCCCTGGAGGGAGTGCAGAGGAGGTTTACTCGGCTGATACCGGAGTTGAGGGGATTGAGCTATGAGGAGAGGCTGAATAAACTAGGCTTGTACTCGTTAGAGTTTAGAAGAATGAGGGGAGATCTCATTGAGACGTATAAGATGATGAATGGGATGGATAGGATAGAGGTGGAGAGACTCTTCCCGCTCAAAAAAGACAGTAGGACTAGGGGGCACAGCCTCAAGATAAAGGGGGGGCGGTTTAGAACAGAGTTGAGGAGGAACTTCTTCACTCAAAGGGTGGTGAATCTCTGGAATTCTCTGCCCGTTGAAGTGGTGGAGGCTGCCTCGCTAAATATTTTTAAGAAACGGGTTGATGGGTTTTTGATAAGAGAGGGGATTAAGGGTTATGGGGAGAGGGCAGGAAGGTGGAGCTGAGTCACGACAGATCAGCCATGATCTTATTGAATGGCGGGGCAGGCTCGAAGGGCCAGATGGCCTACTCCTGCTCCTATTTCTTATGTTCTTATGTTCTTATGTTGGGAGTGGTGCGAATGTTTGCCAACTCTGATTGAACGTATTTCTGTAGATTTATGACATGACCTCCTGCCTCCAACCTCCACACCTCCACACTCTCTCCACTGGTGGAGGTGCCAATTAGAAAGTGAAGTCCCTTCATTGCCGAGATGGATGATTCCTAACCATCAGTCTAACATCTTGTGATAACTTCTGTTTACTAGTTATAGAAATATGGAAGTTACAAAGTTCAAACTTTTTTTCTCTTTTAAAAGGTCATATTTATTATTCATGTCAATTTTCTCCCTTGTTGCTTGCACTGTGTTCTAAGGATTGGTCTTTAGCTCCTGGAGAAAGCAGGGCACTCCTTGGAGGGTTGACAACATGAGTTAGGTTGATTGGCCGTTTTCAATTGCCATAGTGTGAGGGAGATTAGCAGGGTAAATGCGTAGGGTACAAGGATAGGGCTTGGGTGGGATTGTTGTCGGAGCAGTCAGGAGATACGATAGTGACTTGACAAATACGTGACTAGGATGGGAATAGAGGGATATCGTTCCTTGAAGAGTAAGAGGTTTTAGTTCAATTGGGCAGCATGGTTGGTGCAGGCTTGGAGGGCCGAAGGGCCTGTTTCTGCACTGAAATTTTCTTTGCTCTTTCTCAATGGGCTGAATGGCCTCTTTCTGCACTATAGGAATTCTGGGATGCTTATGTTGCAGTGCTTGTTATTCATGAAAGAACAGCACGAAGTACTTGCTCCTGTCGAATTGAACACAAGCCCCCACTAAGGATCCTACAACTGAGCACCTTAAAGAGACAGTGATTCAGATGAAGTATTTTATTTTGTTTGTGATATCAGAACAATATGTAATAAAATTTTCTGTTCTGGTGCAGATCATATGCTAGTTGCTATTACAAAAATGTTATGAAATGTTAGAATTATAGCTATTGAGGGAAATTCATTAAGATAAAAACAATTTACTATGGATGCTAGAATTGAAACAAAAACAGAAAATGCAGGAAATTTCAGCAGGTCTGACAGTATTTGCAGAGGCACAATAGAGGTAATGTTAACTCTATTCTCTCTCCACAAATGTTGTCAGACCTGAGATTTTCCAATCTTTTCTGTTTTTGTTTTAGGGAAATTCATTGCTCTGTTGCTATTCTTGGCTTTAAAGAATACTATCTACTAGAGGTTTTCATTGAGTTATTTATTTATTTGGCATACGCAAGCTCAGTAATTATTAGCGATGTGACAGAAATTTTGCCAACAGTGCTATCAAAGAGCACTTACTCGCTAACAACCTGCTCATCAATGCTCAGTTTGGGTTCTGCTGAGGACACACGGCTCCAGAACTCATTATAGTATTGTTTCAAATATAGACAATAGAACTGAACTCAGAGGTGTGGTGAGATTGACTGCTTTTGACATCAAAGAAGCATCTGACCAAGTGGACATCAATGGGTAAAATTGAAGTCATGGAATCAGGTGGAAAACTCACAAAAGTCACAAGGAAGGTGATTATGGTTATTGGAGGTCAATCATCTCAGCCCCGAAACATCACTGCAGGAATTCCTCAGGATTGAAGTGTAAGCTTTTATATCACCACGCATACATTTCATCCTGACTGAAGAACTTCCTTGGACTTAATCTAAATACATAATCCATTTACGAACAAGCACCGTGTAATATCATAAAGCATAATGGTTTTTCCCATTACCACTGGCTAGATAAAAAAGAAGTGAATCTAGCAAGATTAAATGAGGAATAAGACAGATGAACTAAGGGCACAGATAGGCACGTGGGATAATGATATCATAGCTATGACTGAGACTTGCTGAAAGATAGTCAGAATTGGCCACCCAACATTCCCGGTTATAGGGTATTCAGATGTGATAGAGAAAGGGCTAAAGCAGTGGGACACCACCGTGGCACACTTGTTAGCACTGCTGTCTCATAGTGCGAGGAACCTGGGTTCGTTTCTGGCGTCAGGCCACTGTCATTGTCTGTCTGGAGTTTGCACATTCTCCCCGTGTCTGTGTGGGTTTCCTCCGGGTCCTCTGGTTTCCTCCCACGGTCCAAAGATGTGTGGGTTAGGTGGATTGGCCATACAGTTTGCCCCTTAGTGTCAGGGAGATTAACAGGGTAAATATGTGATGTTATGGGGATAGGGCCTCTGTGGGTTTGTTGACAGTGCAGGCTCGATGGGCTGACTCAATTCCTTCTGCACTGTAGATTCTTATGTTTCTATGATTCTAAGTGGTGGGGAAGGGGTGCAATTAATTGTAACAGTGAGGAGGGATAATATCCTGAAGCAATCATCAATGAGGCCATGTGGGTAGAAGTAAAAAACACAAAAGGGGCAGACACACTGTTGGGTGTGTACTATAGCCCAAGCACTCATGGAGAGTTCGAGGATCAAATACCTAATCACATTTCAGAAATATGTAAAAATTATATGGCAGTAAAGTGATGGATTTTAACTACCCAAATATTAACTGGGATAGTTTAGGTGGGAAAGGAGGAAGATTCTTAAATTGAATGCAGGAGAACTTTTTAAGCCAGTACTTAAAAAAGAGCAGGCAATCCTGTACCTAATATTCAGAAATGAACATGGACAGGCAGAAGGAGTATCAGGTAAACATTTTGGAGATAGTGACTATGATTCAATTAGAGATAGGATAGTTATGGAAAAGGATAGGGGTGGGCTGGGAATAAAAGTTCTTAAATCGGGAAAGGCAAATTTTACTAAGGTAAGATAAAATTTGGCCCAAGTGAACTGGGAGCAACTACTTGCAGATAAAATTGTGTCGGAGCAGTGGGAGACCTTCAAGGAGGAGATGATGAGGGTACAAGGCAAATATGTTTCCGTAAAGAGAAAGAATGGGACCAAGAAGCCTGGATATCAAAGGCCAAAAAGGTCAAGATTTGAAGCTTGTGCGAGATGCTGAGGGCTCAATGTATCAAAATGTGAAATTATACACTTTGGTAGGAAGAATAAATGAGCTGAACTTTATTTAAATGGGGAAAACTGCATAGAGAGATTTGGGATCCTTGTGCATAAATTGTGAAAAGCTAGCATGCATGTTCAGAAGGTTTTAGGGAAGGCAAATGTAGTGTTGGCCTTTATTTCAAAGAGAATCGAGTCTACAAATAGGGTAAGTCTTGCTAAAACTATGCAAGACACTGGTTAGACCACACCTGAAATACTGTGAATAGTTCTGGTCCCGTTATCTAGAGAAAGAAGTACAGACAACTTCAAAGCAGCTAAGTGTTTTCAGTTCCTGTTTTCTAGAATCTCTAAAAAGCCGGCTGTCATGTTTTCTGTGATGCATAAATTTGCATCGATCAGGTGGGTGAATCCTACCTCACAGGCACCACTAAAGCCAATGGAAAACAATTCGGTTCTCCCACTGGAGGGATCACTGAGTGAACCGTGCCCCGTTTGTCTCAATAAGTTGCCTCTCATTCTTCTAAACTTCAATAAGTACAGTCTCAACCTACTGAAGCTCTCCTCACGAGAAATTCTTGCCATATCTGGGATCAACTTTGTGAACTGCCTCCAGTGCCAGGACCATTGCTCAGTTTGTTAACACTTTTAGTTTTTTAATATCCAAAGAAATTCTTCATATTTCTGGCTGGTTTTCTCTCATACTCTCATTTTTCCAAACTTATTGATCTTTTAATCATTTTTTGCTGTTCTTTATATTCTGTCCAATCTTCTAGAGCTGCCACACATCCGTGCTCAATTATATGCTTTTTTTCTTTAAGTTTGATACTATCTTTAATGTTTTTACTTATTGATGGATGGTGGGTCCTCTCCTTAGAGTTTTTATTTCTCATTGGAGTGTACCTATTCGGTGTATTCTGAAATATTCCTTTTTTATGTCTGCCATTGCATTTGTATTGATCTATCCTTCAACCCAGGTTTTCCCAAACATTTTCCAGCTGCAGAACTCCTCAGGATCTCTCGAGCGCATCAGGAAACTCCAAATATTTTTGCCATGTTGACAAAATATTTCAATCTCCTTCTACGAATTCCATCCCAAGCCGTTTCCCCCACTCCCAACTTCAGTCACTCCCATGGCCCCCTGTCACACGAATCCTCTCCCACCATCCTCCTCTCCTCCCAAATTCCCCTCACATATTATTTGCCAGGATTTATTTTTTTTTAAATCCATTCTCAGGTTGGAGTTAACACTGCCAAACTAACAATTTCTCTTACTGGCCTCTGCCATCGCTTCTCCACTGCATAGATCACACTTCTGCTCACTCAGCCACTTTTCTGCCCAGCAACAAAACAAATCAAATTGGTCGATCAGAGCCTTGCCTCTCTTAAGCATTGGCTAACAATAGGCTCCTATCGGAAGCCAATCCTCAGAGAGGTGGGGTCTGGTTGGTCAATTTGATTTCTTTGTTTTTCTTTGAATTATGACCATTGGTCTTTTATGAATCTTTGCTTTCACCAAGCCCCTTGAGGCTTTTTGCGCAGTTAGCTCACTTTGCTTTCATGCCCTCATACATGTCCTTATTTCAGCTCAAAATATTTCCTTTGTCTTCCTCAAACTGATTGTAAAATTAAAATATATTGGCCTGGAACTTCCTGGCTCCCTAATGTCAGATTTGGGGCTAACCTAACATTTCACTGGGGGATATTTCTTGGATGTTCCAGGTAAGGGTTTACCCAGCAATTGTCCAGAAGCACTAACTTCCCCTGGACAATTGCGCTGGGCTAGGAACCATTCGACAAGTAATTTAAATCGTGAACTTCAGATGGTTGGACCAGCTTTCTACTAATAACTATTCTAAAGAGAAAGAAATAAAACCACTTCTAACTTCAGCATAGAGTCATAGAGGTTTACAGCATGGAAACAGGCCCGTTGGCCCGACTTGTCCATGCCGCTTTGTTTTAAACACCCAAGCTAGTCCCAATTGCCCGCACTTGGCCCATAACCCTCTATACCCATCTGACCCATGTAACTGTCTAAACGCTTTTTAAAAGGACAAAATTGTACCCGCCTCTACTACTACCTCTGGCAGCTTGTTCCAGACACTCACCACCCTTTGTTTGAAAAAATAATCCCACTGGACCCTTTGTATCTCTCCTCTCTCACCTTAAACCTATGCCCTCTAGTTTTAGACTCCCTTACCTTTGGGAAAAGATATTGACTATATAGCTCATCTATTCCTGTCATTATTTTATAGACTTCTATAAAATTAGCCCTCAGCCTTCTACGCTCCGGAGAAAAAAGTCCCAGTCTATCCAGCCTTTCCTTAACTCAAACCATCAAGTCACGGTAGCATCCTAGTAAATCTCTTCTGCACTCTTTCTAGTTTAATAATATCCTTTCTCTAATAGTGTGACCAAAACAATAACTGTAACTATAATAGACAGTCTTCCAAGTGTGGCCTTACCAACATCTTGCACAACTTCAACAAGATGTCCGAACACCTGCATTCAGTGTTCTAACCAATGAAACCCAGCATGCTGAATGCCTTCTTCACCACTCTGTCAACCTGTGACTCCACTTTCAAGGAACTATGAACCTGTAGCCTTAAATCTTTTTGTTCTGTAACTCTCTCGAGCACCCTCCCATTAACTGAGTCAGTCCTGCCCTGGTTCATTCTACCAAAATGCATCACATTGCATTTATCTAAATTAAACTCCATCTGCCATTCGCAGCCCACTGCCCAATTGATCAAGATCCCTTTGCAATCCGAGATAACCTTCTGCAAACTTACTAACCATGCCTCCTATATTGTCATATAAATCGTTAATAGAAATGATAAATAATAGTGGACCCAGCACCGATCCCTGAGGCACACTGCTGGTCACAGGTCTCCAATTTGTGATCAAGCCAATTTTGTATCCATTTAGCAACCTCATCTGGATTTAATCTTATGCAACAACCAACCATGTGGTACCTTGTCAAAAGCCTTGCTAAAGTCCATGTAGGCAACATCAACTGCACTGCCCTCATCTACCTTCTTGATTACCCCCTTCAAAAAACTCAATCAAATTTGTGAGACATGATTTTCCATTCATAAAGCTAAGCTGACAGTCCCTAATCAGTCCTTGTGTCACTAAATGCCTGTAGATCCTGTTTGTCAAAATACCTTCCAACAACTTACCTACCACAGGTGTGAGACTCACCAGCCTGTAGTTCCCTGGCTTTTCCCTGCAGCCCTTTTCAAACAAAGGCACAACATTTACCATCCTCCAAACTTCAGGCACCTCACCCATGACTATCGATAATTCAAACATCTCTGCTAGGAGACCCATAATTTCCTCCCTAGTCTTCCACAATGTCCTGGGGTACACTCCATCACGTTTTGGGGATTTATCCACCTTGATGCGCTTTAAGATTTTCAGCACCTCCTTCTCTGTAATATATACACTCCTCAATACATCACTATTTATTTCCCCAAGTTCCCTAACATCCATGCTTTTCTCAACAGTAAGTACTTCTGAGAAATATTAATTTAGGAACTCACCCATTTCTTGTGGATTAGCACATGGATGGACCTTGTTGATCCTTAAGAGGCTCTACTCTCTCCCTAGTTATTCTTTTGGCCTTTATCTATTTGTAGAAGCTCTTTGGATTCTGCTTTGCCTTATCTGCCAAAATAATCTCATGTCCCCTTTTTGCCCTCCTGATTTCTCTCTTAACTCTGCTCCCATGCCCTCTATACACTTCAAGGGATTCACTTGATCCCAGATGTCTATGCTTTGCATGTGCCTCCTTCTTCTTCTTGACCAGGGCTTCAATATCCTGAGTCATCCAGGCTTCCCTACTTCTACCAGCCTTGCCCTTCACTCTAAGAGGAATGTGCTTATCCTGAACCCTGGTTAATTCACTTTTGAAAGCCTTCCACTTACCAGGCGTCCCTTTGCCTTCCCAGGGATTCCCCCAATTAACTGTTGAAAGTTCCTGCCTGATACCATCAAAATTGGCCTTGTCCCAATTTAGAATTTTAACTTTTAGGCCAGACCTATTGTTCTCCATAGCTATCTTAAAACTAATAGAATTATGGCCACTAGTCCCAAAGTGATCCCTCACTAACAATTCTGTCACCTGCCCTTCCTTTTTTCCCCAAGAGGAAGTCAAGTTTTGTTCCCTCTCTCGTCACATACTGAATGAGAAATTCTTCCTGAATACACTCAACAAATTTCTCTCCATCCAACCCTCTGCTACTACGGCTCTCTCAGTGTTTAAAGTAACTACTTAGCCCATCAATTTGGTCCTTAATCAGGGACAGCTTTTTGTAATGTTTTTACTTATTAATGGATGCTGGCATTTTTAGCATTTTTAGCAAAATTTAGCATTTTTATTTCTCATTGGAGTGTATCTATTCTGTGTATTCTGAAATATTCCTTTTCATGTCTGCCACTGCACCTGTCACACAAGTGTGCCCCTGACCACACTTTGGAAGCTCCACCTTGTTGGCTGTTTATCAGGGGCTTCATATTCTAACAGGCCCACCTCCAGTTGAAGTGAATGGGCAACTTAGCATAGCCAATCCAGCTAACCGGCACATCTTTGGACTGTGGGAGGAAACTGGAGCACCTTGGGGAAACCCATGCAGACACGGGGAGAATGTGCAAACTCTGCCCGGACATTTATCAAGGCTAGAATCGAACCCAGGTCCCCAGTGCTGTGAGAGACCAATGCTGAACACAGTGCCATCATGCCATGCCATGATTTGATAGCCTACATTTTTAAAATTCATTTGTGGGACGTGGGCATTGTTGGCCAGTGATTCCCTGAATTCTATGCTCATGTTTCTGGGATGGAACATGAGCCGACAGATACTAAAAACTCATAAACACCAGCAACTACCACGACCAGAAACTCAAAGTGATTGTTGGTTTCTGTCGTGCCAATAAAGTATGACTCCAAACACAATTCTGGTTATCCCCTTCCCACCTTCTTTCCCAGCTCCACTTAAGAACATAAGAACATAAGAAATAGGAGCAGGAGTAGGCCATCTGGCCCTTCGAGCCTGCCCCGCCATTCAATAAGATCATGGCTGATCTGTCGCGGCTCAGTTCCACATTCCGGCCCTCTCCCCATAACCGTTAATCCCCTCTCTTATCAAAAACCCATCAACCCGCTTCTTGAAAATATTTAGCGAGGCAGCCTCCACCACTTCAACGGGTAGAGAATTCCAGAGATTCACCACCCTTTGAGTGAAGAAGTTCCTCCTCAACTCTGTTCTAAACCGCCCCCCCCCTTTATCTTGAGGCTGTGCCCCCTAGTCCTACCGTCTTTTTTGAGCGGGAAGAGTCTCTCCACCTCTATCCTATCCATCCCATTCATCATCTTATACGTCTCAATGAGATCTCCCCTCATTCTTCTAAACTCCAACGAGTACAAGCCTAGTTCATTCAGCCTCTCCTCATAGCTCAACCCCCTCAACTCCGGTATCAGCCTAGTAAACCTCCTCTGCACTCCCTCCAAGGCCAAAATATCCTTGCGCAGGTGCGGCGCCCAAAACTGCACACAGTACTTCAGCTGCGGCCTCACCAATGCCCTATACAGCTGCAGCAAGACCTCCCTACTTTTATATTCAATCCCCTTCGCTATGAAGGCCAGCATCCCATTCGCCTTCCTGACCACCTGCTGCACCTGCAAGCTGGGTTTTTGCGACTCATGCACAAGGACCCCGAGGTCCCTCTGCACCGTCGCCTGCTGCAGTTTTTCGCCACGTAAGTAATAGTCCTTCCTACCATTCTTCCTTTCAAAGTGGACCACCTCACATTTGCCAACATTAAATTCCATTTGCCATTTCCTGGCCCATTCGCCCAGCCTATCTAGATCCTTCTGCAGACTCTCCACACCCTCCGCACAATTTGCCGTTCCCCCAATCTTGGTGTCATCCGCAAATTTCGACACCTTACATTCGGTTCCCTCCTCCAGATCATCTATATAAATGGTAAAAAGCTGAGGCCCCAGCACCGACCCCTGGGGCACCCCACTAGTCACCATCCGCCAATCCGAATAGCACCCATTGACCCCCACTCTCTGCCTCCTATTTGACAACCAATCCTCTATCCACGCTAACACCCTACCCCCAACTCCAAGTCCCCTGACCTTCTGCAATAACCTCTTATGAGGTACTTTGTCAAACGCCTTCTGAAAATCCAAAAAGACCACATCCACCGGCTCTCCTCTATCCACCGCCCTAGACACATCCTCATAGAACTCCAGTAAATTTTTCAGACACGACTTCCCTTTAATGAAACCGTGCTGCGTCTGCTCTATCAAGCAATTCCCTTCAAGATGCCTTGCAATTTCCTCTTGATTGACAGATTCTAACATTTTACCTACCACAGACGTTAAACTAACCGGCCTATAATTCCCTGCCTTTTGCCTGGCACCCTTCTTAAACAACGGCGTAACATTAGCCGTTTTCCAATCTTCCGGCACTTCCCCGGAATCCGGCGACGTCTGGAAGATAACCACCAATGCATCTACTATAACCTCCGCCATTTCTTTCAGGACCCTCGGATGCATTCCATCCGGTCCTGGCGACTTGTCCACAATCAGCCCCTCCAGTCTGTCGAGCACCACCTCTCTAGTAACAGTAATGTCATTAAGACCCTCCAGTCCTCCCACCTTTCCATCGCTAACACCCGGCAAATTATTCACATCCTCCTCCGTGAAGACAGAAACAAAAAAGTTATTCAATACCTGAGCCATTTCCCCATCCCCTACCACTAGCTCCCCTTTCTCATCCTCTAAAGGACCAATGTTCACCCTAGCCAGCCTCTTCCTTTTTATATATTTATAAAAACTCTTGCTATCCTTTTTTATATTAAGCACTAGCCCAGCTTCATAGTTTCTCCTACCCTCCTTTATCAACTTCTTTGTCAATCTTTGTTGACATTTAAACCTCTCCCAATCCTCTTCTCGCCCACTCCTCTTCGCTACTCTAAATGCCTCTGCTTTTAATTTAACACTTTCCTTCACCTCCTTCGTTATCCACGGCTTATTACCTCTCCTCCTATGGTCCTTTTTGACCATCGGAATAAATTTCTGCTGAGCACCAAGAAAGATCTCCTTAAAGATCCTCCACTGCTCCTCAGCAGACCCTCCCTCCAACGCACTCCCCCAGTCCATATTCGCCAATTCTTCTCTCATCCTACCGTACTCCCCTCTATTCAAACAAAGGACGTGTGTCCGGGAACCCACTTTCTCCTCCTCCATCTGCACCAGAAACTCTACCATACAATGATCACTCTCTCCAAGAGGATCCTTCACCTCAAGGTCCCTAATTCTACCCGCCTCATTACATAGCACCAGATCCAAGATAGCTCGCTCCCTCATCGGCTCCAACACACACTGTTTAAGGAAATTATCCCTGCAGCATTCCAAGAACTCCTCCTCGAGCCCACCGTGTCCAACATGGGTCGACCAATCAATATGCAGATTGAAATCCCCCATAACTACGGCCGTCCCATTCCTGCACACCGCACTTATTTGCGTGTTAACAGCCCGCCCCACCTCCAGATCATTATTCGGGGGCCTATAGACGACACCCACCAGCGTCTTCCTCCCTTTGCTGTTCCTAATCTCTACCCACAACGATTCCACGTTCTGCTCCTTGGCTCCAATATCATCCCTTGCTACCACCTTGATGCTATCCTTAATCAGCAGAGCTACGCCCCCCCCCTTTTCCCACCCGCCTATCCTTCCTAAACACTTGATACCCTTGGACATTCAGCTCCCAGTCCCTATCACCTTGCAGCCACGTCTCTGTAATGGCCACCAGATCATGTCCTTTCGTGTCGATCTGCACCACCAGCTCATCCATTTTATTCCAAATGCTTTGTGCATTCAGATACAGCACTTTCATCCCAGCCTTCACCTGGACCCTATTTGCCGTAACGTCACCAACCCTACTCATGCCCCCTACTCCCTCTATTATTGGGACATCCTCGGCCTCTTCCCTTACCTGTACCCTCTCCTTAACTTTAGACCTCGTAAGGTCACCTACCCTCGCACCCCCCCCCCCCAATTGGTTTAAAGCCCTGTCTACAGCCCTCTTTACTCGATTCGCCAGCACTCTGGTCCCAGCACAGTTCAGACCAACCCCATCCCGCCCGAACAGGTCTCACTTACCCCAATACTGGTGCCAATGCCCCATAAATTCAAACCCATTCCTCCCACACCAATCCCTGAGCCATCCATTCATTTCCTTAATCCTGTCAACCCTACGCCCGTCTGCACACGGTTCAGGCAGTAGCCCAGAGACGACCACCTTGTCGGTTCTACTTTTTAATTCCATTCCCAGCTTCTCATACTCCCTCACCAGATCCTCAGCCCGCACTTTGCCTACGTCATTGGCACCCACATGCACCACAACGACCGGATTCTCACCCTCCCACTCCAGGTTCCTCTATAGCCCAGCTGCGACATCCCGTACCCGAGCACCGGGCAGACAACACACCCTTCTGTGCACTTTGTCATTGTGACAAAGGACAGTGTCAATACCCTTCACCCCACTGTCCCCAATTACTACTGCATTCCTTTTCCCCTTCTCTTTGCCTATGTCCTGCTGCATCACTGTACCGTGTGCAATTTGCTCACCAACCTCACCTGCCTCGTCCTCTTCCAGACTGGCAGCAAGAACCTCAAACCTGTTATGCAGATTAAGAGGCTGAGGCCTCCGCTCCTCACCCCCCTTCCTCTTCCCAGCAGCCCCCTCTTGTCCCTGACCCTTAGAGTTAGCCAGTCTAGGGGGGGTGGATGTCACTTGCACCCCATTGACAATGGCACCCTCTCTCCCCCTGATGAGCCTCAGTGTCTGTAGCTCAGAGGCCAGCTCATTTACCCTGAGCTGGAGCTCCTCCAGCAACCTGCACTTACTGCAGACATGGTCACTGGGATGGACCCTGGGGTCCACCAGTTCCCACATCATACAGAAACCACACATCACATGCCCCTCCATTATTCACAGTAGTAGGTTTGAGAAAAAAAAAATTTTTTTCTTTGTTTTTTCAAAGAAAATCACCTGGCCTTTTTTCCTTCCAGCCCTTTTTTGATATTAAGCCCTATTAGCTCACTCTGCTTCCCACTCACTCCGCTGCCCGCTGTCTACACCAGGCCTCCTTTTAAACCTGGCGCTGATTTAAAGCAGGCTAGTCCACAACTCTTTTCTAAACACTCCCTCAGAATTCTTAAAGCAGTAAATACAATAAAATAAATGCTTTAAACAGTTCTACAAAGAACAAAGTGCTTTAAACTTATTTTAAACAGGTTTTTAACAGGTAAATTCTTAGCTTTCTCTCTGCTCCAGCAAACAATGAAAGGCTTCACCGTGTGGCCCTGATAATTAATTAAATTAAAGCAGGCTAGTCCACAACTCTTTTCTAAACTTCATCCTCCTTTCTCCTGATGAACTTTCAAAGGATAAATTAGGTTGAGCTAAGTTAAGAAGACAAAGATAAAATGGGATGGAAAGACAGATAACTGAGACATTTCCAACTTAGTTCATACACTTTCTGCTGTCTTTCCAACCTCAAAGGGAAAAATCCCTAATTATTATATTTGACATCATATGCATAATAATTATAAAGTGCTTTTGTTCCAGTTGAAGTGAATGGGAAATGGCATTGCTACTTGATAATAGCACTGGCATATTGCAGCTGTTTTGAAGGTCCTTGGAGCTGCTGCAGGTCTAATTAAAACGTATTAGTTTTTCCATATAAACCAATCTCAAGTAAGAGGCTGCAGCTGTTTGCGTAACTGATTCCATTAAGCTCTGCACTAAGGAAATACTTTGTCATAATAGAGGGATCAAAGACCTGCAGCAACACAGTGATTTGTTAGTGGGCGTGATTAATCAATTATAAGTTATCCATCAGTGAAAATATCACATCATGGGGCTGGTGTCCTTCCTTCCACCCAACCCTGGTACATTGCAATGCCGTCTTTGTAATTTTTGAATTATATATAATCAATTTGTCACAATGTTCAGAAAATGGCATCTCAAGGTGCAGAGGTCAGGGAAAAGGTTGAGCAGTGAATAAAGAAATAGGCTAAAACAAAACTTTGTGCTTAAGGCGATGGATATGCTGACCCTTCTTTCTGCACGTCTCTGGGCCGTTCTTTCTTAACTTATTTACAGTCTTCATTTATGATTTTCCTTTCAGTGTTGTTGTTTTAAATGTCATTTTATATTTTTGGTTTCCATTCTCCACCAACATAATTGTTTTCACGAAAAGGAAACATCTGTTCAAGGTCTTTTGTTCTTTGTGCTCTAAGCTTACTAAATGTAAACATAACATAACATAATGTAAACTCAATCTGCTGTTTTTATTCATTCAAATACAGTCATCACTTAATGGCAGAGTACAATGTTTTATGTTTGTATGGTATGGATACATGTTATCTATTGATGATGAGGCAACAGACAGGATTCTCCAGGTCGATATCAACAGCACCATGGATGACCCACCGGTAGTAGCCGAAGTCACGAAAGCTGTCAGCCAGCTATCCAGTGGCAAAGCCCCAGGGGCAGATGCCATACCCGCAGAGATCTATAAAGCTGCTGGTCCTGCACTTATCAAGAAGCTCACCGAGTTGTTCCAGTCTTTTTGGAAGCAAGGATCCATTCCTCAGGGACTTAAAGATCCTTCCATCGTACACCTCTACAAGAGGAAGGGCAATCGGCAAGTATGCGACAACCACCGAGGAATCTCGCTGTTCTCCATCACAGGAAAAACCCTCGCAAGAGTCCTGCTAAATTGTCCGGTCACTCATCTGGAGCTGGGCCTGCTTCCAGAGTCACAGAGTGGCTTCCACAAAGGCTGTGGGACTACTGACATGGCTTTTGCTGTGCACCAACTTCAGGAGAAATGTCAGGAGCAGAATCATGAGCTCTACACAACCTTTGTTGATCTTGCAAAAGCCTTCGACACTGTAAGCTGACAAGGCCTGTGGAGGATCATATCAAAGTTTGGCTGCCCCCCCCAAATTCATTCAGATGGTACGCCAGTTCCATGATGTCCAGAGCACTGGGTGGCAGAGAATCCTCTGAAGCATTCCCAGTCACTAATGATGTCAAACAGGGCTGTGTGCTCGCACCCACACTGTTCAGCATGATGTTTACTGCCACACTGAATGATGCCTTTCCAGGACGGTGTTACTGGAACCAGCCTCAAGTACAGAGTGGATGGGAAGCTCTTCAACCTGAGGAGACTTCAAGCTATTACCAAAGTGAAAGAGACTGTTCTGAGAAACTTCCTCTTTGCCGATGACTGTGTCCTGTATATTGGCTCAGAAAAAGTCTGACAACACCAGGTTTTAGTCCAACCGATTTATTTGATAATATTCTCACAAGCTTTCGAGGTTACCCTCTTCGTCAGGTGAATGGAGAGTTCTGGCTATCGACACCACATATTGGCTCAGAGCCAGAGATGCAAGTGAGTATGGACAAATTTTCCATGGCTTGTGACAACTTTGGACTCACCATCAACATTAAATAGACTGAGGTCATGCACCAACTTGCTCCTCATGCACTGTACACAGAACCCATACTCACAATCAAAGGGCAGAAACTACAGGCAGTGGACCAGTTCACTTATCTTGGCAGTACCCTCTCCCAAGCAGAGACTATTGATGCAGAAGTTAACTGCACAATAACAAAGGCAAGTCCTGCTTTCGGTAATCTGCGCTGCACTGTATGGGAACATCGAAAAATCAGCCCAGCAACAAAACTGAAGGTCTACAGCGCCATGGTACTCACTACCCTCCTGTAGTGACCAGCACCCTTATGACTGGCATGGTAGCACCATGATTAGCACTGCTGCTTCACAGCTCTAGGGTCCTGGATTCGATTCCTGGCTTGGGTCACTGTCTGTGTGGAGTTTGCACGTTCTCCTCTTGTCTGTGTGGGTTTCCTCTGGGCACTCTGGTTTCCTCCCACAGACCAAAATGTACAGGTTAGGTTGATTGGCTGTGCTAAGAAATTGCCCCTTAGTGTCCAGGAATGCGGAGGTTCAAGGGATTGGTGGGTGTAATATGTAGGGATATGGGGGTAGGGCCTGGGTGGAATTGTGTTTGGTGTAGACTCGATGGGCCAAAGGGCTACTTTCTGCACTGTAGGGTTCTATGGTTCTATGGCCGTTGTTTAAGAAGGGTGCCAGGCAAAAGGCGGGGAATTATAAGCCGGTTAGTTTAACGTCTGTGGTAGGTAAAATGTTAGAAACCGTCATTAAGGAGGAAATAGCGGGGCATCTTGAGGGGAATTGCTTGATAGGGCGGACGCAACATGGTTTCATTAAAGGGAAGTCGTGTCTGACAAATTTACTGGAGTTCTATGAGGATGTGTCTAGGGCAGTGGATAGAGGAGAGCCGGTGGATGTGGTCTTTCTGGATTTTCAGAAGGCGTTTGACAAGGTACCTCACAAGAGGTTATTGCAGAAGGTCAGGGGACATGGAGTTGGGGGTAGGGTGTTAGCGTGGATAAAGGACTGGTTGTCAAATAGGAGGCAGAGAGTGGGGGTCAATGGATGCTATTCGGATTGGCGGTTGGTGACTAGTGGGGTGCCCCAGGGGTCGGTGCTGGGGCCTCAGCTATTTACCATTTATATAGAAGATCTGGAGGAGGGAACTGAGTGCAGGGTGTCGAAATTTGCTGATGACACCAAGATTGGGGGAAAGGCAAATTATGCGGAGGGTGTAGAGAGTCTGCAGAAGGATCTAGATAGGCTGGGCGAATGGGCCAGGAAATGGCAAATGGAATTTAATGTTGGCAAGTGTGAGGTGGTCCACTTTGGTAGGAGGAATGGTAGGAAGGACTATTACTTACGGGGCGAAAAACTGCAGCAGGCGACGGTGCAGAGGGACCTCGGGGTCCTTGTGCATGAGTCGCAAAAACCCAGCTTGCAGGTGCAGCAGGTGGTCAGGAAGGCGAATGGGATGCTGGCCTTCATAGCGAGGGGGATTGAATATAAAAGTAGGGAGGTCTTGCTGCAGCTGTATAGGGCATTGGTGAGGCCGCAGCTGGAGTACTGTGTGCAGTTTTGGGCGCCGCACCTGCGCAAGGATATTTTGGCCCTGGAGGGAGTGCAGAGGAGGTTTACTCGGCTGATACCGGAGTTGAGGGGATTGAGCTATGAGGAGAGGCTGAATAAACTAGGCTTGTACTCGTTAGAGTTTAGAAGAATGAGGGGAGATCTCATTGAGACGTATAAGATGATGAATGGGATGGATAGGATAGAGGTGGAGAGACTCTTCCCGCTCAAAAAAGACAGTAGGACTAGGGGGCACAGCCTCAAGATAAAGGGGGGACGGTTTAGAACAGAGTTGAGGAGGAACTTCTTCACTCAAAGGGTGGTGAATCTCTGGAATTCTCTGCCCGTTGAAGTGGTGGAGGCTGCCTCGCTAAATATTTTTAAGAAACGGGTTGATGGGTTTTTGATAAGAGAAGGGATTAAGGGTTATGGGGAGAGGGCGGGAAGGTGGAGCTGAGTCACGACAGATCAGCCATGATCTTATTGAATGGCGGGGCAGGCTCGAAGGGCCAGATGGCCTACTCCTGCTCCTATTTCTTATGTTCTTATGTTCTTATGGTATGCCTGTGAAATGTGGACTCTGTATCAAAGGCAGCTGCTCAATCATTTCCACATGACTTGTCTTCACAGAATATTATGCATCCAAAGTACGAGACACTGAAGTTTTCTCTAGAGCAAGTCTACCATCAGTCCACACACTGCTGATGAGAGCACAGACCTGGTGGGCAGGTCATGTCATCCGTATGTCAGACGAGCGCATACCCAAGCAGCTCCTTTTTGGGGAACTCTCTGCTGGAAGACGCTCGCAAGGCCTCCCTGAAGTCGCTTGATATAAACATGACCACCTGGGAAACTGCCCTACCTGGCACTGCCTCATCCACAAAGGCTGTCAAGCTCACGAAGCAAGGTGTATTGCTGAAGCACAACTTAAGCGCGAGCTGCGCAAGTCCAGAGCCACCAGGGCAACAACTACAGCGTCTATACAAGTCTGTCCAATATGTGCAGGACATTCCGTGCCCAAATTGGCCCTGATCAGTCATCTTCGGACACACCGCAACCAGCCTCAAAATGACTAATGGTGTCGAGGTCCTCATCGATGACGATGGACGAGTAACATATGTTATCTATGCACAAATGTATGAATGTAGGTAGGCATGAAATATTCTAATATTCAAGCTAATGACTGAATGATTATATGTTATACTGGAGATGGAGCCAAAGACAAAATTCCACTTCTGTGTGAACAATAAATTACTGTTCTATTCTATACTGTAACTTTACTGAAAATTTTCATTATTCATCCATTCAGAATCCTTCACATTAACCCTTAATGTGAAGGTAAATATTCATCATGGAGTTCGGTTATGAGTGGTGTGCCTCAGGGATCTGTTTTGGGGCCACTGCTGTTTGTAATTTTTATTAATGATCTGGATGAGGGTATAGTTGGGTGGATTAGTAAATTTGCTGATGACACCAAAGTCAGAGGTGTGGTAGATTGTGAGGAATGGTGTCATAGTTTGCAGGGTGACTTAGAAAGGTTGCAGAGCTGGGCCGAGAGGTGGCGGATGGAATTTAATATGGAGAAGTGTGAGGTAATTCACTTCGGTAGGAATAACAGATGTGTTGAGTATAGGGCTAACGGGAGAACTTTGAATAGTGTGGAGGAGCAGAGGGCTCTAGGTGTATGTGTACATAGATCCCTGAAAGTTGGGAATCAAGTAGATAAGGTTGTTAAGAAGGCATACGGAGTCTTGGCGTTTATTGGTAGGGGGATTGAATTTAGGAGTCGCAGCGTCATGATGCAACTGTACACAACTCTGGTGCGGCCGCACTTGGAGTTTTGTGTGCAGTTCTGGTCCCCACATTACAGGAAGGATGTGGAGGCTTTGGAGAGGGTGCAGAGGAGGTTTACCAGGATGTTGCCTGGTATGGAGGGGAGATCCTATGAGGAGAGACTGAGAGATTTGGGGTTGTTTTCGCTGGAAAGAAAACGGCTAAGAGGGGATCTCATTGAAACATATAAGATGATTAGAGGTTTAGACAGGGTAGATAGTGATAGCCTTTTTCCTAGGATGGAGAAAGCTAGCACAAGGGGGCACGACTTTAAATTAAGGGGGGGTAGTTATAGGACGGATGTCAGGGTAGGTTCTTTACCCAGAGGGTGGTGAGGGACTGGAATGCCCTGCCTGCTGCAGTTGTAAATGCGCCTAGTTTGGGGGCGTTTAAGAGATCTGTGGATAGGTTTATGGACGAAAAGGGATTGGTTTAGGCTAGTGGGTCATTGTTTTTTAACTGGTCAGCGCAACATCGTGGGCCAAAGGGCCTGTTCTGCGCTGTAATGTTCTATGTTCTATGTTAATGTTGTATTCCTTTTTTGTGATAATCTCTATATTCCACCTGAACTGACCCTGCAAAATTTCCAATGTATCTCCACTACTTTATTCAGCAGAAACACCAAGTGTTTTACAATTACTATTTCAAAATCTCACACGAGTCAACTGGCTTTGGCTGATGCCTGTTTCCACCTTGTTCACAGGATCACAGAATTGGTATGGTGCAGAAGGAGGCCATTTGGCCCATCATGTCTGCACCAGTTCTCCATTATGGCATTATGACATGGTGCCATACCTCTGTCTTTTCTCTTTATCCAAGCACATTGTTTCTCTTTAAATAATCATACAATGCTCTCTTGAATCACTCAATTGAACCTTCCTCCACCACACTTCCCAGCAATGCATTCCAGACCCAAACAAATCATTGTGCGAAAAAGTATTTTTTCACATCACATTTGTTTCTTTTGTAAATCACTTCAAATCTGTGCCATCTAGTTCTTGATCATCTTATGAGTGGGAACAGTACTCTGTAACTATTCTGATGATTCCTCTCATGATTCTGAACATCTTTATCAAATCTCCTCTTAGCCTTCTTCTCTCCAAGGAAAATAGTTCCAATCTCTCCAATCTACCCTCATAGAAACATAGAAAATAGAAGGCCATTCAACCCTTTGAGCCAACTCCACTATTCACTATGATCATGCTCAGCGACCTGTGCCTGGTTTCCCCCATATCCTTTGATTGCTTTAACTCCAAGAGCTAATTCTAATTCTTTCTTGAAAACATACAATGTTTTGGCCTCAATTGCTTTCCATGTTCGGCAATTCTACAGCCTCACCACTCTCTGATTAAAGAAAATTCTCCTTATCTCAGTACTAAAAGATCTACTTTGTACGCTCATACTATGACCTCTGATTCAGAACTCCACTGCCGTTCTTGCATCTACTTTGCTTTGTTCTATTAGAGAATTATATAGTTTTCTATGCAATGCTCCCTCATTCTTCTAAACTCCAGCCAATATAATCTAAATTGACTCAATTTCATCTCATACATCAGTTTGGCCATCCAAGGAATCAGTTTGGTAAATCATTGCTGCATTCCTTCCACAGCAAGAAGACCCTTCCTCAAATAAAGAGACCAAAACTGTGCATAATATTTCAGGTGTGGGCTCATCAAGGCCCTGTCTAACTGTAGCAAGATATATTTGCTCCTTATTATTCTTGTTATGAAGGCCAACATACCATTTGCCTTCTTCAACGCCTGCTGCCTTGATGCTTACCTTCAATGATTGGTATACAAGGACACCCAGTTCTCACTGCACATTGCTCTCTCTCAATCTGTAGCCAGTCAGATAATTACGTGCCTTCCAAATTTTGCTACCAAAGTGGATAACCTCACAATTATCCACATTATCCACCTGCCATGCATTTGCCCACTCACACAACTTGTCCAAATCACACTGCAGCATCTCTGCATCCTTCTCACAGCTCGCCCTCCCACATAGCTTTGTGTCATCTGCAAATTTTGGAAATATTACATTTAGTTTCTACATTTCAATCATTATTATACATTGTGAATACCCAGAGGTATATTTGGAATCCTAGAACTTATCCCCATTAGTCACTGCCTGCCCTTGAAGAAAGACCTATCTATTTCTATTCTTTGTTTCTTGTCTGCTGACCAGTTTTCTAATCATCTCAATACACCACCCCAAATCCCACGCACTTCAATTTTATATGCTAATCTTTAATGTGGGACTCTGTCGAAAGCCTTCTGAAATCCAAATAAACCACATCCACTGGCTCCCCTCATCAACTCTAACAAAGAACAAAGAAAATTACAGCACAAGATCAGGCCCTTCAGCCCTCCAAGCCTGCACCGACCCCATGTTACCCGACTGAATTAAAACCCCCTACCCTTCTGGGGACCGTATCCCTCGATTCCCACCCTATTCATGTATTTGTCAAGATGCCTCTTAAAAGCCGCTTTACCCAAGCGGCTTCTAAAACCTCTCCGGCAAAGAGTTCCAGGCACTCACCACTCTCTGTGTAAAAAATCTGCCTCATACATTTCCTTTAAATCTTGCCCCTTGCACCTTAAACCTGTGCCCCTAGTAATTGACTCTTCCAACCTGGGAAAAAGCTTCTGATATCCACTCTCTCATAATCTCATGCCTCTACTGGTTACATCCTCAAAGACAAAGATTTTTAAAGCATGATTTCCCACTAATAAATCCATGCTGACTCTGTCCAATCCTGCCACTGTTTTCCAAGTACTCTGCTATAAAAATCATTTATAATGGATGCTCGCATTTTCCCCAGTATTGATGTCAGGCTGACTTATCTATAATTCCTTGTTTTCTCGTTACCTTTTATTTTAAATAATGATGTTACATTAACTACTCTACAAATTATAGGAATTGTTCTTGAGTATATAGAATCTTGGAAGATGACCACCATTGAATCCATTATTTCTAGGGCCACTTAAATACTTTGGAACGTAGATTATCAGGTCCTGGCGTTTATCATCCTTCATTCCCATCAATTTCACCAACAACATTTCCTTCAGTTCCTCCATCTCACGAAACCTTGTGTTCCCCAATGTTCCTGGTGTGTTATTTTTGACCTCCTTTGTGAAGACAGAACAGTTGGTCAGCCACTTCCTTGTTCCACATTGTAAATTCTCCTGTTTCTGATTATAAAGGACCTACATTTATCTTCACCAATCTGTTTCTCCTCATGTACATATACAACTTTTACTGTCAGTGTTTATGTTCTCAGCAAGCTTACTCTTGTATTTTATTTTCCCCTTTTTAATCAATCTCTTTGCCCTCCTTTGATGAATACTAAACTGCTCCTAATCTATTTTGCTATTTTCTTTCTGCTATTTTCTTTCTGTAAAAAGTCTGACAACACCAGGTTTTAGTCCAACCGATTTATTTGATAATATTCTCACAAGCGAGCACGCTTTCGAGGTTACCCTCTTCGTCAGGTGAATGGAGAGTTCTGACCTCAGACAGATAGAGCATATTAAGCACAGACAGTCTGTGCTTAATACTGTCTGTGCTTAATATGCTCTGTCTGTCTGAGGTCAGAACTCTCCATTCACCTGACGAAGAGGGTAACCTCGAAAGCGTGCTCGCTTGTGAGAATATTATCAAATAAATCGGTTGGACTAAAACCTGGTGTTGTCAGACTTTTTACTGTGTTTACGCCAGTCCAACGCCGGCATACCCACATCATTTTCTTTCTGGCCAATTTATCTCTTCTTTGAATCTAATGCTATCTCTAATTTCCCTTGTAAACCATAATTTGACCACCTTTCTCGTTTTGTTTTTGTGAAGCAAGCAAACAAAAACCAGCTTTTGAGACAGGGGAGCAGCAATTCCTGATAGGTCAGACTAATATATTTGCATGAGCCACTGTGATTTTTCAGATGTAAATTTGATTGTCTTTTGCAACGTGGCCCTTTTAAAGTGATTTGTAAGTGTATATGCATGCAGTGGCTTGATCTTTGAATGGGAAAGCCAAAAGTCCCGGCTAGCATACTAAATAATATTTACTACACCATTATAAGTGCAAATTATGTTGTGAAACTAAACTCGGTGAGCAATCTGTAGATATTAATACTGTTTTTCCATTTTCTTTGTACACTCTGGCTTTTTGTGCACGTAACTCTGAATTCAATTTATTCTGAAATGAAATAGTTGAACATTTAATATTTTGCAGAAGCCAAGTTACTTAAGGGAATGTCAGCAGATAAAGAGTGTGCTCATTAGGTTTGTGTGGGCGTTTGATATATGTTTCTATTGGATGGCTAATGGAGCTGTATTTTAGTGAAAGATTTATTGCAAATCAAACAGTTTCACTATAACCCTTCTTAGTCTTTGTTTACAGCTACCATATTAATTTTTAACCACTTCACCTACCCAATGCCACTTTGCTAACTCAATGCAATATTTTTAAAACATTAAGTATAACTATTTACATTTTTAGAGTTTCTCTAATGTTGTAGGTGCCCATAATTATTTCATGCCATTGAACAGACACCAAGGAAGTACAGGGATCTGCAGATGAAGATGAAATTAGAGTTAGGCTTTTAAAGGTGGAGCAACTTTTGAAAAAATATTCTATCATTAAATATGCTGCAATATTACAGAATAAGTATTAACATCTCTCTAAATATTTCTCAAAATTAATCAGAGAACTGAGGAGGTAGAAACATCAAGCAACATTCCTTTATATATTTCAATTTCATTCCATTATATATTTGACATGGACATTCATTTCACTGATTAATAATGAGAAAATTTAATTCAAGCATTTGTTTAAACTAGGCTTGTCCAACCCAAAGCTTTATGTGACTCGTTGTGATTGTTGAAAATGTCAGTTAGGCAGGTCAGGGGGTTTGAACATTTCTGCAGGAGACTGCTCCTCCAACCTGTTTCTCTCCTGCATTTGTTGCTGATAGGCTCTCAATTGTGAGTGGGATGAACATGTGTGGGGGGGGTGAGTGCATGTATGTGTGTGTAGGGGGCTAGGTGTGTGTGAAGGGCAAGTGTGTGAGGGACGTGAGTGTGTGTATCTATGGGTTGTGTGGGGTGCGCGTGTGTGTTTTTGGAGTTAGTGTGTGTGATGGGGTAAGTGTGTGTGTGTGTGTGTGTGTGTGTGTGTGTGTGTGAGTGGGTGGGGGGGGTGGGAAGGGGCTGGGAGGATAAGTGTACATGTGCGGAAGGTAGTGTGTTTGTATGTGGGAGGGTAAATGTGCATGTGTGGGGAAGTTAATGTGTTTGTATGTGCGTGTGTGGGGGCGTGAGTGCTTGTGTGTGTTTCTAAGTGTGTATGTCTGTCTGGGGGTGAGTGCGCGTATGTGTGTTTGAAAGTGTGTGTGTGTCGAGGGTGATTGTGTATTTGTATGTGTGCGTGTGCATATGTGTGTGCGTCTGTGTGTTGGACGAGGGTGAGTCTGTATGTATGTGTGTGTGGGGGGGGAATGACTGTGTGCAGTGTGTTTGGGGGACTGACTATGTGAGTGCATGTGGTGACTGAGTGTAATTGTGGGGTTAATGTGTGCTGGATACACAGGCTATTTCATATTTTTGTTTTTATTTGTGACTCCATTTTTGAATTGTCAATTTATGGTTGTGACATTTTTTGCGCACCATTTTTTTCTTTTCAAATGTCAGATTCTTCTTCGAAATTTATTTTTAAAGTTGTGTCAAACCTTATTTCTCCAAAATTTGCTCATCAGTCCATGAGCGTATGAAAAATTGAAAAGTGGCCCTTGACATGAAAAGGTTGTCATGATGTGGAGATGCCGGCATTGGACTGGAGTAAACACAGTAAGAAGTCTCACAACACCAGGTTAAAGTCCAACAGATTTATTGGTAGCAAAAGCCACCAGCTTCTGGGGCTTTGCCCCTTCATCAGGTGAGTCTACTGATGAAGGGGCAAAACCCCAAAAGCTGGTGGCTTTTGCTACCAATAAATCTGTTGGACTTTAACCTGGTGTTGTGAGACTTCTTACTATGAAAAGGTTGGACGAGCTTGGTTTAAATAGAAGAAAAAGTTTCTTCCTTTGTTTGTGACCTTCTTTCTTTAAGGTACAGTACAATTTGCTCATTACAAAGTTCTGTCAACCTGGATAGTCACCTCAGCTATCCTTTAGAACAGACTTATGGAGGGAATTTTTAAATATAAAAATGGGCAGGTTTCAATCAGATTTGGAATATTAGAGGAAGGTTATGGGAGAGGTGGGTAAGGGGGGGGGGGGGGGGGCGGGGCAGGGAGTTGGAACTTGTGGGGGAGGTGGGCAATCGGACTTCAAGGGGTAGGTTAGACCTCGCAAGGGGGGCTGGGACATCGGAAGAGGGAAGAGGTGGGCTGATCTGCTCTTCTGCAGTGCACGGAAGGGCTGGTGTTGGACCTTGGAAGTGGTCAAAAGTTGGGTTAGGGCCAATATCCTGGGGGATCGGGGTGTGGGTGGTTTCCCTTGGAGGGTCTGGTCTATTTTTTTTACAGTGGTTACCCAGAAGTTAGAAAAGTTTCTAATTCATCCTACTTTTGCTGGTTAGCTGTTTGTGGAATACAGCCAGGACTATCCAAACTTTGCGATTTAGCTTGCATTTTTGAATGGTTCCTAGCGCACACAGTTGTCCAGAGGAAGTTTGCGCCTCAGGGCAATCGCTGCGCAAACCCTTACCTTTGAAGTTCTGAGAGGGAATCTCCTACATTTCTTTAGGGAATCCCTGAAATCTGATGCTGGGGAGTATGTGCGTTACAACACATTCTGTATTTCCATATTTTCTCCCAAAACTCACTCAACTGTCTATCCCTTTGCTTCTTCCTAACAGTTTAATCTTCCACATTGTTTTGTATTGTCAGTGAATTTGGGGATATTTGATAAATATATCTTGAAACTGTGACAGGTTTAGGTTCAAGGACCAGGGAGCACAGGTTTTGGGCAACTGACATGGGTGTGAGAAAGAACCTCTTCTTTGCAGTGAATGATAATGACCTGGAACACACTGCTTATAAGAGTGGTGGAAGTCGAGATGATGAATGATTTCAGAAAGAAATTGAGTGGTTACTTGCAGTAAATTAACCTGGAGAGCTATAGAGAAAAGCAGGGAAATAGACTCATTAGATTGGTCTACAAAGGGTTGACATGCACTCAGTGGGTAAAATGGTCTCCTTCTGTGTTGTAATGACTCTATACCTTTATTAGTCAAAGCTTTGAATGAGTGGACAACTAATTTGGAGTGAGAAAGTTACTTGCCACCAAGTCTTAGAGTGGAGAGATGGAGAAAGAGAGAGGTTATAAGAGATAGAGGTAATGTCATTGAAAAATGAAGAAGATTGAAGAGGACAAGTAAAAGGCTAAGAGAAAAATAACAATTAAAAAGATCCAAAATTGACATTGAACACTAGAACAGTGATATTCAACCCATTGAGTCACTACCAACTCTCCAAACAAGTAGCTTACGTGGGTCAACACCTGCCCCCATTCCCATAACCCAGTGCATTTTCCATGCTAATCACCTAATCTACACATGTTTGGACTGTAGGAGGAAACTGGAGTACCTGGAGGAAACTCATGAAGACATGGGGAAAAGTGCAAGCTCCACACAGTCACCCAACGCCGGAATCAAACCCAGGTCCCTGGCAATGTGAGACATCCTTGCTAACCACTGTGCCAACATGCTGGGGTGATCTTCAGGTCTGCCAGGACTAGAAGGAGCAGTCCAGCAACAAGATCCCCATCCCAAGAGCTGTGGTGAGGTCAACCTGTGGCCCCTAGCCCAAGCCTATCCAACTCCCAGGGCCCATGGGGACCGTCCTTCTGGAGTCTGGCCGTGGACGAGAGGCAAATGCCCACTGGACCTACCTCCTTGACCACCCTTGGAGTCCGAAGTGCTCGGCCAGGATATTATGCCAGTGCATCATTGGCACTACCAAGGTGCAGGGCCTGATGTGTAGTCAGAGTAGAGAAGGGGCTCTGAATGGAGGTGAGGGTACGGGGGAAGGAAAGAACAACACAGCACGGGAAACGTACCGTGGGTGGCACGGTAGCACAGTGGTTAGCACTGCTGCTTCACAGCTCCAGGGCCCTGGGTTCGATTCCCGGCTCGGGTCACTGTCTGAGTGGAGTTTGCATATTCTCCTCATGTCTGCGTGGGTTTCCTCTGGGTACTCTGGTTTCCACCCACAGTCCAAAGATGTGTGGGTTAGTTTGATTGGCCATGCTAAGAAATTGTCCCTTAGTATCCAGGGATGCGTAGTTTAGAGGGATTAGTGGGTATAATATGTAGGAATATGGGAATAAGGCTTAGATGGGATTGTGTTCGGAGCAGACTCGATGGGCCAAAGGGTCTCTTTCTGCACAGTAGGATTCTATGAAACAGGCCCTTCGGCCAAAAGGGGGGGCTGAATGGGAAGGGGGGGTCTGCATGATGGCCTGAGTGGGGAGTGGGAGGAATGGGGGGCTGGATGTGGGTCTAACAGAGATCTGAGTGGAGAGCAGGCTGAATGGGAGTCTGAGTGGGAAAGAAGGGGGCTGAGTTACCCTTAGAATAACCCGTCATCCTTGCATGGTGTTGGCGTGGGTGACCTGTTATTTGCAGAGAGAGGGTGCCCCTCTATGGTGAAGAGTTGGTGGTGCTCCTCTGATCAGCGGGAGGGGGGGGCAACATTTCATTTTATGAGGTACATGTCTCTGGGTGTAACTCTTTAAAAACGATGCTCTGATCTCTGAAAAATGAGGCTGGCCGGCAGGCTGCTTAAGATGCATGAAATTCCATCCATCACTTGAGTGAATCCCATCTGACAGACCCTCCCATCACCAGCAAAAAACTCTCTAGTTTTCCTGTTGGAGTGGGCACTTTGTCTCAATTCAGAAGAATCGCGGCCATAGTCTTCTCAAGTATATATACAAAGTAAAGTGTTACAAAATGGAACAATAGTTCATTTTTTGGCAAGACTGTTTTGCACTGATGTAGAATTGCCAGCAAAAAGGCACTGATCCAATTATATTGGTGTGGTGTAGATTTTACAGCCTCATTGTCTGTTTCATCCTGTGCCCCCCTCTATCAGTAGTAACTGGATGATATACTGTATGGTGCCAATACTAATTCTTACTCCAGCAAAGAAGTACACTTGCCTATAAATTTTGCAAAATACGGTTACTAGAAAACCCACAACAAAGAATTGAATGAAAGCCATTATAACCCTGAGCAACCATGTAACCAACACAAGTTTGCAGTCTATAATGGAAGCAGTAATGATGTCACAGTCATTTCTTTGGAGCAGAAAGTAGGAGGTGCTTTTGAATGTTAGCCAACCTCGAAATGAAAAGACTTGATTATAAGATTATTATGCATCCTCAGGATAACTTTTGAATTGTGCACAAATAATTCTCATTTAGTAAAGGTGATCAGACTTCATGGTGAATGGAATGGAAAGCTTCCATTAAGTAGATAATACCTTATCTGTCTGAAACAAATGATTGTGTGAAACAAATGAATGCGCCCAGCTCAAGTCACTCAGGCTGTAATGAAATTGCCTTTTGTCACAGATGGATAGTTGATGGTATCTGAAAAAGAAGAATGTGCAAGGCTGCTAGAAATGCCGGTACAACGTGAGATAAATTGCTCCTTCAGAGGACAAGTACAGATTTGTTGGACAGAACGGCCTTCTTCCATGCTACAACCAATCTATGATTCTAATAAAACTTTTCAAAATATTAAAGATGGCTATGAGGGTGGCATGGTGGTACATGATTAGAACTGCTGCCTCACAGCATCAGGGACGCAGATTCAATTCCGGCCTTAGATTATAGAACCCTACAGATTATAGAACCCTACAGTGCAGAAACAGGCCCTTCGGCCCATCGAGTCTGCACCGAACACAATCCCACCCAGACCCTATCCCCACATCCCCACACATTTACCTGCTAATCCCTCTAACCTACACATCCCAGGACACTAAGGGGCAATTTTAGCATAGCCAATGAACCTAACCCGCACATCTTTGGACTGTGGGAGGAAACCGGAGCACCCGGAGAAAACCCACGCAGACACGAGGAGAATGTGCAAACTCCACACAGGCAGTGACCCGAGCCGGGAATCGAACCCAGGACCCTGGAGCTGTGAAGCAGCAGTGCTAACCACTGTGCTACCGTGCGCCTTGGGTCACTATGTTGTGTAGAGTTTGCACCTTCTCCCTGTGTCTGCATGGGTTTTCTCTGGGTGCTCTGGTTCCTCCCATACTCCAAAGATATGCAGACTAGGTTGACTGGCCATGCTAAATTGTCTCTTAGTATCAGGGGGACTAGCAGGATAATAACATGAGGTTAAGTCGATAGGGCCTGGGTGGGATTGTTGTCAATACAGGCTTGATGGATCAAATGGTCTCCTTTTGCGCTATAACGATTCTATAATTCTATGGTTCTATTATGTCGGTGTTCAACTTTTTTTCGAAAGACCCAGCCTCTCAGCTTTTCCAGGTTTGTGTACCCATGGATCTGCAAATCCTGCACCCTATCCAGTGCCTCTATATCAGGCTCCCAAACTAGTATTTGATGTGGTCCTGATTTAACAGTTGAAAATTAATATTGCTCTAAACTCCAGCAAAATTCTACAGCAATGAAGCAGAATAATAACAGCAAGTTTACTAATTAAAGATCGACAGATGTTATGGTCCCTGTGGCTAAACTGGAAGCCAAAGTAACCAAATTTATTGCATGATCCCCGAATGAATAAATTACAGAAATATTCCATTTTTTTCAGCTTTTACTTTGACACGAATCAGAACCAATACAACTTCAACATGAAGTAACAATCAAATGATACTTTAAGTACTTCAAATAAAAAGATAAGTGTCACTTTAAATAGTTGATACAATAAAGATATGTCTTACTCAACCTCATAGGACTGCATTACTCCCTACACAAATGTGATACTAAGTACCTACATAGTTCCACAATATGTTGTACTTTATTTACACAAGGTAGATCAGGAACACTGAATTTTCTGTAGCCATGTATCAGTAATCCCAACTATGTCTGGTTCTTCCCAGTTCCCTCCAGTTCCTGTTTTATTATGGACGTTATAAACATTTCTTGAGCAAATTGGCATAGGTAGTGATAAGGTATTAGAGGTGTTAGCAGGTTTAAAACAACAAAGAAAATTACAGCACAGGAACAGGCCCTTCAGCCATCCAAGCCTGCACTGACCATGCTACCCGACTGAACTAAAACTCCCTACTCTTCCAGGGACCATATCCCTCTTTTCCCACACTACTCATGTATTCATGAAGACACCACTTAAAAGTCACTATCGTATCTGTTTCCACTATCTCCTCCGGCAGTGAGTTCCAGCACCATCACCGTCTGTGTAAAAAAACTCATACATCTCCTTTAAACCTTGCCCCTCACACCTTAAACTTATGCCCCCCGCATCTTAAACTTATGCCCCCTACTAACTAATTCTTCCAACCTGGGAAAAAGCTTCTGACTTTCCATTCTGTCCTTGCCCCTCATAATCTCATAGACTTCTATCAGGGCGTCCCTCAATCTCTGTCGTTCCAGTGAGAACAAACCAATTTCTCCAACCTCTCCTCATAGCCAATACCCTCCATACCAGGCAACATTCTGGTAAATCTTTTCTGTACCCTCTCCAAAGACACTACTTCCTTCTGGGTAGTGTGGCGACCAAAATTGAACACTATATTCCAAGTGCGGCTGAACTGAGGTTCTATAAAGCTGCAACATGACTTGCCAATTTTTAAACTCAATGCCCCGGCTGATGAAGGCAAGCCTTCTTGACTATCTTTTTCACCTAAGTTGTCACTTTCAGTGACCAGTGTACATGTACACCCAGATCCCTCTGCCTATCAATACTCTTAAGAATTCTGCCATTTACTATATATTTCCCATCTATATTAGACCTTCCAAAATGCATTACCTTGACCAGATTAAACTCCATCTGCCACTTCCCCACAAAAGTTTCAACTGATCTATATCCTAGTGTATCCTCTGACGTTCCTCATTGCTGTCTGCAATTATACCAACCTTTGTGTCATCCGCAAACTTGCTAATTAAACCAGTTACATTTTTCTCCAAATCATTTATATATATTACAAACAGCACAAGTCCCACCACAGATCCCTGAGGAACCCCACTTGTCACAGCCCTTCTTCAAAAACACACCCTTCCATTGCTACTCCCTGTCTTCCAAGACTGAGCCAGTTCTGTGTTCATCTTGCCAAATCATCTCTGATCCCATGCGACTTCACCTTCTGCACCAGTTTACCATGATGGACCTTGTCAAAAGCCTTACTGAAGTCCATGTAGACAAAAGTCACTGCCCTACCCTCATCAATCATTTTCATCACTTCCTCAAAAAACTTGATTAAGTTAGTGAGACACGACTTTACCTTCACAAAACCATATTGTCTCTCACTAATACGTCCACTTATTTCCAAGTGGGAATAAATTCTGTCTTGAAGAATCCTCTCCAATAATTTCCCTACCATTGATGTAAGGCTCACCGGCCTGTAATTACCTGGATTATTCTTGTTCCCCTTCTGAAACAATGGAACAGCATTGGCTATAGTCAAATCCTCTGGGACCGTCCCTGTATGTGGGTATGCCGGCGTTGGACTGGCGTAAACACAGTAAAAAGTCTGACAACACCAGGTTTTAGTCCAACCGATTTATTTGATAATATTCTCACAAGCTTTCGAGGGGGCTGCCTCTTCATCAGGTGAATGGAGAGTTCTGGCCTGAGACAGACAGAGCATATAAAGCACAGCCAGTTGCTGATTAGAATGCGAATCCTTACACCTAACCTGCTGTTCAAGTCTTAAAGTGGCCGACAATGTGAGTGGAAGGAGCACTGATCACAGTTTAAAGAGATGTGTATTGTCTCCAGACAGTACAGTAAGTGAGGTTTTGCAAACCCAGGCAAGTCACGGGGGTTACAGATAGTGCGACATGAACCCAAGATCCCTGTTGAGACCGTCCTCATGTGTGCGGAACTTGGCTATCAGTCTCTGTTCAGCGACTCTGCGCTGTCGTGTGTCATGAAGGCCGCCTTGGAGAATGCTTACCCGAAGGTCAGAGGCTGAATGCCCGTGACTGCTTCCCTGTAACCAGTGAGGATACAAAGATTTCTCTAAAGGTCCCAGTAATTTCCTCCCTTGCTTCTCTCAGTATTTTAGGATATATCCCATCAAGCCCAGGGGACTTGTCTACCTTAATGCTTCTCAAGAACCCCAATACCTCCTTTTTGATCTCAACATGACCCAAACTATCAATGCACCCTTTCCCAAACTCATCAAGGAACAAAGAACAAAGATCAAAAACAGCCCGGGAAACAGGCCCTTCGGCCCAACAAGCCCGCGCCGCCATTTTAACATTACCAGTCTCCCCCTCCACCCATGACCCTTACCTATTGTTTATGGCATTCCACATTGAGGGAAACTAATTTAGAGACAATTTATTACCTCCAATCAGCCTAATAGCACATCTTTGGGGTGTGGGAGGAAACCGGAACACCCGAAGAAAACCCACGCAAGCACGGGGAGAATGCGCAAACTCCCACAGACACCGGTTTCTGCACAGCAAACAGTGATAGTCACAGTGATAGAGCTGTCGTCTTGCCCAGCATCTGGCCCAGTTTAAGCACACACTAACGACATGAAGCACTAGGCCAATCTTGAACATTCAAGAGCAGCCCAAGTACGACCCATCGTGTGTATGCCCCTCATTGGACAACAAGGCGGACCGACTTAAAACCTGTGAATTAAAAGAGAAAAACATTAGTGTCATACGACATCCTTATACCTTACCAGGGATGTCCCAATGCTAATGACCCTTATTTAAAACAATCTCCTATATCCTCCCATCTCCAACCCACTCATGTGTCTGTCTAAGTTACTCTTAAATAACTCCAGTGTGCCTGCCTCCACCACCTTACTTGGCAGCAATTCCTTCTCTTTGGTGAATACTGATGCAAAGTACTCATTTAATACCTTGCCCATTTCCTCTGGCTTCACGCACAGATTCCCTTCCCTGTCCTTGAGTGGCTGACCCTTTCCCTGGCTACCCTCTTGTTCTTTCTATATGTATAAAAAGTCCTTGGTCCTGCTGGCCAATGACTTCTCATGACCCCTTTTAGCTCTCCTTACTCCTTGTTTAAGTTTCTTTTTATTTTCCTTGTTTTCCACACTTGTTTCGTGTGTTCCCCAGCCTCCAAGCCTTGACAGACGCTTCCTTTTTTTTGACTAGACTCACAATATCTCTCGTTATCCAAGGTTCCCAAAACTTGCCATACTTATCCTTCATCCTTACAGGAAGGTGCCAATCCTGAATTCCTATCAATTTACACTTGAAAGCCTCTTATATGCCAGATGTTGATTTGCCCTCAAACAACTGGCCCCAACCTACATTCTTCAGTTCCTGCCTAATATTATTATAATTAGCCTTCCCCCAGTTTAGCACCTTAACTTGAGGACTACATTTATCTTTATCCATTTGTATCTTAAAGCTTATGAATTGTGCTTATAAAGCTCCTGAACTGCTCCCTCATTGAAATATTGACCAACTGGCCAGGATCATTCCCCAATATGAGGTTCAGTATGACCCCTTCCCTAGTTGGACTACCGATATACAATTTCAAGAAGCTCTCCTGGATGCTCCTTACAAACTCTGGCCCATCCATGTCCCTAGCACTAAGTGAGTCCTAATTAATATCGGGGAAGTTAAAATTTCCCACCACAATAACACTGTTACTTTTACACCTTGCCAACATCTGCCTCCGTATCTGTTCCTTTATCTCCCACTGGCAGTTGGGAGGCCTGTAGTAAGCCCCCAACATTATGACTACATCCTTCCTATTCCTGAGCTCCACCCATGTTACCTCACTATATGAGTCCTCTGAGGTGTCCTCCTGCTTAACCAGTAGTGCAACTCCCCCACCCCTTTTACAACCCCCTCTATCCTGCCTGAAGCATTTGTATCCTGAAACATTAAGCTACCAAACCAAGTCTCTGTAAAGGCAACAGCATTATAATTCCAAGTACTATTCCAAAAGTGGATAAATATCCAGGTCCAGATTCCTTAGGTCCAAAGATGCTGTGGGAAGCAAGGGGCTCTGACCCAAAATTTGAATTCCTCTCTGGTCGGGGGGACACGTGACAGAAGACTGGAAAACAGCTAATGTGGTTCCATGCTTTAAAAAGGGATGTTGAGATAAGCCAGGGAACTACAGGCCAGTGAGCCTCCTGTCAGTGATAGAGAAACTATTAGAGAAAATTCTGAAGGAGAGAATCTATCTCCACTTGGCGAAGCAAGACTTCATCCGGGAAAATCAGTGTGGTTTTGTCAGGGGGAAGTGACAAATTTGGTTGAATTTTTTGAGGATGTGACCAAGTGTGTAGATGAGGGAAGTGCAATTGATGTAATAGCTTATATGGATTTCAGCAAAACCTTTGACAAGGTCCCACATGGGAGATTTATAAAGAAAGCATAAGTGATACAGGGTATTTTGATAAAGTGGATTCAAAATTGGTTTTGTTGAAGGAGACAGAGGGTGAAGACAGAAGGCTGATTTAGTGAATGGAAACCAGTGTTCAGTAGCATACCACAGGGATCTGTGCTGGGTCCACTATTATGCGTCATTTATATAAACGACATAGTTTGACTATGTATAGCCGATTATGTGGGTGTAGGATTAGTAAGTTTGCAGATGATACAAAGATTGACTGGGTGGTTAACAGTGAGGTTATGTGTCTTGGGTAACAGGAAGATATAGATGGGTTGGTGAAATGGGTAGACAAGTGGCAGGTGGAATTTAATTCTGAAAAGTGTGAGGTGATATACTTTAGAAGGAGTAATTTGACAAGGAAGAATTCAATGAATTGAAAAGTTCTGAATAACAAAGAGACCTCAGTGTGTTTGTCCATAGATCTCTGAAGGCAGAAGGGCGTGTCGGTGGGTTGGTTTGATGTCACTTGCCTTTATCAATCGAGGCATAGATTACAAAAGCAGAGAGCTCATGTTGGTGTTACTGAAATTGAGTTTGTGTCTTTATGTTGCCTGTTTGTGAACAGAACTCCCACTTACCTGATGAAGGAGCAGTGGTCTAAAAGCTGTGGCTTGTGGTACCAAATAAACCTGTTGGACTTTGACCTGGTGTTGTGAGTCTTCTTACTGGAGTTACTCAAACCCAGGAATATAACTTAATCTACCTGGAAAGTGCATTTGTTTTATTTTTAACAGTTGCCTGCTTATTTAAATCTTCTTTGAATTTCCGCTCAGTTTGCCCTGCACTCCTCAGGGGACACTTCCATGATTCTGACATCATCCAGATACACCACTACGTTAGGACTGCCCCGTGATAAACTTCCCATCGTATGCTGGAAAATGGCACAGGCCAATGAGACTCCAAAGGGTAACCATCTCTATTGGTATGACCATTTGTGGATGTTGATGTAATTAAACACTGGGAATCTTCATTCAACTCGTATGCTGGTCGGCGTGACAGAGTTTTGAGATGTTGCACTTAAGGCCCCTGCCAATTTGGTGCAGAGGTCCTCAATTCTCAGAAAGGGGTATCCAACTATCTGATCTTCTCAATTTACAGTTAACTTATAACCCCACAAATTCTTACAGTGCCATCAGGTTTTAGAATAGGGACTATGGATGCAACCCACTTAGAAAACTGTACAAGCTTTGTGATACCCTCCAATCTTCCGAGCTCCACTTCTACTTTATAATGGAGTGTGTCAGCACTGGGTGGGCCCGAGAATATGTTGCTGTTATCTCAGGTTCAAATAAATTTTGACTTTAGCCTCTTTTATTCATCCCAGTTCCTTTTGGAAAACCTCAAAGTATTTGCACAGTAACTCATGAAAACCTCCATTCTGAATAGTTAATATCTCAAGCCAATCTTATTTTATCTGTATCAACTAGCCTGATGAGTGAAGGTCTGTGACCCTCAATCTCTAGAACGGGTAATTGGTTTCTGTAGGATACTCTAACTGATCCTGGTCTTCAGCGTCTCTCCTTTGTACATAGACACAATGGCTCCTGAATCACTCACTCTCAAGGGTTGCAGATCTTTTTGGAGGTATCGGAATGCTTGCTTTCTGTGGCTATGGCCACTGTGTTGCCCTCCATTTTAAGAATCTGCCTTTAACCATCAAGGCTATTTCTATAGGTGATGTCTTGTTGAGTTGGACCTGGTTTAAAGTGTTTGATTTGGATCCCTGTTGGACTGTTCAGCCACTTTCTCTAACAGAGTTAAACTTACTGTCATTTGTTTTGCACGTTCTGTCCTGAATGCTTCATTCTGGACTATGCCTGTAAATGGCTGTCCTTTTACAATGGAAACGTATTTAATTTCTGCACCGACAAGTTTATTGGGAGTGCTGTTCCCTCACATTGAAAACAAGCTTGTACCCTCAGTGCTGTAGTACTCCCTATCTCTGGCTCTGCTGCACCCTCAGTCAGGCTGTTCCTCACTGCAGCCATTTCCCACCACAACCTCATTGGCCATTCTTTGTACTTCAATTATGCCCCGCTCAGTGCATTCAGTCACCTGGGCTGCCTCTGTAGCTTTTTCTAAATAGATTTTAGTCTCAGCCAACAGCTTTGTGAGGCTGAGACTAAAATCTCCCAGACCAAACGCTTTATTAACATCTCCCCTAAAACTGGACTGAATTGGCAGTACTCTGCTTACCCTCTCAATCTGGCTGCAAAACTGCAGACCATCTCCCCTGGCTCCGGGACTAGACAGTCAAATTTATACCACAAAGTTGTCATTGAATGTCGGGAGTTAAAATTATTTTTGGCGATTTCAGTTATCTGATCAAAAGATTGTGTCGAGTATAGGCAATGTTAGACTCCTCACTAGGTTGTAAGTTTGTGGCTCACAGGTTGTTACTATTATCACATTTCATTTTTCCTTCACTGCGATCCCGTCAGCTGCAAAGAAATAATGTAGCTTTTCAATATATTGCCCCAAGTTTTCCACTTCTAGATTAAATGGCTCAATCTTTCCAATTAAAGGCATATTTGTATGGTGTATGTATCTGTCTCTTTGTAGTTTTGATACTTCGTCTCCTCCCCCTCTAGCTGCGCAGTACGATCTCCCAATGACTAACAAACTTTTTCCTCATTGCCAGTGTAGTAAATTTGAAGGTGACCCATTGTGGCTTCAAGCAATAATTTAATTCCTTCCCATTGCCAGGTTGTATGACTTTGCTCCTGATTGGCTTGGCTTTGTCAGCTGAGTCTCCATAGGGTCCAGCCCGTTTATGTGATTCTTAAAGGATTACCCCCTTAAAAGGGCCACATTACCACAATATGTTTCAATAAGCTTATCCCTCATTCTTCTAAACTTTATCAAATTAATATAGGTACAAATGCTCAACCTTTCCTCATAAAACAGTCCATTCATGCTGGGAATCAACCTAGCAAACATTTGTAAATTACCACCAATGCAAGTATGTCCCTCTGGAAATAAAGAGACCAAAACTGTGATATTCCATGTATGGCTGCACCAATAACCTCTTTACTTTTAACAAAAACACTGTGAAGAACTTTCACAGCACTACCTCTAAGTATAGAAAGTAATGTGTCCAAATATCATGAAGTGTATCAGAATTTACTTTTTTGCACAACACCTGAATGTTTTTGTATCATTGCTATAGCCAACCAGTCAGACTCCAATGCACTATGCCCAGCTGATTTCTGCTGAAGTCGTGATATTATGCAGTAGTTCAAAAGTGGCATCTGAATATGTTCTTTTCAAAACAAAACCTATATTATTTTCTTATTTCATGTCCACTAAACAGACAAGTAAATGGGACGTTTTAGGAATATCTGGGTCAGTAAAGTTACTGTGAAACGGTCAATGACTGCAAACAGTTTTCTGACATTAAATCAGTCCTTTGTTAAATCAGTGCCAAAAATGTGCAGGTTAGGTGGATTGCCGATGGTAAATTGACCCAGGATCTGTAGATGGGTGAGCCACGGTAAATGTGTGGGGTTACAAGGATAGGGCAAAAGAGAGAGTCTGGTAAGATATTCTGTCAGAGAGATGGTGCAGATTCAGTGGACTGAATGGCTTGCTTCTGCAGTCTAGAGATTCTATGATTTGACATTGTTCTTTTCAAAATCCTTGGTCTTCTGCTCGAATTACATTACTCTTATAATTTCAGCAGCACACAACATTATCAGCTTCTCAACAATTGGATGCAATTTCTCTGCTTCAGCAATTTTCTGCACCACTTGGTAAGACGCAATCCAAAGCTTTTTATCAGTGGTAGTTGTACATTTAATTGGTGCTTTAGTATCGAACAGATGCTTTATTTTGCTCAAAAGAGCAAATGTTGCTTTGCTTTACATACTTCATGCTCGATAATTAAACGTCTCTGTAATTTAGGGGGGGGGGGGCTTTATAGGTTCATCTGGTGCAAAGAAAGCTGAAATTCAAGTGGTAGTCTCTGCATTTCCTGAAGTTTGCAGCTATAATGGTGATTTTATGTTTTAAGTCACACTTTTAAGTCCAAAGATGTGCAGGTTAGGTGGACTGGCCATGCTAAATTGCCCGAAAGATGTATAGTTTGGGGGATTAGCAGGGTAAATGTGTGGTGTTACGCAGATAGGGCTGAGGATCCGCTGAGGTAAGCTTCTCTTTCAGAGAGTGGGGCAGACTCAATGGGCCAATTGACCTCATTCTGTAAGGACTTTATGTTCCTCCTCCATCTTCTTGGCAACCTGTGGGCCTTAGCAGAGGAAGTTCATCATCACTCTGTCTATTCACTTGTATTGAGAGCATTAATGTCTCTTTACCTGGTATATATTGTATATCTTTGTAACAATTTTTCCTCTCCTTTGTAATTCATCTTAGTCCGCTCAAATAGCTCAATTATACTTTGGGAGTGGTTTTCCAGCCCCGTTTACAGCAGATACTATAATGGCTACCCTGTTATAGGTGGAGACTCACGCAAGAGGGCCACAATGGGACTTGTGTCAGGGAGATGCCCCCTGTCGGCAACATCATCAGTTCATTCTCAGCATGAACCTGATTATCATGGGCCTACCATATATTTAAATATTCAAAAATGGCTTTGCATTGTTGTCTCTGGGTTCATTGGACATGACGCCTGCCGGAATCGTTACTGGTTTCCAAAAATGGAAACCAGACATGATGCCCACACCAGGGACATAGAGGCCAGTGTAGCCCTGGAGCAGTCAGGGGCACGACACAGCAGTGCCCTGGCATTGCCCGTGGCACACTGGCAATGCCAATCTGGCAGGTTGGCACTGCCAGAAGTGGAGCCACTAGGCAACCCAAAGCGGGGTTCACTTCGCGTGGTGGGGAGCTACGGGGGGGAGAGGGATGCCGATACCCTGATCTTGGTGACTGGGGCAGCCAAATATCTCAAAGACCCAATGTTGGTGAATGGGGGAGGCTCTTTAAACTTTATATCGGGCACCCCAATCTCGGTGGCCTTGCCAGCATCATTAGGCCCTACCTCTTGAAAAAACAGTGCAAAACATGTCGTCCTGCTTTAAAATGGCAAAAGTGTCATAAGATGTGGAGAGAAAACCTGCCCGTTTATCTGGTGAGAAACATGCCAGTTTGTCGTCAGAACCTGACATTTTCACCATTTTGTTTTGGGAAAATTCCATTCCTTATGTAAAGAAGAATTTGTTAAGTCTTAAATTTACATTATGGGCCGAATTTTACCATCGCATTGCACCCATTTTCGGTAAAATTTTTGTCCATCCAGAATCAGCGCAGAATAAACATGCTCCATATCAGTCCAATTCAGGCTCTCCTTCACCGAGGGTTAGTGAGGAGGTAAGTGTCGAGCGTCTGATGGCTCTTTGCTTGAGATTGGTGAGGGTGGGTCTGACAGCTCTCTGCTTGAGATCGATGGGGAAGGGGAGGGAAAGGTTTGTCTGCTGCCACTGTGCCTGTGATCAATGGGGGTGAAAGGGGGGGGGGCTCTTTTGGGTTCAATGGGGGTGAAAGGGGGTCTACTGCCATTCTGCCTGTGATCAGTGGGGAGGGGGGGGAATGGGTCCATTGCCACTCTTCCAATTACTCTGCGGAAGAGGGGAGGGGCACATGGTCAGCCTGGATGGCAGGGGGGTTGGAGAGATAAGGGGTCAGTAATATTGTAGGGGTGGGGCAATGTCTGTGAGGGTTGGGAGGGGGGCATTATCCAGCCCAGGAGGGAAGCGGCAGGGGAGCAGCATTCTATCTTTTTTTCTGTGGATGTGTAGTTGGAGCCACTGATCGGAGTTGCTGGATTTTGGGTGTGTGCTAAGCCCCACCCACAGGCGTGTGCAGTGATATTTGGACTCGCTGATATTTTTTCAGGCAGATTGCATATGGGGGCGCCTCAGAATGGGTCTAAAAGTCGGATCTGAAACACTCCCAGTTTCAAGTCCGCCCAACACTTAGAATCAAAATGGTAGAATAGGGCCATTGTGTCCATTTGCTGTTCAAAGTCTATTCCACCCCATCAACCCTTTGCTTAATGGGAAACACACCTGGAACAAAAAGCACAGTGCTCACCATCCACTTGTCTTATACCCATTGAACTGAACTATTCTAAAATTCCAGCTCCACCTCTTCCATGTTGGGCCAGAACTTCCCTCCTATTTAAATCCCTACACGGTGGTGACAAACAGCAGTTTGAACGAATTGTACCTGTAACGGTGGAGGCAGATTGTACAGGAGAGAAATGAAGAAATAAACAGATGATTTAACCCAGATCACATAGAAGTAGTTGCTTTAGTGGCTCCACTTTCTAGGGTCAACATGAAACATAGTTTTTGAGTGAAACAATGGAAATAATTGAATCAATACCAGTATACATAATAGTTTCAAAAAGTGAGTCATTGTATCTTTATTGTTGTTATAAATTTTCATTATAAATTAATTTGTCTGCATTTATCATCACGAAAACCAACTGTGTAAATCACCGCACTATTCTTATGCTGTCTAGCCAGTGTCCCTTCTTATGAGCCAGGGAAGGTGGTGGTAGTGGCACAGTGGCATTGTCACTGGACTAGTAATCCAGAGACCCAAGGTAATGCTCTGGGAATTTGGATTTGAACCCCATCACAACATGTGGTGGAATTTAAATTAAAAAAAAACATCTGGAATGAAAAGTCTCATGATGGCAGGACAAGCCCAGCAGAAGAGGCAACACAGTGGTCTACAATTGGGAGGGGTGCCAAAGGCAATGAACAAATAACATAGAACAAAATCAGCCCAGGAAACAGGCCCTTCAGCCCAACGAGCCCACGCCGCCATCTCGACACCACCAGTCCCCCTCTCCACCCACGACCCCTGTCTAATGTTTTATGGCCATCCAGATTGAGGGAAACTGATTTAGGGACAATTTACTCCTGCCAATCAGCCTAACAGCACCTCTTTGGGGTGTGGGAGGAAACCGGAGCATCCGGAGAAAACCCACGCAAGCACGGGGAGAATGCGCAAACTCCCACAGACACCGGCCCAAATCCATGTGTCTGCACAGCAATCAGCGATAGTCACTGAGCTGTCGTCTTGCCCAGTATCTTGCCCAGTTTAGGCACACACTAACGACATGAAGCACTAGGCCAATCTCGAACAACCAAGAGCAGCCCCAGTACGACCCATCGTGTGTATGCCCCTCATCGGACACGAGGTGGACCGACTCAAAACCTGTGAATGAAAAGAGAAAAAAACATTATTATCATACTATACCCATTACCAGGGACGCCCCAATGCTAATGACCCTTATTTAAAAGGTTCTCCTATATCCACCCATCTCCAACTCAGTCATGTGCCTGTCTAAGTTACTCTTAAAGGACTCTAGCGTGTTTGCCTCCACCACCTTACTTGGCAGAGCATTCCATACCCCCACTACCCTCTGTGTAAAAAACCTCCCTCTAATATCTGTGTTATACCTCTCCCCCCTCACCTTAAGTCCATGGCCCCTTGTCCTATGTGTCTCTATTATAGGAAATAGCTTACCTCTGTTTACTCTATCTATACCCTTCTTAATCTTATATACCTCTATTAGATCGCCCCTCAGTCGGTGTCTTTCAAGGGAAAAGAGCCCCAATTTCTTCAATCTTTCCTCATACCCCAGTCCTTGCATACCAGGCAACATCCTGGTAAACCTCCTCTGCACTCTCTCCAGAGTCTCCACATCCTTCCAGTAGTAAGGCGACCAGAACTGGACGCAGTACTCCAAATGCAGCCTAACCAACATTCAGTACAACTGGAACATTAGACTCCAGCTCTTATATTCTATACCCCTTCCTATAAAGGCTAACATACCATAGGCTTTCTTCACCACACTCTCCACTTACACTGCCACCTTCAAAGACTTGTGCATTTGCACCCCCAGGTCTCGCTGCGATACTATATTCCTTACGGGCTTACCCTTTATCATATAACTTCCCCCTACATTATTCCGGCCAAAATGCATCACCTCACATTTATCCGGATTAAACTCCATTTGCCACGTATCTGCCCAATCAACCAGCCTATCAATGTCCCGCTGTATTGCCAGACACTGCTCCTCCATGCCCGCCAATCCAGCCATCTTGGTGTCATCAGCAAATTTGCTGATCACACCACCTCCTACTCCCTCTTCCAAATCATTTATATACACTACAAAGAGAAGAGGTCCCAGTACCGAGCCCTGCGGCACACCACAAGTGACAGACCTCCAGCTAGAAAAAGACCGCTCCACGACTACTCTCTGACTCCTCTTTGCAAGCCAGTTCTCTACCCATCTAGATACCTGACCACATATCCCATGAGCTTTAATCTTCTGTACCAACCTACCATGAGGGACTTTGTCAAACGCCTTACTGAAATCCATATAGACGTCATCAACGGCTCATCCTTCGTCAACTGTTTTTGTCACCTCCTCAAAGAATTCTACCAGATTTGTAAGGCAAGACTTCCCCTTGACAAAGCCATGCTGCGTATCCTTAATCAGATCGCAACGCTCCAAGTGCACATACATTCTATCCCTAAGAATCCTCTCCATTAACTTACCTACCACTGACGTTAAGCTCACCGGCCTATAGTTACCAGGGCTATCCCTCCTACCCTTTTTAAAGAACGGTACCATGTTCGCTATCCTTAATGAATACTTTGCCTCAGTATTCACAGTGGAAGCTGATCTGGGAGATCTTGCTATGGACTTGCAGCAGATGGAAAAGATTGAGTATGTGGACATTAAGGAGGAGGATGTCTTAGAACTTTTGAATTCTATCAAAATAGATAAGTCGCCGGGACCAGATGGGATGTACCCCAGGATACTGTGGGAGGCCAGGAAAGTGATTGCAGAGCCCCTGGCGATGATCTTTGCGTCGTCAATGGAGACAGGAGAGGTTCCGGAAGATTGGAGGATTGCGGATGTAGTCCCTATTTTCAAGAAAGGGAACAGAGATAGCCCGGGAAATTACCGACCGGTGAGTCTGACCTCAGTGGTTGGTAAGCTGATGGAGAGGCTTCTGAGGGACAAGATTTATGAGCATTTGGAGAGGTTTGACATGATCAGGAATAGTCAGCATGGATTTGTCAAGGGCAGGTCGTGCCTTACGAGCCTAGTTGAGTTCTTCGATAATGTGACTGAACACATTGACGAAGGAAGTGCCGTGGACGTAGTGTACATGGACTTCAGCAAGGCGTTTGATAAGGTCCCTCATGCAAGACTTCTTGAGAAGGTGAGAGGGCATGGGATCCAAGGGCCTTTGGCCTTGTGGATCCAGAACTGGCTTGCCTGCAGAAGGCAGAGAGTGGTTGTGGATGGGGCTTTTTCGGAATGGAGGTCAGTCACCAATGGGGTGCCCCAGGGATCTGTTCTGGGACCCTTGCTGTTTGTCATTTTCATAAATGACCTGGATGAGGAAGTGGAGGGATGGGTTAGCAAGTTCGCTGATGACACGAAGGTTGGTGGTGTTGTGGATGGTCTGGAAGGATGTCAAAAGTTGCAGCAGGACATAGATAGGATGCAGGAATGGGCGGAGAAGTGGCAGATGGACTTCAACGCGGATAAATGTGTAGTCGTCCATTTCGGCAGAACCAACGGGATGAACGAGTACACTATCAAGGGCAGGAGTCTTAGTAGCGTTGAAGAGCAGAAGGATCTTGGGGTCCGGGTCCACAGGACTCTTAAATCGGCCTCACAGGTGGAGGAGGTGGTCAAGAAGGCGTATGGTGTACTGGCCTTCATTAATCGAGGGATTGAGTTTAGGAGTCGGGAGGTAATGCTGCAACTTTACAGGACCATGGTCAGGCCTCATTTGGAGTACTGTGCGCAGTTCTGGTCGCCTCACTATAGGAAAGACGTAGAAGCTATTGAAAGGGTGCAGAGGAGATTTACAAGGATGTTGCCTGGACTTGGAGGCATGCCTTATGAAGATAGGTTGAGGGAGCTGGGACTCTTTTCCCTAGAGAGGCGAAGGTTGAGAGGCGACCTGATAGAAGTTTATAAAATGTTGAGAGGAATAGATAGGGTGGACTCTCAGAGGCTATTTCCCCGGGTTCAAATGGTCGCTACGAGAGGACACAGATTTAAGGTGCGGGGTGGGAAGTACAGAGGTGATGTTAGGGGTAAGTTTTTCACTCAGAGGGTGGTGAGTGAATGGAATCGGCTGCCGTCATCGGTGGTGGAGGCGAACTTGCTGGGGTCTTTTAAAAGACTTCTGTATGAGTATATGGGGTTTAATGGGATTGGGGGTTATAGATAGGTCTATAGATTGGTGGGGTTGATGTGATCGGCGCAACTCGAGGGCTGAAGGGCCTGTTTGTGCTGTAATGTTCTATGTTCTATCCTCCAGTCCTCTGGGACCTCACCTGTGTCCAAAGAAGAGACAAAGATTCACGTCAGAGGCCCAGCAATCTCATCCCTCGCCTCTCTAAGCAGCCTAGGATAAATGCAATCAGGCCCCGGAGATTTATCGGTTTTAATGCCCTCTAAAAGCCCTAACAGCTCTTCCCTCGTAATCGATAGATCTTTCAATTGGTCTACCGCTCCCTCAATGACCGTACTAGACATCAAGCCCCTCTCCTTCGTGAATACCGACGCAAAGTATTCATTCAAGATCTCCCCCATTCCCTCTGCCTCTAAGTATATAAGCAAGTGCTCTGGAAAATGGAATTAGAATAGTTAGCCAATTTGTCTTTGACCAGCGCTGACATGATAAGCCAAAAGCCTTTTTCTGTACTGTGTACTTCTATGTCTCTATAAGATCGCCCCGACAAAGCCTAACCAATCACCAGAAAAGAACATGGCCACACACATTAGACTATGAGGTCTGTGGTCTGAGTTACTATATTATTAACTCAGACTGAAGGCAATGAAGGAGAAAGTCACACTTCATCACAATAATTATGGCCTTGAGGGTGGGTCAGAAACTCCTTCCTTCTGAATGCTCTTCCCCTCCTGCAAATCCACCTGTAGTGATTGCTCACTAAATCTAAAGCACCTATTTCATAGAGTCATACAGAGCAGAACAGGCGCTTTGGCCCATCAAGTCCGTACTGACAATAAAGGCACACTAATCTCATTTTTCTGCACATGTCCCACCCATATCCTTGAATATTATGATATTTTAAACGATCATCCCAAATAATTTTTAAAGGCCTCCACTACCTTCCCAGACAGTGCATTCCAGATTTTTCTCAAATGTCCCCTGAATCCCTTGCTCCTTACCATAAAACTATGCCCCTTATGATTGATCCCTCAATCAAGGGGAACAGCTGCTTCTTTTTCACCCTGTCCATACTCATCATCATCTTATACACCTCAATCATGTCCCCTTTCAGTCTTCGTCACTGCTCCAAAGAAAACAATAGAAGCATCCTTCCAGCTCAAATGCTCTATCCCTGGCAACATCCTACCAAATCTGCTCTGTGCCCTCACAAATGGTATTGCATCCTTCCAGATGCTGGGCAAGACGACAGCTCAGTGACTATCACTGATTGCTGTGCAGACACATGGATTTGGGCCGGTGTCTGTGGGAGTTTGCGCATTCTCCCCATGCTTGCGTGGGTTTTCTCCGGGTGCTCCGGTTTCCTCCCACACCCCAAAGATGTGCTGTTAGGCTGATTGGTGTAACAAATTGTCCCTAAATCAGTTTCCCTCAATGGGGAATGCCATAAGCATAGATAAGGGTCATTGGTGGAGGGGGGACTGGTAATGTTAAAATGGCGGCGTGGGCTCATTGGGCCGAAGGGCCTGTTTCCCGGGCTGTTTTTGTTTTTTGTTCTTTGAGACCAGAGCTGTACACAGTACTTCAGCTGTGGCCTACCAACACTCTGTACAACAGGTGGTCAGGAAAGCGAATGGGATGCTGGCCTTCATAGCGAGGGGGATTGAATATAAAAGTAGAGAGGTCTTGTTGCGGCTGTATAGGGCATTGGTGAGGCCGCAGCTGGAGTACTGTGTGCAGTTTTGGGCGCAAGGATATTTTGGCCTTGGAGGGAGTACAGAAGAGGTTTACTAGGCTGATGCCGGAGTTGAGGGGGTTGAGCTATGAGAAGAGGCTGAATAAATTAGGCTTGTACTCGTTAGAGTTTAGAAGTATGAGGGGAGATCTCATTGAGATGTATAAGATGATGAATGGGATGGATAGTATAGAGGTGGAGAGACTCTTCCCGCTCAGAAAGGACAGTAGGACTAGGGGGCACAGCCTCAAGATAAAGGGGGGGCGGTTTAGAACGGAGTTGAGGAGGAACTTCTTCACTCAAAGAGTGGTGAATCTCTGGAATTCTCTGCCCGTTGAGGTGGTGGAGGCTGCCTCGCTAAATATTTTTAAGACACGGGTTGATGGGTTTTTGATAAGAGAGAGGATTAAGGGTTATGGGGAGAGGGCGGGAATGTGGAACTGAGCCACGACAGATCAGCCATGATCTTATTGAATGGCGGAGCAGGCTCGAAGGGCTAGATGGCCTACTCCTGCTCCTATTTCTTATGTTCTTATTACCTTCTTGCTCATATACTCTATACCACGATTGATGAAAGCAACTGTCCCGTTATACCTTCTTAGCTATTCTATGAGGAAAAAGAACAATCTTGTTAAACTAACAAAATGAGTTTCTCACAAGTGGAAAGAGCAGATTTGAAAGAATAATGTGTGTTACCTTGGCTCATGCCAAAGAACAAAGAACAACACAGCATGGGAAACAGGCCCTTCGGCCCAACGAGCCCGCGCCGCCGTCCCATTGTCTCAGTGACCTATTCATGATTTTAGTCTACGCCTAATGTGCGAGGATCAGGGAGGTCCAATATAGGGACAATTTGTTACCCAATCAATCAGCCTAAAAGCACATCTTTGGGATGTGGGAGGAAACCGGAGCACCCGGAGGTAACCCACGCAACCATGGGGAGAACGCGCAAACTCCCACGGACACAGGCCCAAATCCATGTGTCCGCACAGCAACAGAGATAGCCTCTGAGCTGTCATGTTGCCCTCGAGATGGTCCAGTTTAAGCACACTAACGACATGAAGCAATAGGCAACTCCCGAAGCAACATCCAAGAGCAGCCCACTACAACCTGCCGCATGCATGCCCCTTGCTGGTCAACAAGGTGGACTTAAATGCCTGTGGAGACAAAAAATTCATTATTAAACAGGCAAAGACTGTAACATCCCTGAGGCAAAAACAGAATCCCAAGCCTACAATGTTTAGTAAGGCCTGCTATATCTCCCTATATGTAGACCGCTCATGTGGCTGTCTAAGTGACTCTTAAACAACCCTAGCGTGCCTGCTTCCACCACCTTACTCGGCAGTGCATTCCACACCCCCACTACCCTTTGCGTGAAAAACTGCCCTCTAATATTTGTCTTATACCTCATCCTAAGCCCGTGACCCCTCGTTCTATCCATTTCTAATAGCGGAAAAGGCTTACCACCATTTACTCTATCTATCCCCTTCATAATCTTATAAACCTCTATTAGATCCCCCCTCAGCCGACGTCTCTCAAGGGAAAACAGCCCAAGTTCGTTCAATCTTTCCTCGTAAGACAGCCCTTCCATACCAGGCAGCATCCTGGTAAATCTCCTCTGCACTCTCTCCAGGATCTCTACATCCTTCCGGTAGTACGGCGACCAGAACTGGACGCAGTACTCCAAGTGAGGCCTAACCAACGTTCTATACAACTGCAACATCAGACTCTTACTCTTATATTCTATACCCCTTCCTATGAAGGCTAACATACCATACGCTTTCCTCATCACATTCTGCACCTGCACCGACACCTTCAGGGACTTGTGTACCTGCACCCCCAGGTCTCTCTGCGTATCTATACTCCGGATAGTTCTACCTTTTATCATATAACTCCCTTCCACATTATTCCGGCCAAAGTGCATCACCTCGCATTTCTCCGGATTAAATTCCATTTGCCATCTATCTGCCCAATCTACCAGCCTGTCTATGTCCTGTTGCATTACCAGGCACTGCTCCTCAGTACCCGCCAATCCAACCATCTTAGTGTCATCAGCAAATTTGCTGATCACACCACATACCCCTTCTTCCAAGTCATTAATATATACTACAAATAGTAGAGGTCCTAGTACCGAGCCCTGCGGCACCCCACTGGTGACAGACCTCCAATTGGAAAAGGAGCCCTCCACTACTACCCGCTGTCTCCTCCTCCCAAGCCAGTTCTTCACCCATCTACATACCTGGCCTTGTATCCCATGAGCCTTCACCTTTTCTATCAGCCTACCGTGAGGGACCTTGTCAAACGCCTTACTGAAATCAATATAGACAACATCAACGGCTTGTCCTTCGTCAACCGTTTTTGTCACCTCTTCAAAAAATTCCACCAGATTCGTAAGGCACGACCTCCCTGTAACGAAGCCATGCTGCGTATCCCTGATCAGATTGCAGCGCTCCAGATGTTCATACATCCTATCCTTGAGGATCCTCACCATTAGCTTGCCTATAACTGAAGTCAAGCTCACCGGCCTATAATTCCCTGGGTTATCCCTCTGATGTGGGTATGCCGGCGTTGGACTGGCGTAAACACAGTAAAAAGTCTGACAACACCAGGTTTTAGTCCAACCGATTTATTTGATAATATTCTCACAAGCTTTCGAGGGGGCTGCCTCTTTGTCAAGTGAATGGAGAACTCTCCATTCACTTGACAAAGAGGCAGCCCCCTCGAAAGCTTGTGAGAATATTATCAAATAAATCGGTTGGACTAAAACCTGGTGTTGTCAGACTTTTTACTGTGTTATCCCTCTGACCCTTTTTAAACAACGGTACTACATTTGCAATCCGCCAATCCTCTGGGACCTCACCTGTGTCCAAAGAAGAGACAAAGATTTGCATCAGAGGCCCAGCAATTTCATCCCTCACCTCCCTCAGCAGCCTGGGATAGATGCCATCAGGCCCCGGAGATTAATCTGTCTTTATACTGTCTAAAAGTCCCAACACCTCTTCCTTCGTGATGATTATTTCCCTCAACGGATCCTCAAACTCCTCAAGCACAGCACCAGACATCAGGCCCCTCTCCTGCGTGAATACCGACGCAAAGTATTCATTCAAGATCTCCCCCATTCCCCCAGGCTCCAAGCATAGTTCCCCTCCTCTGTCCCTGAGAGGACCAATCTTTCCTCTAACTATCCTTTTGTTTCTAACATAGGAGTAAAATGCCTTAGGATTTTCCTTAATCCTACCTGCCAAAACCATTTCGTGGTCCCTTTTTGCCTTTCTGATGCCCCTTTTAAATTCTCTCCTACATTCTCTGTATTCTTCCAACGCTATCTCTGTCCTCAAATGCCTAGATATAATGTACGCCTCCCTCTTCCTCCTGACCAGGTCCTCAATATCCCTAGTTACCCACGGCTCTCTAATCCTACCCTTCCCATCCTTCCTCTTGACTGGCACATGTCTTTCCTGCAAAGATTTTAGTTTTCCCTTGAGAGACTCCCACATACCCAGCGTCGACCTACCGTTAAACAGCTTACCCCAGTCCGTATCTTTAAGATCCTGCCTAATCCGGTTGTAACTAGCCCTCCCCCAGTTTAACACCTTCCCCTTAGGACAGGCTTCATCTTTATCCATTAATATCTTAAACCAGACAGAGTTGTGGTCACTGTTAGCCACATGCTCTCCTACTTCAACGTCAACCACCTGCCCAGGCTCATTCCCCAGAACCAAGTCCAATATAGCCCCCTCTCTGGTCGGGCTATCCACGTACTGCTCCAGGGATCCTTCCATTACACACTGTACAAATTCCTTCCCGTCAGCACCCTCTGATCTCGGCACCTTCCAATCTACCCCGGGGAGATTAAAATCTCCCACTACCACCACCCTATTCTTCCTGCACTTATCTAGAATGTCCCTGCTTATCCCTTCTTCCACAGCCCTCGGGCTGTTGGGCGGTCTGTAGTACACACCCAACATAGTAACATCTCCCTTCCTATTCCTCAACTCCACCCATAGCGACTCGATTCCTATATCCTCTATACCTCCCTCCCTCTGCACTGCTATGATGTAATCCTTAACTAACAACGCCACTCCCCCACCTCTCAGCGACCCACCCCTATCTCGCCTGAAACACTTATACCCAGGAACATTCAACTGCCAGTCCTGCCCTTCCTTTAACCAAGTCTCTGTCACCGCCACCACTTCCAACTTCCTTTCGAACATTAATGCCTTCAGTTCATCTGTTTTGCCAGTCACACTCTTAGCACTGAAACACATGCACCGAAGACCCTCAGAAACAATCCAATCCTTCTTCCTACCCTCCGGGCTTACCCTATCCCCAATCCCAGTTCCGTCCACCTCCCCACCCCCCCTCCATATTAGTTTAAATCCTGCCAAAACACTCCAGCTAACCTTCCAGCTAAGATATGCATGCCCTTCCCAGTTAACTGTACCCCATCCCTCTTGTATATTTGCCCCTCTTTCATAAAGACTTCCCAGTGGTCTCCGAATCTAAAACCCTCTGCCCTACACCAATCCTTCAACCACGCATTTAGTTGGAGTATCTCATTATTTCTAGCCCTGCTAGCCCCAGATATAGCCTCACCTCTAGTTGGCCTACCTACATACTGAGTCAAAAAACCTTCCTGCATGCTTTGTGCAAAAACTGACCCCTACTGACCAATACTAGACTAACTCATTATTTCCCCGTTCTCGACAGAGGAAGAGAAGCTATAACTCCCATGATTCTACCAAATGTAGCAAGTTGTTTATGAAGAGGGAAACGATAGGGCTGTGATAGAAAAAAACAGAGAAAACTACCTTTAAAAAATTCAGTAATAACATGCAAGAGCAGTTGGAATGCCTTGTTGAAGTTGTACAAGACATTGGTAAGGCCACACTTGAATACTATGTGCAATTCTGGTCACCTGATTATAGAAAGGATATTATTAAACTAGAAAGAGTGCAGAAAAGATTTACTAGATGCTATCGGAACTTGATGGATTGAGTTATAAGGAGAGCCTGGAAAGACTGAGACTTTTTTCTCTGGACCGTAGGAGGCTGAGGAGTGATCTTATAGAGGCCTATAAAATAAAAATAATGAGGGGCACAGATCAGCTAGATAGTCAATACATTTTCCCAAAGACGATTCTGGATAGGAGTGAAAGTAATAGGGTAATTGTTATGGGGGACTTTAACTTTACTAATATTGATTGGAATAGCTATAGCTCTAGCTCGTTAGAGGGGTCAGTTTTTGTACAAAGCGTGCAGGAAGGTTTTTTGACTCAGTATGTAGATAGGCCAACTAGAGGTGAGGCTAAATTGGATTTGGTGCTGGGAAATGAGCCAGACCAGGTGCTAGACTTGGAAGTTGGTGTGCATTTTGGTGATAGTGACCACAATTCGGTTACGTTCACCTTAGTGATGGAAAGGGATAGGCATGAACCTCGGGTCAGTAGTTTTAGGTGGGGGAAGGGTAATTATGAGGCTATTAGGAGAGAATTAGGAAGCATAGGTTGGATTAGGAGACTACAGGGTCTGGGAACGTCCGAAATGTAGAGTTTTTTCAAGGAGCAGCTACTGCGAGTCCTTGATATGTACGTCCCTGTCAGGCAAGGAGGAAATGGTTGAGCTAGGGAACCGTGGTGCACTAAAAAAGTTGATTCGCTGGTTAAAAACAAAAAGGAGGCTTATGTCCGGATGAGACTTGAGGGCTGAGGTAGTGCACTAGAAAGCTTTAGATTGGCTAGGAGGGAGTTAAAGAGTGAGTTAAGAAGGGCTAAAAGAGGACATGAGAAGACTTTGGCTGATAGGATTAAGGAGAATCCTAAGGCGTAGGTATAGGTATGTGAAGAACAGAAGATTGGTTAGGGCAGGATTAGGGCCAGTTAGAGACAGCAGTGGGAAGTTATGTGTGGAACCGGAAGAGATTGGAGAGGCATTGAACCAATATTTCTCTTCGATATTCACGCAGGGGGACATGTGTGCAGTTTTGGGCGCCGCACCTGCGCAAGGATATTTTGGCCCTGGAGGGAGTGCAGAGGAGGTTTACTAGGCTGATACCGGAGTTGAGGGGATTGAGCTATGAGGAGAGGCTGAATAAACTAGGCTTGTACTCGTTAGAGTTTAGAAGAATGAGGGGAGATCTCATTAAGACGTATAAGATGATGAATGGGATGGATAGGATAGAGGTGGAGAGACTCTTCCCGCTCAAAAAAGACAGTAGGACTAGGGGGCACAGCCTCAAGATAAAGGGGAGGCGGTTTAGAACAGAGTTGAGGAGGAACTTCTTCACTCAAAGGGTGGTGAATCTCTGGAATTCTCTGCCCGTTGAAGTGGTGGAGGCTGCCTCGCTAAATATTTTTAAGAAACGGGTTGATGGGTTTTTGATAAGAGAAGGGATTAAGGGTTATGGGGAGAGGGCGGGAAGGTGGAGCTGAGCCACGACAGATCAGCCATGATCTTATTGAATGGCGGGGCAGGCTCGAAGGGCTAGATGGCCTACTCCTGCTCCTATTTCTTATGTTCTTATGTTCTTATAAATGTAGCTGTGGAGAACACTGGGTTATAAGGTTGTAAACTGGACAGTACTGCAGTTGATACGGAGGATGTGCTAGATATTCTTGAAGGTTTGAAAATAGATAAGTCCCCTGGGCTGGATGGGATTTACCTAGGATTCTCTGGGAGGCAAGAGAGGCGATTGCAGAGCCTCTGGCTCTGATCTTCAGATCGTCGTTGGTCTCAGGTATAGTACCGGAAGATTGGAGGATAGCGAATGTTGTCCCATTGTTTAAGAAGGGGAACAGAGACTTCCCCGGGAATTATAGACCGGTGAGTCTTACTTCTATTGTGGGAAAGGTTTTAGAAAAAATTATTAGGGATAGGATTTATAGTTATTTGGAGAGTAATGAATTGATTGGAGATAGTCAGCATGGTTTTGTGGAGGGTAGGTCGTGCCTTACTAACCTTATTGAGTTTTTTGAGAAAGTGACCAAAGAGGTAGATGGGAGTAAGGCAGTTGATGTGGTATATATGGATTTTAGTAAGGCATTTGATAAGGTTCACCATGGAAGGTTTCTGCAGAAAATGCAGATGCATGGGATTGAGAGTGATTTAGGTAATTGGATCAGGAATTGGCTAGCAGATAGGAGACAGAGGGTGGTGGTTGATGGTAAGTATTCATCATGGAGTTCAGTTACTAGTGATGTGCCTCAGGGACCTGTTTTGGGGCCACTGCTGTTTGTAATTTTTATAAATGATCTGGATGAGGGTATAGTTGGGTGGATTAGTAAATTTGCTGATGACACCAAAGTCAGAAGTGTGGTAGATTGTGAGGAAGGGTGTCATAGTTTACAGAGAGACTTGGACAAGTTGCAGAGCTGGGCCAAGAGGTGGCGGATGGAGTTTAATGTGGAAAAGTGTGAGATAATTCACAGATGTGTCGAGTATAGGGCTAACAGTAGGAATCTGAATAGTGTGGATGAGCAGAGGGATCTAGGTGTATGTGTACATAGACCCCTGAAAGTTGGGAATCAAGTAGATAAGGTTGTTAAGAAGGCATACGGTGTCTTGGCGTTTATTGGTAGGAGGATTGAATTTAGGAGCCGCAGCGTCATGTTGCAACTGTACACAACTCTGGTGCGGCCACACTTGGAGTACTGTGTGCAGTTCTGGTCCCCACATTATAGGAAGGATGTGGAGGCATTGGAGAGGGTGCAGAGGAGGTTTACCAGGATGTTGCCTGGTATGGAGGGGAGGACCTATGAGGAGAGGCTGAGGGATTTGAGGTTGTTTTCATTAGAAAGAAGGCAGCTAAGAGGGGACCTTATTGAAACATATAAGATGATTAGAGGTTTAGATAGGGTGGACAGTGATAGCCTTTTTCCTCGGATGGAGAAAGCTAGCACGAGGGGGCATAACTTTCAGTTAAGGGGTGCTAGTTATAGGACGGATGTCAGAGGTAGGTTCTTTACCCAGAGGGTGGTGAGGGATTGGAATGCCCTGCCTGCTGCAGTTGTAAATGCGCCTAGTTTGGGGGCGTTTAAGAGATCCGTGGATAGGTTTATGGATGGAAAGGGATTGGTTTAGGTTAGAGGGTCATTGCTTTTTAATTGGTCGGCGCAACATCGTGGGCCGAAGGGCCTGTTCTGCGCTGTAATGTTCTATGTTCTAAAGGTAGGTGAGTCTAAAACTAGAGGGCATAGGTTTCAGGTGAGAGGGGAGAGATACAAAAGTGTCCGGAGGGGCAATTTTTTCACACAGAGGGTGACGAGTGTCTGAAACAAGCTGCCAGAGGCAGTTATTGAGGGGAATACAATTTTGTCTTTTAAAAAGCATTTAGATAGTTACATGGGTAAGATGGGTCAAATGCGGGCAATTGGAATTAGCTTAGGGGTTTTTAAAAAAAGGGCGGCATGGACAAGTTGGGCTGAAGGGCCTGTTTCCATGCTGTAAACCTCTATGAAAGGGAATTATCTACAGTGCAGACTGAGTCTGACATTAAGAACACGATACAGTCTGTGTACCACTGAGACTATTCCACTTGTTTCTAAATGCAGAGGTGTGTACTGATATTTATAGGATAAACAAATTTGAAATCTTCTTGTGGATCCCGGGTCGAGAATCCCTGCAGTAAAGCACTTTTGTACCAGCACGCATAATTTAACAGTGCAGTACCATATGGATGCTTAAGACAATGTGATACGAGTCTGCCTCATTTAATATTGTGATAGCAAAGTGTTTCATTTAACTTTGATACTGATGCGCCTCATATAACACTCTGATGCTAATGTCCCTCATTTAACATACTGAAGTCTGCTCCTATCCTGCTCACTATTGACAATGTTGCCAGTTTTTCTTTCATCTGAAAACTTTGCAATTGTGCTCCCAAGAACTAAGTCCACATCATTTATTTACAAGAAGAAAGACAATGGCCCTAATGTCCTCAGGGACTCCAGTACATACTTCTATGCAGTGATAGAAATATTGTTCAGCGCTAATATCTGCCTCTTTCCCATTAGCGAATTGTATACCTAGGAGGTCTTGTGAAACAATGGGTAGAATCCCCGCCTCTGAGGCAGAAGGGCTGGGGTTCGAGTCCCTTTCCAGGACTTGATGGCCAAAAATTGAGTAGCAATCTGCAAATCTTTCCAGCATATCCCATGAAGGGTGTTAAGAGCAGGAGAGAGTCCTGGTCAGCCATGTGACGGAAATAAAATTGGAACCTCTACCATCAGTACTCATTGCTCTGAACGGCAACATGCATGTACAAGTGCATATTGTCACAGCAAATTGGGCACCTTGGGGATCCAATTGGCTGGATAGCCAATGATGTTCAGATTTGTGCAAACAACACAGTGTTTGACCTCTGTTCTGCTGGGGGAAGGGTAAACAATTCGGGACCTGCCTCATTGCCCAACTTTGGTAGAGATGGTGGCACTATGGATTCAACCCCCCCTTTGGGCAGAGAACTGAAAAAGAAGAATTGAGTATTACAGTGCATATCACTTAACATAAAGGCTGAATTTTCTCTGAATTGTAAGACTCTGTGGGCCTTTGAAAATGGCAGCCACGAGATAATTCCAGATTTCTGGTGCTTCTGATTTTCGCTACCATGGATTTCAGCCGATATCTAGGTGACAAGTAGTTCACGACCCCACAGAGGAATTTGAATGCAGTAGGAAGATAAGTTATGGACACGACCAAATGGGTCACCGAACAAGGGAGACCATGATAAGTTCTTGTTTTGGGGACGAGTGGGAGTAGCCCGTGTTAAGTTCTCTTTGCTATGGGCATCTGGTGAAAGTAAGAATTTGATACCAGCATCATCCAAGCAGCGTTGCATATCTTCATGAGCAGAGGACCAAAGCCATTGGCCAAACTCTGCAGAAGAGTGATGATGACTTGCTGTGAGGATAAAGTGATGCTTCACTTATCCTCAGCGATATGTCTGACTCTCGCCTAACAGAGAGCTGAATGTTCCCTGCCAATGAATGGGCACATGGTGGGCTTCATAAACGGTTTAAGATGAGCATCAGGTGCTGCAGGCCTCTTTGGAATAAGTGCTGCTTTGGAGTAAGTGCAGTGATTAAGTCGTGATGGGGTGGGAAGATTGAAGGGAACTGTGTGATTCCTGTGGGTATAAAAATTTTTACTAATGGGACATAAGATTTGGTCAGAAATCAGGCAAGCAGCGAAGAATGAAATCACTGTTTTTTGCACCAGAACCAACATAGCCTAATTCTCATAAGCTTGTGCCCTATCTATTATGCTAATGGCTCAATGTTTATTATACAAAATAAGGAGCTGTCAGTGTTTATAGCTTAAAGGCCTTGTTGAGTGACACTTTAATTGCATTATGGACACTCAGAGACTATTTCCTTGGGTGGATGTAGCTGTTACTAGGGGGCATAACTATAAGGTTCATGGTGGGAGATATAGGAGGGATGTCCGAGATAGGTTCTTTACTCAGAGAGTGGTTGGGGTGTGGAATAGACTACCTGCTGTGATCGTGGAGTTGGACACTTTAGAACTTTCAAGTGGGTATTGGATAGGCACATGGAGCACACCAGAATGAAAGGGAGTGGGATCGCTTGATCTTGGATTCGGACAAAGCTCAGCACAACATCGAGGGCCGAATGGCCTGTACTATGCTGTATTGATCTATGTTCTATAGTCACGTTGGCCAAAATTCTCCAAATTCGTCTGTAGCTGAGATTCTCAGGTCCCGCTGCAGTGAATCGAGATTAAGCTAAGCGTGAAATTCTCCATTCTCACTGGTAGTGGCAACGGAGCATGCAGGGCTAGAGAATTCTGGCCTATGAATGATTGGCTGTGCTCCAGCCCTGTGGAGCTTACATAGCTACAAAGGGGAATGGTATCTTTGTTTATTTGATCGACAGTATTATGGATTTGTAATAAGTTTACCATTCGTTTAAATGATTTTACAATGTTTATTTTGACAAGATTAGGAAATATCAAATGGATTAAAGCTTTTTCCAATGGCAGTATGAATGCCTGTTTTCAATTGATAGTTTTGTGAACTTGTAAAATGTCAATTTTTAAGGGGATTTTGAATGACTGATTGACTTTTTTAAAAATTTCATGAGTGTGGCAAAGTCTTGCCAGTGTTTTTATTTGGTTCATTAATTCTGACCGAATGGATACTGGAAAAATGCTTCACTGGATGAACGGCAGCCTACTACTGGCCAACAGAGATCTTCTACTCCCGCTGCTGTCAATGGGATTTCCCATTGAATTCATCCCCAACCACCAGGAAACCCGTGGCGGTTGTGTGTCATCAACGGGACAAGAAGATCCCATAAATTTGTAGATAACACCAAATTTTGTACAGGTGAGGAGGTAAAAGTCAATACTGAGGACAAATGTGACATTAAGAAACTTCAGAACGGGCAAATAATTGACAACTTAAGTGCAACACAAAAAAAATGAGGTTGGAACAATAGGAAGGTTACTTATTACTTGGAAATCTAGTTGGAGTAGCAGAATAATGGGATCTCAGAATACATTAATTCAAACACTAATGGCAGAATTTTCCCATCCTGCCTGTCACAGGAATCATCGTGGGCGGGATGGAAAATTCGGTGGATCGTTGATCTCAGGGTGAAAATTTCTGGATTTGGAGCAAGCATGCAGGGAAAATCCTGCCTTAAAAGTTGTGCCACAGTTTAGCAAGACCATTAAAAAAGCAAACAAAGTGCCAGGCCTTGTTTCTAGCAGAAGAAAATTGATAAGTAAGACATTATGTTTAACTTGCATCAAACCATGGTTAGACCAGACTTTGAATACCTGTGCTGCATGCAGTTCTGATCATTGTATGACTGAAATGATGTACAGCCACTGTGGAGGGTGCAGAGGACATTTACGAGGTTGATACCTGAAATGCATAGGTATTCATATCAAGAACTGATTGACAGACTCAGGGCAGGATCCCCTGGCTGTGTGTGGCCCAAAACTGGATTTTCCCGTTCAAGCTCAACGGACCTTTGAATGGCCCGCTGAATTTTCTGTCTTGCCCGCTACAGTTCCTATGACAGGCGCGACTGGAGAATTTCAGCCTAGATCTCTAGCAGAACCAGAGGGCACAGCCTCAAGATAAGGGGAGGGCAGTTTAGATCGGAGTTGAGGAGGAACTTTTTCACTGAAAGGGTGGTGAATCTCTGGAATTCTCTGTCCATTGAAGTGGGGGAGGCTACCTCGTTGAACATATTTAAGTCATGGGTAGATAGGTTTCTGATAGACAGGGGAATTAAGGGTTATGGGGAGAAAGCGGGAAAGTGGAACTGATTCACTTCAGACCAGCCATGATCTTATTGAATGGCGGGGCAGGCTCGAAGGGCTAGATGGCCTACTCCTGCTCCTATTTCTTATGTTCTTATGTCTCATGTGAAAACAAGGCTGAGGAAATAGAGGTACTTTAAACGCCAAAATGTTTTGAGAGAGTGGATGCAAAAAAATGTTTCCTCTTGTGGGGAAAACATAACTAGAGGCCATTGGCAGTCGTCAAGAAATAGGGAATTTAGAAGAAACTTCTCTACCCAAAACATGATGAGACTCTGGAACTCATTTTCACAGAGGGTGATTGAAGCAATAGTATAGGTGCATTGCAAGTGAAGCTAGACAGTGAGGTGAAGGAAAAGGGAACAGAGGGTTAAAATCATAGATTTGGCTGAGGGAAGATGAGAGGAGGCTTGAATGAAGCATACACAATGGTATGGTGAAATGGTATAGTGAAATGGTTCTGTGCTGTATATCGGATGTAATCCAGTGCGCCTCTTTACAAGAATAGTTTGCTTCAGTTGACATACTGTGATGCTATTGTGCCTTATTTAGCATGCTGTGATGGCAGTGTGCTCCAGTTAACATAGTGTGATACCAGGGTGCCTCAGCATAATTATGCTATTTTACTTCATTTAACAACCTGTGGACCAAAATGTGCCTCTTTTAATAATGTGATGCTAGGGTCCCTCTCACCAAGGAGACCCCCGATACACATGATACTAGTTTTTTCAATTTGTTTATTGGATGCATGCATTGCTGGCAAGGTTGGTATTTATTGTCTTTGTTCAATTTTCCTTGAGAAGCTGGTGGTGAGCCATGTTATTGAAATGCTCAGTCCACGTGGTGTAGGTACATCCACAATGTTATTAGAAATGGAGTTCCAGAATTTTGACCCAGTAACAGTGCAGACAGATCGATATATTTCCAAGTCATGATAGCATCTGACTTGGAAGAAAATTTGAAATTGGTGGTATTCCCATGTATTTGCAGTTCTTGTTCTTCTAGGTCATAGAAGTCATGGATTTGGTAGATTTTGTTGAAGATCCCTTGGCAAGTTGCTATTTTGCAACTTGGAGATGGTACAGCAGTGCATCTTTTGGAGGGTACACACTGCTGTCACTGTACACCAGTGGTGAAGGCAGTGAATGTTTAATGTGATGAATGGGGTGTAAATCAAATGGGATGCATTGTCATGGATGGTGTTGAACCTTGAATGTTGTTTGAGCTTTGTCATTCAAGCCAGAGGGTAATATTCCATCAGGCGGCTGACTTGTGCCTTGTTGATATTTGAACAGCTTTGGAGAATTAGATGTTATAATCCCACCATCTGGCCATCTGGGTCAGCCACAGTATTTAAGTTTCTCATCAGTTGTAACCCCAGGATATTCCTAATGGGGACTTCAGTAATAGTATTGCCAATGAATGTCAAGGGTTAGTTAGTTAAATTTCTCTTGTAACCACAATGTCCCTTATTAACAATGTGACACCTTTGTGGCTCATTAATGTGTCATAGCAATGTGCCTCATTTAACATAGTGTGGTGACTTTTAACATGCTATGTTTACAGTGTTCTTCACTAATTATGCTGGAGTATCAGGCAGCTTTGGCATGTTGCAAGTCCAGCTATCCTCATTTTACTCAGTGTTTGCCTCAGTTAACATAGTGATTTCTGCATAGAGCTCTGAATTTTAGATTTTACCCTCAACCACCAAATTCTTTGAAACTTAGCGTCAGGTTTGCTACTTTGGCAAATCTGTTCCAGTGTTTCTTTCTTGATTTGTTGAAATATGATTTACACTCTTTCATTCTCGACTCATCTCTTGAGGTCATCAACCCATACTAATTATAATTACATGGTCACTGAGGTCACCTAGTATGTCAGATGAGCTTAATCCACTTCTCATCCCAGTCCATCATGGTTAGTCACAGAAACCTTGGCTGATTATTTTGTTCTCTCTAGCTGAGGAGATACCGAGAATAATAGGAATTGCTACAATCTTGCTTCAGCCTGTAAACAGTAAGTTAAGTACAGATCAGAGACTGAAGTAGAGACTTAGAGTCATACAAACTTACAGCATGGAAACAGGCCCTTCAGCCCAACTTGTCCAGGCCACCCAGATTTTACCATTGAGCTAATCCCAATTGCCTGCATTTGTCCCATATCCCTCTGCCAGCATGTAGGCATGAATGGTAAGGCAGATCAAAGTACTCCTTTCGTTTATGACAACCTGTGTAGATGCCCTTTCATGCGAGGCAGCATTAGATTGCAAACTTAAGCCTGCTAAAAAAGATTGTTAGTCTCATCAGGCATCACAGCTTGAAAAGTAAAGAAATCAGTTTTATGATTGAACAAGTAATTTTTCATTATTTCTGTGCTAATTATTACCATTACAACAAGAATGTTTGTGAAATATATTTTCATGTGCATTTTCCTTGGAGTTGCTTCCTTTGGAAAGGTAAGAGCAGTCATTTATGGGATTGTCACTGAGGTTTCCACTTTCTCCTGCTGCGTAGACATTTTCTATGTATGGAACCAAAAAGAGAGGAAATGAGAGACAGAAAGAGATTTATAGATACAAACTGAACAGGGTGCACTTGTAATGTCCCCATGTATAGATGTTCTCTTGTTGGAGTGGTGAAAATTATAGAATGTACTATCTGAATACTTATAATGTGGGATGTGGAACTTTACCTCACATTTTACCATATTCCTCTTCAGGAACATAATTTCATGGTAGATTGTACAGATCACAAAGCCTCTAGACTGCTACTGAATAGGTGCAAGTTTGTGAGAATAACAATTGTAACCTGGTTTTATCACATTATATTCACACTGACTGGGTAGTTGGGTTTTAAATGCACCAGCCTGTAACTTCGTTGAATTTGCATTGCTGAAGATGTAGTGAAGATGTTATTCAACCTTTATGTTTTATGAGATTTGAATAATAACATTTTATTAAACACAAACAGGAAAATATTTAAAGGCAATATTTTTAATGTGCTTCAGTATGGTTCTCAATTTCTTACACTGTGATCCCTGGGTAGTCAGAAGCTTTTTCTCAGGGTGGAAGAGTCAATTACTAGGGGACAAATGTTTAAAGTGTGAGGGGCAAGGTTTAAAGGAAATGTACAAGGCAAGTTTTTTTTCACACAGAGGATGGTGTGTGTTTGGAACTTGCTGCCGGGGGAGGTAGTGGAAGCAAATACGACAGTGACTTTTAAGGGCCAGCTTGACAAATATATGAATAGGATGAGAATAGAGGGATATAGTCCTCGGAAGGGGAGAGGGCTTTAGTTCAGTTGGGCATCATGTTCAGTAGCTTGGAGGGATGAAGGGCCTGTTCCTGTGCTGTAATTTTCTTTGTCCTTGAATTGTTTTTGGGGAAGATCACTTTCTGTTTTATCCATTGATGCAAACTGTATTGATAACTTATAAGGTTGAACTGCAAGGAGTTCCCTGACAGGTTTCCAGTTAGCCCACATCTCAATCACAGAATCAAAGAACTGTTACACTACAGTAGAAGATCATACAGCTGATTGTGTCTATACCAGCTCTCCGAATGAACAATTCACCTAGTGCCATTCTCAGTTCAAACAAGTACAAAGGCAAGAGCTGGGAAAAGTAAAAGGGAGAACAATGCAGTAAGGTGGAAGCAGAACAGATTAAATGCCGAAAGGCATATTGATCCAAGACAAAAGGAAGTGCTAATGGAACATTTAAAGAAAACAAAAATGGATCTAGAGCAGGTGCAGTTGGAAATAATGGAATGATCACCCCAACTACTGTCCAAAGAAAAATGTAAAATTGGGACAGAGGTGATGATGTGAAACTGTTGAACTCATTATTACCCTTCTCCCTGTAACTCTGCGTACTTTTTTCAGATATCAGTCTAATTTCCTTTTGCATGGTTCACTTGAATCTGACACCATCAAACACTCAGGCAGTGCATTCCAGATCATAACCACTCACTGAATGAAAATGTTTTTCTGCACTTTACTTTTCTTCATTTACCAATTACTTTAAATGTGTCCTTTCAACTTCAATCCTTCTGCAAACAGGAATAGTTTATCCCCACCTACTCTGTCCAAATTCCTCAGCATTTTGAATACTTCTATTCAGTCATCTCTCAGCCTTCTTTTCGCTAAAAAAAAAGTCCTAACTTCCCCAATCTCCTTTTGTAAGTTCCACATCCCAGGAACTGATCTCATGAACATTTTCTGAACTCTCTCTTTCACCTTCACATCTTCTTACAATGTGTCACTCAGAAACTGGATACCGTACTCCAGCTGTTGCTGAACTAGTGTCTTATACCAGTTCAACAGAACCTCCTTACTCTTGTAATCTATGTCTTTATTAATAAAATCTAAGATATTTTTATGCTTTATTGATTGCTCTCTGAACCTGTCCTGCCACCTTCAATGACTTATGACACACAATTACCCAGGTTTCTCTGCTCTTGCAACCCCTTTAGAATTGCACCCTTCAATTTTTATTGTTCGCTCTGCCAAAATAAATCACTTCACATTTCTCCACATTGAATTTCCTCTGACGCCAGTCTGCCCATTCCACCAACTTGTCTATGTTCTTTTGAAGTGCCACATTATCCTCCTGACAGTGCATAATGCTCCCAACTTTCATATCATCCACATACTTTGAAATTGTACACCAAGATGTAAATTATTAATGACAAGGCATCAGGATCAGACGAAATGCATCCAAGGATATTGAAGGAAGTGAAAATGGAAATTGTGGAAGTGCTGACCATAATCTTCCAGTCTTCTCTAGATTCAGGGGAGGCGCCAGAGGACTGGAGAATTGCGATGTTATGCCCTTGTTCAAAAAAAGGTTGTACAGATAATCCCAGCAATACAAGGCCAATCAGTTTAACATCAGTAGGTAAGATTTTGGAAACAATTTTTGGGATAGAGTTAATAGTCACATGAAAAAATGTGCATTGATTGAGAAGAACATTGTGAGGCAGTGGTATTGTCACTGGACTAGAAATCCAGAGCAACATCTGGGGATCTCGGTTCAAATCCAATAATGGCAGATAGTAAAATTTGAATTCAATAAAAATCTGGAATTAGAAGTCTAATAAACATGACTAATGACCAATCATTGCTGATGCAAAATCTCTTTTGGTTCACTAACTGAACCTACCAATCTTTTACTATTTATATGCCTATTGAAGACTTTCGAGTTCCCTATGCGTTAGCTGCCAGTTTATTTTCATACTCCCCCTTTGCTTCTCTTATTTTCTTCTTCACCTCTTCTGCTATATTCAACCTGGTTCTCAATTGTATTTTGGACCCAAAACCTGCCATAAGCACCCTTCTTCTTTATCCTAATTTATATCTCCTTTGACATCCCGCACGCTCTAGAATTGTTATCCCTACCTTTCACTTTTGAGGAAACATACCTTCACTGGCTCTAAATTACCTCTTCTTTGAATGCGACCCATTGTTCAAGTACCATTTATCCTGCCAACCTTTGACTCTCAAGTTATCTGGCCCAGATCCATTCCCATCCCATTGAAGTTGGTTTTCTCCAGACAATTACTCTTACCGTGGATTGTACTTTGACCCTTCATGCAGTCAACCTAAACCTATACAATAGTTACCATTCCCTAAATGTTCTTCCACTTCTTTACACATTTTCTACTTGTCCCACCTCATTCCCAAGAACCAGATCTTGCACTATCTCCTTTCTCATTGGACTGGGAACATGCTGCTGCAGAAATTCTCCTCAATAAACTCTCTGTCCTTTACACTATCACTAAACCAGACTATATTCAGATGATTAAGGTTTATTCATTATATTTTTCACCTCTCTACAACTTTCTTTCTTCCTTAGATCTAGCCAAATAGATTCTGTCCTTGAACCCTCTGGGATATTCTTTCCCTGCATCACAGCAATGTTATTCTTAATCAGTGCAGCCATCCGTCCCCTTTTCTTCCTTTCCTAGCTTTCATGAACACCTTATTTATATTCAGGAATATTTAACACTATGTTCTGCCTTTCTTTGAGCCAGCTCTCTGTTATGGCAACAGCATTGCGTTTCTACACAGCAATCTGAACCTGTAACTCACCAATTTTATTTACCACACTCAGTGCATTCACATATATATGCACACCAACCCCGATTTAGATTCTGTTGCTTTCTTCCTTACTCTGATACCATCAAGTCCAGAATTTTATGCCCTCCACTGGCAAGTTTTCAGGCAGGAGGAGTGGTGGGGGGGTGAGCAGTTGGGGAGTTGGGGGGGGTGGTTGGTGGGGGTGGGGGAGTATGAGATTGAAGGAACAAAATTTCCTCCAGGTTTCTGCCCACCCCATCACACAGCAATTTTATACAGAGGTAGACAAGGCCTTGGATGGGAACCCCACCCTTGCCTCTGTTGAGGCTCAATTAAGGATTCTTTCCTACCTGGCTTCAGTTTTCCGGCTGGCAGGAAGATTCAGCTTCCTTGGGGGATGCCTGACAAAGAGTGGAGGAATTATATCTTGGACAGGAAGGCTTGTGGGGAATGGGGATACGGGTGACGGGGTGGTTGGAGGTGCCTCCATTAGAAGCCCCTTTCTAAAGGTTCCAATATCAACAAGAATAAAGAAAAGTACAGCACAGGAACAGGCCCTTTGGCCCTCCAAGCCTGCACTGATCAGGATGCCTGCATAAACTAAAATTGTACGCACTCATGAAATCTGTATCCTTCCTTTCCCATCCTATTCATTGAGTTGCTCCTTAAATGCCACTTTTGTACTTGTTCTCACCACTCCTCCAAGCAGCTTGTTCGAGACTGTGTGAAAAACTTACCTAGCACATCTCCTCTGAACTTTTCCCCACACATTAAACCTATGTATCCTAGTACTTGATTTTTTTATCTTGAGGAAGAGCATCTGACTATCCACTCTGTTCATGCCACTCAATCTTGTAAACCTCCATCAGGCCACCCGTCAACCTTCAACCTTCCAGTAAGAACAAACAAAGAACAAAGAACAAAATCAGCCCGGGAAACAGGCCCTTCGGCCCAACGAGCCCGCGCCGCCATCTCAAATTCAGCCAACCTTTCCTCCAGAAAGTTAATACCCTCCAGACCAGGCAACATCCTAGTAAACCTCTTTTGCACTCTCTTCAAAGCATCCACATCCTTCTGGTAGTGTGGTGATCAGAATTGTACACAATATTCTAAATGAGGCCTAAGATTCTGTCCAGTTGCAGCATGACCTGCCAATTTTTATACTCCATGCCCCAACCACGAAGGCAAGCATGCCATTTGCATTCTTGATTACCTTATCCATCGACGTTGCCACTTTCAGTGATCTCTCTGCCTGTCAATACTCCTAAATTATACATTTATTGTATACTTCCTACATACATTGGGCTTTCCAAAATGCATTATCGCACACATGTCCGGATTAAACTTCATCTGCCATTTCTCTGCCCAAGTCTCCAACCGATCCGTATCTTGCTGTATCCTCTAACAATCCTCTTCATTATCCACAATTCCACCAATTCTTGTGTCATTTACTAATCAAACCAGCTCCATTTTCCTCCAAATCATTTATATATACCACAAACAACAAAGGTCCCAGAACTGATCCTTGTGGATCACTGCGAGTCACAGCCATTCAGAAAAGCCCCCCTCTAGTGCTACCCTCTGTCTTTTATGGCCAAGCCAGTTCTGTAACTAGCTCTCCTCTGATCCTGTGTGACTTCAACTTTCGTACCAGTCTACCATGAGGTACCTTGTCAAAGGTTTTGTTGTGGTCCATGTATACAGCATCCACTGCCTCATCTATCATCTTCGTCACTTCCTCAAAAAACTCAATCAACTTAATGAGGTATGAACTTCCCTTTACAAAACCATGCTACCCATCACTAATAAGTTCATTTGTTTCCAAATGTGAGTAAATCCTGTCCCTAGGAATCTTTTTCAATAATTACCCTACCACTGGCGTAAAGCTCACAGGCCTATAATTTCTTGGATTATCCTGCTGCCCTTCTTAAATATTGGAACGTAATTGGCTATCCTCCAGTCCTCTGGAACTTCACCTGAGGATACAAAGATTTCTGTCAAAACCCCAGCAATTTCCACCCTTGCCTTCCTCAGTATCCTAAGGTAGATTCCATCAGGCCCTGGGGACTTATCTACCTTAATGCTTTTTAAAAAGCCCACATCCTCCTGCATTTCTGTCCACTGCAGTGCTATTTCTGCAGGGACTGAAGCGATTAACCAGCAGCTCTCTAAGGTGTGACTTCCTGCTGAGTGAGGGGAGGAAGTTACGCCAGCAGCCCTGCTCATTCAAATGTGAAGTGGCTATCGGGCAGTGAGATTCTATGGTGATGTGTTCTCTACCACCTCTTCAGATGGCAGGAAACAAGATCTTGCATTCTGAAAAATTCAGACCTTATTCTACATGTAATAACAGGAATATGATTCATTTACACTTGGACAAATTATTGTAACATGCAGTAAATTGGCACAGTGGTTAGCACTGCTGCCTCATGGCACCAGGGACCTGAGTTCAATTCTGGCCTTGGGCAACTGCATTTGGAGTTTGCATGTTCTCCCTGTGTCTGTATCAGTTTCCTCCCACAATGTAGGTTAGGTGGATTGGCTATGGTAAATGTGTGGGGTTACAGGGATAGGGCAGAGGGGACCGCCTTGGTGGGATGCTCATTTATAGGCCAGTGAGCTTGACATCCGTGGTAGGGAAATTGTTGGAGATGATTCTTAGAGATAGGATCTATACACATTTAGAAATTAATAGTCTCATTAGTGCTAAACAACACGGTTTTGTATGAGCGAGGTCATGCCTCACAAATTTGGTTGAGCTTTTTGAGGAGGTGACAAAAATGATTGACGAGGGAAGGGCTGTGGATGTCATCTACATGGATTTTAGTAAAGCATTTGACAAGGTTCCTCATGGCAGACTGGCATGACAGTGCAGGATCAAAGGTGAACTAGCTAGATGGGTACAGAACTGGCTTGGCCATAGAATAACCGATTTATTTGATAATATTCTCACAAGCAAGCAAGCCTTCGATAATATTCTCACAAGCAAGCAAGCAGCGCAGAGTCACTGAACAGAGACTGATAGCCAAGTTCTGCACACATGAGGACAGTCTCAACAGGGATGAGACCCTGTTGAGACCGTCCTCATGTGTGCGGAACTTGGCTATCAGTCTCTGTTCAGCGACTCTGCGCTGCTTGCTTGCTTGTGAGAATATTATCGAAGGCTTGCTTGCTTGTGAGAATATTATCAAATAAATCGGTTGGACTAAAACCTGGTGTTGTCAGACTTTTTACTGTGTTTACGCCAGTCCAACGCTGGCATACCCACATCTTGGCCATAGAAGACAGAGGGTAGCAGTGGAGAGGTTTTTTTCTGATTGGAGGTCTGTGATTAGTGGTGTTCCACAGGACTACTGGGACCTCTGCTGTCTGTGATATATATAAATGATTTGGAAGAAGATGTAGCTGGAGTTGCGGACAGTGATGAACATTGTCAGAGATTACAGCAGGATATAGATAGGCTGGTAAATTGGGCTGAGAAGTGGCAGATGGAATTTAATCCAGATAAATGCGAAGTGATGCATTTCGGTAGATCTAATGCAGGGGGGAGCTATACAATAAATGGCAGAACCACCAGGAATATAGACAGACAGAGGGATCTGGGTGTGCAAGTCCACAGATCTCTAAAGGTGGCAGCACAGGTGGGAAAAATGGCAAAGAAGGCAAATGGCATGCTTGCCTTTATTGGACAGGGCACAGAGCATAAAAGTTGGCATGTGATGTTGCAGTTGTATAGAACGTTGGTTAGGCCACATCTGGAATACTGAGTCCAGTTCTGGCTGCCACACTCCCAGAAGGATGTGGAGGCTTTGGAGAGAATGCAGAAAAGGTTTACCAGGATGTTGCCTGGTATGGAGGATATTAGCTATGAGGTGAGATTGAGTAAACTAGCGTTGTTCTCCCAGGAAAGATGGAGGTTGAGGGGCGACTTAATAGAAATTTATAAAATTATGAAGGGTATAGATAGGGTGAACAGTTTGAAGCTTTTTCCCCAGGTCAGAAATGACAAACACAAGTTCAAGGGGGGGGGGGTAAGGGGGGCAAAGTTCAATACGGATATGGGGAGGATATATTTCACACAGAGGGTGGTGGGGGCCTGGAATGCACTACCAAGCAAGGTGGTTGAGGCAGATACACTAGGATCATTTAAGACTTATTTAGATAGCCACATGACAGACAGGGAATAGAGGGATACAAAAGGATGGGCTAGTTAGGAACACATGATCGGTGCAGGCTTGGAGGACCGAAGGGCCTGTTCCTGTGCTGTGTTGCTCCTTGTTCTTTGTTATGTGATGCTGAAAGAACTACTCAATAGCACTACATCATCAGTGGAGAGAGGGGGAAAAAAAAACCCAAGTATTGCCCGGTATTTTTTGCTCTGTCGGGTTGTAACTGGCATAAATTCACTGCATTAACAATATATCTTTCTCGCCGTGCTCAATGTGCTAAAACAGAAAATGCTGCAGAAACTGAACAGCTCCGGCAGCACCTGTGGGGAGAGAAACAGAATTAAGTTTCGAGTCCGTGTGCACTGTTTATTACTGTTCAAGAACACTTCTGAACAGTCACCCTGACACCTCTCTCTGCAGCCCTCGTTTATATTCAAATACTTCACAGCTACCTTTGGATGATTTCGTCTTTTTTACGTGTATTTGCTTTTTAGAAAACGAAACAACTTATCCTAAAATGTGCTACTTTGTATTATGCGGTGTCTTGCGTTGAATTTCTGAGCTCAGGAGATTCCAGAAGTCAAACATATTGATTATTCAGTGATTTCCCTGGGAATAGATTTATCCTTATCTTGCAAACGGTGTGCGCATTCGCCGGTTAACTGGGGGTAATGTTCCTTGTTTGTTAACGTTTGCCAAGATAAGTGTTGAAGAGGCATGCGGATTGAGTGCGGGGCAGAGAGCTCCATGATGTTAAGGGGATGATGCAGCGCATGTGTTATAGCCCGCCTTCCCATTCAGAGGGCTGTACAGCTCAATTACCCGCACACGTCCTGTTTTGGGAGTCTTCGGGCTGCTTCCTTTCATCATTATCTCGGTCCGTGCCTGTGAGACACCGAGATCACCCTGACATCGTTCCCTGAACATGCAAGCTGCTACAGCTGCCCTGGGGAGGCACCGAGAGAGCCCAGCACTGGCGTGGTACCGTTTCTGAAAGAATGCTGGCCCGTCCTTCACTGCGCTAAAGCTTGAAGATTTACTTTTTGAGTCCGACTGGGGAGTTTTAAGGGGATGGAGTCACCCACGAAGGAAATCGAAGAGTTTGAGAGCAACTCTCTCAAATACCTGCAACCAGAACAAATTGAGAAAATATGGCTGCGGCTCAGGGGATTGTAAGTACAGTATTTTTCTCACTTAAAGTTCCATCAGTAGCAAAATGCAGAATATACTTCACATGCAATTTATTTGTAGCTTGAAGCTATTTCTACTTTTAAGTCCTTCCCCGCTATATGGGAACGATTTGTATTGTTATGATCAGTGCGTTGTGTATTGGACTGGTACATTATTGGAAAGCAGCCACCTGTAGTCCGGAATTGATCCTAACACTGCTGTGACAGTGGGTGGTGATCCAAAAACGCGGTGCTGATGGTTACAATTTATCGAGGAATAAAAATTCACCCTTGTTCTTTTACTGACAGCAACGGGACACAAAGTGAAAGGACAAAATCAACTCTTAAAAATCACTTCCACTCCGTAAGCCATTTAACCTGTACACCTCCAGCAAGGCTTTCAATCACAAATTAGGTTCCAGTCCTACCTGAAGTAACCCTCTTGCAACATCTGATCTTGATGCTATTTTGCTGAGCTTTGATTTTTGAACCTTGAAATCAGCTCCTGAATATTCAGTCTCTCCTGTTTGATTTTGAATTCAGCTTCAAATGATCCCATTTGGAGGATAAGGTTAAATACCTTTTAAGAGGGGTGTCAGAAACACGATTTTGAGCAGTGTGCCAGTTTGACAATGATCAATAAACGTTTCAGTCACGAGGCGAAAAGAATTGTCGAGGCATATTGACTACCTCACAAAACCTACAATAAATAAGGACTACAGTGAGGCAGTATTTCAACTTTAGCGTTACTGAGGCAGAACTAAAAATTAGGTGGTCCCTGAAATTTTAAGGTATGATATAAATTTGAGACTTAAAAGTACAGATTCACTTGACACTATTGAACATATTCTCCATCAATGTTTAATCCTCGTTTTGAGTGATTATCCTGCAGAGGCACTGCGACCTATCGCTAATAAGAGGCTGCCAACTCAATTGGACAGCTGCCAATTAGTTTAACACAATTTGAGGGATGGTTAACGTCATATTGATTAACACATTGCTTCGGTTAAAATGTTAATTAATGAATGATTTACTGCTAATGCAATGTAACAAGAAGTTATTTTGATCTTCATGCACTTCATCTCCAAAAGTTTTTCTAACCAAATATATATATATAAAGAGAAGCTCCTAAAGTGAATTGTGCAAAGTTCTGGGTATGAGCTATACTTGGTGGCTGGGCAGATCAGAGTCAGTGTGTACAGATTGCATGATCTCGTTTCATTTTTCATGTGATTCATTTTCATGCCTGCAAAAATCGTAAATTGAACTTGGCACGGTGACTCCCATATTCGTTCACTGATTTGTGCTTAAGCCAATCCAGGCTTTGTGCCCAGAGCCTTGCTCAGCTCTTTGTTTTATTGGTAGTCATTTTCATAAAAGCTTTATGAACTGCTGGCCAGAAGAATGAGTGTGATTTAACTACTTCATTGGGATGTCAGTTTCCTGGTTGAAATAAAATCTCAGTTTATAGAGCATTAAACTTTTGAACATTTCCACGAGACTAAATCACCTAAGGATGAAACAATAAGCAGGGATTCTACAAATGTGTATTTGAAAGAGAAAATCTAATTTAAGGTTACAGGTACAACCTTTTCCCAGAACAGTTTCAGTACTTAATCAGGTCCCTACATTTCCATGACCTTCTCCACCTGGACCCCAAAACAAATCGGCAGCTAAAAATATTTTTGTCTGCAAATGTGTAGAATTTAATAAGTGTATTACTAAACATTCCACTATCTTAGTTTATGGTGCTTTATCTCTTTTTCCCATAGGAGAAAATACAGGAAAACCTCCCAGAGGTAAGAGTGAGTGAGCAGATCTCTAGTTCTGCCTTTCATTAATATACTACTTGGTGTAGACTATAAATCTCCCAGTGCGGTTTTTTTTGCTTGCAATGACTTACTTTAGATTCTTCAATGTGTAGCAGATGAATAATTGATAATCTAATTAAACTTGAAAAGATGGAATACTTTCTGTCAAGTTTGTGGCATGGTAGCACAGTGGTTAACACTGCTGCTTCACAGCTCCAGGGTTCGATTCCCGGCTTGGGCCATTGTCTGTGTGGAGTTTGCACATTCTCCCTGTGTCTGCGTGGGTTTCCTCTGGGTGTTCTGGCTTCCTCCCACAGTCCAAAGATGTGCAAGTTAGGCTGATTGGCCAAGCTAAATTGCCCCTTAATGTCCTGGTATGTATAGTTAGAGGGATTAGTGGGTAAATATGTAGGGATATGGGGATAGAGCCTGGGTGGGATTGTTGTTTGTGAAGACTCGATGCTGAATGGCCTTTTTCTGCACTATAGGATTTCTATGGTTTCCGTATTAAAATAGCACAGGAAGAGATGAGTCAAAATTACATCTTTGCTTAAAAAAAATAAGGAAAGGGAATTGTGTTGGTTGACTGACAGACAGCTGGTGGTATTCCTGTTTTCAAAAAGAGGTGGAACATGTCCAGGGACTTATAAACCAGTTAGGTTAACATCATCGATAAACAAGATGATGGAATCTTGTATCAAGATTATAATAGGAAGAACCCAAGATATAAAAGAAAAAGCACAGATTTCAAAATTCATGCTTAATCAGTTATTGAGCAGAGACTGTGAGAGGTCAAACCAAGCCAGACCGGTCTTGCATGAAAGATCCAACAGAGAATAGAAAACTGGGCCTCTAGGTCAAGGGTGGGTCAACTACTCCACTCTGCAACTTGATGTTATTTTAACAGAAACTGCAAAGAGCAAAACGGAAACCCACAAGGCTCCTTGCAGGAGAATCTAGCCAGACATCTGAAAGTATGACCACCTGCGACCAAAGTCCTTCTAGGGAAGCCAGGAGTGTAAAAGTTGAATCTACTTGGACCCAAAACTAACATTAGTAGATGTAGTCTATTTGGATTTTCAAAAGACTCAAGACAGGCCAGATTATGTGGAATGAGAGGGTAAGTAGCAGAATGTTTATCAAATTGGTTGCAAAATAGGATTCAGAAAAAAAGAGTTCAAGGTATTCACTCAGACTGTCAAAGTAGGCAGTGTTATTCTATAAAGATTGGTGCTGCAACTGTTGTTTACATTCACATAAATCAGTTTGGACTCAAATCAGAACCACAATTTTAAAATTTGCAAATGACATTAAATTGGGAAGTATAATTAGTACTGTGGATGACAGTGCCAAAATATATGAAGACATTAATACATTTCCAGAATGGAGATGTAATTGGCAAATGAATTTCAATATACTGAAGCGTGAGTGGTATATTTTGGTAGGAGGAATTTTTCATGTCAACAAGGAAAGAAAAAGTCATAATAGGGTAGAGAAGCAATGGGATTTAGGGGTGGAGATTCATAAATCATCATAAACAGGAACATGAGTTAACAAGACCAGAATAATGCAAGCAAACCACTCTGGTTCATTTCTAGAGGAAGTGAATCCAAAAGTAATGGGGGTTCATGGAATCGGAGCATTGCTGCTAAAGCCCAGCATTTATTGCCCATCCTGAATTGCCCTGAAGAAGATAATGCTGAGCTTCTGCTTTGAACTGCTGCAGTCTTTGAGCTGCTGGTAGACCCACAGTGCTATTGAGAGGGAACTCCAGGATTTTGACCAAGTGAATGGTGAATTATGAATGGTGGCTATGTCCCTATGAATCTGCTGCCATTGTCCTTCTCTTTGGTAAAGATTTGGAAGGTGCTGCTGAGGATACTTATTGAGTTGCTGTTGTGCATCTTGCATATAATGCACAACACTGTCACTGTTGGTGGGAGTAAATGAATGAATTTTTAAGATTACAGATGGCATACTGATCAAGCAGGCTGCTTTGTATTGAATGGTGCATCAAGCTTCTTGAGTGCTGGAGTTGCTTCCAAGCTATATTCCATCACACTCTGAACTTTGCAGAGTTGGAGGTGAATGACTCACTGTAGATAATTAATTGACTCTCCGATAATACATTCATGAGTGTAACAAGCTCATTTTTATTTTCATGCACTTCATCTCCAAATGTTTTTCTACCAAATATATACCAACAGAGCCTCTGACCTGCTGTTGTAGCCGCAGTATTTATATGGCTGATCCAGTTAATTTTCTGGTCAATAGTAACCCCGTCCATGATCATAGTGGTGGATTCAACAATAGTAATTTGAATATTAGTGGGAGATTGGTAGATGGTCTCTTGTTAGACATAGATGTCATGTAACATTCATGCTAGACAACAAGTATCAGGCCACATCAGAACTGAGAGGATATATTTATCAAGAAAGGCTGAACAGGTTGGAACTCTCATGTAAAAGATATCTGATATAAATCTTCCAAATGAAAATAATTGATAGGGCAGGTGTAAAAGTGATGTTTCGTCTTGAGAGAATCCAAAATCAGGACTCATAAAATATTAGTCACTGATGAATTCAATCAAATATTGAGGAGAAATGACTTTATCCAGAAAAAGTTGTAATGTGGGACTTGCTACCTTATGGGATAGATGAGATGAAGCTAGATAAATACAAGAAAAGAGAAAGGAGTAACATGATGCACTGATGAGATTTAGATTAATTAGATCGTAAGGATGCTCTTGTGAAGCATAAACTCTGGCATCGTCAAGTCAAATGAACTGTTTCTGTGCTGTGAATTATTTACAAATAGGTCTCAATGATATCCAGCCTAATCTTTTGTCATTGTATAAACTGTAATTAAACATTAATTGCTATCTTTTGGTTGCTGAACATAATTTTTCCATAGATTAACACATCAGTTAATACTTAACAATCTTACCACAGGCATGCTATGTGTAAGGACATGTATATCTGACATCCTACTTGTCTGTGATGGAGGCAAACTGCAGCCTTTGATACACCACCAAAACATCGTACTCCCATGCCTTTTCAAATATCTGGCTGCAAGAGAAACCATCTGCAGTAACTTTTCACTCCAATGCCATTACTCCAAGGAGTGGTCTGGGGTAGTATGAGCTGAGATTAGAAACAGGAAAGGAGAGGTCACCCTGTTGGGAGATTTTTATAGGCCTCCAAAAAGTTCTAGAAATGTAGAGGAAAGGATTGCAAAGTTGATTCTGGATAGGAATGAAAGTAACAGGTAGTTGTTATGAGGGATTTTACCTTTACAAATATTGACTGGAAAAACTATAGTTTGAGTACTTTAGATGGGTTAGTTTTTGTCCAGTGTATGCAGGAGGATTTCCTGACACAGTATGTAGATAGATCAACAAGAGGTGAGGTGACATTGGGTAATGAACCAGGCCAGGTGTTAGATTTGGAGGTACGTGAGCACTCTGGTGATAGTGACCACAATTCGATTACGTTTACTTTAGCCATGGAAAGAATAGGTGTACACCGCAGGGCAAGAGTTGTAGCTGGGGAAAAGGAAATTATGATGCAATTAGGCGATTTAGGATGTGGAAGGAATCTGCAAGGGGTAGGCACAATTGAAGTGTGGAGCTTGTTCAAGGAACAGCTATTGCATGTCCTTGAGAAATATGTACCAGTCAGATTGGGAGGAAATGGTCAAGCGAGGGAACCATGGTTTACTAAAGAAGTTGAATCTCTTGTGAAGATGAAGAAGGAAACTCACGTCAAGATGGGATGTGAAGGTTCAGTTAGGGTGCTTCAGCGTTACAGGTTAACCAAGAAGGAACTAAAGAGACAGTTAAAAAGAGCCAGGAGGGGACATGAGAAGTCTTTGGCAGGTAGGATAAAGGACAACCCTAAAGCTTTCTATAGGTACGTCAGGAATAAAAGAATGACTAGGATAAGGTTAGGGCCAGTCAAGGACAGTAGTGGGAAGTTGTGCGTGGAGTCCGAAGAGATAGGAGAGGTGCTAAATTAATATTTTTCGTCAGTATTCATACAGGAAAAAGACAATGCTGTCGAAGAGAAGGCTGAGATACAGGCTATTGACGAGATGGGATTGAGGTTCATAAAGAGAATGTGTTAGCAATTCTGGAAAGTGTGAAAATAGATAAGTCCCCTGGGCAGGATGGGATTTATCCTAGGATTCTCTGGGAAGCTCAGGAGAAGATTACAGAGCCTTTGTTTTTGATCTTTATTTCATCATTGTCTATAGGAATAGTGCCAGAAGACTGGAGGATAGCAAATATTGTCCCCTTGTTCAAGAAGGAGAGTAGAGACAACCCTGACAATTATAGACCAGTGAGCCTTACTTCTGTTATGGGCAAAGTTTTAGAAAGTATTTATAATCATCTAGAAAGGAATAATTTGATTAGGGATAGTCAACATGGTTTTGTGAAGGGTTGGTTGTGCCTCACAAACCTTACTGAGTTCTTTTGAGAAGGTGCCAAAGAGGTGGATGAGGATAAAGCAGTTGATAAAGCAGTTTCATAGCGAAGAGGATTGAATATAAAAGTAGGGAGGTCTTGCTGCAACTGTACAGGGCACTGGTGAGGCCGCAGCTGGAGTACTGTGTGCAGTTTTGGTCGCCGCACTTGCGCAAGGATACTTTGGCCTTGGAGGGAGTGCAGAGGAGGTTCACTAGGCTGATACCGGAGTTGAGGGGGATGAGCTATGAGGAGAGGCTGAATTGACTGGGCTTGTACTCGTTAGAGTTTCAAAGGATGAGGGGGGATCTCATTGAGACGTATAAGATGATGAAAGGGATGGATAGGGTAGAGGTGGAGATGTTCTTCCCGCTCAGAAAGGACAGCAGGACTAAAGGGCACAGCCTCAAGATAAGAGGGGGGGGGGCAGTTTAGAACAGAGTTGAGGAGGAATTTCTTCAATCTCTGGAATTGATGGTGAATCTCTGGAATTCTCTGCCCATTGAAGTGGTGGAGGCTGCCTCGCTAAATATATTTAAGACGCGGGTAGATAGGTTTTTGGTAGGCAGGGGAAAAAGGGTTATGGGGAGAGGGTGAGAAAGTGGAACTGTGCCACTTCAGATCAGCCATGATCTTATTGAATGGCGGGGCAGGCTCGAAGGGCTGGATAGAACATAGAACATAGAACATTACAGCGCAGAACAGGCCCTTCGGCCCACGATGTTGCGCCGACCAGTTACAAAAACAATGACCCACTAGCCTATACCAATCCCTTTTCGTCCATAAACCTATCCACAGATCTCTTAAACGCCCCCAAACTAGGTGCATTTACAACTGCAGCTGGCAGGTGGATGGCCTACTTCTGCTCCTATTTCTTATGTTCTTATGTTCTTATGATGTCGTGTATATGGATTTCAATAAAGTGTTCGATAAGGTAGGCTATTACAGAAAATACGGAGACATAGGATTAAGGGTGATTTTGCAGTTTGGATCAGAAATTGGTTAGCTGAATGAAGACAGAGGGTGGTGGTTGATGGGAAACATTCATCCTGGAGTTCAGTTACTAGTGGTGTACCACAAGGGGCCACTGCTATTTGTCATTTTTATAAATGACCTGGATGAGGGCACAGAAGGATGAATTAGTAAATTTGTGGATGACACTAAAGTCGGTGGAGTTGTGGGCAGTGTGGAAGGATGTTGTAGGTTACAGAGGGACACAGATAAGCTGCAGAGCTGGGCTGAGAGATGGCAAATGGAGTTTAATGCAGAAAAGTGTGAGGTGAATCACTTTGGAAGGAGTAACAAGAATACGGAGTACTGGGCTAATGGTAAGATACCTGGTAGTGTGGATGAGCAGAGAGATCTTGGTGTCTATGTGCATAGATCCCTGAAAGGTTGATAGGGTTGTTAAGAAGTGTACAGTGTGTTAGCTTTTATTGGTAGAGGGATTGAGTTTCAGAGCCATGATGTCATGTTGCAGCTGTATAAAACTCTGGTGCGGCCACACGTGGAGTATTGTGTATAGTTCTGGTCGCCACATTAGGAAGAATGTGGAAGCATAGGAAAGAGTGCAGAGGAGATTTACCAGGACGTTGCCTGGTATGGTGGAAAGGTCTTATGAGGAAAGTCTGAGTGACTTGACGCTGTTTTCATTAGAGAGAAGGAGGTTAAGAGGTGACTTAATAGAGGCCAGACAAGATGATCAGAGGATTAGATAGGGTGGACAGTGTGAACCTTTTTCCTCAGATGGCGATAGCTAGTACAAGGGGTCACAGCTTTACATTGAGGGGGGAGTAAGGATGTGGAATACCCTTCCTGCAATAGTAGTGGATTCGTCAACATTAAGTGCATTTAAAGGGTCATTGGATGAGCATAGAGAACATAGAACATTACAGCGCAGAACAGGCCCTTCGGACCACGATATTGCACCGACCAGTTAAAAAGCAATGACCCTCTAACCTAAACCAAACCCTTTCCATCCATAAACCTATCCACGGATCTCTTAAATGCCCCCAAACTAGGCGCATTTTCAACTGCAGCAGGCAGGGCATTCCAATCCCTGACCACCCTCTGAGTAAAGAACCTACCCCTGACATCCGTCCTATAACTACCATCCCTTAATTTAAAGCTATGCCCCCTCATGCTAGCTTTCTCCATCTGAGGAAAAAGGCTATCACTGTCCACCCTATCTAAACCTCTAATCATCTTATATGTTTCAATAAGATCCCCTCTTAGCCCCTTTCTTTCTAATGAAAACAACCTCAAATCATAGATAGAACATAGAACATTACAGCGCAGAACAGGCCCTTCGGCCCACGATGTTGCGCCGACCAGTACAAAAACAATGACCCACTAACCTAAACCAATCCCTTTTCATCCATAAACCTATCCACAGATCTCTTAAACGCCCCCAAACTAGGCGCATTTACAACTGCAGCAGGCAGGGCATTCCAATCCCTTCTTTCCAACGAAAACAATCCTAAATCCCTCAGTCTCTCCTCATAGGACCTCCCCTCCATACCAGGCAACATCCTGGTAAACCTCCTCTGCACCCTCTCCAAAGCCTCCACATCTTTCCTGTAATGTGGGGACCAGAACTGCACACAGTACTCCAAGTGCGGCCGCACCAGAGTCTTGTACAGTTGCAACATGACGCTGCAGCTCCTAAATTCAATCCCCCTACCAATAAACGCCAAGACACACAATATCATACGGATGATGTTGGAATAGTGTAGGCTAGATGGGCTTTAGATTCGTTTCACAAGTCGGCGCAACATTAAGGGTTGAAGGGCCTGTACTGCGCTGTAGTCTGGTCATCTCCATAGACGTATTCTTGGTTTCCTGTTTTCACATCTAGATGCAGCCTCTGTGCACCTGCAGAACATGACCCCATGTTGGGATTGTACCCTGATCATTTGGGAAACGTTATGTTATCTGTAATTAAATAACATTGAATCAGCTCATCAAATTGTTTTGAGAAACCTTCCAGTGCAAATGATGGTGGACAATTAAATGCCAGCCTGCCTTTTCAAGACACAATCTATGCTTGAAGTGCGTGCATTATCTAACGCAGATGGCTTGCATCCCAGACTGATAAATGAAGTGCGAGTGGTGGAAGGGCTTGCCGTAATCTTCTAAACATCCTGCAACACTGGGGTGACTGGTCATTGTTCCCAAACAGGGTTGCACATTCTTAGTAACTACAGGTCAGTTAGTTTAACATCAGGGCTTGGTAAGGCTTTAAAAACAAGAATTGTGGGGAAAAGTGAATAGGTTCTTGGAGAGATGAGTTAATTAAGTAGAGCCAGTGTTTTTTTTTGTGTGAATTAACAGAGAAGGATAACATAATAGAAGTTGTCCAGAGCTGTTTTAGAAAGTAATTAGAAAAAAATGACATAAAAGGCTGGTTGACAAAATTTGAGTCGGTATCAACAAGGAAAATTGGCTGAAGGGTAGAAAATAGCGAGCTGTGATAAATTGTTACTCTCAGAATGAAGGATGGTATTCAGTTGCTAGGACATTTTTTTAATTAATCAAGAATGGCTTGGATGTTGGAATGCAGACTGCAATTCAAAATTTGGCAATGATGCAAACTTGAGGTTGATAGCAATCGAGTGCAACACCACCACAAACACTGACAAAGTGGACATGCAAATGAGGGATAAAATTTAATGCAGGGAAGTGTGAGGTGGTGCATTTTGCCAAAAGGGCAGCAGAGGCAAAATAGACTGAATGGAGTAGTCCTAAAGAGTGTACGGGAATGGAGGGATCTGGAAATGTATGTGCTTTAACCTTTGAAAGTGGCAGGACATGTTGAGAGAATATTTAGAAAAGCGTTTGGAATCTCATGTTACAGAATTGATACAATAGCAAGGACTGTTGCTGTTTGTAAGTGTAAGAATGTGTACGTAGATTGGCCATGCTAAATTATTCCTTGGTGTTCAAAGATGTGTCCGTTAAGGGGATTAGCATGCTAAGTGCAGACGTTAGTCATAGAGATTTACATCATGGAAACTGGCCTTTTGGCCGTACTTGTCCATGCCGCCCTTTTTAACCACTAAGCTAGTCCCAATTGCCCTTGTGTGGCCCATATCCCTCTTTACCCATCTTATGCATTAACTGTCTAATAGACAAAATTATACCTGTTTCTACAACTACCTGTGGCAGCTTGTTCCAGACACTCACCACCCCGTGTGGAACAAATTGGTCTCCTTGGACCTTTTGTATCTCTCCCCTCTCACCTGAAATTTAGGTCTTCTCATTTTAGACTTCCCTACCTTTTGGGAAAAGATGTTGACTATCTAACAGATCTTTGCCACTCACTATTTTATAGACCTATGACATCATCCCTGCACCTCCTACACTCCAGAGAAAAATGTCCCAGCCTCTCCCTGTAATTCAAACCATTGAGTCCCGATAGTATCCTTTTGCACTCTTTTTGCGCTCTTTCTAGTTTGATGTAATTTCTATAATATGGTGACCAGAACTGTACACGATATTCCAAGTGTGCCCTTACCAATGTCTTGTACAACTTCAAGACATCCCAACTCCTGTATTCAGAGTTCTGACCAATGAAACTAAGCATGTCGAATGCATTCTTCACCACTCTGTCCACCCATGATTCTACATTCGAGGGACTTTCAATATGTATCCCTAAATCTCTTTATTCTATAACTCTCCCCAACACTCTACTGTTAACTGACTAAGTCTTGTCCTGGTTTGATCTATCAATCTGCATCACCTCGCATTATCGAAATTAAACTCAATCTGCCATTCCTCAGCCCCCTGGCCCAATTGATCAAGATCCTGTTGTAACCCTAAATAACCTTCACTGTCCACTATGCCACCAATCTTGGTGTCTTCTGCAAACTTACTAACCATGCCTCCTAAATTCTCATCTAAGTCATTAATATAAATGACAAGCAATAGTGGACCCAGCACTGATCCCTGAGACACACCACACTGGGTCACAGGCCTCTAGTTTGAAAAACAATCCTCTACAACCACCCTCTGTTTTCTGTCATCAAGCCAATTTTGTCATTTGCTTTCTCAGTGTTTTGCCGTACCTGTTGCTAACCTGTGTTCCTTCTATGAGTACACTAAAATCTGTCTCAACATCAACATTTAGACATTTCACATCTTTTAAAAAAATATTTTGCTTTTCCATTGAGTCAAAATGCATAAGCTCACATCATACTCCATTGGTCACTTTATTGTCCAACCACTTCACCTGATATCTTTGAAGCCTCTTAGTGTCCTCCTCACAGTTTGCATTTCCGTGGAACTTTGCTGAAGATACATTACTCTCCCTTTAAGTCATTAGTATAAATTGTAAATGGCTAAGGCTCCAGCACTCCACTAGTCACAGCCTGCCAACTGGAAAATGCCTCCACTATCCCACTGTTGTGGGTAAATTACCTTAATGATAAGAATACAAAACTCATAAGGCAGATATTGCTCTATAAAGACGTACGTAACATTTACTTGAAAGAAAAATAAGCAACTGCAAAGTGATGACCAGAAGTGTTGAGTAGGTTGGAGATAGAGCAACAGAACCTCTCCAGTGAATCTGAGGTATACAATCAAAAACAGATCAATTATAGTTTTTATCAGTCATTTCCACCTTACACTAGCTTAAAATCAATTACATTTAATATTCTAGTATACTTAGTTCAGTCAGGCAGCATGATCAGCGCAAGCTTAGAGGGCCAAAGGCCCTGTCCCTGTGCTGTAATTTTCTTTTGTTCTTTATACGCACATTAATGATAATCCCTGATATACACTTCAGCCAATTGCTTTTTACAATCCAGTATGATGATACTTCATTCGTTCATTAAATCGGATGCTAACTCCCATCTTGGTAAAGTCATTTCCTTGTTGCCTGGTTTCCCTGGACATTACTACAGGGGTCAGAGTGGACGTTCCCAGTGGATCGTTGCTAAACTGGATAGACACATGATCCTGCGTTTGGACACATTCCTATTGTTACAGGTCAGGTCAGATACTTCAAGGAGTTGTATGAAGCTCACCTGACCTGTAATATTTTACGTTGAATTTAGCTGGGATGAGGTTGAGAGGTTTCGCTTCAGGTGTGATTCACCTGACCCACAAGGCGCTTTCATCAAAAACAAAGTTTAATTAAGAATATTGTTGACATGTACAGTAAGACAATTAGCAAAAACTTTTAACAATTACAAACAAGAAACACAACCACAATAATATATTACTCTTAAGGAAATATCTCTAATGTGTTCCAACTAAAACCAACATCCAATACACAAAACCCTCCAAATAAATACAATACAGCATAGGTTAATGTCGACTTGTTACAACAATCCCATCTCCTGGGCTAAATGCTGAAAATCCCTTGTGAAGAAACTCAAGTGGTTATAGTCGAATTTGTTTCCCAAAACACAACTTCTATGACAGAACCGAACAGGGAGAGAAGGAGACTGCTTCTTAGCTTGCTGCTAAACTGCTTCCAAAAACGAAACAAAGTCCAAAGAAAAAACCCCTATATCACCTGACTACTGCAGCTTAGCTTCACCTCCAATGACATCACTGAAGCTGTAAACTGCATGATTTAAAAAAGAAGCCTTTCTTAAAGATGCACACACATGACACCATCTTAAGTCTAGAAGATGAATACATCCATTCATTAATGTTGCAATATGTGTTCCTGCATAAGAAACTTCCTATGCATTTTGCAAACTACACAGTTCCCAGGCCTTTGGTTCTGAACTACTTGCCTTTACAATCATCCCTTGCAGTAATCTGCTTTTGGCTGAAGTGAACAATGATTCACACAATAATTAAAACACTTTAATATCACTATATATGTTTTGAAATCATAATTACTTCTTTAATTCTGTTACTGCATTCACGTATGTGTAAAAATATTCTGTCATTAGCTGATTAATTTGTTTCAAGAATCATTTAACTCTTTACTGATAGCCCTGTCAGTGCTTTACGTATTCTGTCTAAAACGTTAACTGATTAGAAATCTCTCACTTTACCCACTATCTGCTTCCTGTCTATTAAACAATCTTCTATCCATGCTAATAATATATCATTCCCCTAACTGTCTTGCGTATGAAATGCTTTCTGGCACACTTTTATTGAATTACTTTTGAAAACCCAAACCCTTTATCTAGCCTATTAGTTACATCCTCAAACTCTCATCCATTTGTCAAATAGGATTTTCCTTGTGCAAAATCATGTGGTCTTGCTCTTTTCATACAATGCTAACACTTCCTTAATAGGACAGCACTTTTTTGATAATTGATCTCAGGGTAACTGACCTTCAGTTGCCTGTTTTCACACTTCCTCCTTTCTTGCATGTGTTATATTTGCTAACTTCCAATCTGTTGGGATTGTTATTTTGGAATATCATAGCTCATGGGCAATCAAGCTCAGTGGATTTGTTAGGTTTTATTCCCTTGAGTTTCTCCACTAGCTGATATTAATTTCTTTAATTTCCTCCCTTTTTTAGCAGCTAAGTTACCCTCTATTTCTGGTAAGTGACTTATGTCTCTGCTATGAAACTCAACACAATATTTCCTTTGCAATTTCTTCATTCCCCATGCTAATTTCTCCTGTCGCTGCTTCTAAGGTAACTAATGTTTACTTCAGTTACTGGCTTCCCTTTTATATACTTGAAAATACCTGTTTCATGGTCTGTTTATTCGTATATTCTACTTTATCCCTTTTTGTCAAATCTTTAGTCCTTTTCTGAAACAATTCCGCTCCTCAGAATAACCACTGTTCTTTGCAATGTTATAAAACTCTTCCTGTAATCTACAACTATCCTTCGCCTCCTGAATAAAGCACAGGCAGATCGTTCTGACTGAGTTTTTGTTTCTCAGTGCAATTCATTTTTTTGGGACATTTTGGGACCTTGAGTTTGTGTTTGCTGCTTTTTTTTTTAGTCTATTCATCCAATTAAGCTTAGCCAGCTCTCCCCTCATACCTACGTAACTAACTTTATTTAAGATTCTTTTTGTGATTGAAGTGTTTTCAAATTTAGCATGGAATTCCATGATTCTATGATCACTGTCAGTGAATCTTTTACATTACTAATTATCCCTGCCTCATTACGTGACGTTAGATCAAAATGGCTTCATCTATTGTTGATACAACATATTACTCATATTTTTTCCTTCCCCACCACCAGCTGAATATGGTTGGGTTTAGGACACTACCTCAGTCCTACCTATGTTATTGGTATCCATGTGCACCATAACAACCCTTCCCTACCAGTCCAATTTCCTTTCCAGTCCAAAGGAGATGTCCACAGAACCACATAATCTCTATAGTGCAGAAAGAGGCTATTCAGCCTGTCAACTCTGCACTGACTTTCCGAAAGAGCGTCCTATCTGTTCCCTCCCCTTAATCCTTCCTAATCTACACTTCTTTGAACACTGAGGCAATTTACCATGGCCAATCCATGAACCTGCACATTTATGGTGTGTGTGTGTGTGTGTGTGTGTGTGTGTGTGTGTGGCGGGAACCAGAGTGCTTCGAGAAAATCCACACAGACATGGGGAGAACATGCAAACTCCATGCAGGCAGTCATAAGAACATAAGAACATAAGAAATAGGAGCAGGTGTAGGCCATCTAGCCCCTCGAGCTTGTCCCGCCATTCAATAAGATCATGGCTGATCTGTCGTGGCTCAGTTCCACATTCCCGCCCTCTCCCCATAACCCTTAATCCCCTCTCTTATCAAAAACCCATCAACCCGCGTCTTAAAAATATTTAACAAGGTAGCCTCCACCACTTCAACGGGCAGAGAATTCCAGAGATTCACCACTCTTTGAGTGAAGAAGTTCTTCCTCAACTCCGTTCTAAACCGGAGGCTGTGCCCCCTAGTCTTGAGGCTGTGTCCCCTAGTCCTACTGTCCTTTCAGTCGCCCAAGGGCGGAACCAAGCCTGGGTTCCTGATGCTGTGGAGCAGTAGTGCTATCCACTATGCCCCTGTGCTGTCCCACAGTGCTACTGTGCCATCCCACAAATTCTTAGCAGTAGTAGGATTTGATCCCATGCCTCCACAAACATTGCTATTCTGAATTCAGTGCATTAGATCACTGGTTAACGCTACCAGCAGAAGCTGGTTTTTAACCCTGGCGCTGGGCAGACAGTGCAGTGATTATGATTTTAGCTGCAGGTAACTGCATCTATCCCCCTTATTAAAGACTCAGGGAGTCGTAGAGTTGTTCAGAACGGAAGTAGACTCCTCGGCCCAGTGTGTCTTAACTGGCCATCAAGCACCTATCTATTCTAATCCCATTTTCCAGCACTTGGCCCATAGCCTTGTATGCTGTGTCATTTCAAGTGATCATGTAAATACTGCTTAAATGTTGTGACGGTTCTTGCCTGTATCACCCTTTCAGACAGTGAGTCCAGATTCCCAGCATCCGTTGTGTGAAAAAGTCTCTCCCCACAGAACTTAAATCTATGCCCCTTTATTATAAGGGGGAAAGTTTCTTCCTATCCACTTTATCTAAGTCTCTCATGATTTTGTACAACTCAATTGGGTTCCCCTTCAGCCTTCTCTTCCCCAAATAAAACATTTTCAGCCTATCCAGCCTTTCTTGATAGCTGAAATGCTCCAGTCCAGGCAACGTCCTCGTGAATCCCCTCTGCACTTTCACTCGTGCAATTACTATGTGTAGTGACCAGATCTGCATACAGTGTGTGCGGCACAGTAGCACAGCGGTTAGCACTGCTGATTCACAGCTCCAGGCACCTGGGTTCGATTCCCGGCTCGGGTCACTGTCTGTGTGGAGTTTGCACATTCTCCTCATGTCTGCAGGGGTTTTCTCTGGATGCTCTGGTTTCCTCCCACAGTCCAAAGATGTGCGGGTTAGGTTAATGGGCCATGCTAAAATTGCCCCTTAGCGTCCTAAGATGCTTAGGTTAGAGGGATTAGTGAGTAAAATATGTAGGGATATGGGGGTAGGACCAGGGTGGGATTGTTGTCGGTGCTGACTCGATGGGCCGAAGGGCCTCTTTCTGCACTGTAGGGTTCTATGATTCTATGAAAGCCATGATCACTGCCATTTAGTAGGATAGGGACAACGACACATGTGAGCACCATCTGCAAATTCCACATCTGACTTGAAAGTATATTGCTATTCCTTCATGGTCGTTGGGTAAAAAATCTTGGGACTCCCTCCCAAACAGCATTGTGGGTGTACCAACACCACATGGACTGCAGTAGTTCAAGAAGGTCACCTTCAAGTTCAAGATGGTCACCTTCGAAGGCAATTAGGAATGGACAATAAATGCTGACCTAGCCAGCAAATCCCACATCCCTTGAATAAAAAAAAGCCACTTAAACATTACCTGTACAAATGTCAGTCCCTTAACATTTTGCTTAAAAATGGGTCTCAATATTTGACTCCCATAGGAGTAACGTAGAGGAAAAACTGTGGGATATACAGACCAAAATATGTTCTGTGAAAATGAGTATCAGCGAGCTTCCTTTTCTGTTCATCCTCTAAAATGAGGAAGCAGTATCAGTATGCTGCTCAGAAATTGTATGAACTTGCACATCTCAATGATTTTCAACCTCTGAATTTCTGGTCTGTATGGCTTGGTGGATTCCTACAAAAGATGTGCCGGTTAGGTGAGATGGCCATTTTAAATTTGTCCTTAGTGTCCGAAGATGTCTTGGTTAGATGGATTAACCATGTGCAGGATTAGGGTGATAAGGTTAAGGAGAGGGCCTAGTTAAGACACTCTCAGATATTCGGTGCAGACTCGATGGGCCAAATGACCTCCTCCTGCACTGTATGTGGATTCTATTCTCCGATTCTACATGATGATTTTGCCACATGGCCATGGGTCAACTAGGAAAGTCTCTTTCTGTGATTTTTGCTGGCTTTCATTTAGCATATGCAAAGGCAAGCAACAGCTTCCTCATTCACTTCATCGGAAAAGGAAGCACACTGATAACATGATGCATTATGCTGTTGTTGTGGTGCAACAATGTTTACATTGAGGCACCAACAATGGAGGTTGTCTACAGTGGGGCCTTGGTCTTTTTAATAAGGCCCACTATGGTGCTATTTGCCAGATGGGTCTTGTCTTGAGGAACTTGTTAGTGACTTTTCATGTTTCCCATTCTTTGACTGTGGACAGCTCTTGAAATGGCAAGCTAGATGAACATCAATCTGTTGTATAATAATTAATAATATAACAGAAATAGTAGTGGAGGTGTCTACAATTTTGGTCTTCTGGGGCTACCTTAATGGTTAAAAAAAGGGTGGTGAGGGACTGGAATGCGCCTAGTTTGGGGGCGTTTAAGAGATCTGTGGATAGGTTTATGGACGAAAAGGGATTGGTTTAGGCTAGTGGGTCATTGTTTTGTAACTGGTCGGCGCAACATCGTGGGCCGAAGGGCCTGTTCTGCGCTGTAATGTTCTATGTTCTATGTTCTATGTTCTAAAAAGGTGGCATGGACAAGTTGGGCTGAAGGTCCTGTTTCTGTGGTGTAAATCTCTATGATTGATTAATCCCTTGTATTTATTAGCATGCATTTTCTACACCTTTCTGTTTACAAATTAACATTTCCCCATTCTGACTTCTATACTTCTGTACCTTGGTTTTCTGTCTCTTTATTTCCTTTATGTTTCTCCATTATTGTTTGTCTGATTTTTTTTTTCTTTCGTATTCTGCGTATTTTTTCCTACCCAGATTTATCTCAATAGCTTTGCTCAGTCACATAACTTGTGTTGGGAAAAATTAGTGTACAATTATTATCCATGAAAGTTTTACTAGAGGTGACATCAATTCTGGGCCTGGGTGGGATTGTGGTTGGTGTAGATTCAATGAGCCAAATGGCCTCTTTCTGTAGTACAGCGATTCTGTGATTTTGTAAATTCAGTCATCATGCACAAAACAAATGAAAATGTTTTGAGAGGAATCCTAAAGAGCCCTGTCATCTGTTTTTCTTTTTGCAAATCAAATACTCCTTGTGAATGCTCTGCCAACGTGACATTTCACTCCACTTGATGTATCTTCCTCACTGGCTGCTGCGTTGCGCTTGTCATCAGTGACCTTTTTAACAGAAAACAATCAAAATCATACCGTGATTTTTTTTTTTTGGAATATTTTTCCCCTGTTAAGCATCTGTTGTGTTTTGGTGATTATTGCCTTTGAGACAGAGTGGCAAAGAATGGTTTTTTTGTATGCTTGGCTTTCCAGGTGACCTGGTGAAAGATGGGACTGAAATTTGGGTACTTGAGTGAAATTCTGATACGTTCTGCTGCATCATTATTTACTCGTTACATGCACAAGGCTATAAAATGTTTAGAAATGGTAGAGCAGGAAAAACTGATTAGGGAAGACTTTGTAGTCTTTTGTATTCATTGGAGATTAGAAGAGTGAGAGGGGATCTCATAAAAACTTTTAAAATTTTAACCGGGTTCGACAGGGTAGATTCAGAAAGAATATTCCCAATGGTGGGAGAGTCCAGAACTAGGGTCTGTAGTTTGAGGATAAACCTTTTAGAACTGAGATGAAGAGAAATTTCTTCATCCAGAGTGTGGTGAATGTGTGGAATGCACTACCGCAGAAAGTATTGAATCATAGAGATTTACACCATGGAAACAGGCCCTTTGGCCCAACTTGTCCATGCCACCTTTTTTTCAACCACTAAGCTAGCCCCAAAAGACAAAATTGTAGACGCCTCCACTACGCTGGGGCTGCTGTCTCACAGTGCTGGAGGTCCAGGCGCAGGTCCAGCCTTGGGTGACTGTCAATATGGTGTTAGCACGTTGTCCCCGTGTCTGCGTGGATTTCCTCTAGGTGCTCCAGTTCCCTCCCACACTCCAAAGGTGTGTGGGTTAGGTAGATTGACCATGCCCGTGGTGTCCCGGGATGTTTGGATTGGGGGGATTGGCGGGGTGGGTGCATGGGGTTTTGGGGATAGGCCTTGGGGCGGGATTGTTGTCGGTGTGGGCTCGATGGACCGAGTGGCCTGCTTCTGCACTGTGGGGTTTCTACGATTCTATCTCTGACAGCTTGGTCCAGACACTTAACTACCCTCTGTGTGAAAAAATTACCCCTCTGGACCCTTTTGTATCTCTTCCCATCTCACTCTAAACCTATGCTGTCATGTTTTAGACTCCTCTACCTTTTGGGAAAAGATGTTGACTATCTAGACTATGTGTGCCCCTCATTATTTTCTACACCCCTATAAAATGACCCCTCAACTTCCTATGCCCCAGGAAGAAAAATCTCAGTCTAACAAGCCTCTCCTTATAATACAAACCAAGTCCTAGAAGTATCTTAGTAAATGCACTTTTTCTAGTTTTAATAATAAGTCATAGAACCATACAGTGCAGAAAGAGGCCCTTCGAGTCTGCACCGAACACAATCCCACCCAGGCCCTACCCCCATACCCCTACATATTATGCCCACTAATCAACCCATCCCTGGACACTAAGGGGAAATTTCTTAGCATGACCAATCAACCTAACCAGCACATCTTTGGACTGTGGGAGGAAACTGGAGTACCTGGAGGAAACCCATGCCAACACAAGGAGAATGTGCAAACTCCACACAGACAGTGACCCGAGCTGAGAATCGAACCCAGGACCCTGGAGCTGTGAAGCAGCAGTGCTAACCACTGTGCTACCGTGCCACCCACGTTTCATCTTAGAAATAACACAATTTGAGAGTCAATCATTTTGTGGGACCGGAATTATGTATTGATAAAACCAGGGAAGGATGGCAGATTTCTTTTTCAGAACAATATTTGTGAATTAGTTGGAATTTTACAACAGTTCAACAATCAATACCATCTCAAACTGCCATGGTGGTTTGAACTCCAGTTTTCTGGATTCTTCGTCTACTATCATAACGACGGCATCATTGTACCTGTTAATTGTTTACATATCATTCTGTAAGTAAGTGGCTTGTGTTTACATTGTTCATTTCAGAAGTAAGCTCTAGGCTGTGACAACTGTAGAAAGAAAAAAGCAGTTTCGTTCAGCTGAGTCTGGTGCACAAGCTTTCTAACACCTTGCCTAGCAGCAATTGACTGGGAGGTGATGACTCACCATGTAAATGTGAAGCCACAATATTCATGGTTCTTGTTTTCAGAAACAAACTAGAGTTACACTGCTCGGGCTCCTGGAAAGCTTCTTGGAGCCAAATGTGTCATCGTATAACCAGACTCTGTTCAATGCCTTATTACCAACCTTATTACCTCTGTCTTATTACCAACTCTGTAGCACGTGGCCATCATCAGAACAGTATTTTCCTTTTTAATACTGCTTTCTTCTGTTATTTGGATTTTCTTTTACAATTGAACTAGAGTGCAGCCACGGTGCAATAGGGGGAAGCATAATGTAACCATTTCCTCAGCAGCCTCTGTACTGATTCAGAATGATTTAGAAAATACAGATATCAACACAGATCTAACAGAGCTCACCGAAAAGTGAAAAATACTGCTTTGGCTGTATAAAATAGATTGGGAGCCTGCACCATTGTGAATATGGAGAGGCTTAGATAGAAATTGGTGAAGCAGATGCAATACCAAGTGAGCAATGCCGCCAGTCTGCACAGGCGATTTATATCTCATTGCAAATTTTTTTGAATCCATATTTTTAGTTGTTTCTGGCAGAAATCACAAACTTGTTTGACCTATGGTTTTAAATTTATTTGATGGGATGTCATTAGTGCGTAACTCCTGGCCTGAATGCTGCCTTGAATGACGCACAGGCGCCTTGGCAACATGGAAGTCCTGGTGCATGCCCACCGGTGGAGGTTGTGAAAGCTGGCAGAACTGAAGCACTGAGCTGCAATCTAGTCAAAACTTCTGTAACGTGCGTTGTTCACTGAGTTTTTGCCCTTATTTATTTGCACTTTTTTTGGTCTAGCTGCAGCGAGTGGCGATGGCAAACTTTATTTGGGTGGTTTAATTGTAAATGAAAGATATTAACAAGTATGTTTGACTTACTATTGTCACATTAACATAGTGAAAAGTATTGTTTCTTGTGTGCTGTACAGACAAAACATACCATTCATAGAGAAGGAAACGAGAGTGTGCAGAATGCAGTGTTACGGTAAGAAATCTCACAACACCAGGTTAAAGTCCAACAGGTTTATTTGGTAGCACAAGCCACAAGCTTGCGGAGCGGCGCACCTTCATCAAGTGAGTGGGATTTCAGTTCACAAACAGGGCGTATAAAGGCACAAACTCAATTTACAAAATAATGGATGAATGCGAGCCTTTACAGGTAATCAAGTCTTACAGGTACAGACAGTGTGAGTGGAGAGAGGATTAAGCACAGGTTAAAGAGATGCACATTGTCTCCAGACAGGACAGTTAGTGAGTTTTTGCAGAAATAAACCTGTTGGACTTTAACCCGTGTTGTGAGACATCTTACTGTGTTTACCCCAGTCCAAAGCAGGCATCTTCACATGTAGTGTTACAGTCATATCTAGGTTGTAGAGAAAGATCAACTTAATGCAAGGTAAGTCCATTCAAAAGTCTGACAGCAGCAGGGAAGAAGCTGATCTTGGTACATGACCTCAGATTTTTGTATCTTTTTCTCTATGGAAGAAGGTGGAAGAGAGAATGTCTGGGCTGTGTGGGGTCTTTAATCATGCTGACTATTTTGCCAAGGCAGTGGGAAATGTCGACAGAGTCAATGGATGGGAGGCTGGTTTGCTTGATTGGGCTCTACTCATGACCTTTTGTCATTCCTTGTGGTCTTGGGCACAGCAGGAGCCATACCAAGCTGTGATACAACCAGAAAGAATGTTTTCTACGGTGCATCTGTAAAAGTTGAGAGTCGTAGCTGGCCTGCCAAATTTCCTTAGTCTTTTGAGAAAGTAGAGGCATTGGTGGGCTTTCTTAATTAGTGTCGGGGTGGGGGGGAGGGGTGTGCGTGTGTGACCAGGACAGATTGTCAGTGTTGTGGACACCCAAAAAAGTGAAGCTCTCGACCTTTTTCTATTTCATCCCCGTTGATGTAGACAGGGCATGTTTTTCTTTACACTTTTTGAAGTCAATGGCAATCTTCTTCATTTTGTTGGCACAGAGAGAGAGATTATTGTTGCCACACCAGATTTTCTCTCTCACTCCTGAACTCTATCTCGTCATTGTTTGCTGCTGACCCACTATGGTGGTGTCATCAGCAAACTTGAAAATTGAATTGGAGGGGAATTTGGCTGCACAGAGCACAAAGTGAAAGATTGAAGAAAGATTACAACGTTGTCATGACAACTAATTAGAGTTTTAAAATAAAGTATGTTTATAGATAACAAGGTGGATATTAATGTCTTGAATAAGTTTTAGCATTTGGATTTTACAATTTTTAAGCGGTGTTCTACTTTCTGATCACTTGAACTAGCCAAGTGTATCCCTTAAGATGATGTAAGCTGATGAGAACTATCTGTCTGATTGGTATTGCAGAATCCAGTGCAAGTTGAATATCTGGAATCAAGTCCCACCATTGCTGGAACATTGTGCTTTTAGTTTGATTCTTAATTGAAATTCATTTTGAGGTTTTGATGTACATAGAACATTACAGCGCAGAACAGGCCCTTCGGTCCACGATGTTGCGCCGACCAGTTACAAAAACAATGACCCACTAGCCTAAACCAATCCCTTTTTGTCCATAAACCTATCCACAGATCTCTTAAATGCCCCCAAACTAGGCGCATTTACAACTGCAGCAGGCAGGGCATTCCAGTCCCTCACCACCCGCTGGGTAAAGAACCTACCCCTGATATCAGTCCTATAACTACCCCCATTTAATTTAAAGCCGTGCCCCCTCGTGCTAGATTTCTCCATCAGAGGAAAAAGGCTATTACTATCCACCCTATCTAAACCTCTAATCATCTTATATGTTTCAATAAGGTCCCCTCTTAGCCTCCTTCTTTCCAGCGAAAACAACCCCAAATCCCTCAGCCTCTCCTCATAGGACCTCCCCTCCATACCAGGCAACATCCTGGTAAACCTCCTCTGCACCTTCTCCAAAGCCTCCACATCCTTCCTGTAATGTGGGGACCAGAACTGCACACAGTACTCCAAGTGTGGCCGCACCAGAGTTGTGTACAGTTGCATCATGACGCTGCAACTCCTAAATTCAATCCCCCACCAATAAACGCCAAGACACCGTATGCCTTCTTAACAACCTTATCTATTTGACTCCCAACTTTCAGGGATCTATGTACACATACACCTAGATCCCTCTGCTCGTCCACACTATTCAAAGTCCTCCCGTTAGCCCTATACTCGACACATCTGTTATTCCTACCAAAGTGAATTACCTCACACTTCTCCGCATTAAACTCCATCCGCCACCTCTCGGCCCAGCTCTGCAACCTGTCTAAGTCTTCCTGCAAACTATGACACCCTTCATCACTATCTACCACACCTCCGACTTTGGTATCATCAGCAAATTTACTAATCCACCCATCCACCCAACTATACCCTCATCCAGATCATTAATAAAAATTACAAACAGCAGTGGCCCCAAAACAGATCCCTGAGGCACACCACTCGTAACCGGACTCCATGATGAATATTTACCATCAACCACCACCCTCTGCCTCCTATCCGCTAGCCAATTCCTGATCCAATTCCCTAGATCACCCCCAATCCCATACATCTGCATTTTCTGCAGAAGCCTACCATGGTGAACCTTATCAAACGCCTTACTAAAATCCATATACACCTCGTCCACTGCCTTACCCCCATCCACCTCTTTGGTCACTTTCTCAAAAAACTCAATAAGGTTAGTAAGGCACGACCTACCCGCCACAAAACCATGCTGACTATCTCCAATCAATTCATTACTCTCCAAATAACTATAAATCCTATCCCTAATAATTTTTTCTAAAACCTTGCCCACAACAGAAGTGAGACTCACCGGTCTATAATTCCCGGGGAAGTCTCTGTTCCCCTTCTTAAACAATGGGACAACATTCGCTAACCTCCAATCTTCCGGTACTATACCAGAGGCCAACGACGACCTGAAGATCAGAGCCAGAGGCTCTGCAATCACTTCTCTTGCCTCCCAGAGAATCCTGGGGTAAATCCCATCCGCACCAGGGGACTTATCTATTTTCAGACCCTCCAGAATATCTAGCACATCCTCCTTATCAACTGCAACACTGTCAATTCTACTCCCCTGCAATCTAGTGTCCTCCTCAGCTATATCCATGTCCCCCTGTGTGAACACCGAAGAGAAAAATTGGTTCAATGCCTCTCCAATCTCCTCCGGTTCCACACATAACTTCCCTCTGCTGTCTATAACTGGCCCTAATCTTGCCCTAATCAACCTTCTGTTCTTGACATACCTATAGAACGCCTTAGGATTCTCCATGTGGGCATGAAAGAGTCAGGCTACATGTAAAATCCAAACAGCACCTCCTTTTGCTCCACCCCTTCCTGCTCTATTGAAGCATACAGAACAATTAAATATGTTAACTATTAAATTTTCAGTTTCCATAGGTTAAATTAAAACATGAACATTTGTAAGCATGCCACACATAAAGATAAATAATAATATAATGCAGATTTAAGTGATAGGTTTTGTCATTTGTTCTAAATTTGTGAAACCAATTTGGGCTTCCTGGCGGCACTGCTGTCTCACAATGCCAGGGTTCGAGTCTAGCCTTGGGTGAATGTCTGAGTTTGCACGTTCTCCCTGTGTCTGCATGGGTTTCCTCCCACAGCCCAAAGATGTACAGATTAAGTTGATTGGCCATGCTAAATTGCCCTTTAGTGTCATGGGGACTAGCAGGGTAAATATGTGGGGGTTACGGAGCGAGGGTCTGGGTGGGATTGTGGTTGGTGCAGGCTCATTGGGTTGAATGGCCTCCCGCGCTGCAGGGTTTCAATGATTCTATTTATACATTACATAATAACGTGAAAATAAAGAATACTGTTTAAATGAGCCAGTAACAATAGCATTAACACAGAATATAGTGCAGAAGGAGGCCATTTGGTCCATTAAGCCTGCACTGACAACGATCCCACCCAGACACTGACCCTGTAACAACTAAGAAATAATTAAAAAGCATCAACATACCATTTTGTAACAGTAGCGAAATCGTTCTGTTTTCAATATGCTGCTTCCAAAAGTGCCAGTTCCAAACTGGACCTCAATGGGCGTTCCCAGTCTGGACATGTTATAAGGGGGTGTGGTTAGTGTTCTGTGTTGCAATGGGTCGTGGAGATGGTTTCACTGAAGACCGAAGGCTGCTGCTCCCATTGGGACTTCAGGACAGGTATGCACATTAAAATTTCTTGTATTTCTGGTACACCAAAGCTGTCCACTGGCAATGTGTTTGTTGCCCATCCTAATATCCTTTGACCTGGGTGATTTGGGCCATTTCAAAGAGTTATTTAGAATCCACCACAGTACTATGCATCTGGAGTCACAGGTAAGCCCAGGCCAGGTAAAGGTGACAGATCTCCTTTCCTAAAGTACATTAGTGAACCAGATTTTTTTCACAAAAATGGACGATAGTTTCACGAGGGTCACCATTACTAGGACGAGATTTAACATTCAGTTTATTGTTGTGGTAGGATTTGACCTATGTTCCCTGGGCAATAACCCATGTTTCTCGATTATTAGTCCAATTACATTGCCACACTGCTTCTATCTCCCCTCTCTCCTAAAGTTATGTAAACTTTCGGGAAGTAAATGAGAACCCCTCTTTAAAAATTTGGCCTTAATTTTTCCAACATCTGAGAAGATTGTTGGCTTATCGAAAATGGCTGTTTTTACTATAGAGGAATGGAAACTTTGCTCATCCATGGTTAATAAACTTGTTTTGGGCACCATGAAATACGCGCCCATTCTGGAGTATGTTAATAGCAAGTATTTAACAACACATGCATGTCCATATTTACAGGCCAGGAGCCAACCCAACTGTATCCACCTTCAGACAGGTTCTTGGTCAGGAGTCATCTTCTATCATAGTGTGGACAGTGTGGTATTCAGTCCTACATTCATCCTTTTGTGTACCAGATTCTTCTATTACATGTGGTTCATGGCGGCAGTTGCACACGTTAAAGTACAGCAATTTCAGCCAAACCAGATGTTCACTGGTGGGATGGCCATCGAGAGAATATCCAAGGTTAGTGAAATTCTTTGACAAGGTAGCATATCTTTCTGTATAAGTCCCCCGTACTTTGGGAGTGGTCAAGTGCCCTTTGGGTTTTTTTTTTAAACGAGACATGAAGGTGCATAAAAATGAATAAATGTAAGCTAATTGGAACTATAAAACTGCTGAAGCATTTTAAATCTCCTGATTTTTAAAGGCAGTCTGCAAATTTAAAAAAACAGTGCTTGCTATTTCACTCTGACATAGCTATAAGGGGGCTATAAGTATAGGATTTATGCTGCATAGTTGATTTCACATTCTGCCATTATCACAGATTAGATGCGTGTCAGTTCAGAGTCTGAATGCTGAATGACAGCTCCAAGTACTGAAGTCTGTGATGCAGGGCTGGGAATACAAATACTGGTTTCAAAGTGGTTGATGTAATTTAAATGTAGTGAATTATATTTATCAACGAGAGTCTTCTCTAAAATAATGAATTCATCAGTCGACATTTAGGATCTGTGCCGAGAAGAAATAAAATTGAGATCTGGCCATAGTGTAAATTGGATGAGCTACATGGAGGGCATATGAAAAAAGAGAATGAATAGATTGACATGGGTTAGTATAAATAGACGTTTTCGGCCTAGGGCCTATGAAGGATCTGATAGAGGGGCCTTGGTTAACATGGAGAGTTTGAGAGGCAAAGGGCACCCCCCTTGAGTGGAGGGCATAGGTTGCTTGCATGGGGCATGTAGCGTGAGGGCCAGAGGACTTCTGTAAATATTGTTCATTTTTTGCAGCTAGGACAGAGTGCCAGATCAGAGGTAAGCCCTTTTGGTCAACCTGCTCTCATACCCGACAGCCCCTGTGCTGCCCGCGAGCTGGCAGACGCAACTGCTGTTCTAGGGTGGCAGACGCAACTGCTGTTAGCACCTATCCCACCCCACCAGGAATGAAAATCAGACCAATTTATGACCAGAGTTATGTTTATGGAGCTGGGAAATTTCACAACTCTGTACCTCCCAATGTGGGAAGAAATTTCAAACCTCCATCCCCGGTTAAAGGACAAGGCGTCATTGCCAAGAGGTAATTCATGTTTAAAAAAAATTTCTTCTTTTAAAAAATTTCACTGGAGCTGGAGGGCACAAATGTCAGTGATTTGTGATTAGTCCATCTCTATCCAATGCCATACAGCACACTCCAAACCACATTTCATCTTGGGCTTTGATTGAGGGTCACTGCCAGTGAAATCCTTTGCTTGGACAAATTACCCAGTGTTACGGCTGCAGCCGATTGTTGGAACATAGAACATTACAGCGCAGAACAGGCCCTTCGGCCCACAATGTTGCGCCAACCGGTTACAAAAACAATGACCCACTAGCCTATACCAATCCCTTTTCGTCCATAAACCTATCCACAGATCTCTTAAACGCCCCCAAACTAGGCGCATTTACAACTGCAGCAGGCAGGGCATTCCAATCCCTCACCACCCGCTGGGTAAAGAACCTACCCCTGACATCCGTCCTATAACTACCCCCCCTTAATTTAAAGCCATGCCCCCTCGTGCTAGCTTTCTCCGTCCGAGGAAAAAGGCCATCACTGTCCACCCTATCTAAACCTCTAATCATCTTATATGTTTCAATAAGATCCCCTCTTAGCTGCTTTCTTTCCAACGAAAACAACCCCAAATCCCTCAGTCTCTCCTCATAGGACCTCCCCACCATACCAGGCAACATCCTAGTAAACCTCCTCTGCACCCTCTCCAAAGTCTCCACATCCTTCCTGTAATGTGGGGACCAGAACTGCACATAGTACTCCAAGTGCGGCCGCACCAGAGTTGTGTACAATTGCAACATGACGCTGCGACTCCTAAATTCAATCCCCCTACCAATAAACGCCAAGACACCGTATGCCTTCTTAACAACCTTATCTACTTGATTCCCAACTTTCAGGGATCTATGTACACATACACCTAGATCCCTCTGTTCATCCACACTATTCAAAGTCCTCCCGTTAGCCCTATACTCGACACATCTGTTATTCCTACCGAAGTGAATTACCTCACACTTCTCCGCATTAAATTCCATCCGCCACCTTTCGGCCCAGCTCTGCAACCTATCTAAGTCTCCCTGCAGACTATGACACCCTTCATCACTATCTACCACACCTCCTACTTTGGTGTCATCAGCAAATTTACTAATCCACCCAACTATACCCTCATCCAGATCATTAATAAAGATTACAAACAGCAGTGGCCCCAAAACAGATAAGCCAAATCTCAGATTGAAATCTATCTTGGCTGATCGTAAATGTTTTTCGTATTATAGAGATGATGAAGGAAAGCTACTGAACACAAAAACATAAGGCTTCAGTAATAACTTGAAGTATGAAGAATTGAAATGTTTATTACAATAATGATAAAACATAAGATAAAAAATGCACATTTAGATTGAAACTTGCAAAATTATCCCCAAAATGCTTTATCAAAAGTAATTGATCAAACTGTCTTTTTGACCACAACCCTTATAGATTCTTCACTGTAAAATATTACCACAACTGAGGAATTGCTTTTACTTTAAACAGAAGGACAATCCATGTCTTCCCAGAGCTTATTCATGCTAATGTGTTTTTCCAAAGGAGGATCCAAAAAAAATCTGTTTCTCAGGACAAATATTGTTGTGGCCCAAACACTCTTGTTATGTTCAATTAAAGACTTTTAGCAGCAGCAGCCATGATTTCACCACCCTCCCCCCCCCACCCCCTGGCCCCCGACTCTCAGGATGGCAAGCCCCCAGCACAATAACTAAACATAGCTGAAAACCCATCTTCATAAATAGCTTTTCCCCTACTACTGTTTTCCATTATCATTAAATTTCCCTTTGAAAACCTAGGTTCCCAAATAGTCCCTTCTTTTTTACCTCTTTCAGGGAAAGAAAATTTAAAATGCCAAATCCCTTGTAAATTACAAAACGTTCTTTTTCACCTTCAAGACACTCTTGAAATGTAACGGTTACTAATCAATTTCAAAGCTTATCCCCAAATACAAGTTTCAGACACGCTCTCTTTCTTGAAAGTGAAGAACCCCCATTTCACTGGCAATGATCCTCAGTCAAGGCCCAAGATGAAATGTGGTTTGGAGTGTGCTATATGGCATTGGATAGAGGTGGCCTAATCGCAAATCACATTTGTGCCCTCCAGCTCCACTGGAAATTTTTTAAAAGAAGATTTTTTTTTAACATGAATTACCTCTGGTAATGATATCTTGTCCATTAGTTGCAGGACACTAGGAAGCTCAGAGAAACAGCTGGATCTTTGGGTACTTTTTCACAGATCCCTGAAGGCAGTAGAGCAAGGCAGAAGGGCAGTTAAGAAGGCATTTGAGACACTTGGTTTTTTTCAGTTGCGGTATAGAATATAAGAACAAGGAGGCAATGTTGGAGCTGTACAAAATGTTGACTGGGACACAGCTGGAGTATTGTGTGCAGTTCCGATCACCTCACTAGTATGAAGGATACCATTGCACCAGAGGGAGTACAGGAGGTTCACCAGGATGTTGCCTGAGATGGAGAATTTGAGCTATGAGGAGTGGCTGGATAGGCTTGATTGTTTACTTTAGAACTGAGAAGGCTGAGCAAAGACATGATTGAGGTGTATAAGATTGAGTGAACAAAGAGCAAAGAACAAAGAAGAGTGGCAGGAACAAGGCAAACAGGAAGGAATTTGGTTGAGGGGTTAATCATGAAGAAGCATTACTTTAGGGTAAGAGGCAGAAGATTTTAAAGGGGATTTGAGAAGAATAATTTTCACTCAGGGAATCTGAAATGCACTCTGAGAAGGTCGCGGAGACTGGAAACTTTACATAGAACATTAGAACACTACAGCACAAACAGGCCCTTCGGCCCACAAGTTGCGCCGATCACATCAACACCTACCAAGCCATTGAACTATCTATAACCCCCAATCCCATTAAATCCCATGTACTCATCCAGAAGTCTTTTAAAAGACCCCAGCAAGTTTGCCTCTATAACCACTGACGGCAGCCGATTCCACTCACTCACCACCCTCTGAGTGAAATGCTTACCCCTAACATCTCCTCTGTACTTGCTTCCCAGCACCTTAAACCTGTGTCCTCTCAAAGCGACCATTTCAGCCCTGGGAAATAGCCTCTGAGAATCCACCCTAACTATTCCTCTGAACATTTTATAAACCTCTATCAGGTCACCTCTCAATCTTCGTCTCTCCAGGGAGAAGAGACCTAGCTCTCTCAACCTATCTTCATAAGGCATGCCTCCCAATTCAGGCAATATCCTTGTAAATCTCCTCTGCACCCTCTCAATAGCTTCCATATCCTTCCTGTAGTGAGGTGACCAGAACTGCTCACCGTACTCCAAATGGGATCTGACAAGAATCTTATAAAGTTGCAGCATTACCTCCTGACTCCTAAACTCAGTCCCTCAATTAATGAAGGCCAGTACACCATTTGCCTTCTTGGCAACCTTTAAAAAGTATTTGGATGAGCACTGAAACATCATAACGTTCAAGGATAAGGACATGTGCTGGAAAATAGGATTAGCACGACTTTAGTGGTAGTTATTGTCGGTGCAGACTTGATGGGCTGGAAGACCTTTTCTGCGCTGTAGAACTGACTCCAGTACCTTTAGTATTTGATCCCTTAGGTTCTACAGACAATCACAATTCCAACAACCTCACTTGATTAACCCTGACGCGCACAGTCACATCTTGTAAACATAAACACAGAAATAGAATATACACATATCATCACATGAGGGGAATGCAATCAGTGTCACAACTTGGAAATTAATATGCTGACCAGGTCTCATGATCAATTTCTGTTTATCCAAAGCTTTCTTGCTTTGGGCCTCTCTGATTTGGCAGCATGAAGTCTGGACCTGAAAACCTGATTTTGCGCCTCAGCTGCTGAGTTTTGATCCCTGTTTCTGTGACAGTCTTGGGTCATCTGTCATCTTGCATCATATTTATTGCTGTGGTATAACTAGGTTAACCTACTCAAAACTGATGATTTGAGAGGTTAACACTGACATATATATTGTATGTTAACTGTATTTTGTTGACTAACGGTGGGATTCTGGTATGATTAGTCCTGGCTGTGTCTTTCACTTGTGGATCAAACAATGTTACAGATAATAAACATTATTTTCAGAGTGAAATGTGCAAATTTCTGGCAAATATATTCCGTGTACCTATCTTGTATTATGTTTATTTAACTTGTGCAGAATTGATATTATATTGAAACAAGTTAAAAATTGCTTAAGTGTTAAAAGTCACAATTCAGTATTCCAGCCAGCTGGACAGTGGGATTAATTGCATGGCTCAGAGACTTGGTATGTTAACAAGGAGAGAAAATGTTAGACAAGAGCAGTGAACGGATACATCTACAATACTGCAGTAAAGCAACATACTGAGGGTGGTGGAAGTCCTGAAATAAACAGTGTTGGAAAAGCTCAGCAGGTGTGTGGAGAGAGGCTGGGATTCTATGCCTCTCTTTTATGGTGGGCAGAAAAATTGGTGGTTGCGGAGAATGCAATGGGAGTCCCTAACCATTTTTATCCAGCAGGATTTCCCATTCTGATCTGTTTCTCCATACCCCATCCCCCTCATAATGCCAATGACATAATGTGGTTACTGCCATGAAGGGTTGGAAACCCTATTACCATCTATTTACATCTCATTAGTGGGTTACCCCACTGTATTATCCCCAAGATATTAGGAATTTGCCCACCACTCCCCCCACCCCAATCTGTATCAACAGGGGCCTGGTGAATGGTCCTCGCTAGGGGTGGGCACACAGCTAAGTACAGACCCCGTTGGAAAACTTTCATGTCTGGGGGCAGTACTGGGCACGATTCAAGGTGTTGCGGGGTACCCTTGTCCATGGGGGTGGGGCGTTTCATGAGAACTGTCTTTTTACTTCTAATTTTAAAAATGATACCTCAGTCTCTCAGCGCCAAGCTTGTTGGATAGGGAGGGGGCTCCATCAGGGTGACATTGTGGACCTCACTCCTTAATCTTTTTTCCCTTTTAAATGTTTGAAAATACAGTAGAAAACCTGGCAAGGCAGCTGACAGCCTGCCCTTTGCTTTTCCCATCTGAGACAACACTTAAACAAAAAAAAAATCAAATTCCAGGGTTTCTCTCTCCATAGATGGGGCCAGATCTCCTAAGTTTTTCCAGCTCTCTTGCTTCTTGAAACAAAATCAACATTTGAACTGAGTTGAATAAGACTGATGCAATCTTCTGGGAGTCGAAAACAGTAGACAAATCTGGGCTAACTCAAGGAAGTTATTGTCTTGATCCCCAAAAGCAATTGAAAGCAACTCCCAAGTGTTTACAATGATCGTGAGACAAGTAACCCAACATCCTTTTCTACCTATGCCCTAGCAACATGGCTATCAGAAACTTGTCTTTTTTTTTAATTCAAGCATTATATCTGTAATGAGGTGAGAGCTTGTTTTTAAGGCAGATAATCCCTACAAAAAAAAATGTCCTAGTTCTCAGCTACGTGTCCCCTTGTTAATCCCAATTTTCTATTTCTAGTAGTGGAGACCAGTCGAGAACACTGACTAGTCACATCACTGACTAGTACTTCAATCAAATATTCCCAAAACTACCTTATTCAGAACAGAAGAAGTACCAGCACATTCAATCTATTGTGATTACTCAAGTTATTCAACTTGGGTAGCAGTGATGTAACCTTCCTCTGAATATTTTATAGTGTCTTTATATCTCCCACTGTATAATTGGACTAAAGCTGGATAGTGTATTCTTAATGTGGCACAACTAGCGTTCACAAGGATGCTTTCTTATGTGCTGTCTTTTGAATGGGACATTTAACCCAAAGCCTAATGTGCCTTTTCAGATAGATGTAAACAATCTCATGGGGTCTTTGAAGAGGAGCTGTGGCATTCCCTCTTAAATCCTGATCAATATTCATCCTTTGAATACCGACAATCAGATTGTTTGATCAATATCTTTTTGGCTATTTGTGAGACCTGTGTGCAAAAATTGGCTTCTGTATTATAACAGTGATTTAACCTCAGTAGTTGTTCATTAGCTGTGACATCCTGAGATCACGTGTCATAGTAAAAAGTCTGACAACACCAGGTTTTAGTCCAACCTATTTATTTGATAATATACTCACAAGCTTTCGGGGTTAGTCCCTTCGTCAGGTGAATGGAGAGTTCTGGCCTCAGACAGAGCATATAAAGCACAGACAGTTTACAGATTACTGATTAGAATGCGAATCCTTACACCTAACCCAAGACCTGAAGTGGCTAATAATGTGAGTGGAAGGAGCACTGATCACAGTTTAAAGAGATGTGTATTGTCTCCAGACAGTACAGTAAGTGAGGTTTTGCAAACCCAGGCAAGTCACGGGGGTTACAGATAGTGCGACATGAACCCAAGATCCCTGTTGAGACAAACCTCACTTACTGTACTGTCTGGAGACAATACACATCTCTTTAAACTTTGATCAGTGCTCCTTCCACTCACATTATTAGCCACTTCAGGTCTTGGGTTAGGTGTAAGGATTCGCATTCTAATCAGTAATCTCTAAACTGTCTGTGCTTTATATACTCTGTCTGAGGCCAGAACTCTCCATTCACCTGATGAAGGGACTAACCTCGAAAGCTTGTGAGTATATTATCAAATAAATAGGTTGGACTAAAACCTGGTGTTGTCAGACTTTTTACTGTGTTTACGCCAGTCCAACGCCGGCATACCCACATCATCACGTGTCATGGCATTGGACATAAATCTTTTTAGAGACACAATATCTCTCTTTCCCCTGCCCCCTGCACCCACCCCACCTTCCTGCCTCAATAAAAGTAATTTTAGTTCAGAGCCCTCTGAGATATATAAACACCTGATGTGGTCCACACACTTCGGTTCAAATCCATATCACATGTAGGTCTAACCGTAGCTCCTTTTTGTTTTGTCTCTTTCTGAGTTCCAACACTTAGACAAATCTTCCCATCATTGAAATCATTAATACAGGCAGTCACAGACAACCATCGTAAAACTGAACCCTGCAGAATATCACTAGCAACCCGTCCTTGTGTAGAATCAGTACTGCGAATAACAACCATTGGCCTACATGCATGCAAAAGGTCTTATCCAACCCAAAATCAACTGTACAATCCAACAAGACACTGTCAAAATTCAGATTCATCAAAATCCAGCTAGGTACTTTGATGGGAAACTAAATTATTTTTAAAGGGCGGCAGAGTGGATAGTCCTACTGCTTCACACCAACAAGGATCTGGGTTCCAGTCTTGGGTGACTGTGTGCAAATTCTGCACATTCATCCAGTGTCTGGGTTTCCTCTCACAGACCAAACATTGGAGGTTAGGCGGACTGGCTGTGCTAAATTGCCTGTTAGTGTCCCAAGATGTGTTGGTTAGACGATTTAGTGTGTTATGGAATTAGGTAGCGGGTAAGATACTCTGTCAGAGAGCTTGTGCAGACTCAATGGACTGAATGGCTGCCCTTCGCACTGTAGGGATTCCATGATTTTCCAGAAATGTTGACTGAGAGCCTGGATGACTTCCCTCAGTTAATAATCTTATGAACCAAACTTGGGTAGGAAGTGCAGAACTTCTCCAAATTGTTTGTCTTGATTACTCACCACACTTTGTTCTTCATTACCTTCTGAAGATGCTGATTTGAGTACTGGCTTTCATCTTGTACCTTGTCAAACTGGAAAGCCGACTGTGGTCATTAGCAGATTATTTATGATTCCCACATCTGAGTCTGGCCCAATCTGCTAGTCACTTGATCCATAAAAGCAATAGATGCTAATTGGGTGTAACAGTGCTAACCAATTCTGAGGCAGTGAGGATGGCTATAGTGTCCCTGCCACTCCCCCTGCCACCGCTGCCCCCCCGCCCCCCCCAGCTGTGATCAGTTCATTCCGCACAGACTGGGTGCTGAACTGAACATCCTGATATATCCTTGCTGAGAAATTATTTCCTTCCAAGTACCTACTGTTCATTGATTTGTAAATACAGCATATTTGAATTTTGCACAATTGTTTTAAACAACTGTAAACATAGCCAAGAAAGCAAAAAATGGCATGAATCTAATGAGATATTGTAAAAGTATAACTATACAATGATGAGGTGCTTTATTCTTTGACCAATGTTGAGCATTGGAACCTGAATTCCATTACAATCTGGTTAATCATGAGTGACTAAAATAATCAATATTCCTGTGTACAGGGTAATTTAATCACCCAGATGCAGTGAACATGAAAAAGAGATGGGCAGGTTTGTCTATCCTTTTATGGAATTAGCCTAATGTGAAAGCATTCGACAAGCTGGAGAAAAGATTCACGAGAATAGGAACATAGCAATTAGGAGCAGATGAAGGCAAATTCTACCCTTTGAGCCTGCTCCGCCATTCAATCAGTTCATGGCTGATCTCTCTGTGCTCTTAAATCTACCTCCCTACCTACTCCCTGTATCCCCCTTATCCTTTTTTAAAAAATTAGAAATATATCTATTTCCTTCTTGAAACCATTGAACAATTCAGACTTCACTGCGTTATGGGGCAGAGAGTTCCACAAATTCATTACCCTCTGTGTGAAGTAGTTCCTCCTCATCTCAGTTTTAAATCTACTGCTTCTCACCTATATCTGTGACCTCTTGTTCTAGATTGCCACATTCGAGGAAACATTTGGTCTACATTTACTTTATCAATGCCTTTTGAAAATTTTATGTACTCTGATCAAATTCCCCCATCCTTCTAAACTCTGAGTATAAACCCAAACTGTTTAATCTCTCCTTATACTCCAATCCTTTCATCCCTGGAATCAGTTTGGTGAAGCTCCTCTGAACTGCATCCTATGCCATCATGTCCTTCCTCAAATAACTAAGCCAAAACTGGATACACTACAATAGTTGTGGTCTCACCAACACCTTATACAATTGCAACAATGCTTCTTTTATAGTCCAGTCCCTTTGCAGTAAATGCCAACATTCCATTTGCCTATATTACATACTGCACCTACATACCAACTTTTTGCCATTCTATGAACGTAGACATCCAGATCTCTCTGTCTGGATGTGTTTTGAATCTGCTTTCCATTTAGATAATTTGCCTTTCAATTTTTTAATGCCAAAATGGATAACCTCACATTTATCCACATTCAACTCCATCTGCCAAATTTTGGTCCTAGTCTTGTTTCTCATTTCTGGAATGGTTCCAGAAATGGGGAACTTTACTAACGTGTTGGAGAAACTGAGTGGCAGCGAGTGGTTAGGATCTGGAATGTACTATCTCAATGTGCAGTAGCGGCAGATTCAATAAAGATCTTTAAAAATGAACTGAATAATTACCTGAAAATAGGTGCAGGGAAAGGAAAGAAGGTGGGTGTAGGTGAATTATTCTTGTAGAGAGCTGACACTAAAATGTACTGTGACCATTTTATGATTCTATGAAATATCCACCTAATTAAGTTAAGCAGAGAATTGGTTGAGCCCTGGTAAATTCTCTTAAATTTCTTATGCTCAGGTAATCCAGACAGAGAAACAGAAAAACCTGCTCCATTATTTTACATGTAACATATCTCAATTGAAATGACAGTTGATTGTGCTAAATGCTCTATGGCTTTGCCAGTCATTTATACTGGTCTCTTGCTGTAAGCCAAACTCTATTTTTGTAAGAGTGAGGATTAGCATAATAAAAAGAGGTATAAGCATATAATTCTATTATATGCTACTCTTGGCTCAAATAAACCCTCCATTGAGAAAACAGCCCTGTTGCATTGTCTGTAGTTCTAGTGACATATAATTAAGCTTTTGGTGCCAATGATCATTTTTTAACCAGTGTTTGTATTAAGGGCCTTTCACGTGGATATAATTACATTTTTGATAAGTAGCCTAAAGTGCCTTAACAGTACACTGAGCCACTAATCATTTAGACAGTCAGTTCTGTGTTAGTTCTATTAAAAATACATTCTCTCTGGAGTAATCTGGTGCCACAATGTTGAAGAGAAAAAAAAAACATATTTCCGGTGTAATTAGCATGTGAAAAAAGCTTTATTTTCCTTGACCATTTTTTGCATTCATCACATTAATGGGTGTCAGTGCTGAGGAATGGGTGGCTGGCTACTTTGCCTTAAGAGTGTGCAGAGGCAAATTACCATACAGTAGCTTATAATCATGATTACAGAAGGGAGCCATTCGGCCCATTTTGCCACCTCTTTGTAAGAGCAATCCCTGCCCCATCGTTTTCCAACACCTCAGTATTTTCTTCCCCTTTTTAAATGCTTATCCAATTCCCCTTTGCCAAAAGCAACCCTGCCTTCGCCATACTCTTGGGCAATACATTCTAACTGCTTGCTCTGTAAGAAAAATGTTCCTTACATCTATTGTGTTATAGGTTTTTGTTAGATGCCTTAGTGGTGAGATCTTGAGACTTGTAACTGTTCATCGTTATTTAACTATTTATGAATCCTAAGCTACTAGTATGCCTGGTTCTACTTCCACGCAGATAAGCTGCTTCCAGAGTGTCTTCTCTAGACCCCTGAGTCTCTTACCATGCAATGTCTTGCATCAATTTGTGGCGGTGTTATTCTCCAGTCCCACATTAATTCTTGTCTGCCTTGCACCTTGCCATTAAAATGCCATGCAGGCACACACTACAGCATCTCCCCTGCTTCTAAAATAGGTCACAGGCTGCCCCCTCATGGAGGTCTTGGACCGTTTAATTTTCCATTCATGTATTTTTTTTGTAGTTATCACTTTACTGCACTGTCTTTAAGGGACGATGCAATTTAACCATTTTTCATTTTAGCTTGTTGGTTTCTGCGTTTGTTTGTATATTTTTACGCTTCTCCAGAATCCATGTGATTGTGGGCCCTTTTTTTGTTACACTGTCGAAGAATCACTGGAGAAAACTCTACTTTGGGCTCTGAAAATTGACCGTAAGGTAATTTCCTTTCTTTTGCTCTGCAGTTTGTTTTCTCTTTGCTGGGTTTGAGCCACTTTTAAAACTTGGTTCATTTGTCAGTATCCAGCACCTTTTCTTTTACTTTAGGCTAGCTTGTGGACCGAGATCTTTTCACTTCGAAAACCTCTTCTATGCTTTTAATTAAAAACCACTGCAGCAATTTCTTCCTTTATAAACTCTGCAGATGTTATATCTCTGTACGTTTGTGAGTTTTGGTGATCCAATAGGGGCCTTGTTTTAAACTTGAAGACACATTTTTCTTGAACTGTTATAGGTCTTTGTTTTGAACCCCACAGGTTCTTAAACTTATGATTCTGAGAGCCAATTTTTACAGGCGTTTTTTAAACTCGCAGTTGTCTTCTGCTTGTGTGTGGGTATGCTAAATTGTGGGACTACCACTTGTAATGCAAGTACAATATTATTTAATTATTGCCCACAGTCTTGTGAACTGCACACTGCAATCTTGCATTTTTTTTCGGTAAGGTTGCTCACCTGTCATCTAAGCAGTTTTCTTGTTCTCTGTCACTCCAGAGTCTTGGAGTTTTTAAGTGCACATCTCTCTAATCTGACTTCAGCTTTTTCAAATCTTGGGATACTACTGTGGCCTCATGCATTTAGCTGCCACCTTTCATATCACTGAAGATCACTGTCAATTTGTGATCCTATCTCTGTGATTATATTCCAAGACTCTGACTGCTCTCAGCTATGTTATACAATGCTGATAGTGCTGATCTCACACCACTACCAGCCCATTATGAGTTATTTAGATGTATCAATGAAGAGATCTTGAGATTTGTTTGTTTAAGCATGAATTGTTTATTGTTGTTTTTAATAATTTGCAGATCCCAGATTATTACTGTGCATTGTGCTGGAGCCATGCAAGTAGGCAGCTTCTAGAGTGAATCGATTCAGATAACATTGTAGAAATAACAATGATGTTAAACAACAAATTCAGTAATCTAATAGATGAAAATTGCAGGGCTTTGGGGAAAGGGCAGAGGAATGCCTCTAATTCAATAACTCTTTCAAAGAATCACCACAGACACATGGTCAACTAACCTGCTTCTACTCTATAATTCTGTGATTTAACACTTTTTTTTAATCTCCATACTTGACTATTCCATAACTCTGACAAGCTCTGCTCATATCCTAACTCTAAGACTTGTTTAACCATTGCTCCATGACCTCACCACACCCCATTTCTGTAACCTGGTTTTATGGTCATCATTAGAATTGTAGAATCCCCACAGGGCAAAAGGAGGCCATTTTGTCTACCAGGTCTTCACTGACTCTCTGATAGAGCATCTTACCCATCCCTAGTCCCATGTATTTAGCCTGCTAATCCCCCTCACCTTTTTGGACACTAAGAGGTGATTTGGCATGGCCAATCCAAACCCACCACCCCCCATCTCATCTGAGCACCCCCAGCTGGTCTGTTTACCAGATGCATCTCCTTGGAGACCAGTTGTGCTTCACGCCTTTCTGCCATCACGCAGCTAATGATGGAGTTTGTGGTGGGAAGGCTGACTCTGGCACTGTGGGCCTGATGATGACCTATTTTATGGACGTCAATCAGTTTAGTGATGTTAAACATCAGTGACGGAGGGAGGTGACTATCATGTCACCCCAGGGATCTATTCTAGGACCCTTGCTGTTTGTCATTTTCATAAATGACCTGGATGAGGAAGTGGAGGGATGGGTAAGTAAATTTGCTGATGACACGAAGGTCGGTGGTGTTGTGGATGGTCTGGAAGGATGTCAAAAGTTGCAGCAGGACATAAATAGGATGCAGAACTAGGCGGAGAAATGGCAGATGGACTTCAACGCGGATAAATGTGTAGTCGTCCATTTTGGCAGAACCAACGGGATGAACGAGTACACTATCAAGGGGCGGCACGGTAGCACAGTGGTTAGCACTGCTGCTTCACAGCTCCAGGGTCCTGGGTTCGATTCCCGGCTCGGGTCACTGCCTGTGGAGTTTGCACATTCTCCTCGTGTCTGCGTGGGTTTTCTCCGGGTGCTCCGGTTTCCTCCCACAGTCCAAAGATGTGCGGGTTAGGTTCATTGGCAATGCTAAAATTGCCCCTTAGTGTCCTGGGATGTGTAGGTTAGAGGGATTAGCAGGTAAATGTGTAGGGATATGGGAACAGGGTCTGGGTGGGATTGTGTTCGGTGCAGACTCGATGGGCCGAAGGGCCTGTTTCTGCACTGTAGGGTTCTATGTAGGGTTCTATGTAATCAAGGGCAGGAGTCTTAGTAGTGTTGAAGAGCAGAAGGATCTTGGGGTCCGGGTCCACAGGACTCTTAAATCGGCCTCGCAGGTGGAGGAGGTGGTCAAGAAGGCATATTGTGTACTGGCTTTCATTAATCGAGGGATTGAGTTTAGGAGTCGGGAGGTAATGCGGCAACTTTATAAGACCCTTGTCAGGCCTCATTGGGAGTACTGTGCGCAGTTCTGGTCGCCTCACTATAGGAAAGACGTAGAAGCTATTGAAAGGGTACAGAGGAGATTTACAAGGATGTTGCCTGGACTGGGAGGCATGCCTTATGAAGTTAGGTTGAGGGAGCTGGGTCTCTTTTCCCTGGAGAGACAAAGGTTGAGAGGCGACCTGATAGAGGTTTATAAAATGTTGAGAGGAATAGATAGGGTGGATTCTCAGAAGCTATTTCCTCGGGTTGAAATGGTTGCTACGAGAGGACACAGATTTAAGGTGCGGGGAGGAGAGTACAGAAGTGATGTTAGGGGTAAGTTTTTCACTCAGAGGGTGGTGAGTGAATGGAATCGGCTGCCGTCAGTGGTGGTGGAGGCGAACTCGCTGGGGTCTTTTAAAAGACTTCTGGATGAGTATATGGGGTTTTATGGGATTTGGGGTTATAGATAGGTGTTGATGTGATCGGCGCAACTCGTGGGCCGAAGGGCCTGTTTGTGCTATGTCATACGCTCATGCAATCATTGCACTTCCAAGGATATTTTCTCTTCCCATTGCCAAACCCACCCAACACAGATGAGAGCGGGAAATCCCGGCCCATGTTTTCCATCTGGCAACATCTGTAGAAAGAGAAATATAATTAATGTTGAGTCCAGCTGACTCATGGACTTGTACAGAAAAGATTTACCAGGATGCTTCCTAGTTTGGAAGGCATTAGCTATGAGGAGGGATTGGAGAAACTTGGTTTGCTCTCACTGGAGTGATGGAGGTTGAGGGGAGACCTGATAGAAGCCTACAAAATTATGAGAGGCATAAATAGTGGATAGTCAGAAGCTTTTTCCCAGGGTGGAAGAGTCAATTACCATGGGGCATAGGTTTGAGGTGCGAGAGGCAAGGTTTAAAGGAGATATTCAAGGCAGATTTTTTAGAGTGGTGGGTGCCTGGTACTCGTTGCCAGGGGACGTAGTGGAAGCGGATATGGTAGTGACTTTTAAGGGGCAAGTACATGAATGAGATGGGAATAGAGGGATATGGTCCCCGGAAGCGTAGGGGGTTTAAGTCAGGCAGCATGGTTGGTGCAGGCTTGGAGGGCTGAAGGGCCTGTGCCTATGCTGTAATTTTCTTTGTTTTTTGTCCCTGGAACTGAGACATCGGTGCCACTGGGCCGCCCTCAATTCTAGCATAAGCTTTGTTTTCTTTTGCTGTATTATTTCTTATACACTCCTTGATATCCAGGGTCTTGAGATTTGGGAATGCTTCACTTTTGATTATGGGTGGAGTCCTCACTTTATTCTCATTGAACACCTCCTACTGTTCTGACACCAGTTTACTTCCAAGTAGCTGTTTTCAGTTCATTTTTGCTAAATCATGTTTTAGTGAAACAGTATTTTGCCCAATAATTGAGAACTTTTAGTTTATCTTTTTTTCATAACTTTGTTAAATATAAATGAATTATGGTCACTGCACCAAAATGTTCTTCCATTGATGCACCTTCCTCCTGTTTGTTTGTTACTTTCAGCTATTTTTGACTTCTGGGTAATTTTTGTTGTTGAGTCTTAGCACTCTTGAATGTTAATTTTGTCTCTCCAGGGAGAGATTGTACTGCTTTTGCACAGTTGTTAGTTTTTACCACATGACGTCAACTGTAGCTCAGGTGCCTTGGCATTAAAAGGCTGAGGGTTCAATTCCCACTCCACTTGAGCATAAAACCAGGGCTGACACTTCAATGCTGCAGTCCCTTGGGTGCTGCCTTTCATTGAGCTGTTACACCAAGGCACGCCTGATCTCACGAATTTAAGAAATCTCATGGCACTATTTGAAACAGAACAGGGGATTCAATCAACGTTACTGAAAAAGATTATATGGTCATCGTCACATTGTTCTTGGGATCTTGCTATGTGCAAATGGACTTTTTTTTATATTACATCAATGCCTATACTTCAAAAAGTACTTAATTGCCTGCGAAGTGCTTTGTTTTCTGAGATGTGAAAGGAAATACCTAAGTGAAGGTGGTTCTTGGGAGCAATAAGGGAACATAGAGCAATAGGAGAAGAACCTCTGACCTAAACTTGATCTGGAGTCATCTGGACTCAACATTAATTGCATTTCTCTTTCTACAGATGTTGCCAGACCTGGGTTTTTCCAGCATTTTTCTCATTTTATATTATTATAGAGCAATAGAAGCTGCCAAAAAAACAGGGGCATTTGACAAGATGTTATATTCATAGAATTTATCTTTCACAGCTTCACTGAAGAGCAGTTTATGATTGTCTTAAACTTTACCAAGGAGACTGATGTTGAACTACGCTACCTTTTAAAAGTGGGACAAGGCTGTCAAGGTCCCTATTACTTTTATATAACTGTCTCCTTCTAGGCTGCAGCAGGGGACATCACCAGTATCTGCTAGTTTGTCGCGTATTGGGAAGATCACCAACGCCTCCCACTCCATGAGGAAAAACTCTCATCTTCTTCCTTATTGAAAAAGTGAGGCAGGAATAGAAAACAATCAATATTGGTCAGAGTGGGGAAGGGGGGCCACTGAAGCAATTGATGGTAGGGAGCATGCAAAACCTTGTATTTATAGCCTAATGTGCTTTGTACATCCTCTGCTTCATCAATGATTTCGACCCCGCCCCTCCCTGGTAATTAGCTCAGAAGTGGGGATGTTTGCAATACAATTCTATTTGTAGCTCCTCGGAGAATGAAAAAGCTCATGCTTAAATACAGCAAAACCTGGATAGGATTTTGGATTTGGAATGTTTAGCTAGTAACATTTACAGCAAAGGTACCAGACAATAACTGTTTTCAAAAAGTGTGTCTAACCATATTTATTTGAATGCCAACAATGATACTATTAGATACTCCGGTTGAAGATGATCCTTTCCTGATGCTTAAGTGGCAAGTAACATTTGTGCCACACAGCAGTTCACAGTCAGGTCTTGCTGTTTGTGAGCACTGCTTCAATGTCTTTGTAATCACGAATGGTGTGAAATTGTCAGTCATTAGAAAAAATGCCCACACCTGACCTTATGATGGAGGGAAAGTTATTGATAAAAAAGCTGAAGATGGCTGGGCCTAGGACCAATTATTCTGAGGAACCTCTGCAGTGATGTTGGCCTCTAATGACCACAACCATCTTCCTTGTATTAGGTATGACTCCAACCAGTCGTTAGGGTAACAAGAGTTTTGACTGTCATATTCTCCTGTACTGGAAATCAAGCTTGTAAGGGTGTGACATGTTTAATTAGATTAGAAACAAAGATTGCACAGGTCAAAGATCAATGAGAAGAGTGTAAAGGCAGTATGATAGAAAGTGGAAATCAGGAAAGCTTCAATAAAAAATTACAAAACAACAAAAGTGGTGTGAAGTTGGTTGCTGTATTTCAAAAGGAAACATATACAAATTCCAATTGTAAATAGATGAGGAAAGATAAGGTAAGTTTAATTTTAAAGTATAGCCATAAAGTAAAACCTGTAAGGGTTATTACCATCAGAAGTGGGGTATCTCTGAGTTTATTTTAAGCCAAGACTTTTTGGAAATGTTCTAAAAGTACCTTTTAACTGTGTGAAGATATGGGTGTTTTTAGGGGTTTTTTAACTTTTAATATTTCGCTTTCATATAGAATCATTACAATTGTTCTGACAAGTTACTTCCTGACTTTCAGAAAACCTCCAGTTAAGACACACACTGTAAAACCATTCTGGCAGCTGTTTCAAGTTTCCATCTGGGATTTGGGCAGCTCTGTACTTACCACCTACCATGTCAGAACACAGTAGAGTTCTTTTTCCCTGATTCCCAGTGATCTCAAATTTGCTAAAGCTCCTTTTTGCTATTTGTTAAATGCTACCTTGATGTCGAAGGCAGTCACTCACCTCTTGAATTTGACTCTTATTGGTCCATGCTTTGACAGCCTGAAGCTGAGTGGGGGAACACAGTCTGAACGTTGGTGAGATGATATTGCTGAGTTGATGACTGTGCCACTAGACCCTGATGACCAATTGAAAAACAAACCCTTGGACATAAACTGATGGACGAGATTACACTAAAATGTAACGTAACAAACTGGTTAAACTCAACATCATTCAGACATCCATTAACAGGAGAAGGATATTTCAAAGAACATTATGGTCCCAAGCTATCATGTTCACTCTGACTCACCCTGAAAGCTCACACTCTCTCATCTCTTGCTCACTGCTTTATAAGCCAGAACTAATGCACTCTCCACCGCTTCCTTACCCTGAATTCTCAACCAATGTCATCACTTTATGACCCTGAACTTTCACCCCTGTGCATTACAGATCTGAACTCTCGCTGACAGCTTTATATCCCTGAATTTTTGCTCACTGAGACCATTTTGTAGCTATGAACTGCTGTCTGACTGCTTTATATCCCTAAACTATCACTCACTCTCAACGTTTCATATCACTGAAATTTTGTGCTCTCTCATCGCTTTATATGCCTGAACTTTTGCATCACTTCTTTTCCCTGAACTCCCTCGCGGTCTTGATACTTTATTTCTGTAAACCCTCGCTCTCTGTCTCATTGCTTTGAATCCCCGAACTTTCACTCTCCTTCATCACTTTATAATTGTGAACTTTTGTTCTGTCACTATTTTATACCACCGAAATCTCAAGTTCTCACATCACTTTATAACCCTGAATTCTCAATCTCCCCTTGATATCCCTGAACACACTCTCTCTGTTTTAGATCCCTCAACTCTTGCCCTCTCCCTCACTTCCTTCAACTCTCACCCTCTCTCTCACCACTCTATATCCCTGAATTCTTCCCTCCCTGTCGCTGCTTTATATCCCTGAACTCTCGCCCTCTCTATGTTTTATATCCCTGAACATTCTTGCTCCCTCTCACTGCTTTATATTGCTGAACACACTCTCACTGCTTTATATCAAGTTTTAAAGTTTATGTATTAATCACAAGCAGGCTTGCATTCACACTGTGATGATACACCTAATCTGCACATCTTTAGATTGTGGGAGGAAACAAGTGCTCCCAGAGGGAACCCAAGCAGACATGGGGAGAAAGTGTCTCGAGCCGGGAATCGAACCCAGGTCCCTGGTTGCTAATGAGACAGCAGTGCTAACCACTGTGCCACTATTGCCGCCCTTGAACAATTGCGCTCTCACTCCTCCATTTTATATCCCTGAACTCCCGCTGTGTCCCACTGCTTTATACCCCTGAACTTTCACATGCTCTGCCACCACTTTATCTCCCTGAACACGCTCATACACTCTCATAGAAATATAGAAAATAAGTGAATGAGTAGGCCATTTGACCCTGCAACATCATTTAATATGATCACGGCTGATCGTGCATTTTCAGTATCCCAGCCCTGTTTTCTCTCCATGAGCCTTGATTCCTTTAGCCACATCCAATTCCCTCTTGAACACATCTAACAAACTGGCCCCAGCAGTTTTCTGTGGTTGAGAATTCCACAAGTTCAGTATTTTGAGTGAAGAAGTTGTTGCTCATTTTAGCCCTGAATGATTTACCCCTTATTCTTAGACTGTGATCCCTAGTTCTGGACTTCCCTAACATTGGGATTCCTTGCATCTAGCCTGTCCAGTCCTATCAGGATTTTGTATGTTTCTGAGATCCTTTCTCATTACTCATTACAGGACTATTACTTACGTGGCGAAAAACTGCAGCAGGCGACGGTGCAGAGGGACCTCGGGGTCCTTGTGCATGAGTCGCAAAAACCCAGCTTGCAGGTGCAGCAGGTGGTCAGGAAGGCAAATGGGATGCTGGCCTTCATAGCGAAGGGGATTGAATATAAAAGTAGGGAGGTCTTGCTGCGGCTGTATAGGGCATTGATGAGGCCGCAGCTGGAGTACTGTGTGCAGTTTTGGGCGCCGCACCTGCGCAAGGATATTTTGGCCCTGGAGGGAGTGCAGAGGAGGTTTACTAGGCTGATACCGGAGTTGAGGGGATTGAGCTATAAGGAGAGGCTGAATAAACTAGGCTTGTACTCGTTAGAGTTTAGAAGAATGAGGGGAGATCTCATTGAGATGTATAAGATGATGAATGGGATGGATAGGATAGAGGTGGAGAGACTCTTCCCGCTCAAAAAAGACAGTAGGACTAGGGGGCACAGCCTCAAGATAAAGAGGAGGCGGTTTAGAACGGAGTTGAGGAGGAACTTCTTCACTCAAAGGGTGGTGAATCTCTGGAATTCTCTGCCCGTTGAAGTGGTGGAGGCTGCCTCGCTAAATATTTTTAAGAAACGGGTTGATGGGTTTTTGATAAGAGAAGGGATTAAGGGTTATGGGGAGAGGGCGGGAAGGTGGAACTGAGCCACGACAGATCAGCCATGATCTTGTTGAATGGCGGGGCAGGCTCGAAGGGCTAGATGGCCTACTCCTGCTCCTATTTCTTATGTTCTTATGTTCTTATTACTCTAAATTCCAGGTGAGTACAAGCCCAGTTATTCCAGCCGCTCTTAATATGTCAGCCTTGTCCTTCTGGGAATTGGCCTGCTGGCTGTTCGCTAGATTTCCTCAATAGCAAGAATATCCTTCCTCTGACTAGGAGATCAAACTGCTAAATGGTGCAAGATATGGCCTCATCAAGGCCCTGTATAACTGCAGCAACAGTAAGAAGTCTCACAACACCAGGTTAAAGTCCAACAGGTTTACTTGGTAGTAAATGCCACTAGCTTTCAGGGCTTGCCCCTTCATCACTCACCTGACGAATCATTACTGCAGCAAGACGTACCTTACTCATAAACGTAAATCCTTTTGCCAGTATGCCATTAGTTTTCCTCACTGCCTGTTGCACCTGCATGCCAACCTTCAGCAACTGTTCGCCATGACATCTGGGTCATGTTGCACTCACCCTTTTCCTAAACTGTCACCATTCCGATAATCTTCCTTTCTGTTTTGGACACCAAGTAGCAAAACATGAATCCACATTATATTGCATTGGCCCACTCATCCAGCCTGGCCAAGTCACCCTGCAGCCTCTTAGCATCATCTTCACAGCACACACTGCCATCTAGCTTAGTGTCATCTGCAAATTTGGAGATTTGCATTCAAATCCTTTGTCCTAATAATTTAATGTATATTTTGCATAGCTAGGGTCCCAGCACTGAACTGGGACCACTAGTCACTGCCTGCCACTCTGAAAAGGACCCGTTTATTCCTTTTACTCACTAGAGCTTTTACTCACTAATCTTTTGTGTGGGACCTTGTCAAAAGCCTTTTGAAAGTCCAGATGCCCAACATCCACTGTTGGGCATCTGGCCTTATCCATTCTACCTAATCGCATCCTTAAAAAAAATTTCTGAGTATTTGTCGAGCATGATTTCTCTTTAGTGAATCCATGCTGACTTAGACCGATCCTGTCACCGCTTTCTAAATGCTCAGTTATTACATGCGTAATAATTGACTCCAGCATTTTCCCCCACCACAGTTGTCACGCTAACCAGTCTATAATTCCCTGTTTTCTCAATTGGCTAATCTATTGGAACTCTTCCAGAGTCTCAAATGCTGGAAAATGATCACCAACGTGTCTATTGTTTTTAGGACCTTGTCCTCATGTACTCTGGGATGCAGAGCATCATGCCATGGGGATTTATTAGGTTTTAATCCCAGCAGTTTCTCCAATACAATTTCCTGACTAATGAGGATTTCCTTTGTGCTAGACCCTCTGTCCCCTGGGATGTTTGGAAGGTTATTTGTGTCCGTGAATACATTCAAAGTATTTGTTCAGCTGGTCGTCCTTCTCATTGTTGCCCATTATGAATTCACCTGATTCACCAGTGTTTTTCTCTTCACAAATAAGCTTTTGCAATTTTTTTGTTTTCTGCAAGCTTACTTTTGTATTCTATTTCCCCCTTCTGAATTAAACCCTACTGGATTTTAAATTTTTCCCAGTCCTCGGGTTTGCTGCTTTTTCTGACTCCTCTTTGGCTGTAACACTCTCCCCTTGGGTTAGCCATGGCTGAGCCACCTTCCCCGTTTTATTTTATGCCAGACAGGGATGTACAATTGTTCAAGTTCATCCACGTCTTAATTAAATGTCTGCCATTGCCTATCCACTGTCAACCCCTTAAGTATCTCTTGTCAGCTTATCCTAGCCAATGCATGTCTCATACCATCAAAGTTAGCCCACTCTGGTCTCAGCTTTAACTGTGTCACCCTTCATTTTAATGAAGTATTCTACCATATTCTAGTCACTCTTCCCCAAAGGATCTGCACCACAAGATTGCTAATTAATCTCCCTCACAATAGCCAGTCTAGGATGGGCTGCTGTCTAGTTGGTTCCTTGACATATTGGTCGAGAAAACCATCCCTTATACATCTGAGGAAATCTTCCTCCATCGCATTGATATCAGAAATCACCCATAATAACTGCTTTGTCCTTACTGCACACATCGCTTATTTCTTACTTGATGCCATCCCCAACCTCACGACTACTGATTGGCGGTCTGCACACAGCTCCCACAATATTTTGTGTCCATTAGTGTTCCGCGTCATACAGATTCCACATCTTCCAGGCTAATGTCCTTTCTTATGGTTACATTATCTCCACTTTAATCAGCAACGATACCCCACCCCCTTTCCTTTCCATCTATCTTTCCTGTATATTGATTACTCCTGGATGTTGAGTTCCCATCCTTGTTCACCCTGGAGCCAGGTCTCTGTGATCCCAATTATATGGTATCTGTTAATAACCGTCAGCTCAGTTAATTCATCCACCTTTATTACAAATGCTCCTTGCATTGAAACACAGAGCCTTCAGGTTTTTTTTTGGTATTTATTGCCCTCTTAGAATTATGATGTAATATGGACCTTTCTGATTGTTGTCTTTGGTTTCTCTGCCTTCTACTTTTCCCCTTACTGCCTTTTGTTTCTGTCTCCACTTTATTTCCCTCTGACTTCCTGCATCGGCCTTCATCCCCCTGTCGTATTAGTTTAAACCCTCCCCAGTCGCATTCGCAAACACAGTAGGACACTGGATGGACTGCATCTGGACAGAACTGAAACCAATCTGTACTGGTCCCACCTCCCCCAGAACCAGTTCCAACATCCCAGGAATTTGAATCCCTCCCTCTTGCACTATCCCTCAAGCCATGTATTCACCTTGGCTGTCCTGACATTCCTACTCTGACGTTACTACCTTTTGAGATCCTACTTTTTCGTTAAACTTCTAACTCAAATTCAGCTTGCAGGACCTCATCCTGTGTTTGTTTTTACCTGTATTGTTGGTGCCTAGATGCATTACGACAGCTGGTTGCTCATCTTCCCCCTCCAGAATGCCCTGCAGCTGCTCTTAGGCATCCTTGATCCTTGCACCAGGGAGGCAACATACCATCCTGGAGTCTCATTTGCATCTGCAGAAACACCTGTCAGTTCCATTTATAACTTATATTTGTATGTTTGGATTTTCAGTCTCTCGCTACTTTGTATCTGAGCTCTCTTCTTCGTGGCTTTCTATCCCCGAACTCTCGCGCTCTCTCTCCACTTTCTATCCCTGAACTCTCGCGCTCTCTCTCCACTTTCTATCCCTGAACTCTCGCGCTCTCTCTCCACTTTCTATCCCCGAACTCTCGCGCTCTCTCTCCACTTTCTATCCCTGAACTCTCGCGCTCTCTCTCCACTTTCTATCCCTGAACTCTCGCGCTCTCTCTCCACTTTCTATCCCTGAACTCTCGCGCTCTCTCTCCACTTTCTATCCCTGAACTCTCGCGCTCTCTCTCCACTTTCTATCCCCGAACTCTCGCGCTCTCTCTCCACTTTCTATCCCTGAACTCTCGCGCTCTCTCTCCACTTTCTATCCCTGAACTCTCGCGCTCTCTCTCCACTTTCTATCCCTGAACTCTCGCGCTCTCTCTCCACTTTCTATCCCTGAACTCTCGCGCTCTCTCTCCACTTTCTATCCCTGAACTCTCGCGCTCTCTCTCCACTTTCTATCCCTGAACTCTCGCGCTCTGTCTCCACTTTCTATCCCTGAACTCTCGCGCTCTCTCTCCACTTTCTATCCCTGAACTCTCGCGCTCTCTCTCCACTTTCTATCCCTGAACTCTCGCGCTCTCTCTCCACTTGATATCCCTGGACTCATTCTCTCTCTCTCTGCTTTGTATCCTTGATCTCTTGCACTTTCCACTTCATATCCCTGAACTCTCGCGTGGCCTCTCCCCGCTTTATCTTCCTGAGCTCACTCTTTCTCTGTCTCTGCTCTGTATCCCTGAACTCTCATTCTCACCCTTTTATATCACTGATCTCTCGTTCTCCCTCATGGCTTCATCTCCTGAAATACTCACTCTCTCTCACTGCATTATATCCCTGAACCCTCATTTGCTCTGTCCACTTTTTATCCCTGAATTTAGTTCTTTCTCTCTACTTTATATCCCTGAACCCTTGCTCTGTCAACTGCTATATTTTCCTAAGTCATGTGTTCTCCCCCCCTCCCCCATTGCCTTATATCAGTGAACTCTCACGCTGTCTCTGTACTTTACTTCCCTGAACACACTCATTCTCTCCACTTTATTTTCCTGATCTTTCCGTTTCTTTCACCGCCTGATATCCCTGAACTCTTAACTCTCTATCACTGCCTTATACCCCTGAACCCTCACTCACTCCGTTTCTCTCTATGCTTCATAACTCTGAACTCCTGCTCTCTGTGTTTTATATACCTGAAATCCTGCTTTTTCTCACTGCTCCACATCTCTGAATTCTCACTCTCTCTCACTGATCTATATTCCTGAACCCTGGTTCTCTCTCTCGGGTCACTGCTTTATATCCCTTAACACTTGCGTGCACAATCTCTCACCGCTTTAAATCACTGAACTCACTCTGACTGCTTTATATCTCTGAATTCTTGATCTCTCACCGCTTTATATCCTGAACCGTTGCTCTCTCACTGTCTTTTTTATTGGCTTTATTTCCTTGATCTCTCCCTTTTCACTGCTTTTTATCCCTGAACTCTTGCTGTCTCTGTCAGGTTTGTTTTTCAGAGACCCTTACATTCTTGATGTAAGAACAAGACACCGATCTGTATAAGAAAACCCACTCCTCTTTTCTCAAGCAAGTACAAACTCTCTGAGGATCGTTACACTAACTCAGAACAGTATCCTGAGCTTAGCTGAGCGATACTCCCTCGAACGAGAGGATTCTCCCCTCTTTATATTCTTTTTACAGCAATTAGTCGCGTACACACATAGAACATAGAACATAGAACATTACAACGCAGAACAGGCCCTTCGGCTCACAATGTTGCGCCGACCAGTTACAAAACAATGACCCACTAGCCTAAACCAATCCCTTTTCATCCATAAACCTATCCACAGATCTTTTAAACGCCCCCAAACTAGGTGCATTTACAACTGCAGCTGGCAGGGCATTCCAGTCCCTCACCACCCTCTGGGTAAAGAACCTACCCCTGACATCTGTCCTATAACTACCCTCCCTTAATTTAAAATCGTGCCCCCTCGTGCTAGCTTTCTCCATCCTAGGAAAAAGGCTATCACTATCTACCCTGTCTAAACCTCTAATCATCTTATATGTTTCAATGAGATCCCCTCTTAGCCGCCTTCTTTCCAGCGAAAACAACCCCAAATCTCTCAATCTCTCCTCATAGGATCTCCCCTCCATACCAGGCAACATCCTGGTAAACCTCCTCTGCACCCTCTCCAAAGCCTCTACATCCTTCCTGTAATGTGGGGACCAGAACTGCACACAAAACTCCAAATGCGGCCGCACCAGAGATGTGTACAGTTGCATCATGACGCTGCGACTCCTAAATTCAATCCCCCTACCAATAAACGCCAAAACTCCATATGCCTTCTTAACAACCTTATCTACTTGATTCCCAACTTTCAGGGATCTATGTACACATACACCTAGATCCCTCTGCTCCTCCACACTATTCAAAGTCCTCCCGTTAGCCCTATACTCAACACATCTGTTATTCCTACCGAAATGAATTACCTCACACTTCTCCACATTAAACTCCATCCGCCACCTCTCAGCCCAGCTCTGCAACCTTTCTAAGTCATCCTGCAAACTATGACACCCTTCCTCACAGTCTACCACACCTCCGACTTTGGTGTCATCAGCAAACTTACTAATCCACCCAACTATACCCTCATCCAGATCATTAATAAAAATTACAAACAGCAGTGGCCCCAAAACAGATCCCTGAGGCACACCACTTGTAACCGAACTCCATGACGAATATTTCCCATCAACCACCACTCTCTGTCTCCTATCTGCTAGCCAATTCCTAATCCAATTACCTAGATCACCCCCAATCCCATACATCTGCATTTTCTGCAGAAGCCTACCATGGTGAACCTTATCAAACGCCTTGCTAAAATCCATATACACCACATTAACTGCCTTACCCCTATCCACCTCTTTGGTCACTTTCTCAAAGAACTCGATAAGGTTAGTAAGGCATGACCTACCCGCTACAAAACCATGCTGACTGTCTCTAATCAACTCATTACTTTCCAAATAACTATAAATCCTGTCTCTAATAATCCTTTCCAAAACCTTACCCACCACAGAAGTAAGACTCACCGGTCTATAATTCCCAGGGAAGTCCCTTCTCCCCTTCTTAAACAATGGGACAACATTTGCTGTCCTCCAATCTTCTGGTACTATACCAGAGACTAACGACGACCTGAAGATCAGAGCCAGAGGCTCCGCAATCACCCCTCTTGCCTCCCAAAGAATCCTAGGGTAAATCCCATCTGGACCAGGGGACTTATCTATTTTCAATCCCTCTAAAATATCCAGCACATCCCCCGTATCAACTGCAATACTATCTATTTCACACCCCTGCACCCCAGTGTCCTCCTCAGCTACATTCCTGTCCCCTTGCGTGAACACCGAAGAGAAATATTGGTTCAACGCCTCTCCAATCTCCTCCGGTTCCACACACAACTTCCCTCTACTGTCTGTAACTGGCCCTAATCTTGTCCTAACCAACCTTCTGTTCTTGACATACCTGTAAAACGCCTTAGGGTTCTCCTTAATCCTATCAGCCAAAATCATCTCATGCCCTCTTTTAGCCCTTCTTAACTCTCTCTTCAACTCCCTCCTAGCCAATCTAAAACTTTCTAATGCACTACCTGAGCTCTCAAGCCTCATCCGAACATAAGCCTCCTTTTTCTTCCTAACCAACGAATCAACTTTTTTGGTGCACCATGGTTCCCTGGGCCTACCAAATCCTCCTTGCCTGACAGGGATATACTTATCACAGACCCGCAATAGCTGCTCCTTGAAAAATCTCCACATCTCGGATGTTCCCAGTCCCTGTAATTTCCCATTCCAACCAATGCTTCCTAATTCTCTCCTCATAGCCTCATAATTACCCTTCCCCCAGCTGAAACTACTGACCCGAGGTTCATGCCTATCCCTTTCCATCACTAAGGTGAACGTAATCGAATTGTGATCACTATCCCCAAACTGTACACCAACTTCCAAGTCTAGCACCTGGTCTGGCTCATTACCGAGCACCAAATCCAATATAGCCTCACCTCTCGTCGGCCTATCTACATACTGAGTCAAAAAACCTTCTTGCACACTTTGAACAAAAACTGACCCCTCTAACGAGCCAGAGCTGTAGCAATTCCAATCTACATGAGTAAAGTTAAAGTCCCCCATAACAATTACCCTATTACTTTCACTCCTAACAAGGATCGTCTCCGCAATCCTTTCCTCAACCTCTCTAGAACTTTTTGGAGGTCTATAAAAGACTCCCAACAGGGTGACCTCTCCTCTCCTATTTCTAATCTCCGCCCATACTACCTCAACAGACAAGTCCTCATCAAAGTTCCTCTCTGACACTGAGATACAGTCCTTGACCAATAATGCTACCCCACCCCCCCTTCTACCTCCTTGTCTACTCCGATTAAAGCATTTGTACCCCGGGACCTGCAACATCCATTCCTGACCCTGCTCTATCCAAGTCTCTGAAATGGCCACAACATCGAAGTCCCAGGTACACAGTATAACATCGAAGTCCCAGGTACACAGTATAACGTCACCCAGATCACAAGCTTAGCGACAGCAAAAGTAAGTACAAATATAGTATGTGAGTAAAAATATGTTGACCCCCCCCCCCCCATAGAAATGGCACATCCACCATTGCTCCAGTGTGAGATAGCAACCATTCCCATATATCTTGGGACGTTACTTTGCCTGTAAAGTGAATGTTATCTCCTGCAAACCAGGACAGCATTTAGCCAAGTCCAGTCTAGACTGATTTAATAAAGCAAAAGTTTCATTATATTTTGATATTTACAAGGTCAGGGTGACAATTCAGAATAGGGAGTATCAGCACAGGTTGTTTCAAACAAGATGCAGTTAATCACAGCTTTAAGCTAATTCACTTTATCTTAAAGCAATCAGCTGCCTTTGCAACTTTGCAGGATCTCAGCTTGCAAAACCTTTTTACAAATGACCAAGATCATAGGAGATTCATGGGACGTTAACCCCTTAACATCTCATCTCTCTCTCTGCTTCATACCTCTCAACACTTGATCGGTCTCACCGACTTTTAAAGAGATAAAAAAAAGTAGCACTTGCCACTAGTTACCCACTCAGCCCCAAATCCCCGATACCCTCAGTCTGGCTGAAATCTCACTCAGTAGTCGTGCAGCACCAGTGAGTTAGCGCAGGACCAATCAGAGTGAGATATCAGTCAGACCGAGGGTTTCGGGAATTTGGAGCAGAGTGGGAATTTGGTGCTGGGGGGAGAAAGGTGCTTATCTTCATGAGGAGCAGAGGCAAACCTGCGGGGGAGACTGGAGGGCAAGTGAGAAGTAGAAAGAAATCGAACCGTGATGTCACAGCCAACAGGTAAGTGACTGGTAAATAGCTTTTCTTTTGTTTTGGCATTGTAGCTTTTGTTATAAGCAACTTGAGGGTCTGGAACGCGCTACCGAGTAGGGTGGTGGAGGCAGGAACATTGGACTCGTTTAAGATGCAGTTAGATAGGCACATGAGTGAAACGAGAATGGAGGGATATGGTAGGGGATATTAAATAGGGTTAAACCTCGGGAGACACCGGAAAGGCAGGCTGTAAGATTAATATTTTTGACTTTATTCCACAGGTGGAGGTCCACCTCGTGTCAAACGAGGGGCATTCACACGGCAGGTCGTGCCTGGGCTGCTCTTGGAAGTTCCGGGAGTGGCCTAGGACTTCGTGTCGGTGTGTGTGCTTGATCCTGGACCGGTAGATGGGCGCCGCAACAGCTCAGTGACTAGCACTGCTGGCTGTGCAGGCACATGGATTTGGGCCTGTGTCTGTGGGAGTTTGCGCATTCTCCCTGTGGTTGCGTGGGTTTCCTCCGGGTGCTCCGGTTTCCTCCCACACCCCAAAGATGTGCTCTCAGGCTAATCGGTTTTTACCAAATTGACACTATTTCTTCCCTGAATCTGATTGAGTAGGGTTCCATTCGTAGATATGCAGGGTAGAATAGGTGCAGGGTGATGTGGCGGCGCGGGCTAGTTGGGCCGAAGGGCCTGTTTCCCGTGCTGGATTGTTCTTTGTTCTTTGTAAATCATGGCAGGAGACCCCAGACCTATGTCATGCTGCTCTTGAGCGTTGTGGGAATTCAGGGACTCTTCTGGTGTCCCTGGTTTCTTCACGTGTAAGAAATATGACCAACTGCAACTCCTGTTAGACTGCTTGACAACTCTGGAGCTGTGGATGGATTCACTTCGGAGCATCTTTACAGATTTAGAGTGCAGGGAAGCAAGTACAGAGGTGATATTAGGGGTAAGCTTTTCACTCAGAGGGTGGTGAGTGAATGGAATCGGCTGCCGTCGGTGGTGGTGGAGGCGAACTTGCTGGGGTCTTTTAAAAGACTTCTGGATGAGTATATGGGATCTAATGGGATTGAGGGTTATAGATAGGTCTATGGCTTGGTAGGTATAGAAGTGATCGGCGCAACTTGTGGGCCGAAGGGCCTGTTTGTGCTGTAGTGTTCTATGTTCTATGTTCATCCACGATGCAGAGTAAGCCATGGATAGCATGTTCAATGAGTCGGTCACGGCAGATAAAAAGATAGGGAATGGGTGACCACCAGACAGAGGAAGAGTCGGAAGGCAGTGCCTGGGTCCCCTGCGGTCACCTCCCTCCAAAACAGATGTACTGTTTTGGATACTGTTGAGGGAGATGGCTCACCAGAGGAAGGTGACAGCAGCCAAGTTCATGGCACTGTGGCTGGCTCTGCTGCACAGGAGGGCAGGAAAAAGAATGGCAGAGGTATAGACACGAGGGACTGTATTGTAACGGAAACAGACATGGGTTTCTTTCGACACAAATGAGACTCCATGACGGTACGTTGCCTCCCGGCTGCAAGGGTGAAGGATGTCTCGGGGCTGCAGGACATTCTGGAGGGGGAAGCTGAACGGCCAGCTGTCGTAGTGCATATAGTAAAAAATGGGGTGAGGTCCAACAGCTGAATTTAGGGAGTTAAGAGTTACACTAAGAAGTAGGACCTCAAAGGTAGTAACCGCAGGATTGCTACCAGTGCCACATGTTAATCAGAGCAGGAATTTCTGAATAGCTAATGTTGTCGGTAAATAATACCTCTGAGACTAATCGTGAATCAAAGTACAGCATATTTATTACAAAAGAATTTGGGAGAAGTCCGGTTCCGAAAGTGGTTCACCAGACTTCTCTCCATACACAAGCAAGAGTAAATTTTTATACATCCTGGTTCCCGCCCTAGTCACGTCCGCAGTTCTCCAGGATATCTGTCATGTTTCATCACCCATCATGTGGTTATTGCTGCCTCAGTGGTTTCGTCCTTTGCATAATCCATTGTAATCCAAGGCTGTCTGTCTCTGTTCTGTTCCTCTAGTGTGGTTAGCCATTATTGCATCGCGACACCTGCAGTTTGTTTAGTCAGCATATAAGGCTACAGGCTCGCACAAACACATCAACTGACAAACAAGGTTACAGGGGTGCAAAAACAAGTCTTGCAATGCATTGCACAAATCTTGAAGAATTACAAAGTTCATTAACCCGTTCCCTTCTTCATTCCCCCCTTTTGGTTGAGGCTGTACCAAAGCACGGCCCCATGGCTAATTTAGAAACAAATGTTACCAGTTCCTTTGTTTGCCCCCTCTGCCTGTACACTTACGCCCGGTGGTCAATAATGTCATACAAACACAGCGAGCAATTACAATTAATACAATCAATCCATGCATTAGGTATGAACCTCCTGACCCGAACCATTGCCCCAGCCAGCCCGCAGGGTTATAATTGTGATATTGTTTTTGCTATGCGTTTAATATGATCTGCCAAGCCAGTTATATTCTCCGAAGCATTATGTAATATATCTGCAGCATTCGGAGTCAACTATAGTGCATGTCTCACCTTGGGAGGCTAGCACATAATCGAGTGCCAATCGGTTCTGTAACACAACGGTCCAAATAGCTACGACATCCGCTGATACCTCGGAGACGGCTGCGCTCACCTCCCCGAACCCGTCTCTAGTCTCATTTGTGGTTCTCTCTAAAGTTGCGGCCATGCATATAAGTTCTGGTGCTGCCTTTACTGTCCCATAAGGTGGGTAGGCCATCGTGAAGAACCGTGCTGTCTCGCTTGGCCCAGAGCAGGTGTATCTCGGAGTGGTCCCATAAGTCAATGCAATGGTGAATATAGGGCACCACATTTGCTAAATAACACGATCCTGCCAATCCCAGGGAAGCTGCGGGTAGGCATTGCTTCCACAGACAAAATAGGTACCATGACACGCAGTCATACTGCTCACATAAGCAGAGGAAAGGTTGATCGGGACATTGGCTGCGGAGTGCAATCTGTTTCACCAAAGCCCAGGTGCCACTGGTGACATTACCCTGCTGAGTACAGTAGCTATGGCCAACAGGTATGGTTCAGTTTCGAATCAAGCAGATAGATCCCTTTTGTTGGTTTTTCACAACAAAGTGGGGAGGAGAGTCTGATCTGTTATAGCTAGGCTTCTTGAAGGCTCCTAACCCCAAAACAGTATCTCTGTTGCTGACCTTGCGTAGTGGTACCTGATGGGGTTTTAAATGTCATTTTCCTTGTCCCATCCTGGGTTCCATCTTGATTCAAATCCATTCTACCGTTTTCAGAGTTGACAAAGGGAATTAATGACCCCCCCCCCCCCCCCCTCCTCCACGCATGGGAATGTGTGAGCAGATCCAGCACTTGCTCAAATTTGACTGTAATGGATACAAGTGAGACATAAACGCGAAAGTGTTCACGTGAGGGGGGTCCGATTTTAACAGATTGGTGCAATGACCTCTTGGATCGGCCATATCTTGTGTTGATGTACTCATTCCCCTGAGCCCTCTGCTGCTGCCAGGCACAGGTCCATCCTGGTCCTTCAGCTAAACACCAGATAATTCCAATTACACCAAGTTACGTTGCATGGGAGACCCCAATCTCCTCCCCCCTCCAACAGAGTTGGCAACATGGTACTGTTAAGGGATCCTGAGCAACGGTCCCTGTGGGTTATTTCCCAGGGGCCTACTCCATGTGCGGGTGGTTACAATAGACAGAGTCATCGTTACAGAGATGTTTACGATGTTCTATCCCTAAGTCTACACAATTCCATCTATATTTTCCCTCTGTGGCTGACAGGGCAAGGATCGTGAGAAGCAGCAAGAGAATCATTCTATCACTTAACTATAACCCGCGCAATGTTACACAATGGTTCAAAGGCTATATTGCCCGCGCACAACTTCCCATGAACCTGATTGCCCATGCGCAACTGTCCCTAAACTCTCGCTCGCTCTCTCTGCGATTCTATATCCCTGAATTCCTGCTGTCTCTCTCTCCTTCATTTCCTGAACTCTGGCTCGCTGTCCTCCATTTTCTTGGTGGTATAATTGCCCAATGTTAGTGCTGTTGCCGAGATATGGATAGGTGGTCAACTGTACCCACAACATTTCACATTTTTCTTGGACTTGAATCTCTGTGTCAAGAGCAGATTGAAAATTTACCTTTTCTTTGTGGGTTGTGAGCATTTCTTAGCGAGGCTAACATTTGTTGCCCATCCAAAATTGCCCTTGAACTGATAGGCTTGTGAAGGTAGCTGAGAACTCTCACATTGCTCTGGATCATGTGTAAGCCAGACCGGTTAAGGATGGTAGATTTCCTTCTATTCAGGGTATTAGTGAATCAGTTCTGATATTAAGACAAGTGATAATTTCATGGTCCCCATCACTTTTAATTCCAGATTTTTATTAATTGGATTTAAATGCCATTATTCATTGTCATGGGATTTCAACTCATTTCCCAGAGCAGGGGTCTCCAAACTATGGCCCACAGGCCACATCCAGCGTGCAGTGAGCTATATCTAGCCCGTAGCCAGTGGGGTGGGATGGGATTCCCGCTGCCGAAAACATTCCCACGTCTGGAAACCCGCCGCTGACTCAAGACCCAGACGCGGGGACGGAAGCCACAGGCTGGACATTTGCCGCCTCTCCGCACGGTGTCTGATGGACACAGGGGAGCCCCCCCCCGCACTGACCTATTATCCAATCAGAGCCACTATCCTGTGACGGACAGTTCATGAAGCAAATCAACAATTGAGACATCTGTTATCCAATGGCCCCTCTGCATTGACTGAGTGACAGCTTCTTTGTCCAATCCGTAAGCCCTGCTTCTGAAATAAGCGAGAACAATGACAATGATGGCGGTAATTCAGACCAATCGTAGAGCGATGTGCTCAGGGGAACACCCACATTGTGATTGACGTCTGCTGCAGCCAATTGCCGTGTGCTGCTGTAACACAGTCACCAATTGCAATTAATTTTAAATCATTTGGTGCCTTTGTTAGAAAGAATAACTTTATTATAAAAGTAACCCCCTAACTTTAGAACTATTTTTTTTCCTTTGGCCCCCGAAAATGTGTAAAATATACAATGTGGTCCTCGTACTGAAAAGTTTGGAGGCCCCTGCACCAGAGCTTTATGCTGGTCCTCTGGATTATTATTTCAATGACATTACCACAATGCTACCATTTCCTCTGATTGGTATTAGTTGGTTGAACATAGAACATAGAACATAGAACACTACAGCACAAACAGGCCCTTCGGCCCACGAGTTGCGCCGATCACATCAACACCTACCAACCTACAGACCTATCTATAACCCCCAATCCCATAAACCCCATATACTCATCCAGAAGTCTTTTAAAAGATCCCAGCGAGTTCGCCTCCACCACCACTGACGGCAGCCGATTCCATTCACTCACCACCCTCTGAGTGAAAAACTTACCCCTAACATCACTTCTGTACTTTCCTCCCCGCACCTTAAATCTGTGTCCTCTCGTAGCGACCATTTCAACCCGGGGAAATAGCCTCTGAGAATCCACCCTATCTATTCCTCTCAACATTTTATAAACTTCTATCAGGTCACCTCTCAACCTTCGTCTCTCCAGAGAAAAGAGTCCCAGCTCCCTCAACCTAACTTCATAAGGCATGCCTCCCAGTCCAGGCAACATCCTTGTAAATCTCCTCTGTATCCTTTCAATAGCTTCTCCGTCTTTCTTATAGTGAGGCGACCAGAACTGCGCACAGTACTCCAAATGAGGCTTGACAAGGGTCTTATAAAGTTGCAGCATTACCTCCCGACTCCTAAACTCAATCCCTCGATTTATGAAGGCCAGTACACCATATGCCTTCTTGACCACCTCTTCCACCTGCGAGGCTGATTTAAGAGTCCTGTGGACCCGGACCCCAAGATCCTTCTGCTCCTCAACACTACCAAGACTCCTGCCCTTGATAGTGTACTCATTCATCCCGTTGGTTCTGCCAAAATGGACGACCACGCATTTATCCGCGTTGAAGTCCATCTGCCACTTCTCCACCCAGTCCTGCATCCTATTTATGTCCTGCTGCAACTTATGCCATCCTTCCAGACCATCCACAACACCACCGACCTTCATGTCATCAGCGAACTTACTTACCCATCCTTCCACTTCTTCATCCAGGTCATTTATGAAAATGACAAACAGCAAGGGTCCCTGGGGCACTCCACTGGTGACTGACCTCCATTCCGAAAAAGACCCATCCACAACCACTCTCTGCCTTCTGCAGGCAAGCCAGTTCTGGATCCACAAGGCCAAAGGCCCTTGGATCCCATGCCCTCTCACCTTCTCAAGAAGTCTTGCATGGGGGACCTTATCAAACGCCTTGCTGAAGTCCATGTACACCACGTCCACGGCACTTCCTTCGTCAATGTGTTCAGTCACATTATCGAAGAACTCAACTAGGCTCGTAAGGCACGACCTATCCTTGACAAATCCATGCTGACTATTCCTGATCATGTCAAACCTCTCCAAATGGTCGTAAATCTTGTCCCTCAGAAGCCTCTCCATCAGCTTACCAACCACTGAGGTCAGACTCACCGGTCGGTAATTTCCCGGGCTATCTCTGTTCCTTTTCTTGAAAATAGGGACTACATCCGCAATCCGCAATTAGCTGTTCACCACAAAGGGGCAATAAAGAGCGGACCAGATGTCGGATAATGTCACAAAGCAGAAATTTGCTTGCAGTAATTTCTCATGGAATTTCTTTTAATAGTCTGAACAAAAATATTGTAAAGCTGCTGTTCTTAAAGTTTATGATTTAATGTCAGATTGAAATTTGGAACAATGAATAGAACCTGGAAATATTTACAGGGAACGTATCCAACCTGTAGCATTAATTTGATTTGTTTGTATATGCAAATTTGTTTACTATTTACACTCATTGTGCTTGGTTATTTAAACCTGGGTGTGGACGTGGGGAAGAGCTTCAAAATATGGTATATGCAACAAACTGCCAATGAGGATGATGGAGAAAAGCTTAAATTTACTGACTCTTGGACCTTTCCTTTCTTTATTGGGAGATCTGCCTGTGCCATGACATCAATGAATTTTAGAGTTCAAGACCTAATCACTACGGATTGGACAATGCTGATGTAGCAGTGATCTGCAAGAACTCAATACTTGTCAATTGTCTCTGAGACAAAGACATGAGACCAGCAGTCTCATCATCACATGCCCCATCAATGGTAATGTATGTCCCGAATTGTGGAGCTACTCTTAATTCACAGCACATATCCAACTCAAGGAAAATTGTAGCTTTTGTTTAAAGTGGAATCATTTTGCAAAGCTGTGTAGGCCATCAAAGAAGAGGACTTCGTGGGTTTGATGCTTGGAAGTATGGTATGGCATGTATATATCATCATGAGTGGTAAAGTACTGGATGGATTGCTGAGTCAAGATCAGTGTTGTTTCTCATTGATATTGGGGTGAAAATATCTATTTTGAATGACCAACTATTGGTATCACAAAGGGAAACTGCCAGGCATATTTTTGATGCATGCCAATAATTTTCTAAGGGGAAGTTTTTTTGTGGAATTTGAACAATTTGTTATAAATTAGTTTGAAGAGGCTTTTAGGATTGGCAGTCATGTTTTGTGCAGACTTGAAATAGGCTTAGACATTTAAGCAGAATAGGTGTGGAATAAACATGAGTAGACAATCTTATCTTGAAAATGTTACTTGTTCTCTGACAAATTGTGCTAGGCCATCAAAGAAACAAGATGGTACAATCGAGAAGAAACAGTAGTTAAGAAGCTTGATTGGACAGTTGAATTCGCTATAAACTAAAAGAACAGATACTAGTCTTAATTGGCTAAGTACTAAGGTGAAAAATGCTTATGTTTTAAGAAGGGAGAAAACAGTAATAAATATGAAACAATGCATACTTAAGTTTACATGCTTGGCATACGATACCTCTGCCAATTTAATTTTCCAGATGGGTATTCAAGTACAGTTGGTTTTATAGTATTCTTAGTGGATGAAAATGGATGTAATTATCCTTGCACCTGCCCTCGTGCCTGCGAGAGAGAGCGTGCGAGATCTTTTGTCTTATTCTCTTTGCTTTATTTTAAAGTATTTGTTCTATAAAATCTTTATAAAAAATATGGAAATCTGTAAAATGACTGCATTGTACTGTTAAGGATGTGAATTTGATGTGATATTGTACAATTAAAAAGGTGAAGGGTATTGATAGATTAAGTACCTTAAGTACATATAAAGAAAGATTGCCATCTTTGGGGGCTGGTGTGCATCATCACTCCTAAGAATGACATTTCTTCATTTCTTATTTCAATCTATTAAGCTTCCTTTTGATATATTTTAGTTACAGCACCCACCAGGGCATAGCACTCACAGGATTACCACCTCTGTAATTTTTGTTTAGTCTATTGATTATTTTATTAAAAAGAGGATAAATAAGAAAGCATGATACTTTAATTTCTAAGTTTCATTTGTAGTTGAATTTTTTTGTCACAATGTCCACCAGGCACGATCAACCCCTCAATTTGATTTGTTGATTTTTTTTTTGTTTGAGCAGTGAAGAGTAGAACTGGGAGTTCCCCTCCTTGTTAGTTTAAATTCTCTTTGTTTTTTTTGTTTCTGAAGAAGAGTGTATGTAGAAGGGACCCTTTCCATGATGTATGATTGCAGCAGGATAGGGGTTCATCATTCCTGCTAATTTCATGTTGGCTCAGTTAAGTTTCCTCTGTCATTTTGTTTTAGCTTCATTGGCCCATTACAGGCTGTCACCCCCTGAATTCTCAGTTTAATTTACTGATTTTTCACTCTATTCAATCTTTGTGAGTAGTGGGCATTATAGGGACTGAAGTGCTTTATTGGCCCTCAAAATAACATGTTAATTTGATTGGGTAAACTTATTTGGATTTGTTTTTCTCAGTTACAGTGCTTCTTCGTGGCTATTAATTTAAATCACTTCAAACTGGATTTACTCATTTGTTTATTTGACCTTACGTTTGATAAAGTCAAAAGAGAATGAATAGAGATCGCAGGCTATCACTTTACTTTGATCTATTTATTTGTTAATTTGCCAATTAGCCACAGGTATATTCAAGAATATAAAGAGAGACTGCTACAGGAGCTGGGGTGTATCATCACTGTGGGAATGATGTTTTGATTTAATTTAGTAAATTTCATAGAATCATAGAAACCCTGCAGTGCGGAAGGGAGGCCATTCGTCCCATCGAGCCTGCGCCGACAACAATCCCACCCAGGTCCTATCCCAGTAATCCCAGATTTTTACCCACTAATCCCTCTAATTTATGCATCCCAGGTTATTAAGAAGCAATTTAGCATGGCCAATGTACCTAATCCTCACATCTTTGGATTCTGGGAGAAAATGCATGCAGACACGGGGAGACAATGCAAACTCCACACTATCTTATTAAAATAATAGTGAACCCAGGTCCCTGAAGCTGTGAGGCAGCAGTGCTAACCACCGTGCCACCATACTGCCCGAATGTTGACATTGGTTTGATTATAATGCCCCACCAAAGGCTGACCCCCTTGCCATTCGTGTTTAATTTATTGATGTTTTTGTTCTATCGCATCTGGTGCAGAGGGGAGTGGGGACGGAGGAGGCCTTCGTAAGCCTGCTCTTGGGCTTGGCCAGTTTAACCATGAACAGTCCAGGCACCAGGCAGTCATCCAACCAATTATCTGCCCATCCTACAGCAGCTACATTCACAGCCCAGTAGCCTTGGAGAGGGAACAGTGTCCACCAGCAATGCCCCCTGAGCAAGAGAAAATCTGGAATGTGGCTCTCTAACCAAGAAAAGTTGGACAAGCCAGCTCTGCACTCTAAAATAGGCTGATACCTGATGGCCTCAAAGTCACAAATGGTCTGTGACTATTACAGTGAAGAGTGCAGAAGGTGGGCATCAAGTTAATATGAAGTGTTAGACACTGGCGTTAAGTGAAGTTCACTTAAAGCAACAGGTTTTCTGACTGGGTTCTGGATGCCATTTGGGAGTTAACAGTTCGATATGTATGTCAGTTAACATTTCTATTGCTCCAGAAGAGTATTCATACGGATAACATGAGATGGTCAATGATTTTCTCAGAATCGAAGTGCTTGTGGATGATCTGCTAGACTACAGTTATGGAGATATGACCAAAGAAGGCATCGTTGACTCTGTTCAAGCTACTGTTAGAGCCCTGGACCAGAATCCCAAATTATATCAAGACATCAGACTATTTTGGCATATATGTGAAGAAAGTATACTTCTTGCAAGAGTAATTCCATTGAAAAATTAGAGATCTTTATCGTAGAACAAACTTTATTTAATAGAACATAGAACATTACAGCGCAGAACAGGCCTTTCGGCCCACGATGTTGCGCCGACCAGTTACAAAAACAATGACCCACTAGCCTATACCAATCCCTTTTTGTCCATAAACCTATCCACAGATCTCTTAAACGCCCCCAAACTAGGAGCATTTACAACTGCAGCAGGCAGGGCATTCCAATCCCTCACCACCCGCTGGGTAAAGAACCTACCCCTGACATCCGTCTTGTAGCTACCCCCCCTTAATTTAAAGCCATGCCCCCTCGTGCTAGCTTTCTCCATCAGTTTAAGCACAGTTTAATTATAGCTCTAACAAATGAAGCAGCCTAACTATTAATAGTTGAATAATAGTTTAAAAATTAAGAGTCAAATTTACTTTCTAGCTTATGACTTTCAGTTTTAAATAAGCAACATCCCTCTTCGAGATTTAAGTGCCACTTAAAATACAGTTAGCAACCTTAAATATAGTTGCTACAAACTGTGTTAACAGCTTTCAGAGAGAAAATGAGCTTTAGAGCAGCTTGCAGACCTGTACCTTCAGCAGATGCCCAGCTAAAATAGGACAGTTGGTTTTCAGCGACAGATGGGGAAGAAAGATGTGCAGGTTTTATTGATTGGCCATGCTCAGTTGCCCCTTAGTTTCAGGGGGATTAGTGTGGTAAATACTAATCCCCTTCCAAGGGTGGCCTTGGAAGGGTTGGCAGCCCAGGGTCCAGTGGGTGCTGTGGATGCCAGGGCATAGGGTCTTTCACTACAGCCGACAGCACCTGGGTCTGCTTGGAATGAGGCCTGGAGTCCAACACCAATCAGGGGCCTCGCACAAATGCTGGGAACTGGAGAGCACATGCCCAATGGGCTGAAAGGCCTCTATCACACAGCTCTGCACCTCTGTGCAGTCATCCCTGTGGGGAGAAAAAAATCACACACAGCTTAGTCACAATTGTGAGGTGCAATAACAATTGGTGAAACTAACAGTGCAATAACACTAAGTAGTGATATTTAACAGTGCAATCAAACAGATGTGTGTGATTTCTTAACAGTACCTATTTTCCTAAACCAAACTAGTGCAGTCCTTCACCTGTGCCCTCTTAGTGACGCTACAACTTCTGAATCTTACAAGGCCTAATGCTAGGTCCAGGGGGAGGTGCTCAGTTGTGTTGCCTTGTGATGCCCTTGGTGAGCATTCCCTTGGGGGGAAGGGGTATTCAGATACCCAGGAGATGTCTGGAATCTCCTGGGTAGAAGGCCTTGGCATAGGCTGCAGCCCTCCTCTTCCCTCTGGGTGCCTATTGCCCCTTGAGACACTCCTTGGGATGACAGGCCAGTTGGAGTGAAATCCAGAGGCCTTGGTATCTGCCATCCTGGAGGCCTAACTGCCTCCTGATAGGTCCATTGCCCATATGCTCTGTGCTGTTGCCAGAGGAACAATCCCCCAAGGATGCAGTTTTTTTTAGATTGGGGGCGAGGGGTTGACCTTGCCAGTCTTCCCCAGGATGTGGATCTCATGGCTGCACTGCACCTTCTAACCCTGGCAGACCTGACAATCATCTCTGGCATGATGATTTCAGGCAGCTCTGTGATCAACATCTTCTTTCCTGCCTGTGATATGTGAAAGGTTTGATGTGGCCAGGTCACTGGCAGTTCCTGGGTCTGAAGGGACTTTCTTACCAGGAGAGGTTGAGTAGATTGGACCTGTGCACACTGGAGTTTAGAAGAATGAGGAGCAACCTTATCGAGACGTGCAGGATTCACAGGGGGTTGATGGCACCATCACAGAGTGAGGGATCGTCCATTTAAGACAGATGAGGAGGAATATCTTCTGAGGATAGCGAATAAGTGGAATTCTTGACTGTAGAGGCTGGGTCATTAGGATGTTCAAGGCTGAGATAGACATTTTTAATCAGTAAAGGATTAGGGAGGGTGTGGGTAATAGGGCTAAGATGGTAAAGCGGAGTTGAGATATCAGATCGATCATTGAACGTTAGAGCAGACTTGAACGGCTGAATGTTCCACTTCTGTTCCTGCATCTTATAGTAAGCAATTTCAAAAATTCCCTTTTGAATTTGTGGTTTGATGTGGTTGTTCAGTGATGAACATTCTTGATTTGGGATAACATAGAGAATTACTGTAATTTCGTTATCCTTTTAACAAAGTGCTGCAGTCACCTACTTTTGCACCTTGAGTAGAGAGGACCATGGTTCAAGTCGAAGATTGTTGGTGTCATATTAGAACAGAATGGATACTCATGCACCTGTATCCAACTTAAAATTAGTTTTGTGGGCATTGACTATGATGTCCACAGTCTAGAAAGTAATCTAGAAATCTAAGTCTTTAAATTTTGCAACTTCACTCAAGATATGAATTTGATGTTCCTCAGTGTCCTCTATTTCCTGCAAACTCCTTGGTCTATTTGATTTCCCTTTATAATTTCTACATGAAAATAGAATTTTCCTGCTGCTGTGACATACGGGCAAAAACTTTCCAGCCATTCATGCCAGCGGGCTCTGCTGATTGTGGGGTTTCGTGTGGTGGGGGATTCAATGGGAAAACCAGTTGACAATGAAGTGATCAGGGGATCCTGTTGCTGGTCCTTGTGGCAGAAGCAGCATTAATGTAAAAGCAAAATACTGCTGAGGCTGGAATCTGAAACAAAAACACAAAATGCTGGAAAATCTCAGCAGGTCTGACGGCATCTGTGGAGAGAGAATAGAGCCAATGTTTTGAGACTAGATGACTGTGTCAGAGCTGAAGGCAAAGAAAATAGGACAAAAAGACAAAATTTGTACTGCATGTCTGTCGGGAGGGTGCATTTGTGTAATTGACCCAGATGTCTTAGACAAAAAGACACGGAATGTAAGTGGCGGTTATGAAGACTGGGAATAGTACTAATGGCATCCATTAAGAGATTGAAATGTGTAAATGGCAGAACAAATGGGCAGAGTGTCAAAAACATGTGGCAGATGGTCCTAGTGAGGTATGAGATTTAGAAATGGACAAATGAAACAATGGAAGAAATTAAAATAAGAATATAAAGTGATAAAAATGGATTAGTATGATAACAAGAAATAAAGTAAATGGAGTGGAAGTGGTGGACAGAGCTCAAATGCTGAAGTTGTTGAACCCAATATTCAGTCCGTCAGGCTGTAAAGCTCAGTGTTAATGGCTGGGTAAGCTTCTTGTCAGTAAGATTTCTTTCCCGCCACTACATAGACATGGTACATTAAAAAGAGCACAGTGGTTAGCACTGCTGCTTCACAGCTCCAGGGTCCTGGGTTCGATTCCCGGCTCGGGTCACTGCCTGTGTGGAGTTTGCACATTCTCCTCGTGTCTGCGTGGGTTTTCTCCGGGTGCTCCGGTTTCCTCCCACAGTCCAAAGATGTGCGGGTTAGGTTCATTGGCTATGCTAAAATTGCCCCTTAGTATCCTGGGATGTGTAGGTTAGAGGGATTAGCAGGTAAAATGTGTAGGGATATGGGGATAGGGTCTGGGTGGGATTGTGTTCGGTGCAGACTCGATGGGCCGAAGGGCCTGTTTCTGCACTGTAGGGTTCTAGAGTTCTAGAGTATCCTCAGCACTTTGTTCCATGTGGGCTTTGCCATACTCTTCACCCTTGCTTTGTTTATGAGCAGGCATGCTGATAGTTCATTTGATGAACAGTCGGACAGAGTTGGTGGCCTGTTCTCAGGAAGGCTCCCTATCACCCAGAAAAATTGCCCTTTTCTGCTTGCGAAGTTCAACCAGCCTGACTAACTTGTTTGGAACCTTCTTTCAGCATCAGTTCGATGCGATCTGGCATCACTGATGATGCACTCCAACTATACGCGTAACAGCTATTAAACCGTCTCACTGCAATAATCTGTTTTTGACGGTATTGGTTGTGTTAGGATATTGGCCAAGTCTGAGTTTGCTAAAGATTAGATTCTAAAGATTCTGTTTGTAATATATATATATATATAAATGATTTGGAGGAAAATGTAACTGGTTTGATTAGTAAATTTGAAGACGACACAAAAATTGGTGGATTTGTGGATAGCGGGCCATCAGAAGATATAGCAGGATATCGATCAGTTGGAGACCTGGGCAGAGAGATGGCAGGTGGAGTTTAATTTGAGCAAATGTGAGGTAATGCATTTTGGAAGGTCTAATACAGATAGGAAATATACAGTAAATGGCAGAACCCTTAAGAATATTGATAGGCAAAGGGATCTGAGTGTATTGGTACACAGATCACTGAAAGTGGCAATGCAGGTGGGCAAGTTGTCAGGAAGGCATAAGGCATGCCAGGGCATTGGGTTTAAAAATTGGCAAGTCATGTTGCAGATTTATAAAATCTTAGGCCACACTTGAAATCGTGTTCAGTTCTGGTCATCTCACTACAACAAGGATGTGGAGGCTTTGGAGAGGGTACAGAAAAGATTTACCAGGGTGTTGCCCCGTATGGAGGGCATTAGCTATGAGGAGATGTTGGAGAAACTTGGTTTGTTCTCACTGGAAGGACGAAGGTTGAGGTGCGATTTGATAGAAGTCTACATGATTGAGAGGCATGGACAGAGTGGATTGTCAGAAGCTTTTTCCCAGGGTGGAAGAGTCAATTACTAGGGGGCATAGGTTTAAGGTGCGAGGGGCAAGGTTTTAAAGGAGATGTATGAGACAACTTCTTTACACAGAGAATAGTGGGTGTCTGAAACTCATTGCCGGGGGAGGTAGTGGAAGCGGATTGGGTAGTGACTTTTAAGGGACGTCTTGCCAAGTACATGAATAGGATGGGAGCAGGGGGATATGATCCCTGGAAGGATAGGAGGTTTTAGTTAAGTTGGGCAGTGTGGTCGGCGCAGGCTTGGAGAGCCGAAGGGCCTGTTCCTGTGCTGTAATTTTCTTTGTCCCTTGATTAAATATGTGTAAAAGCAATTGCCATGAGGATTTCTACAGCAGTTGTGACCAAAAAAGTACATTATGACATTACTGACAAACTTCTAGGAAATCAGTTTCATCAGCAGCCAAGGGTCAGAGACACCAGGTAATATTGGAATGCCTGTGCTGACCAGTGAAGTATCATGCTCTCTCGTAAAGCCTGATGATATTTTTCTACCCTTCAAATACATTTCATTTCAATCTTCCAATTGGTTGATATTTTTTGATGCAGCTTGATGTCATTAAATATATCAGCCAATTCCAGCCCGTGCTGGGACAATCAGCAATGCAAATCAGTTGGGAAAAATAGCACTCAAATCCTCCCCTGTCAGTCCAAGATTAAATTCTGTGCATTTCATTGACTTGACCATGGATTTGACTGAAGGAAAGGACAAAGGAGGAATTGCATGTGAATCACGTTCCAGTTTTTATGTAACTATTATTCTGAATATTACTCTTGGGATTTACGGAGTATAAACTTGTATATTATGTACTTGCTTTGTTTTTGTGGTGTTACTGCATAAAGCTGACCTGATGCTGGAGTTTCGACAAGAACATCAATAGGCCATTCAGCTGTTCAAACATGTCCCACCAGATAATCAGATTATAGCTGATGTGAGCAGCCTAGCCGAAGCGATCACTATGAAAAATAACCTCTTCAGTATAGAAAAAATGGTTGAATCCCACCTCAAACGCCATTTTCAAGGAATGGGCTCAGGTCAGAATTTGCACATGTGTTTTGTGGAAGGTCCCACATAAATCTGCGGCTGTCTCCACCCATATGATTTTGGTATGAGAGGTGCATGAAAACAAACGTGCACAAATGACACAAAGAACAAAACAGGTTACACAAAGAATAGAAGAGGTCCTTTGGCCCACCAAACCAATACGCAAATTTCAGTGAGTGCTGTGTATTCCAGACTATTGCCTTGGCCGTGTATTAATACCACGTTCCTTTCCTTGGAGGAATGTCACCCAATCAGCCTGGCCCCTCCACCAGCAGAGTTCCACCACCCACCCTCAACACAACCTGAGGAGATTTTGGAGAGGGACAATAAAGATGCCCCATTCACCAGTGCAGAGACATTTTGGTGGGCAATTTTAGCCTGCAGGATCCTGGGTCACTAGCTGATATGCACACACTGCATCTGATGCACATCAGGTGGGGGTAGGAATGTTCCAGGGATCAGACAGTTGAAGGCCCTGTCAAGTACTGTGCCTCTGAACACCTTTGTGTCTCATTTTCTGACAATGCAGAGGCAGAGCTGGGAATAGCAGGAGTGGGTGTCAGCAACTCTCCTGTGACTTCAAGGCAAAATGGAGACGTCTCAAAGCCTTCTGTCGCAAGAGATGGTGCCGGCAATGTGTGTCGTCCAGGCCAATACTGCGATGGTGGCATTCGCAATGGAAAACCTGGGGTTCAAGGTCAGATCTGTGGCAGGAGAACTCCAAAGCTTCGCTCAGTGCGAGGACCATGGTTGCATGGTTCAGACAATGATGGGATGCCAGGATTGGCAGCGCCAGTTGTTGCTGAGGATTCTGGAGCTCATTTCAGCAGCCTCTCCATCCCATGGAGTAATCCAGGGGCCTCTGAGCACCCAGAGGGAAGAGGATCCACTGGAGCACAGCCCAGAACTTTCCATCCAGGAGGCCTGGGGAGTGCCTAGCCAATCTGAATGCCCTCTTCCAGACACCAGCACAGCTTAGGCACAGCAGATGGAACAGGGTGACAGTACAACACCTGTGTCACCTGAAAATAGGCTGGGATCCTCGTGGTATTGCTGCCTCTCAGTGCCAGGGAATGGGGTTTAATTTGTGGCCTTGGGTGATTTGAGTGAAGTTTGCACATTCTCCCAGTGTTTGCATGGGTTTCCTTCAGGCGCTCTGGTTTTCTCCCACAGTCCAAAAATGTGCAGGTTAGGTGGCCATGCTAAATTGTGTCCCTTAGTGTCCAAAGATATATAGGTGTTATACATCTTTAAGTTAAACACCTTCCAAGCATTCCAGTTTAATGAGACAAACAAGGACAGTAATTCAATTATTTCTTTAACACTTCTAGTGCCAACTAAAACAAAAGTTTTAAAGTTAATTTAGTAGCCACGAGTAAGGCTTACATTAACACTGCAATGAAGTTACTGTGAAATTCCCCTAGTCGTCACAGTCTGGCTCGAATCAGTGCACCTGACCAGCACGTATTTCAGAATGTGGGAGGAAACCGGAGCACCCAGAGGAGCACCCACACAGACAAGGGGAGAATGTGCAAACTCCACACAGGCAGTGACTCAAGCCGGGAATTGAACCCAGGTCCCTGGCACTGTGAGGCAGCAGTGCTAACCACTGTGCCACCGTGCCACCCACATGAACGTTAACAGTTGCAATTCATTAACTCTTAGGAAACTTTAACTGAACTTTAATCCTTAAACTGCTCTTTAGCTGAACATCAAGTTTCAACTAAACATCAACTTTAACTATTAAACTTAAAATAGATAGTACTGAGTTTAGAGAAATCTTGGCCAAGAAATTCCTCAATGTAGAATCTATCTTCTCTTTGAAGCATCCTTCAAGATACAAGGTCTTGTTACGATGGTTGGCCTTTTTGGAGTTATTACTGCCAAACAAAGGATTTACGTGCCTTTTTATCCACAATTCTCCATTCATTTCTGGAAGAATCTGTCTCATCCAGCCAACTGTATAACCAGAAATCAGTCATGTACAAAGCCATTACACTTAGTTAATTTGATATGTCCTATACATAGCAGCCATAAAAATCAGAGCCATGCTGTCTCAGTTAATGTAAACAGCTTCCCTTATCTGGGCCAGCACAGGAAGCTTCAGATCACAGCTGTTAGACCAAAGCCTCATTATGACCTGCATCTGGTTTTAATCAATAAATTGCCCAAAAATCCTAGCACACTTGAATCCCAGAGGGACCAATATCCTGGCAGGGAAGTTTGCTAAGGCCACTGGTGGAGAGTTAAAACTAGAATGGTTGGGGGTGTGGGAATCAAAGTGAAGTGACTGGGAGAGAGCAGGTTAGCTCACCAATAGAGAAAGCTTGTCGACTGTGTGAGAGGGAGGATAGGCAGGTGGTAGAGAAGGGGAGCGCTCAGTCTGAAGGTTTGAATGTGTCTATTTTGACGCAAGGAGTGTTGTGAACAAAGTGGCTGAGCTGAGAGTGTGGATCACTACTTGGGAATATGATTGTGTTGGCCATTACAGAGACTGGGATGACTGAGGGACTGGTTACTTCAAGTGCCGGGTTTCAGATGTTTCAGAAAGGACAGGGAGGGAGGCAAAAGAGGTGGGGGAGTGGCACTGTTGATCAGAGATAGTGTCACGCTGCAAAAAAGATGGACGCCATGGAGGGATTGTGTACAGAGTCTCTGTGGGTGGAGGTTAGGAACAGGAAGGGGCTAATAACTTTAATGGGCGTTTTCTATAGGCCGCCCAATACTAACAGGGATGTTGAGGAACAGATAGGGAGACAAGTCCTGGAAAGATGTAATAACAACAGTAGTCGTGATGCAAGATTTTAATTTCCCAAATATTGATTGGAATCTCCCTAGGGTAAGAGGTTTAGGTGGAGAGGAGTTTGTTAGGTGTGTTCAGGAGGGTTTCTTGACACAGTATGTAGATAAGCCTACAAGAGGAGAGGCTGTATTTGATTTGGTATTGGGAAATGAACTTGGTCAGGTGTCACATCTTTCAGTGGGAGAGCATTTTTGGAGATAGTGATCATAATTCTAACTCCTTTACAATAGCATTGGAGAGAGATAGGATCAGACAAGTTAGAAAATTTAATTGGAGTAAGGGGAATTATGAGGCTATCAGGCAGGAAATTGAAGGCTTAAGTTGGAAAGAAGCTTTCTCAGGGAAATGTACGGAAGAAATGTGGCAAATTTTCAGGGAATATTTGTCTGGAGCTCTGCATAGCAATGTTCCAGTGAGACAGGGAAGTTATGGTAGGTTACAGGAACTGTGGTGCACAAAGGCTGTAATAAATCTAGTCAAGAAGAAAAGGAAAGCTTACAAAAGGTTCAGAGAGCTAGGTAATGTTAGAGATCTAGGAGAGTACTTGGCGAATAGGAAGGATCTTAAGAAGGAATTTAGGAGAGCCAGAAAGGGTCATGAGAAGGCCTTGGCAAGCAGGATTAAGGAAAACCCCAAGGCATTCTCCAAATATGTGAAGAGCAAAAGGATAAGATGTGAAAGAATAGGACCTATCAAGTGTGACGGTGGGGAAGTTTGTATGGAACCAGAAGAAATAGCAGAGGTACTTAATGAATACTTTACTTCGTATTCACTATGGAAAAGAATCTTGGTGGTTGTAGTGCAGGCTTGCCGCGGACTGAAAAGCTTGAGCATGTAGATAGTAAGAAAGAGGATGTGTTGGAGCTTTTGAAAAGCATCAAGTTAGATAAGTCACTGGTTGGGACTGGTTGGGATGTACCCAGGCTACTGTGGGAGGTAAGGGAGGAGATTGCTGAGCCTCTGGAGGTGATCTTTGCATCATCAATGGAAACAGGAGAGGTTCCGGAGGATTGGAGTATTGCGGATGTGGTTCCTTTATTCAAGAAAGGGAGTAGAGATAGCCCTGGAAATGATAGACCAGTGAGTCTAACCTCAATGGTTGGTAAGTTGATGGAGAAAATCCTGAGAGGCAGGATTTATGAACATTTGGAGAGGTATAATATGATTAAGAATAGTCAGCATGGCTTTGTCAAAGGCATATCATGCCTTACAAGCCTGATTGAATTCTTTGAGGATGTGACTAAACACATTGATGAAGGAAGAGCAGTAGATGTAGTATATATGGACTTCAGCAAGGTATTTGATAAGCTGCCCCATGCAAGGCTTACTGAGAAAGTGAGGGGGCATGGGATCCAAGGGGACATGCTTTGTGGATCCAGAACTGGCTTGCCCACAGAAGGCAGAGTGGTTATAGATGGGTCATAGTCTGCATGGAGGTCAGTCACCAGTGGAGTGCCCCAGGGATCTGTTCTGGGATCCTCACTTTTTGTGATTTTTATAAATGACGTGCATGAGGAAGTAGACAGATGGGTTGGTAAGTTTGCTGATGACACAAAGTTGGAGGTGTTGTGGACAGTGTGGAGGGATGTCAGAAGTTGCATCAAGACATTGATAGGATGCAAGATTGGGCGCAGAAGTGGCAGATGAGTTCAACCCAGATAAGATTCATTTTGGCAGGTCAAATAGGATGGCAAAATATAATATTAATGGTAGGACTCTTGGCAGTGTGGAAGATCAGAAGGATCTTGGGGTCCGGGATCGTAGGATGCTCAAAGCAGCTGCGCAGGTTGAAGCTGTGGTGAAGAAGGGGCATGGTGTACTGGCCTTCATCAATCGAAGAATTGAGTTTAGGAGTCAAGAGATAATGTTGCAGCTATATAGGACCCTGGTCAGACCCCACTTGGAGTACTGTGCTCAGTTCTGGTCGCCTCATTACAGGAAGGATGTGGAAGCCATAGAAAGAGTGCAGAGGAGATTTACAAGGATGTTGAGTGGATTGGGGAGCATGCCTTTCGAGGATAGGTTGAGTGAGCTCGACTTTTTCTCTTTAGAGAGACAAAGGATGAGGAGTGACCTGATAGAGGTGTACAAGACGTTGAGAGGTATTGATTGAGTGGATAGTCAGAGCCTTTTTTCCAGGGCTGAAATGGTCGCCACAAGAAGACACAGGTTTAAAGTGCTGGGGAGTAGGTACAGGGGAGATGTCAGGGGTAAGTTTTTCACTCAGAGTGATGGGTGCATGGAAAGGGCTGCCATCAACAGTGGTGGAGGTGGATTTGATAGGGTCTTTTAAGAGACTTTTAGATAAGTACATGGAACTTAGTAAGACAGAGAGTTATAGGTAAGTCTAGTAACCTCTGAGGTAGGGACATGTTCGGCACAATTTTGTGGACCGGAGGGCCTGTATTGTGCTGTAGTTTTTCTATGTTTCATACTTAGCTCTTAACCAGAATAGCCATTTTGAAACCCCTATTGTTAGAATATAGAACATAGAACATAGAACACTACAGCACACACAGGCCCTTCAGCCCACGAGTTGCGCCGATCACACTTGGGCTGTTTTCCCTTGAGAGACGTCGGCTGAGGGGGGATTTGATAGAGGTTTATAAGATTATGAAGGGGACAGATAGAGTAGATGGTGATAAGCTTTTTCCGCTATTAGAAATGGATAGAACGAGGGGTCACGGGCTTAGGGTGAGGGGGGCTAGATATAAGACTAATGTTAGAGGGCAGTTTTTCACACAAAGGGTAGTGGGGATGTGGAATGCACTGCCGAGTGAGGTGGTGGAAGCAGGCACGCTAGGGTTGTTCAAGAGTCACTTGGACAGCCACATGAGCAGTTTACATATAGGGGGATATAGCAGGCCTTATTAAGCATTGTAGGCTTGGGGTCAGTTTAGTCTCAGGGGTATAGAGTCTTTAATAATGAAATTTTTTATCCACAGGCACTTACCATCTCGAGGGCATCATGGCAGCACAGAGGTTATCTCTGTTACTGTGCGGACACATGGAGTTGGGCCTGTGTCCGTGGGAGTTTGTGCGTTCTCCCCGTGGTTGCGTGGGTTTCCTCCGGGTGCTCCGGTTTCCTCCCACATCCCAAAAATGTGCTTTTAGGCTGATTGATTGGGTAACAAATTGTCCCTATATTGGACCTCCCTGATCCTCACACATTAGGCATAGACTAGAGTCATGAATAGGTCACTGACCATGGGACGGCGGCGCGGGCTCGTTGGGCCGAAGGGCCTGTTTCCCGTGCTGTTTTGTTCTTTGTTCACATCAACCTACAGACCTATCTATAACCCTCAGTCTCATTAAACCCCATATACTCATCCAGAAGTCTTTTAAAAGACCCCAGCGAGTTCGCCTCCACCACCACTGACGGCAGCCGATTCCATTCACTCACCACCCTCTGAATGAAAAACTTACCCCTAACATCACTTCTGTACTTTCCTCCCCGCACCTTAAATCTGTGTCCTCTCTGTTCTTGTTAAATTATTGTAGCTGTTCTTTCTCTGTCCACATAGGCTAGGTGGTTTAACCACGGTTAATGGACCTTGTTAAAGGAATAGGGTTGGGGGTGGTGGACCTGGAGTAAGATAATCTTTCGGAAAGTCTGCACAGATTCATTGGGCTGAATAGCAACCTTCTGCACTGTAGGCACTCTGATTCTCTGCCTTCCAGAGGATGCTGACCGAGGATATCTCAGGCAGCAGGTTATACGGAAGGCAGCATCCCGGGGACATAGCTAGACCGAGTGGGAGGGTTACACAAAGCTAAGTAATTGTAGGTGCACAGGTGAAGCTAGGCACCGGTAGTTGGGGGACGATGTCACTTATCACAAGCTGATACGTCCCTAAATTAAATATTATTGTTGCTCACCACTTTAATGCTTTAGAATCTCCTAACCTTCCTCCCAATGGAATGACACTTCTCCCCATTGGGATACAGCTGTTCTCAGTGGAGCTCCATGCATGTGAGATGGTTAGTTCCTCTCAATGAGAGTGTTTAATTCACAGTGATAGGACTCTGGCATGATACACTCAACCCTAGATCCTCATTACTAATCCCCCTCTAGAGCGAAGGGACAACGGAATGAGCTGGAGAGTCGGTGTGCTGGCAGCAGGCAGACAGGAGTTGGACGTAACAGTAGCTGAGGAGCATCTCAGATCATTCCTCAATCTTCAGCCCAGCATAACATGTTGATTTTTTTTTTCTTTATTATTCATGGGACATGGGCATCACGGGGTTGGCCAGCATTTATTGCCTGTCCTGTGTTACTCAAGGGCAATTGAGAGCTAGCCAACAGGCCTTGGAATCCCTGGTGTGAGGTGGAGACATGCTGCTCATGTCCTCCTACCCACTCAGTGGTCTTTCTGGTGGATACTGGGTGAGTTGACACGGTTACACAGTAGTGGTGAGGAAGGACGGGTTGTCATGAGTTCGCAGTAAGTTGGCTTAGGTACTATAAAGAGCCATGGGGCTGGGCATTGGACATAGGTTAGCATGGAAGATATGAGAGGCCTTAGTGGAGTGGGTGAGACATGAGGTAGCATAGGCTGGCATTGCTTAGGCATTGAGTCTTGGGGGACTGAATGGATGTGATGGTTGATGGCTAGAGGGTGGTTCTATGTTCTTCTGTAGTTTTTTTATCTTGGATACATGGTGTCAGGCCTCCCACTTTGCTGGCTTCCAATCCAGGCATCCTCTGCACTCATTCTGGGTTGCCTAGCCCAACTCCCAAGGAGGACCATCACCTTAGAACAAAAACCATAGCTTCTGGGCTACTTGCTCCAGGGTTGAGTTTATGGAGCTAGGATAGATCCCAGCTCTGCACTCTCGACCCTGGATCAAATATTCAGGCCCTTGTGTGCAAAAAAGCTTCATTCACGTACAACCTGCATTGATGGCATTAATACATTAGTGATAATGTTAACATAGAACATAGAACACTGCAGCACATATAGGCCCTTTGGCCCACAAGTTGCGCCGATCACATCTATACCTACCAAGCCATAGAACTATCTGTAACTTCCAATGCCATTAGATCCCATGTACTCATCCAGAAGTCTTTTAAAAGACCCCAGCGAGTTTGCCTCTACCACCACCGACGACAGCCGATTCCACTCACTCACCACCCTCTGAGTGAAAAACTTACCCCTGACATCTCCTCTGTACCTGCTCCCCATCACCTTAAACCTGTGTCCTCTCGTAGTGACCATTTCAGCCCTGGGAAATAGCCTCTGAGAATCCACCCTATCTATTCCCCTCAACATTTTATAAACCTCTATCAGGTCGCCTCTCAACCTTCGTCTCTCCAGGGAGAAGAGACCTAGCTCCCTCAACCTACCTTCATAAGGCATGCCTCCCAATCCAGGCAACATCCTTGTAAATCTCCTCTGCACCCTCTCAATATCTTCCACATCCTTGCTATAGTGAGGCAACCAGAACTACCCACAGTACTCCAAGTGGGGTCTGACAAGGGTCCTATAAAGTTGCAGCATTACCTCCTGACTCCTAAAATCAATCCCTCGATTAATGAAGGCCAGTACACCATACACCTTTTTGACCACATCCTCCACCTGCGAGGCCGATTTAAGGGTCCTATGGACCCAGACCCCAAGATCCTTCTGCTCTTCAACCCAGCTAAGACTCCTACCCTTGATGTTGTATTCCTTCATCCCATTGGTCCTGCCAAAATGGACCACTACACACTTATCCGCATTGAAGTCCATCTGCCACTTCTCCGCCCAGCCTTGCACCCTATCTATGTCACGCTGCAACTTCTGACATCCCTCCAGACTATCCATAACACCACCAACCTTCGTATTGTCGGCAAACTTACTAAGCCATATGATACTGATGCAGCTGTCTTGGTTTTCACTTCTATGTCAGTTAGCAGGCGTAGGAAATTTCCTGGCTCACTGTTCCTTGAGAAAATGTGACTGAATGGCGGGATCTTCACTCTGTGGGCTGCGTGCAGTCTCATGCCAAACTATGTCCCATGTGACCTCATACCATGTCAAACCCAATTGTGCAAACAACTGCGTGGCCCATAAATAGTTCCTATGCCAACTCATGAACCCTGGCATTTCCATGTCCCCTATAGCTCCTATGCCAGCTTAATGGCAGTATGTCAACTCATGAACCATCATCAATATACCATGGGCGGCACGGTAGCACAGTGATTAGCACTGCTGCTTCACAGCTCCAGGGAGCTGGGTTCGATTCCCAGCTCAGGTCACAGTCTGTGTGGAGTTTGCACCTTCTCCTCGTGTCTGCGTGGATTTCCTCCGGGTGCTCCGGTTTCCTCTCACAATCCAAAGATGTGCAGGTTAGGTTGATTGGCCATGCTAAGAAAATTGCACCTTAGTGTCCAGGGATGCGTGGGTTAGAGGGATTAGTGGGTATAATAAGTAGGGAAAGGGGGATAGGGCCTGGGTGGGATTGTGTACGGTGCAGACTCAATTTGCTGAAGGATCTCTTTCTGCACTGTAGGGTTTCTGTGATCTATATCCCATAGTCCTGGTACTAACTTAATGCTAACCCAGGACCTCTATTAAGGACAGTTCACCTATACACCGTCCATGCCAACTTACCCAACATCCATTAAAGACAGACATAAGAACATAAGAAATAGGAGCAGGAGTAGGCCATCTAGCCCCTCGAGCCTGCCCCGCCATTCAATAAGATCATGGCTGATCTGTCGTGGCCCAGTTCCACATTCCTGCCCTCTCCCCATAACCCTTAATCCCCTCGCTTATCAAAAACCCATCAACTGCGTCTTAAAATATTTAGCGAGGCAGCCTCTACCACTTCAACGGGCAGAGAATTCCAGAGATTCACCACCCTTTGAGTGAAGAAGTTCTTCTTCAACTCCGTTCGAAACCGCCCCCCCCCCCCTTTATCTTGAGGCTGTGCCCCCTAGTCCTACTGTCCTTTCTGAGTGGGAAGAGTCTCTCCACCTCTATTCTATCCACCCTATTCATCATCTTATACGTCTCAATGAGATCTCCCCTCATTCTTCTAAACTGTAACGAGTACAAGCCTAGTTTATTCAGCCTCTCCTCATAGCTCAACCTCCTCAACTCCGGTATCAGCCTAGTAAACCTCCTCTGCACTCCCTCCAAGTCCAAAATATCCTTGTGTAAGTGCGGTGACCAAAACTGCACACAGTACTCCAGCTGCGGCCTCACCAATGCCCTATACAGCCGCAGCAAGACCTCCCTACTTTTATATTCAATCCCCCTCGCTATGAAGGCCAGCATCCCATTCGCCTTCCTGACCACCTGCTGCACCTGCAGGTTGGGTTTTTGCGACTCATGCACAAGGACCCCGAGGTCCCTCTGCACCGTCGCATGCTGCAGTTTTTTGCCACGTAAGAAATAGTCCTTCCTACCATTATTCCTACCAAAGTGGACCACCTCACACTTGCCAACATTAAATTCCATTTGCCATTTCCTGGCCCATTCGCCCAGCCTATCTAGATCCTTCTGCAGACTCTCCACACCCTCCGCGCAATTTGCCTTTCCCCCAATCTTGGTGTCATCAGCAAATTTCGACACCCTACACTCGGTTCCTTCCTCCAGATCATCTATATAAATGGTAAATAGCTGAGGCCCCAGCACCGACCCCTGGGGCACCCCACGAGTCACCAACCGCCAATCCGAATAGCACCCATTGACCCCCACTTTCTACCTCCTATTTGACAACCAATCCTCTATCCACGCTAGCACCCTACCCCCAACTCCAAGTCCCCTGACCTTCTGCAATAACCTCTTGTGAGGTACTTTGTCAAACGCCTTCTGAAAATCCAGAAAGACCACATCCACCGGCTCTCCTCTATCCACCGCCCTAGACACATCCTCATAGAACTCCAGTAAATTTGTCAGACACGACTTCCCCTTAACGAAACCATGCTGTATCTGCTCTATCAAGCAATTCCCTTCAAGATGCCTCGCTATTTCCTCTGGAGGCCTCTGGAGATGAAATTAAATAAAGTTGTATTACAGACTAAGCAAAATAAAAATAAACTCTCCCACTAATGAAAGCCCATTCAATGTATTCCAATCCTTTCAAATAGTTAATCCCTTAAAATATACTTATATTCAAAACAGTTTGAGCTGTCAGTCAAACCATGAGTTTGCAATCTCTCAGCCTGGAAAGCAAAAAAACATTAATTCTATTATTTCACCTCAAGCTGTGTCAACAAACTGCTATTGAAACTAATAGAATATAAATCTTTCAATTCTTACAGCACAGACAGAACCTTTTTGTTTTTAAAGAACTGACTGTTATACTAACTTGACGGTTAAAAAACCCTTATTCACTCTTCAATCACCTGGAGCTCAGTTACGAGTGGTGTACCTCAAGGATCTGTTTTAGGGCCACTGCTATTTGTCATTTTTATAAATGACCTAGATGACCTAGGGTGTAGAAGGATGGATTAGTAAATTTGCTGACGACACCAAAGTCGGAGGAGTTGTAGACAGTGAGGATGGATGTTACAGTTTGCAGAGGGACATGGATAAGCTGCAGAGCTGGGCGGAGAGGTGGCAGATGGAGTTTAATATGGAAAAGTGTGAGGTGATTCACTTTAGTAAGAATAACAGGAGTACAGAATATAGGGCTAATGGAAGGACTCTTAGTAGTGTTGATGAGCAGAGGGATCTCGGGGTACATGTGCACAGCTCCCTGAAAGTTGGCACCCAGGTTGATAAGGTTGTTAAGAAGGCGTACGGTGTGTTAGCTTTTATTGGTAGAGTGATTGAATTTCAGAGCTGTGAGGTCATGTTACAACTGTACAAAACTCTGGTGCGGCGGCACTTGAGTATTGTGTACAGTTCTGGTCGCCGCATTATAAGAAAGATGTGGAGGCATTGGAAAGGGTGCAGAGGAGGTTTACCAGGATGTTGTCTGGTATGGTAGGAAGGTCTTTTGAGAAAAGGCTGAGGGACTTGAGGTTATTTTCATTGGAGAGAAGATGGTTACGAGGTGACCTGATTGAGGCATACAAGATGATCAAAGGATTGGATAGGGTGGACAGTGAGAGCCTTTTACCTCGGATGGTGATGGCTAACACAAGGGGACATAGCTTTAAATTAAGGGGTGGCAATTATAGGATGGATGTCAGAGGTAGGTTCTTTACTCGGAGGGTAGTAAGGCCGTGAAATGCCCTGCCTGCAGCACTTGTGGACTCGCCAACTTTAAGGATGTACAAATGGTCAGTGGATAGGCATATGGATAACATTGGAATAGTTTAGGTTAGAGGGTCATTAGATTGGTTCCACTGGTCGGCGCAACATCGAGGGCCGAAGGGCCTGTACTGCTCTGTAATGTTCTATGTTCTAGAATGTGCACTCTAAAGATTTGGAATAAACATATTGGAGGAGATAGACCACTTGTTCCTACAAAAATGGAGTCTATTTGAAGTTTGTTCTGTGCATGAAATGTCTCCAGAGGAAATGAAGTCTTTGACATATCTGTGCACAATGATCTGATATTTGATCGTGTAGATGAAGTAGAAAAATGTTAAAGTTGGCATTTGGCTTATGTTAAGTAGGAATCGGTGTTCCAGCCAACAACAGCACCACTGTCAATGGGTTTGATAGAGTTGGACCTGAGGGAACAAAATGCAGCTGGTTCAAAGGTGCTGGAACCAGAACATGTTTCATGTTTCATGAAGCAGGCTGGCTTCACATTGTGTGGGCTAGCTTACAAGGTGCTAACATTTCATGAACTTGGGTTCATTGCTAAGATGCGCAGCAAATTTGCAACTTGCTTATCTTTGGGCTGTATGCTACTATCGTTTGAATAGCAGGCAGCATGAGGTTTGCATGTTGCCTCTGCCGTTACAAACTGGCATTAGGTGGGCACAGGGAAGGAAAGAGGGGGAGGAAGAAAGTGGAGGCTACAACCTCCCACACTAATAAAAGTGGAGCTGCCTGTACATGATTAAGTCTCAGTGACTCAGGAGATTGTAACACTTCAAACAGATGCTCGCAGACATCTGTGTCTTGCTGCACTAGTCACATTGCTGTGCCTGTAGCCCTCAATGTCATTGTGGTCTTGAACCTATTAGCTTCTTTCCTTCCAAGGATCAGCTGTGAACATTGGTGGCATCTTGTAAACATTGCAAGCAAGGCATCCCCTTATGATAGGGTTCTATGATTATCGTTAACATTCTCTTTGTCAGAACTGGATGGCTGGGACAGAAGGCATTGGATTTTCCCTCCATAACTGGATTCCCCCAAGTGCAGACCATTATCGGTTACATCTGTGTGGCTATCAGAGGCCCAGTGACCAGCCAAAAAGATCCATTTAACAGAAAGGCTTCCTCTCCCCAAAGCCCAAATGGTCAAAATAAGAGTATCCTCCATGAGTCCATTCATTTCCATAGAACCCTACCATAGAACCCTACAGTGCAGAAACAGGCCCTTCGGCCCATCGAGTCTGCACCAAACACAATCCCACCCAGACCCTATCCCCATATCCCTACCCAATTTACCTGCTAATCCCTCTAACCTACACATCCCAGGATACTAAGGGGCAATTTTAGCATAGCCAATGAACCTAACCCGCACATCTTTGGACTGTGGGAGGAAACCGGAACACCCGGAGAAAACCCACGCAGACACGAGGAGAATGTGCAAACTCCACACAGGCAGTGTCCCGAGCCGGGAATCGAACACAGGACCCTGGAGCTGTGAAGCAGCAGTGCTAACCACTGTGCTACTGTGCCGCCCTGTCTGGTGGCTGCCCTGACTCTCATTTTCCACAAATCCAGGCTACCCAAGATCTTCATTTCAACCCTGTATGGAACGATCCTTGGGCATCAAGGAAACATTTTGAAGACAGGACCACCTACCCCTTCAGGGGAACCCCGTAGGACAGCCATTGAGCAGGTCATCAGGTTTTTGAAGGTGAGATTTTGGTGCTGGTCAAGTGGTGTCTTCGAATCCCCTCCTACAAGGGTCTGCTGTGCTCTCCATGACATGGTCCTCCAGAGAAGTGTGGATCTTAAATATGGGTGGACAGGCCCTGGAAGGAGACAGTTCATTGCATGTCTACATAATTTAAATGGGATTCCATCCCCACCCTCACTGACTCGAACTGGACAGAAAACCTGTCTCTTATGAAATTTGAACTCTGAGGTGTGTTTCTGACCCATAAACCAAACCTAGCTCCTGTTTCCTGCCACAGATCAGTCTTGGGAGCCAAGATAGGTTGTTGAGTAATTTTAAAGTAGTTTATTGAAGTTGGGCATTCCTTAACATGTGCCCATGCCGTTGTAATATCTCACTTTCCTTAATAACTACTCCATGCACACTTCAACACAAGAATATTACTTATCAAATTTAAAGCCAATGTCACCTCAGCTCAGTGGATTTCATTCTGACACCAATCTGTAAGTTTCCTGCCTCCTAATGTAGCTGTCACTGAGCAGGAGGATGAGGAAGTGACCTGTGGTTTGTGCTAAAGCCTTTTACAACTCCATAGGGAAGTGAGATGTTACAGGGAAGCTGGAAGTAGGACAGGATGGATTCCCTATTCAGTAAGGTTGAGTTGGATCTAACATTGGAGGCTCTGAAGGAGAGGAGGGAAGTCCTCTTTTCAAAAGATTACAAGAGGAGGCCAATTTGTCATTTAGTAGGGATGCTTCTCTGCGTCTTCCCCCTCTTTCTCTTCCTCCTCTCACCTACTGCTCCTGTTCTTTCCCCAGTGAACCATCTCCATCGAGAACATTCAGCCCAGTCCCTGTGTAACCTCCTTCACACATCATTTTTCCTGACTCTGCCTCTGAGGGACCCATGGTCAGGGGAGGATGTGCACTTCTGGGGGCCCTGCATTCTCCCTCTTTGCACGGCTTTCAGTGATATTGCACCCTGCCCCGTGGTAACCTGCCCAGCCCTCCTCAGGCCTAGCCTAAGGGTCAAGTCACCCCTGTAGCTGCTCCCCTTGACAACCTAAGCTCGCAGGTGATCTGGTGGCTCACTGGCTGCCAGGTTGCTGCTGCAGGCTCTCCGGTCTGGCCTGTGTTGTCACCCTTGCCAGTCTGATTGTCCATCCCTGCTTGCTGTCAGCCCTGGCCTCTGTTCGAGTTACCCCACTGCTCCCCAAAAACCATGTAAGAACATAAGAAATAGGAGCAGGAGTAGGCCATCTGGCCCTTCGAGCCTGCCCCGCCATTCAATAAGATCATGGCTGATCTGACGTGGCTCAGCTCCACCTTCCCACCCTCTCCCCATAACCCTTAATCCCCTCTCTTATCAAAAACCCATCAACCCGTTTCTTAAAAATATTTAGCGAGGCAGCCTCCACCACTTCAACGGGCAGAGAATTCCAGAGATTCACCACCCTTTGAGTGAAGAAGTTCCTCCTCAACTCCGTTCTAAACCGCCCCCCTTTTATCTTGAGGCTGTGCCCTCTAGTCCTACTGTCTTTTTTGAGCAGGAAGAGTCTCTCCACCTCTATCCTATCCATCCCATTCATCATCTTATACGTCTCAATGAGATCTCCCCTCATTCTTCTAAACTCTAACGAGTACAAGCCTAGTTTATTCAGCCTCTCCTCATAGCTCAACCCCCTCAACTCCGGTATCAGCCGAGTAAACCTCCTCTGCACTCCCTCCAGGGCCAAAATATCCTTGCGCAGGTGCGGCGCCCAAAACTGCACACAGTACTCCAGCTGCGGCCTCACCAATGCCCTATACGGCTGCAGCAAGACCTCCCTACTTTTATATTCAATCCCCCTCGCTATGAAGGCCAGCATCCCTGAGGTGTGATGTCTGGCCATCACACCTCCTGATTGCCCGTCTCTCATTCAGGTGGCTTGGCCTTGAGCTTCATTGACTGCGTGTGCTTTTGGTTTACTGCCTTAGCTGCTGGGTGGATTTACCTGGCCTGCCTTGGCTTTTGTCCTCACTCTTGCTGTCCCAGTTGCCGCCCAGCCCTCACTCTCAGCCCTCGTCTCTGGTCAAGTTACCCAGCTGCTCCCTGAAAACTTCAGAGCTACCAAGCTCCACTGCTCCCACGCACCAAGGCTGGAGCCCTGTGCTGAAGTGCTGTGTTTCATTGTAAGACTGTCTCTGCCCACGGTTACTTTCTTTTTATATTTCTTGGAATTTGATCCCCTGTCGCATTTTCTGTCTTTTATCAGTTTCAGGGGTGGCACGGTAGCACAGTGGTTAGCACTGCTGCTTCACAGCTCCAGGGATCTGGGTTCGATTCCCAGCTCGGGTCACTGTCTGTGTGGAGTTTGCACATTCTCCTCGTGTCTGCGATGGGTTTCCTCCTGCTGCTCCGGTTTCCCCCCACTGCCCAAAGATATGCGGGTTAGATTGATCAGCCATGCTAAAATTGTCCCTTAGTGTCCTGAGATGCGTTGGTTAGAGGGATTAGTGGGTAAATATGTAGGGATATGGGGGTAGGGCCTGGGTGGGTCCCTCAGAGGCAGAGTCAGGAAAAATGATGTGTGAAGGAGGTTACACAGGGGCTGGGCTGAATGTTCTCGATGGAGATGGTTCACTGGGGAAAGAACAGGAGCAGTAGGTGAGAGGAGGAAGAGAAAGAGGAGGGCTAGGGGGAAGACGCAGAGAAGCATCCCTACTAATTGACAAATTGGCCTCCTCTTGTAATCTTTTGAAAAGAGGACTTCCCTCCTCTCCTTCAGAGCCTCCAATGTTAGATCCAACTCAACCTTACTGAATAGGGAATCCATCCTGTCCTACCTCCAGCTTCCCTGTAACATCTCACTTCCCTATGGAGTTGTAAAAGGCACAAACCACAGATCACTTCCTCATCCTCCTCTTTCTGTGCTGTAGGGTTTCGATGTTCATCCTTTGCTGATTCTTCAATCCCTCCCAAACCTCAGCCTTATTATTTTTTCTTGCCAATATGTAAATTGGTCTTTTGGATGCATTTCTGTCCTACTTTTCCAAAATGGAAAGCCTATTCTTTGAAAATTATGAATTGTGCCAGTGTGTAATTAACGTATGAAAGTTGGCTGTGTAATTCAGTAACAGCAGATTTCAGTGGCTAAATCTCAGAAGTAACATGGATAAGAACATTTCAGTTGTGATGTTTTTGTGCAAAAGCAGTGCAAGTCCATTCCATGCAGATTTCCTCCGAATAAATGCTTCAGTACAATTGGCAGTAATTTGAAATAAATTGCTTTAGTAAGTATTTCTAACTCGTTATAAAATTGGATTAATGATAAATAATCATTTTTGATCACGCACCATCTTGAGTAACTTGATTTTAAATTATTGCAAATGTCTTCAAATTGCCTTCAAAAAATGTGCAGAACCATAAGATTGTGGAACCGTGACTGTTTTCACAAAAACACCCAAAACGTTTTAACGTGTGAAATATTAGTGTGTTTGCACTCAATAAACAGCTGAATTTGGAAGGTTCCTCAAAAACTTGCCAATGAGTATAGTTAATGGTAGCGGTGAGATTGCTGCCAGTGCAGGCTGGGTGGGTGGACTGATCCCCTCCTGCACTGTAGGGATTCCATGATCCTGTGAACTATTAACTTGTTCACAATTTACTTGTAATGTATCAGCTTTGCCGGGGGCTTCAACTTCTCTACTGTGTTCTTTCACTGTACTGTGTGCGAGTGTGTTTTCAGACTCTCTGATTTAATGTTGTGTGGAAGATAGCGATATTTTGTGCATGTTTCATGTTTCCTAGGGCTGTGATCAGTTTGGTGAGAGGGTCTCCCTTAGGAGCAAACTTCTCTTTGACCCAGGGAGAGCCAGAGATTTTGGTCTTTTGTCAAGTTGGAATGCATCCTGACATTGCCTGGCAGGTTGGGATGAAAACTTCTGATATATGAAGAGCTGTGTTTGTGTGTGCAATACAATTCATGAAAATTTGTATTGGCTGAGTTTTTTCCTGGCCTGTTTGACACAGGTGCAGTCCTATTATGGTCACTAACTCTTGCAATAGGGCCATGTGGGATCATATCAGGAAGATCTCAGGATGAGATCTTCACATCCCACCCCTGTGCCAATGTTGTAATCGCAGTGAGGGCATGAACGTGATTATCATCAATTTAAGTACATTTCTAGACCACTGCTACACAAATATCAAATATGGCTACCATTCTATCGTCTGCCCACACTTTTGCAAATCAGACCACAAGACTGCGCTTATGCTCCTGGCTTACAAGCAAAAACTGAAACGGGAGAATCCGTTAAAGAAAGTCATGCAATCTTGGTCTGAGAAAAAGTCAGTGGTCAGTCAATATTTAAAAACTCAGCGACTAACCTGAACAAATGCCACTACAGCAACTGACCTCATTAGTAAGTGTGTAGAAGACTGTGTGCTGAAGAAGTAAATCCATGCATATCCCAACCGGAAACCATGGATGAACAGGGATATCCATTGCCTGCTGAGGTCCAGGGCTGAGGCACTCTCAGGTGATCCTGACCTATAAAGGAAATCCAGAGATGAATTGGAGCTCCAACATGCCAAACGACAATCCTGGACCAAGCTAGAGTTCCAAGCTAGCCACGTGGACTCACACTGACTATGGCAAGGTCTGCAAGACATAACAGGCTACATGCTGAAGGCATGTAGGATCGCCAATACCAACGCACCCCTCCCGAATGAGCTTGATGCATTCTGTGCCTGTTTAGAGTAAGACAGCATGCTCTCTACCCCAGAATCCCTGGCTGAACTCGTATCCAAGGTCACCACTGCAGACATCAGAGGGTGGTGGGTGAGTGGAATCAGCTGCTGTCAGTGGTGGTGGAGGCAAATTCAATAGGGTCTTTTAAGAGACTTCTGGATGAGTACATGGGACTCAATAGGATTGTGGGGTATAGGTAGGCCTAGTAGGGAGGGAAATGATCAACGCAACTTGTGGGCTGAAGGGCCTGTTTGTACTGTAGTTTTTCTATGTTCAATGTTCTACATCAGATCAACGAAGACACAAGTCAATCAGTGGAAAGCAACTGGCCCAGGCGGGCTACCCGGACAAGCAATCAGAACCTGCACTGACCACCCGGTGGGGTTATTCGCAGACATCTTTAGCCTCTCCGAGGTCCCTTTCTACTTCAAGACAATCACCCCTGTACCAAAGGAAAACCAGGCAGTGTGCCCTAATGACTATTGTCCGCTGGCTCTGACATCCATCATTATAAAGTGTTTTGAAACATTAGTCATTGACACGAATCAATTCCAGCCTCCTCGATTGCCTGGATCCACTACAGTTTGCCTATCACCGCAACAGTTCCACAGCAGATGCCATTTCCTTGGCCTTATACTCAACCCTAGAACACCTGGATAACAAGGACATCTATGTCAGACTCCTTGATTACAGCTCAGCCTTCAACACTGTTATTCCTACAAAACTCATTTCCAAACTCCACGGCCTGGGGCTTGGCTCCCCTGTCTATGAATAGATCCTAGACTTCCTAATCCACAGGCCATAGTCAGTAAGGATGACACCACGTCCACAATCATCCTCAACACCAGTGCCCCACAAGGCTGAGTCCTCAACCCCTTACTATACTCCTTATACACCTATGCCTGTGTGGCCCAATTCCCCTCCAACTCGATTTTTTTCAAGTTTGCTGATGACACATTGTAGTGGCAGGTCTGATCTCAAACAATGATGAGATGGAGTACAGGAAGGCGACAGAGAATCTGGTGAACCGGTGCGACAGTAATAATCTCTCAATGTCAACAAAGTGAAGGAGATAGTCATTGAATTAAGGAAGTGTAGTGAAGGACATACCAATGGGGGTGAAGTGGAAATGGTCAAGAACTTCAAATTTCCAGGTGTTCAGATCACCAACAACCTGACCTAGTCCCTCCACTTCTACGCTATAGTTAAGAAAGCCCACCAACACCTCTACTTTCTCAGGAGCTCTAGAAATTTGGCATGCCTGCTATGACGCTCCAACTTTTACAGATGCACCATAGAAAGCATTCTTTCTGGTTGTACCATAGCTTGGTATGGTTCCTGCTCTGTCCAAGACCAGAAGCAACTACAAAGGGTCATGATAAAGCCCAGCCCATCTCACAAAGCAGCCTCCCATCCATTGACACTGACTACACTTACCGCTGCCTTGGAAAAGCTGTCAAAATAATCAAGGACCCCAGGTATCCTGGACATACTGTGTTCCAACTTCCATCAGGAGAAGATACAAAAATCTGAGGTCACATACCAACTGACTCAATAACAGCTTCTTTCCTGCTGCCGTCAGACTTTTGAGTGGACCTACCATGTATTAAGTTGAACTTTTTCAACCCCCCCAGCTATGACTGTAACACTACATTCTGCACCCTTTCCTTTCCTTTCCTTTCCTTCTCTATGTATGGTATGAACAGAGAAAATTACAACACAGGACAGGCCCTTCGGTCCTCCATGACTGCACCGACCATGCTGCCTGGTTAAACTAAGACCTCCTAGTCTTCGGGGGACCATATCCCTCTATTCCCATCCTTTTCATGTATTTGTCAAGATGTCCCTGAAAATATCGCATCTGTTTCCACAACCTGCCCTGACAGTGTGTTGTGTGCAAAAATTCTTGCCTCGTACATCTCCTTTAAACCTTGTCCCTTGCATCTTAAACCCATGCTCCCTGGTAATTGACTCTTCCATCCTGTGAGAAAGCTTCTGACTATCCACTCGGTCCATGCCTCTTGTAATCTTGTAGACTTCTATAAGGTCGCCCCTCAACCTTCATTTCTTCAACCTCTTTCCATAAGCTAATGCCCTCCATATCTCATGCATAGATCCCTGAAAGTTGGCACCCAGGTTGATAGGGTTGTTAAGAAGGCACACAGTGTGTGAGCTTTTATTGGTAGAAGGATTGAGTTTTGAAGTAGAGATGCTGTTGCTGGACTGGGGTAAACACAGTAAGAAGCCTGACAACACCAGGTTTAAGTCCAACCAGTTTATTTGATAGTAATCCCACAAGCTTTCAGAAATGGTGTTCTTTCATCAGCTGTGTGGAAGGTTCTCAGAGTTTTATACAGCTGCAACATGACATCATGAACCTTCCACACACCTGATGAAGGAACACTGTTTCCGAAAGCTTGTGGGATTACTATCAAATAAACTGGACTTAAACCTGGTGTTGTGAGACTTCTCACTGAGTTTTGAAGTCATGATGTCATGTTGCAGCTGTATAAAACTCTGCGTCCGCACTTGGAGTATTGCGTACAGTTCTGGTCGCCGCATTATAGGAAGGATGTGGAAGCATTGGAAAGGGTGCAGAGGAGGTTTACCAGGATGTTGCCTGGTATCGTGGGAAGGTCGTATGTTGAAAGGCTGAGTGAGTGACTTGAGGCTGTTTTTGTTGGAGAGAAGGTTAAGAGGTGATTTAATAGTGACGTACAAGATGATCAGAGGATTAGATAGGATGGACAGTGTGAACTTTTTTCCTCAGATGGTGACGGCTAGTACGAGGGGACATAGCTTTAAATTGAGGGGTGATAGATATAGGACAGATGTCAGAGGTAGGTTCTTTATTCAGAGCAGTAAGGTGTGGAATGTCCTTCCTGCAATAGTAATGGACTCGTCAACATTAAGGGCATTTAAAGGGTCGTCGGATAAGCATGTGGATGATATTGAAATATTGTGGGTTAGATGGGCTTTAGATTCATTTCACAGGTCGGTGCAACTTTGAGGCTGAAGGCTCTGTACTGCGCTGTTACGTTCTATGTTCTATACCAGGCAACATCCTGGTAAATCTTTTCTGTACCCTCTCCAAAGCCTCCACATCCTTCTGGTAGTGTGGCGATCAGAATTGAACACTATATTCCAAGTGCAGCCTAACTAAGATTCTATAAAGCTGCAACATGACTTGACAACTTTTAAACTCGATGTCTCGGCCAATGAAGGCAAGCATGCCTTATGCTGCCTTGACTACCTTCTCCACCTGCATTGCCACTGTGTGTACCTGTATACCTAGATCCCTCTGCCTATCAATGCTCTTCAGGGTTCTGCCATTTTACTAGTATATTTGCCATTATAGGGGCGGCACAGTGGTTAGCACTGCTGCCTCTCAGTGCCAGGGGCTCAGGTTCGATTCCCGGCTTGGGTCACTGACTGTGTGGAGCTTGCACATTCTCTCCAGGTGCTCTGGCTTCCTCCCGCAGTCCAAAGGTGTGCAGGTGAGCTAGATTGGCTGTACTAAATTGACCCTGAGTATCAGGGGGACTAGCTAGGGTAAATGTTAGGGGTTACGGGGATAGGACCTCGGTGGGATTGTGGTTGTTGCAGACTCAATGGGCTAAATGGCCTCCTTCTGCATTGTAGGATTCTATGATCTGTATTAGACCTTTCAAAATATATTACTTCACATTTGTCTGGATTAAACTCCATCTGCCATCTCTCTGGCCAAGTCTCCACCAATCTATGTCCTGCTGTATTTTCTGATGGACCTCATCGCAAGTCAGAATTCCACCAACCTTTTGTGTTGTCTGCAAACTTACTCATCAAACCAATTGTATTTTCTTCCAAATCATTTATGAACATTACAAACAGCAGAGGTCCCAGTACTGATCCCTGAGGTACGCTACTGATCACAGCCTCCATTCAGAAATTCACCCTCTGTCTTCTATGACCAACCCAGTTCTATATTCATCTTGCCAACTCACCTCTGATCCTGTGTGACTTCACCTTCTGTACCTTCGGTCAGCCGCGAGCGACCGTGAAAAGGCCTTACTGAAGTCCACGTAGACAACATCAAGTGCCCTACCCTCAATCATCTTTGTCACTTCCTCAAAAAACTCAGTCAAGACAGTGAGACAAGACCTCCCCTTCACAAAACCTTTGTCTGTATAGCATGCAAGAAACAATACTTTTCACGCGAGACTAATACATGTGACAAATAAATCAAATCATAAATTATGTAGCTCCATAAATTCTGGGTATGTCAGCTGACCATGTTGGGGGCGCGGAGGCTTATGTAATTCCAGGTGTTCAAGGACATGGCAGGGCAATGGCCTGGTACCCCCGCCCCCCATGGCATCCTGGATGTGCCAACCGGGACAGCAAGTGGGCAGTAATTGAGGGGAGTGGATGGAGAGGGAAAGATTGCTGGCAAAGATGGATGGGAGTGGGGGTGATGGACTTTGAGATCGGGCATCTTTTTAAAAAGATGCCTTTTCTGTGTAGCTGGCCTTGTCAGCTATATTGGGCCCCACCCCACCAGAATGGCAGTGCAAATTACACCCCCTCTGCTTTTTCTTTTGATGAAGTGTCACGAGATCTGAGTGACAACCTGGTTTTGCATCTGGGAAAAAAAAAACATTGGTTTTCAATCAGAAGCCGACAGTTTGGCATTTTTTAGTAAAACTCCGCCAATTACTTACTTTGGGACCTCTTTCAAGAAATGTGGGTGTCTGATACATTTAGCTGTGTCAAAGGAGTGGACTTCAGAAATTTCAGGTTTCCATATACTTAATGATAAAATGTAATACCTATTTACTGGAGGAAAGTCTTCAATTAATTAGATTCGAAACCTGGTTTAAAGGTCTACAAGATTGAGAGGCATGGACAGAGTGAATAGTCAGAAACTTTTTTCCAGGGTGAAAGAGTCAATTACTAGGGGCATTGGTTTAAGGTGCAAGGGGCAAGGTTTAAAGGAGACGTATGAGGCAAGATTTTTACACAGAGCGTGGTGGGTGTCTGGAACTCACAGTCGGGGGAGGTAATGGAAGCGTATACACTAGTGACTTTTAAGGGGCGTCTTGACAAGTACATGAATGAGATGGGAATAGAGGGATATGGTCCCTGGAAGGTTAGGAGGTTTTATTTCAGTCGAGCAGCATGGTTGGTGCTGGCTTGGAGGGCCGAAGGGCCTGTTCCTGTGCTGTAATTTTCTTTTTTCTTTGTTCTAAAACTGAAAGGATTGCTGCAACAATAAGTGGTGCAGAAAGTGCACTTTTATGACTAATGGTTGCTGGCCAACAGAAACGGATTTTATAATTGTTTGTATCTCATTATCTCAGTACTATATTGGTCAGGAACAGGACTCCATGGGGATTCTTCATTAGCACAAAGCTTAACTTAAGAGGATAATGATTCAAAACAACAAGCAGTAACATTTGGGCAACAATGAGTAAGTTTGAATGTCCAAAATTTCCTATCTCTTGCAAATCTGGAAACACCATGGAGGCCTGGAATATATTCATGAATTCGGTGAACGATGTGGCAAAAGTGTGAGTACTCTTCTGTAAAAATGCATGTTATGAGGTAATGCCACTTTCAATGTGCAGTTAGTATTTAATATTTAGAAATTGCTTTTAGAAAGGAATTTGAACTTTTATTTGGGTCATAAGGTTACTCACTGATGGTCTCTGCTTGGCTAATCTACATTTGGGGGATTTAAGCTACTGGGTTAACGTGCTTACTGCCCTCTGTGTCTGAGTCCACAGCTGGAGAACAAGCAATGGCCACCTTGTACTTGCGTCGTATTTTTAAGACAATTAAATGCTTCAAAGGAGCCTTTGTAAAGTAACATTTGACACTGGGGCCTGAACTTCGACTCTGCATCAGACTGCACAGAGCCAGGAGAATTCTCGTCACTGCAAATCCAACTCCTGCCTCAGGAGTTAAGATTTTTCCACCAGATGGCTGGGAGTCGGCTCACTTGTTCCCATTATGGGTTTGTGGGCAGCCAGAGAGGCTGCTGCGTGCCGAGCTGGACTGGGGCTAAGGTTCACCTCAGTGTTCAGGTACTTTGTCCCAGCTGATTAAAAAAAATAAGCAGCCCTCTAGCGATCATCCCTCTCTCACACACTCCTTATGCCCAACCCATGCCACCCCACACAGCTCCCATGGCTCCTCACATCCCCGTGCGAGTTTAGACCTTCTCCAGCCAGGTTTGATCTGTCCACATCGTATCTCCCACTCCCTCATTGTGAAGGTCGGGTCAGAAAGAAGGCAGGTTCACTTTAACATGTGCAGCTGCTTCTGTGAACCACAACTATCCAAAGTTTGAGCTGACCCATTCCCCTTGCTGACAGCTAGTTTCAGTGGCGGGTCCTCCAGATTTAGATCTCTGGTGCCATTTTTACAAAAAACAGAGAGCCTGTCTGTTTTGCAAAGTTTCAGTCCTGAACCATATATTACCCTTTATAAGACCCCATTATTATAACCATATATTATTATAAGACCCTAGTCAGACCCCACTTGGAGTACTGTGCGCAGTTCTGGTCACCTCATTACAAGAGGATGTGGAGGCTATTGAAAGGGTGCAGAGGAGATTTACAAGAATGTTGCCTGGATTGGGTGGCATGCCTTATTGAGGGAGCTCGGTCTTTTCTTCCTGGAGAGACGAAGGTTGAGAGGTGACCTGATAGAGGTTTATAAGATGTTGAGAAGTATAGATCGGGTGAATTCCCAGGGCTGAAATGGTCACTACGAGAGGACACAGGTTTAAGGTGCTGGGGAGTAGGTACAGAGGAGATGTCAGGGGTAAGTTTTTCACTCAGAGGGTGGTGGGTGAGTGGAATCGGCTGCCGTCGGTGGTGGTGGAGGCGAACTCGTTGGGGTCTTTTAACAGACTTCTGGATGAGTACATGGGATTTAATGGGATTGAGGGTTATAGATAGGCCTGGTAGGTAGGGATATGATCGGTGCAACTTGTGGGCTGAAGGGCCTGTTTGTGCTGAAGTGTTCTATGTTCTGTTAAGGTCAATGGCAAACGGCCTGGTCAAAAAGGTAGATTTTAAGCAGTGCCGTAAAGGCGGAAAGATAACTGCTAACTCACCGGGTTCAGTTCTTGACTTTGGTCACTGTCTGTGTGGAGTTTTTACGTTCTCCCCATGTCTGTGTGGGTTTCCTCTGGGTGCTCTAGTTTCCTCCCACAGTCTGAAAGATGTACTGGTGAGGTGCATTGACCCAAACAGCACCAGAGTGTGGCGACTAGGGGAATTTCACAGTAATTTAATTGTGGTGTTAATGTAAACCTTCCTCGTGACTAAAATAAATTTTACTTTTATTTGTTGAAGGCCGAGGGCTGCCAAATTCAGCCCAGGCAATTTCCACGCACTGTGTGCGAGGGGTCAAATCTGCTACCAATTTATATCCCATCTCTGATGATCAGGACACTGGAAGATTTGGGCAATAGGCTGTATGATTAGAAGTGCTGGCTTTGCTACCGGTGAATAAAATGTGACAGATGGCTATACTCTAATGGGCACACAATCTTAATGAATTGGCTTGTAACATGCAGCACTGTGTAAATTGCATGCAAGTGCATTGCCAACTCATTTAACATTATAGATATCTATAGAACTATAGAACCCTACAGTGCAGAAACAGGCCCTTCGGCCCATCGAGTCTGCACCGAACACAATCCCACCCAGACCCTATCCCCATATCCCTACACATTTACCTGCTAATCCCTCTAACCTACACATCCCAGGACACTAAGGGGCAATTTTTTTAGCATAGCCAATGAACCTAACCCGCACATCTTTGGACTGTGGGAGGAAACCGGAGCACCCGGAGAAAACCCACGCAGACACGAGGAGAATGTGCAAACTCCACACAGGCAGTGACCCGAGCCGGGAATCGAACCCAGGACCCTGGAGCTGTGAAGCAGCAGTGCTAACCACTGTGCTACCGTGCCGCCCCACCACTGTGCTACCGTGCTGTACCGTGTGACAAAATGACACAAACCTCATTTGATTCTTTATTGTTCCCTGGGTGTGCCTCACCCATACGCTGATGACTATTCCTCACCTGATGACAGATGTCTCTCAATCTGACTAAGCTGTACTTCCATTGCTGAGCAACCTGGGCAATGTCTTCTTGACAATATAAATATATATTTATGATGTGATATTTATTATATAAATATATATTTATGATGTGATATTTATTATATAAATATATATTTATGATATGATATTTATTATATAAATATATATTTATGATATATTTATTATATAAATATATATTTATGATATGATATTTATTATATAAATATATATTTATGATATAATATTTATTATATAAACATATATCATGTTGAGTAGGTCCTGATATTCACATCGGGATTCCCTTCCTGCCGATCCCACTGTTATTTGAGCTGCAGAGGCTGAACTGTCCATGTATCTGGACCTTGAGATTTTTCTGGTGAGAAGCTGCAGCTGGCAGTCCTTTGCAGTTGACATTCTGGCCTTGATCTGGTGGCATTCTGAGGGTGTTATGACATAATACGCAGGGTGTGCAGATAAAATATTTAAATGACCATGTTTTTATTTTTGTGCAAGCCCGGTCACACAGACATGATTTGTACGCCAGTGCCAAACTACCCACCTCATACACGTTCAAAATATACGCAGAACATTGTCATCGAAGGCTCATGATACGGCTATGTGGACAATGATCATTCTTATCTACAAAAGTTGAAATTTTAACCCATAACATCCTGAAGACAAAGTTCACTCAGGTGCTGATTACACATAGAACATAGAACATAGAACATTACAGCACAAACAGGCCCTTCGGCCCAAGTGTTGCGCCGATCGCATCAACACCTATCTATAACCCCCAATCCCATAAAACCCCATATACTCATCCAGAAGTCTTTTAAAAGACCCCAGCGAGTTCGCCTCCACCACCACCGACGGCAGCCGATTCCATTCACTCACCACCCTCTGAGTGAAAAACTTACCCCTAACATCACTTCTGTACTTTCCTCCCCGCACCTTAAACCTGTGTCCTCTCATAGCAACCATTTCAACCCGGGGAAATAGCCTCTGAGAATCCACCCTATCCATTCCTCTCAACATTTTATAAACCTCTATCAGGTCGCCTCTCAACCTTCGTCTCTCCAGGGAAAAGAGTCCCAGCTCCCTCAACCTAACTTTATAAGGCATGCCTCCCAGTCCAGGCAACATCCTTGTAAATCTCCTCTGTACCCTTTCAATAGCTTCTACGTCTTTCCTATAGTGAGGCGACCAGAACTGCGCACAGTACTCCAAATGAGGCCTGACAAGGGTCTGTTGCCGCATTACCTCCCGACTCCTAAACTCAATCCCTCGATTAATGAAGGCCAGTACACCATATGCCTTCTTGACTACCTCTTCCATCTGCGAGGCCGATTTAAGAGTCCTGTGGACCCGGACCCCAAGATCCTTCTGCTCTTCAACACTACTAAGACTCCTGCCCTTGATAGTGTACTCGTTCATCCCGTTGGTTCTGCCAAAATGGACGACTATGCATTTATCCACGTTGAAGTCCATCTGCCACTTCTCTGCACATTCCTGCATCCTATCTATGTCCTGCTGCAACTTTTGACATCCTTCCAGACCATCCACAACACCACCGACCTTCGTGTCATCAGCGAACTTACTTACCCATCCCTCCACTTCCTCATCCAGGTCATTTATGAAAATGACAAACAGCAAGGGTCCTAGAACAGATCCCTGGGGCACTCCACTGGTGACTGACCTCCATTCAGAAAAAGACCCATCCACAACCACTCTCTGCTTTCTGCAGGCAAGCCAGTTCTGAATCCACAAGGCCAAAGGCCCTTGGATCCCATGCCCTCTCACCTTCTCAAGAAGTCTTGCATAGGGGACCTTATCAAACGCCTTGCTGAAGTCCATGTACACTACGTCCACTTCGTCAATGTGTTCAGTCACATTATCGAAGAACTCAACTAGGCTTGTAAGGCACGACCTGCCCTTGACAAATCCATGCTGACTATTCCTGATTATGTCAAACCTCTCCCAATGCTCGTAGATCTTGTCCCTCAGAAGCCTCTCCATCAGCTTACCAACCACTGAGGTCAGACTCACCGGTCGGTAATTTCCCGGGCTATCTCTGTTCCCTTTCTTGAAAATAGGGACTACATCCGCAATCCTCCAATCTTCTGGAACCCCTCCCGTCTCCATTGACGACGCAAAGATCATCGCCAGGGGCTCTGCAATCACTTCCCTCGCCTTCCACCTGGTCCCGGCGACTTATCTATCTTGATAGAATTCAAAAGTTCTAACACATCCTCCACCTTAATATCCACAAACTCAATCTTTTCCATCTGCTGCAAATCCGTAGCAAAATCTCCCAGATCAGCTTCCACCGTGAATACTGAGGCAAAGTACTCATTAAGCACCTCTGCCATTTCTTCTGGTTCCACACAGACCTTTCCCCCTTCACCTTTTATAGATCCTATCCCTTCTCTTCTCATCCTTTTACCTTTCACATATTTATAGAAGGCCTTGGGATTCTCCTTAATCTTACCCGCCAAGGTCTTCTCATGACCCCTTCTGGCTCTCCTAATTTCCCTTTTAAGCTCATTTCTACAGTCCTTATATTCCTCAAGAGTATAAGGACTCCTAGTTCCCTGAATCTTTTGTACACCTTCCCTTTCCTCCTGACTAGGTTCACCACAGCCTTCGTGCACCACGGTTCCCGCGACCTACCAAAACCCCCTTGTCTCATCGGAACGTTATCATGCATAGCTCCAGACAAACATTCCTTGAATATCCGCCACCTTCCTTCGGTACTTTTCCCTAAGAAAGCCTCCTTCCAGTTTATTTGTCCAAGTAACTTCCTGACTTCTTCGTATCTCCCGTATATAGGCTTTTAATTTTCTTTAACTGGGAAACACTCTTGGTATCTAAACTAAAAATTGCAGATTTTCATCATCTAAATGCAGATTTTGCATATATTTGAATTGTATGTTGTATTTCAAAACATTATGTTGAAATGTAGATGTATGTCTGCCTTTCTTAAGATTATGTTGAAAGTTAACTTGAGCAAGGAGTAAGGAGGGCTATAAGGGATCATGAAATATCCTCGGCCAGCAGGATTAAGGAAAATCCAAGGCATTTTAGACATATATAAAGAGCAAGAGGGTGGCCAGGGAGAGGGTTGGCCCACTCAAGGACGAGGGAGGGAATCTAAGAGTGGAGCCAGAGGAAATAGGCGAGGTATTAATTGAATACTTTGCGTCAGTATTCACCATAGAGAAGGACTTGGTAGGTGATGAGTATGGGAAAGGGTGTGTAGATATGTTGAATCACGTTGAGATCAAAAAGGAGGTGGTATTGGGGTTCGTGAGAAACATTAAGTGGACAAATCGCCAGGGCCTGATGGGATATACCCCAGAATACTGAGAGAGGCAAGGGAAGAAATTGCTGGGGCCTTGAGAGAAATCTTTGTATCCTCAGTGGCTACAGGTGAGGTCCCAGAGGATTGGAAAACAGCCAATGTTGTCCCTTTAAGAAGGGTAGCAAGAATAATGCAAATAATTACAGGCCAGTGAGCCTTACATCAGTGGTAGGGAAATTATTGGAGAGGATTCTTCGAGACAGGATTTATTCCTACTTGGAAATAAGTGGATGTATTAGTGAGAGGCAACGAAGCTTTGTGAAGGGGAAATCGTGTCTTACTAACTTGATCAAATTTTTCGAGGAAGTGATGAAGATGATTGATGAGGGTATGGCAGTGGATATTGTCTACATGGACTTCAGTAATGCCTTTGACAAGGTCCCTATGGCAGACTGGGGCAGAAGGTGAAGTCACATGAGATTAGCGGTGAGTTGGTTACATGGAAACAAAACTGGCTTGCTCAAAGAAGTCAGAGGGTAACAGTGGAAGGGTGTGTTTCTGAATGGAGGGCTGTGACACGTGATGTTCCCCAGGGATCGGACCCTTGTGTTAGGACCCTTGCTGTTTGTAATATATATAAATGATTTGGAGGAAAGTGTAACTGGATTGATTAGTAAGTTTGCGGACGTTACATAGATTGGTGGATTTGCAGGTAGCAATGAGGACCATTAGGTAATACAGCAGGATATAGATCAGCAGGAGAATTGGGCAGAGAGGTGACAGATGGAGTTTAATCTGGACAAATGTGAGGTAATGCATTTTGGAAGGTCTAATACAAATAGGAAATGTACAGTAAATGGCAGAAACCTTAAGAATATTGATAGGCAAAGGGATCTGGGTGTACAGTTACACAGGTCACTGAAAGTGGCAACGCAGGTGGAGAAGGTAGTCAAGAAGACATACAGCATGCTTGCCTTCATTGGTTGGACCATTGAGTTTAAAAAATGGCAAGTCATGTTGCAGCTTTACAGAAGTGTAGTTAGGCCGCACTTGGAATATAGTGTTCAATTTTGGTCACCAAACTACCAGAAGGATATGGAGGCTTTGGAGAGGGTACAGAGGGCATTTACCAGGATGTTGCCTGGCATGGAGGGCATCAGCCATGAGGAGCGGTTGGAGAAACTTGATTTGTTCTCACTGGAATGACAGAGGTTGAGGGCTGACTTGATAAAGCCTACAAGATTGAGAGGCATAGCCAGAGTGGATAGTCAGGAGCTTTTTCCCAGGGTGGAAGAGTCAATTACTAGGGGGCACAGGTTTAAGGGGCAAGATTTAAAGGAGATGTATGAGGCAGAAGTTTTACACAGAGTAGTGGGTGCCTGGTACTCATTGCTGGGGGAGGTGGTGGAAGTGGATACAATATTACTTTTGAGGGGCATCTTGACACATACACGCATAGAATGGGAACAGAGAGATATGGTCTCCAGAAGGGTAGGGGGTTTTAGTTAAGTCGGACAGCATGGTCAGTGTAGGCTTGGAGGGCCTGTTCCTGTGCTTCTTTGTTCTAATAGATCAAGGCAAATAGATGTCATAAGAACATAAGAAATAGGAGCAGGAGTAGGCCATCTAGCCCTTCGAGCCTGCCCTGCCATTCAATAAGATCATGGCTGATCTGAAGTGGATCAATTCCACTTTCCTGCTCTCTCCCCATAACCCTTAATTCCCTTGTCTGTCAAAAACCTATCTACCCGTGACTTAAATATATTTAGCAAGGTAGCCTCCACCACTTCAACGGGCAAAGAATTCCAGAGATTCACCACCCTTTGAGTGAAGAAGTTCCTCCTCAACTCCGTTCTAAACTGTTCCCCCCTTATCTTGAGGCTGTGCCCTCTAGTCCTGCTATCCTTTCTAAGCGGGAAGAATCTCTCTAACTCTACCCTATCCATCCCCTTCATTATCTTATACGTCTCTATAAGATCTCCTCTCATCCTTCTAAACTTCAACGAGTACAGACCCAGTCTATTTAGTCTCTCTTCATAGTCCAACCCCCTCAACTCCGGTATCAGCCTAGTGAACCTCCTCTGCACTCCCTCCAAGGCCAAAATATCCTTGCGCAAGTGCGGCGACCAAAACTGCACACAGTACTCCAGCTGCAGCCTCACCAGTGCCCTGTACAGTTGCAGCAAGCCCTCCCTACTTTTATATTCTATCCCCCTCGCTATAAAGACCAACATCCCATTCGCCTTCTTGATCACCTGCTGCACCTGCAGACTGGGTTTTTGCGACTCGTGCACAAGGACCCCCAGGTCCCTCTGCACCGTAGCATGCTGCAGCTTTTCGCCCTTTAAATAGTAATCCCTCCTACTATTAGTTCTGCCAAAGTGGATAACCTCACACTTGCTAACATTATACTCCATCTGCCAGATCCTCGCCCACTTGCTCAGCCTATCCAGATCCCTCTGCAGACTTTCCACACCCTCCGTGCAATTTACTTTCCCACTCATCTTCATGTCATCAGCAAATTTCATCACCCTACATTCAGCCCCCTCCTCCAGATCATCTATATAAATGGATAAATAGCTGAGGCCCCAGCACCGATCCCTGCGACACTCCACTCGTCACCAACCGCCAATCAGAATAGCACCCATTGATACCAACCCTCTGCCTCCTATTAGACAGCCAATCCTCTATCCACGCTAACACCTTACCCCCAACTCCGTGCACCCTAACCTTCTGAAGCCTTTTGTGAGGCACCTTATCAAATGCCTTTTGAAAATTGAGAAACACCACATCCACCGGTTCCCCTCTGTCTATCGCACTAGTCACATCCTCATAGAAATCTAATAAATTTGTCACTTTAACTATAAAAACTTTATTGCCAATATAGTATTTATATACATTTACAACAAGGTATGACTAAATTGCAAGTGCGACTGCTCTTCTGGACTCCTAGTCTCCAACTGTCAGTCCTACAGTAGATAACATGCTAAAAATCTATCCCTTGGTATATTCATTAGTTGTTTTTTCCAGTTGGCGAACAGCTCCAGAGGGCGGTACTTCTATCTCCAAAAAGGGGCTGAATTTCCACTTGGCTTTTGTTGAGCTGCTTCAGGGTTTTATGGCTGTGGAGCCAGTTGGCATGGGACATGTAAACTCCATTCCAGCTTTACATCTGACAGAGACAGAGGGTGTGAGCCATCGGTCTCTGCCATATTATTCAGCAATATGTTATCTAAAATGGAATTATCCCTAATTTGCACTAATCCTTAAAACCTCAATCTCATTTTGAACTGTGTAGTTCTGAAAAGATTAATCAACCCATCATCATTTATCTGAGAGTCTAACTCAAAGCCTAACTTGCTAACTTTTGAGGCTAACTTTGCAGAGTGTAGAGGCTGGATCATTTATATTTGTGTCTTCTAAATCTCTGGGTGAAACTGCACTGCAGGTTGTATGTTTGACACCACATATCTACATCCATTTCCACTCCATGGATACTGAAACTATCAGCTTTGTGAATAGATGGGAATCGCAGGTTCCCTTCCCTGAAGTAGATCTGTAAGCATTCTGATCTTAATGACTATCAATTTTTCAGGAGATGTACTAAATTGATCAAATTTATTTCAAATTTAACATAGAACATAGAACATAGAACACTCCAGCACAAACAGGCCCTTTGGCCCACGAGTTGTGCCAATCACATCAACACCTATCTATAACCCCCAATCCCATAAAACCCCATATACTCATCCAGAAATTTTAAAAGACCCCAGTGGTTTCGCCTCCACCACCACTGAGGGCAGCCGATTCCACTCACTCACCACCCTCTGAATGAAAAACATCACTTCTGTACTTTCCTCCCCGCACCTTAAATCTGTGTCCTCTTGTAGCGACCATTTCAACCCGGGGAAATAGCCTCTGAGAATCCACCCTTTCCATTCCTCTCAACATTTTATAAACCTCTATCAGGTCACCTCTCAACTTCGTCTCTCCAGGGAAAAGAGACCCAGCTCCCTCAACCTACCTTCATAAGGCATGCCTCCCAGTCCAGGCAACATCCTTGTAAATCTCCTCTGTACCCTTTCAATAGCTTCTACGTCTTTCCTAAAGTGAGGCGACCAGAACTGCGCACAGTACTCCAAATGAGGCCTGACAAGGGTCTTATAAAGGTGCAGCATTACCTCCCAACTCCTAAACTCAATCCCTCGATTAATGAAGGCCAGTACACCATACGCCTTCTTGACCACCTCTTCCACCTGCGAGGCCGATTTAAGAGTCCTGTGAACCCGGACCCCAAGATCCTTCTGCTCTTCAACACTACTAAGACTCCTGCCCTTGATAGTGTACTCGTTCATCCCGTTGGTTCTGCCAAAATGGACGACTACGCATTTATCCGCATTGAAGTCCATCTGCCACTTCTCCGCCCAGTCCTGCATCCTATTTATGTCCTGCTGCAACTTTTGACATCCTTCCAGACCATCCACAACACCACCGACCTGCATGTCATCAGCGAACTTACTTACCCATCCCTCCACTTCCTCATCCAGGTCATTTATGAAAATGACAAACAGCAAGGGTCCTAGAACAGATCCCTGGGGCACTCCACTGGTGACTGACCTCCATTCAGAAAAAGCCCATCCACAACCACTCTCTGCCTTCTGCAGGCAAGCCAGTTCTGGATCCACAAGGCCAAAGGCCCTTGGATCCCATGCCCTCTCACCTTCTCAAGAAGTCTTGCAAACGCCTTAATCTTATCAAAAGCCTTGCTGAAGTCCATGTACACTACGTCCACGGCACTTCCTTCGTCAATGTGTTCAGTCACATTATCGAAGAACTCAACTAGGCTTGTAAGGCACGACCTGCCCTTGACAAATCCATGCTGACTATTCCTAATCATGTCAAACCTCTCCAAATGTTCGTAAATCTTGTCCCTCAGAAGCCTCTCCATCAGCTTACCAACCACTGAGGTCAGACTCACCGGTCGGTAATTTCCCGGGCTATCTCTGTTCCCTTTCTTGAAAATAGGGACTACATCTGCAATCCTCCAATCTTCTGGAACCTCTCCCGTCTCCATTGACGATGCAAAGATCATCGCCAGGGGCTCTGCAATCACTTCCCTCGCCTCCCACAGTATCCTGGGGTAGATCCCATCTGGTCCCCGCGACTTATCTATCTTGATAGAATTCAAAAGTTCCAACACATCCTCCACCTTAGTATCCACAAACTCAATCTTTTCCATCTGCTGCAAATCCGTAGCAAAATCTCCCAGATCAGCTTCCACCGTGAATACTGAGGCAAAGTACTCATTAAGCACCTCTGCCATTTCTTCTGGTTCCACACAGACCTTTCCCCCTTCACCTTTTATAGATCCTATCCCTTCTCTTCTCATCCTTTTACCTTTCACATATTTATAGAAGGCCTTGGGATTCTCCTTAATCTTACCCACCAAGGTCTTCTCATGACCCCTTCTGGCTCTCCTAATTTCCCTTTTAAGCTCCTTTCTACAGTCCTTATACTCCTCAAGACCCTTAACCTCTCCTAATTCCCTGAACCTTTTGTACACCTTCCCTTTCCTCCTGACTAGGTTCACCACAGCCTTCGTGCACCACGGTTCCCGCGACCTACCAAAACCCCCTTGTCTCAACGGAACGTTGTCATGCAGAGCTCCAGACAAACATTCCTTGAATATCTGACACCTTCCTTCGGTACTTTTCCCTAAGAACGCCTCCTTCCAGTTTATTTGTCCAAGTAACTTCCTGACTTCTTCGATTCTTCCCTTACTCCAGACAAACACCTTCCTAGCCTGCCTGATCCTATCTCGTTCCAATGCAATTGTGAAGGAGATAGAATTATGGTCACCATTTCCAAGATGCTCTCCTACCGAGAGATCCATCACCTGCCCTGGTTCATTCGCCAGTACCAGGTCAAGTACAGCCTCTCCCCTCGTAGGCTTGTCCACATACTGTGTCAGGAAACCTTCCTGAACACACCTAACAAACTCCTCCCCATCCAAACCCCTTACCCTAGGGATATTCCAGTCGATGTTTGGGAAATTGAAATCTCCCATCACGACAACTCTGTTATTAATACATTTCTCCAGAATCTGTTTCCCTATTTGCACTTCAACTTCCCTGTCCCTATTGGGCGGCCTATAGAATACACCCAGCAAAGTTTTCGACCCTTTGCTGTTTGTAACTTCCACCCACAGAGACTCTGTAGATAGTCCCTCCACGGCATCCTCTTTCTCTGCAGCCATGACACTGTCCCTGATCAACAGTGCCACTCCACCACCTCTTCTGCCATCCTCCCTGTCCTTCCTGAAGCATCTGAAACCTGGCACCTGAAGTACCCAGTCCTGTCCCTGAGACATCCAAGTCTCCGTAATGGCCACCACATCACAATCCCAAGCAGCAATCCACGCCCTAAGCTCATCTACCTTATTCACTACACTCCTTGCATTAAAATATATACACTTCAGCCCCTCAGTCTGGGCATTTCCCTTCTCCACCCTCTGTCTAACCTCCCTCCCATACTGCCTGCGGTCCTCCCCTACCTGGGAGCTAACCTCCTCCGTCCCAGTTTCCCCATCGCAATTCCCTCCCCCCATTCTTTCTAGTTTAAAGTCCCCCCGGTAGCCTTCGCCAGTCTTCCCGCCAAGATATTAGTCCCCCTGGGATTTAAATGCCACCCATCCTTGCTGTACAGTTCCCACCTACCCCTAAAGAGGTCCCAGTGATCCAGGAACCGAAATCCCTGCCCTCTACACCAGTCCCTCAGCCATGCATTCACCCTCCACCTCATTTCATTTCTTCCCTCATTCTCCCATGGCACAGGCAGCAATCCTTAGATTACTACCTTCGCTTTTCTCTTCCTCAGCTGCCTACCCAGTTCTCTATAGTCCCTTTTCACGAGTGCCTCCCTCTTCTTGCCTACGTCAGTAGTACCTATATGTACTACAACCTCTGGTTCCTCACCCTCCCCTTTCAGGATGTCTGAGACACGCCCAGAGACATCCCGAATCCCAGCCCCAGGGAGACAAACCACCATCCGCGACTCCCGTCTACGTCCACAAAAACGCCTGTCCGCCCCCTCACTGTTGGGTCCCCTATTAACACTACCTTTCTGCTCTCTTTTTTGATTTTTTGACTCACTGGCTCAGCTCCAGAGACCTGGCCACCGCTTCCTCCCTCAGATCAGCTGTCCCCCCCAGTAGTACTCAGGCCGGAGTACTTATTTTGAAGGGGGACATCCACCGGAGTGCTCTCCATCACCCGTGGTTTCCCCTTCCTAATAGTTACCCAAGTGCCCTCATCTCGTTGCCCTGGTGTGACTACTTGCTGGTAGCTCCTATCTATAACCTCCTCACTCTCCCCTCCGGTCTAATTTATAGTAGGTGGGAAAAAAAAACTTGACCCGAGTGCCCTCGCAACTACTTCCGGGGTCAAACCGGGGTCAAACTTAAAGCAAGCAAAAAAAACCCCCACTAAACTCACTAAAACAAAGTTAGTTTTTTAAAAGAAAGAAAAAGTCGCTGTACTTTTAAAAAGTCACTGTTACATGCACGGCACGGTAGCACAGTGGTTAGCACTGCTGCTTCACAGCTCCAGGGTCCTGGGTTCGATTCCCGGCTCGGGTCACTGCCTGTGTGGAGTTTGCACATTCTCCTCGTGTCTGCGTGGGTTTTCTCCGGGTGCTCCGGTTTCCTCCCACAGTCCAAAGATGTGCGGGTTAGGTTCATTGGCTATGCTAAAATTGCCCCTTAGTGTCCTGGGATGTGTAGGTTAGAGGGATTAGCAGGTAAATGTGTAGGGATATGGGGATAGGGTCTGGGTGGGATTGTGTTCGGTGCAGACTCGATGGGCCGAAGGGCCTGTTTCTGCACTGTAGGGTTCTATGTTCAACCTCTGATGCATTCAATACATGTTCCCATGTAACATGGGGAGGGAAATGTTGAGTTTGAAATATAAAGTCTTTCGAGCAGTCTGAACTTAAGTACGCTTGGCTAAGCCCAATAAGACTTTGCGGAAGGAGGTGAACCCAGTGAGTTAAAACATTGGGGGAAGGGAGAGCAGCTTCAGTGCCAGAAACGGCATGGAGAAAAGCAGAGAAGTGAGTTAAAACAGCAGGGGATAGGGGGGAAGGGAGCTGTGGGAGAGAAGCTCATCATAATTAGAGTGGAAAAACAAGGTGTGATATCACGGAAAATAAATTCATTAGTGGGTAAGTAACTGCTAATTTTAAAAGTTGCTTTCAGGTTAAAGGTAAATAGGAGAAATATTTTACCAGCATAAAACCCTACCAGCATAGAACCCTACGTGCAGAAACAGGCCCTTCGGCCCATCGAGTCTGCACCGAACACAATCCCACCCAGACCCTATCCCCATATCCCTACACATTTACCTGCTAATCCCTCTAACCTACACATCCCAGGACACTAAGGGGCAATTTTAGCATAGCCAATGAACCTAACCCGCACATCTTTGGACTGTGGGAGGAAACCGGAGCACCCGGAGAAAACCCACGCAGACACGAGGAGAATGTGCAAACTCCACACAGGCAGTGACCCGAGCCGGGAATCGAACCCAGGACCCTGGAGCTGTGAAGCAGCAGTGCTAACCACTGTGCTACCGTGCTGCCCAATACCGATTTGAAGAACTTTGTGGGGGGGTGGGGGAGGTGGTTGTGGGGGGGGGGGGGGGGTGGGTGGTGGGCCTGGGTAGCATTGCTGCCTCATAGTGCCAGGGACCCAGGTTTGATTCCTGGTCTGGATCACTGTCTGTATGGAGTCTGCACAGTCTCTCCGTGTCTGTGTGGATTTCCTCCAGGCATTCCAGTTTCCTCCCACAGTCCGAAAGATGTGCTGCTTGGGTGCATTGGCTGTGCTAAACTCTCCTCAGTGTACCTGAACAGGTGCTGGAGTGTGGCAACTAGGGGATATTCACAGCAACTTCATTGCACTGTTAATGTAAGCTCACTTGTGACATTAATGAATAAACTTTAAAAGTGCTTGGAAATTTTATAAATAAATAAAATTGAATGAAATAAAGTAGAGGTGTAGGGCCAGTTGATGTGTTGTACCTACACAATGTGGGAGCTCGTGGACCTCATTGTGGCTAATAGTGAATGCATCTGTTTCTTGAACTCTGGCTGCAGTCTGAGCTTCAGACACTGTGACACATCGGGAAGGGAAAGAAGTTCTTGGATTCTGTGTTTCAAGAGATGCTCACACCCTTAAATTAACTACTAAAAATTCAGTCCATGTTCAGAGACAGGAGAGTGTGTCAATGAGTGAGGTGGGTTGAGGAATCCAGGAGGTAGAGTTGTAGCAATCTCAGCCCTTGTCCTCATCTAACAGGTTTGAGGTTCCTGCTGCCAGTGTGGATGAGAGCAGGGACTGCAGAAAGGATGAGAAAACTAACCACAGAACCATCAATTCATAATGGGTGACCATCTGAACAAATACTTTGGATCTTTTTTCACTAAGGAGGACACAAATCTTCCAGAAATACTAGGGGACAGAAAGTCTAGCATGAAGAGGGAACTGAAGGTAATCCTTATTAGTCAGGAAATTTTATTGGTAAATTGCTGGTATTAAAACCTGATAAATCTCCAAGGCCTGATGCTCTGCATTCCAGAGTACTCAAGGAATTGGCCCTGGAAATAGTGGACACATTGGTGATCATTTTCTAGCATTCTGTAGACTCTGGAAGACTTCCAGTGGATTGGAGCTTAGCTAATGTAACCCACCTTTTTAAAAAGGAAGAAGGGGGAAAAATGGGGAATTAAAGACCAGTTAGCTTGAAATTAGTGGTGGCGAAAATGCAGGAGTCAATTATTAAGAATGTAATAACTGAGCATTTGTAAAGCGTGACAGGATCGGTCCAAGTCATCATGGATTCACTGAAGGGAAATGGTGCTTGACAAATCCTTGGAATTTTTTGAGGATGTGACCAGTAAAATGAACAAGGGTGAACCAGTGGATGTTGTGTATCTTGATAAGGCTTTTGACAAGATCCTACATCAGAGGTTAGTGAGTGAAATAAAGGTCATGGTATTTGGGGTAATGTATTGACATGGATAGAGAACTGGTTGGCATTCAGGACACAATAAGAAGTCTCACATTACCAGGTTAAAGTCCAACAGGTTTATTTGGTAGCAAACGCCACTAACTTTTGGAGTGTTGCTCCTTTGGAGTCTTTATGTGATCCGCAAACTTTACTAATCAAACCAGTTACGTTTTCCTCCAGATCATTTAGCAAAGGTCCCAGCACTGATCCATGAGGAATGCTACTTGTCAAACCCCTGTATTCAGAAAGCCCTCTATGCACCCTTCCACCGCTACCCTCTTTCTTCTATGACCAAGTCAGTTCTGTATCCATCTCGCCAGCTCACTTCTGATCCTGTATGACTTCACCTTCTGCACCAGTCTGCCATAAGGGACCTTGTCAAAGGCTTTACTGAAGTCCACGTAGACAACATCCATTATCCTACCCTCATTAATCATCTTTGTCACTTCCTCCTTTAAACCTTGCTTCTCATTCCTTACACCTATGCCCCTTAATAATTGACTCTTCCACCCTGGGAAAAAGCTTCTGACTATCCACTCTGTCCATGCCCCTCATAATCTTGTAGACTTCTTTCAGTTATCTATTATCAAGGAAGTAATAACAAGACTTTTGGAAAGTCAAATCGCAATCCATCAGAGTCAGCATAGTCATATGAAGGGTAAATTATGTTTGAGTAATTTGCTAAAGTTCTTCGAAGATGCAATAAGCAAAGTGAATAATGGGAATCCTGCCGTATATTTGGACTTCAGAAAGGTGTTTGATAAGACACCAGCACACAAGATATCACATGGGGTTAGAAGTAATTTATTAGCTTGGATAGAAGACTGACTGACTGACAAAATGTGGATGTGCCGGCGTTGGACTGGGGTAAACACAGTAAAAAGTCTGATAACACCAGGTTTTAGTCCAACCGATTTATTTGATAGTTTATTTGATACTATCAAATAAATCGGTTGGACTAAAACCTGGTGTTGTCAGACTTTTTACTGTGACTGACAAAAAGCAGAGAGCTGGGATAAATTGATCTTTTTCTGGTTGGCAAGATGTACCTAGTGGAGTGCTATAGGGCTCGGTCCTCAGGCCCCAACTATTTACAAACTATATCAATGACTTACATACAAAGATAGCAGGTACATTAGTAACATTTGCAGATGACACTAAAATAGGTAGGTAGTAAGTTGCAATAAGGAAATAAGAAATTTACAAATGGATACGGATAGGTTTAATGAGCAGACCAAAATGTGGCAGTTGGAGTTTAACATGGATAAGTGTGAGATTATCAATTTTGGTGAGGAAAAATAGAAAGGGAATTTATCATCTAAATCAAGAGTATCTTCAGGTGCTTCATTGTAGGGGGATCTGGTTGTATTTGAAGAATCACAAAAAATTATTTTACAGGTACAGCAGGTTATAAGGAAGGCAAATGGAATTTTTGCATTTATTGCTATAGGAATAGAGTAGAAAAGTAAGGAAGTATTGCTGCAAGACTGTAGGATATTAGTGAGACTGCACTTGGAATATTGTGTACAATTTTTGTCCCTTTACATAAGGAGAGATGTAGTGGCATTTGTGTGTCACTAGATTGATTCCAGAGATGAGGAGTTTGTCTAATGAAGAGAGATTGAGCAGTTTAAGCATATACTGTCTAGAATTAAAAGAGTAAGAGGAGATCTAAATGAGGTATATAAGGTGGTCAAGGGGATAGAACATAGAACATAGAACACTACAGCACAAACAGGCCCTTCAGCCCACGAGTTGCGCCGATCACATCAACACCTACCAACCTACAGACCTATCTATAACCCTCAATCTCATTAAACCCCATATACTCATCCAGAAGTCTTTTAAAAGACCCCAGCGAGTTCGCCTCCACCACCACTGACGGCAGCCGATTCCATTCACTCACCACCCTCTGAGTGAAAAACTTACCCCTAACATCACTTCTGAACTTCCCTCCCTGTACCTTAAATCTGTGTCCTCTCGTAGCAACCATTTCAACCCGGGGAAATAGCCTCTGAGAGTCCACCCTATCTATTCCTCTCAACATTTTGTAAACTTCTATCAGGTCGCCTCTCAACCTTCGTCTCTCCAGAGAAAAGAGTCCCAGCTTCCTCAACCTAACTTCATAAGGCATGCCTCCCAGTCCAGGCAACATCCTTGTAAATCTCCTCTGTACCCTCTCAATAGCTTCTACGTCTTTCCTATAGTGAGGCGACCAGAACTGCACACAATACTCTAAATGAGGCCTGACAAGGGTCTTATAAAGTTGCAGCATTACCTCCCGACTCCTAAACTCAATCCCTCGATTAATGAAGGCCAGTACACCATACGCCTTCTTGACCACCTCCTCCACCTGCGAGGCCGATTTAAGAGTCCTGTGGACCCGGACCCCCTAGATCCTTCTGCTCTTCAACACTACTCAGACTTCTGCCCTTGATAGTGTACTTGTTCATCCCGTTGGTTCTGCCAAAATGGACGACTACGCATTTATCCGCGTTGAAGTCCATCTGCCACTTCTCCGCCCAGTCCTGCATCCTATCTATGTCCTGCTGCAACCTTTGCCATCCTTCCAGACCATCCACAACACCACCGCCCTTAGTGTCATCAGCGAACTTGTGAAGTTGTGGATTGACAAAGTCGTAGAGAAGATGTTTTCTTTCTTGTGGGGCAATCTAGAATGAGACGTCATTGTTTTAGGACAGGGATGACAGACTCAAACAGATGAGGACAGGTTACTTCTCTCAAAGGGCCATAAATCTTTGGAATTCACTATCCCGGGGTGTGGTGGATACCAAGATATTGAGTAAATTTAAGGAGGTGATACTCAGATTTTTAATTCATAATGGGTTGTAGGGTTATAGAGAACAGGCAGAAAAGTGGAATTGTGGCCGAAGTGAGATTAGCCATGGGTCATATTGAACAGCAGAGCAGGCACAAGGGCCTGAATTGCCTCCTCCTAGTTCTTATGTTCTCATGTATTACCAGTCAGTCTCTGTATATACGTCTTCGGTTTCAGTCGTATATTTGGATATTCATATTCACCATGTATGATCAAGGTGACAGTGGCTTTATATATCACCCAAGGTGTCTGATTCCTGTTGAGAGCATTGGTGGTATATACGCTGACTAGCTCCTCAAAGCTTAATCTGGCAATGGTTGGCATTTTTCTCAAACTGAAATTTGATTTTATGCCATTTAAAACCTTGATCTTTTTCACTCATGCCAGTCACTACTTCTAGCTTCAGTAGTTATTGGAAGAGTAATTTGGATGTTGTGTGGGACTAGCCTATGGACTGAACTACTTTTCATGTCTTCAGTTGGTGTGTTTCTCCTCTGCAGAATTGTCTTGTATACATCTGTGCTTAATTTGCTTAATTTCTTGATGGTTTCTTTTGGTGATTTTTCACTGCCACCTTAGCCTTAGCTTGGTTCGTTTTACAAGCACTACACTGGCAGTTGTGGTCGTTAATTTAATTGCTCATGTTTGGCCAGTAGAGAGTGACTCTTGCCTTCCTCAGGTTCCATTTATTATTGGCTTGCATGTATGTGCTTTGGCACCACTCCTCGCATCTCCTGAGGTATAATGAATAGTTCGTTTGTATTGCATGCCATTATGAGCTGTCAGTACATCTCTGGGTATGCTCTCATGACCACATGTGCCTTGATGCTTTCAGACCACCTGTTCTTGCAGCATTTGGAGAGATGCATCTTGTTGGGAAGCTTGCGTGATTCATTCAAAACACTTATCTGACAAATTCAAAGCCTCTGCAAAATTGTTGACTTCTGGAGCGTGCGGAATTGAAATGAAGTACTTTGAATTTGAAAGACTTCACATTCTGCTTAACCTCCATCTTTCTTCAGAGGGAGTGCTGCTCCCAACAGCTTGCCAGTGTTTCCATTGCTTGTATGTTGTGTCCAGATGGTATCTCTGTCAAGAAAATAACATTCCTTGCAAACACTTTGGAACAGATTATAACGGTTTGAAGGAAATGCTTGTTGTCAGACTCCACTGTCACTTCTACTGTCCCATGCAATTATTGATTAAAATACTCACAAGCAAAGACAGGCACTCTTTCTCAATCTGTGGATATCTTTTTGGATTAGTCATGCGAAGGTACCTGATTATTGCTGCATTAAGGTTGCTCCAAGGCCTGCCTTGCTGGTGTCACATCACTGACATAACTTCATCACTGACATCATAATACTTCAGCTGTTGTTATTGTGAGCTATTTGATTTTAGTGAATGTGGTTTCTTGTTTTGTTCCTCAATAGCAAATCACATCCTTGATGATGAGTTGACAATGTTTCACACTCATCTTTCCCGACAAATTAGGCAAATGTTTTGCTAAGTAGTTCACAAATCCAACAAATTGTTGTACTGCTTTCACATCTGTTTTGGTTGCTGCATTGCTGCTACAACTCTCACCTTGTTAGGATCAGATGAAGACGTTTTACTGTCTACATGATCTATGATTTGACTTGAGACATTTTCGATTGCAACTTTTCCCTGTTCAGCTTCAGGTTCATCTGGCAAGCTCTCTCTTGCTGTTGTACTAGATTCCAGTCATTATCAGCTATGGCCTCTTCTATTGAGTCTCTACATTCATAGACTAGTAGATCATCCACCCTAGCTTGCACTCCGGAAAGATCTTATATTGTCTACACTCTTCTGGAGTTGTGGAAATGCCAAATGGCATGCATAACGATCTGTATCTCTTTCTGAATGGTGGTTAAAATGCAGTCAGAAAACTGCTGCTTCTGTCCAGCTTCACTTGCCAGTAACCATACTTTGCATCTAGACTTGGAAAGATCTTGGCTTCACAAGTTGTGGGAAAATTCCTTTGTTTGGCATGGGGTAGTGAGATGTCTTCTGTACTTTATTTAGATGCTTTGGGTCTCAGCTTTCCAGCTTGACTCACTACTACAATGCTGCTAATGCAGTTTGTAAGTTATAAGACTTTGTCGATTACTACCTTCTTTATCCGATCTTCTATCTTGCTTCTTAAGCTGGATTTCAACTGGAACTCTTGTCGATTGATGCTGAATTGGTTTTACAATCTCACCCTGAGATGATATTCACTTGGAAGACATCTGAGATTTGGCATCTGAATGTGTTATCCCATTCTCTTGAGATCCTTGGCCCTGTCGTGCACTGTCTCCAGGTAGCAGGGACACATTGCTGCTGCTGACTTCTTCAGCCTTTTCCAAGCATGCTTTCTTGGTTTGAAAGGCCCGCTTCTTCCTTCCATTTATGGGAGCGTTCACCTTACTTCAGCCCTTCAGATCCCACAGCCATATCTTGAGACAAAACTCCAAAACCTGGGGGTGGAGGGATGGGGAGAGCCAGGAGAGAGGAAGTGAACAGCCTTCGCAGGTTACTTCATTTCTGTAGTTACCGTCACCTCAATAATCCATGACCAGTTGAGCATTTCTGAGCCATGACAGGGTCTCCTTGAATTAGAACTAATTTATTTGGCAGATTTAGCATATCATGCAAACTGTTGTCTGTTTGATGAGAAACCCGGAAGCAGGATGCCAATCCTTTGCATCAGCAAAGCCCACTTCAACAGCAATCAGATTTCTAACTTGCTGCTAGTCCTGTCTTCCCGCCAATGATTAGTGCTTGCAAATTCTGCTCTGTCATCCTATGGACTATGTTTTACATATGCTGTTTGGAATCTTTCTGCCTGCTAATTGACTCCATAATGCTGTGTGCACTTTAAAAGTTGGTTGATAGGAATTCTGCACAAAGTCACAAGTACATGATAAGGAACGGTATAAAAGGCAAATGTTTCCTTAACTGTCTACCTTAAATGCAAAGGCAGTTGGGTTCAAGATCTACCCCAGGATTTGAGCACGTAATCTAGATTATTGATCTTGTACATTTCTGAAAGCGTGTTGTATTGTCCGATGTACTGTCTCTCAGGTGAGACATTAAACTGAGACTCATTATACCTATGTTGGTGGATGTTGGAAACGGGATATTTCTGGTATTGTCCTGTGTCATTGGTCAACATGTATTCCTCAAACAACACTGCCTGAAACAGTTTTTAATATAAGTTTTGTTTCATTGTTTGTGGGATCAAGTTTGGATCAGCAAATTCAAATTAATTTGAAATCAGTTAGCCAAAAACATTCATTTACGTAAAATAACTTATTTTCCGAATGCCCCAGAAAAAGTTTGCTTGCAATCAAAACAATTGCACTCAAACCTACCTAACTGGCTGCAAAATCCCCTGGAATGTTTCGAGAATGTGAAAGGTGTGGCGTAAAAGCAAGTCCTCTGCACAGGGGAAACCTGCTTTTCACACAGCTGGAAAGGTAGCTTTCGGTGCGAGTGCGTTTTGCGTCTGGCTTGAAAGAACATGGCCTTTGTATCTATGTACATTACTGCCCATTCCTTACCACCTTTTAAGTTTCCTTTATTATTACTACATTGTAATCCCATAGTTACTTGAACTTGCATTCCTCATTGACCTTTCCTATTTAATATGAGACTGCTTCTTTCTCTAGTGCAACCCATTGCTCACATTTGTTTATGTCCCTTATTTCTTGGTCATAAAGATTAATGGCTTTTACTGAAGCACTGCTTAAGTACAACACTGTGGCGAGTTTGTACTCATAAACCCTCAGATAACAAGTTGTTGAGCCACATGCTGAAAGGAGATAAGGAAATGGCACAAATTAAGTAGTTTGTGTTGATCTTGATTTGCAATGTTATATTGCCCCAGCACACACTATTCAAATGCATTCTTACTCAATTTGTGACTCTTATAACGTGGATAGCTTGAGCTAAAAGGAAAGTGGCTCCTATCACTTGTCATAAATGTTTATTCACAAGTTTACAAAAGCCATTGGTTCCGATCTTCCGTTTTAAACAAAGAACAACATTAAAAAAAAATTAGCATGTGACCCATGCAGGAATGTGCAGCTAGGGAATGTTTGATTTCTGGGAGCAAGATATAACAGTCAATCATACCTGTGCAGCAATGATCTTCCTAAGCCACAAGTTAAACATTTAACTGGATAAGTATCAAAATGAATCAGACTGTACATCGCACAATATTTGTGAAGTGAGGCTCAATTGAGATAATCCTGCTTTAAATACTAGATCCTGTGCAGGTCCTTATTTAAGAAAATTAGGGTTTAATGTATTGTGCTTAAAGTCTCTTGTATATTATTAAGAGAACCAGCGTCACATTGAATTTTATGTACATATCACACCGATACAAAGAAAAATTATTTCAGAATACGAAGATATGTCAAATTGAAATACAGAACTGTTTGAAACTGCCCCCATCTGAGCAAATATAAATTGATTTGAAATTAGTTAACCAAAAGTATTCATTGACATCAAATAACTTATTTTCCAAATGCTCCAGAAGAATTTTTTTTTTAAATTTATATGATCTGAAAATGATCCAAGTGTTCCATAAAATCAGATTTGTAGACTATTCCAATCCATTATGCAGATAAATGACCCCCCCAAGGACAATTTTCAGATCCCTAAATAATCTGACATTTTAATGCATCTTTAAGCATTAGAATATGAGTCGATTCTCCAAATAAATTTTAGAATTTCACTTCGGGAGACACCGGAAAGGCAGGCTGTAAGATTAATATTTTTGACTCTATTCCACAGGTGGAGGTCCACCTCGTGTCAAACGAGGAGCATTCACACGGCGGGTCGTGCCTGGGCTGCTCTTGGAAGTTCCAGGAGTGACCTAGTACTTCGTGTCGGTGTGTGTGCTTGATCCTGGACCGGTAGATGGGCGCTGCAACAGCTCAGTGACTGGCACTGCTGGCTGTGCAGGCACATGGATTTGGGCCTGTGTCTGTGGGAGTTTGCGCATTCTCCCTGTGGTTGCGTGGGTTTCCTCCGGGCGCTCCGGTTTCCTCCCACACCCCAAAGATGTGCTCTCAGGCTAATCGGTTTTTACCAAATTGACACTATTTCTTCCCTGAATCTGACTGAGTCGGGTTCCATTCATAGATATGCAGGGTAGAATAGGTGTAGGGTGATGTGGCGGCGCGGGCTCGTTGGGCCGAAGGGCCTGTTTCCCGTGCTGGATTGTTCTTTGTTCTTTGTTGTTCTTTGTTCTCAACAGAGATCCATTGCAATATAGGGAAAATTATTGGATTGTATTCAAATTCACTAAATGTTCATTGGATATCAGTATGCACTGTGTATTGCTGTCTGGTCCATTGGACAAAACCACGTCTGTATTTAGTACCGAACTGCTGAATCTCTGGGAATAATTTTTACCGGCAAGCCAGGGGGTCAGGTTGCCCTAGTTGTCAATGGCTGAAAAAGTGTTTGTCATTAGAGGGCCAAGCCTCCCTGAGTATATGTACCGTCTCTGCCTCCCTGAGTTTATGTACCGTCTCTGCCTCCCTGAGTATATGTACCGTCTCTGCCTCCCTGAGTATATGTACCGTCTCTGCCTCCCTGAGTATATGTACCGTCTCTGCCTCCCTGAGTATATGTACCGTCTCTGCCTTCCTGAGTTTATGTACCGTCTCTGCCTCCCTGAGTATATGTACCGTCTCTGCCTCCCTGAGTATATGTACCGTCTCTGCCTCCCTGAGTATATGTACCGTCTCTGCCTTCCTGAGTTTATGTACCGTCTCTGCCTCCCTGAGTATATGTACCGTCTCTGCCTCCCTGAGTTTATGTACCGTCTCTGTCTCCCTGAGTTTATGTACCGTCTCTGCCTCCCTGAGTTTATGTACCGTCTCTGCCTCCCTGAGTATATGTACCGTCTCTGCCTCCCTGAGTTTATGTACCGTCTCTGTCTCCCTGAGTTTATGTACCGTCTCTGCCTCCCTGAGTTTATGTACCGTCTCTGTCTCCCTGAGTTTATGTACCGTCTCTGCCTCCCTGAGTATATGTACCGTCTCTGTCTCCCTGAGTATATGTACCGTCTCTGAATCCCTGAGTATATGTACCGTCTCTGCCTCCCTGAGTATATGTACCGTCTCTGTCTCCCTGAGTTTATGTACCGTCTCTGCCTCCCTGAGTTTATGTACCGTCTCTGCCTCCCTGAGTATATGTACCGTCACTGCCTCCCTGAGTATATGTACCGTCTCTGCCTCCCTGAGTTTATGTACCGTCTCTGCCTCCCTGAGTTTATGTACCGTCTCTGCCTCCCTGAGTTTATGTACCGTCTCTGCCTCCCTGAGTATATGTACCGTCTCTGCCTCCCTGAGTATATGTACCGTCTCTGCCTCCCTGAGTATATGTACCGTCTCTGCCTCCCTGAGTTTATGTACCGTCTCTGCCTCCCTGAGTATATGTACCGTCTCTGCCTCCCTGAGTATATGTACCGTCTCTGCCTCCCTGAGTTTATGTACAGTCTCTGTCTCCCTGAGTTTATGTACCGTCTCTGCCTCCCTGAGTATATGTACCGTCTCTGCCTCCCTGAGTATATGTACCGTCTCTGCCTCCCTGAGTATATGTACCGTCTCTGCCTCGCTGAGTATATGTACCGTCTCTGCCTCCCTGAGTTTATGTACCGTCTCTGCCTCCCTGAGTATATGTACCGTCTCTGCCTCCCTGAGTATATGTACCGTCTCTGTCTCCCTGAGTTTATGTACCGTCTCTGCCTCCCTGAGTATATGTACCGTCTCTGTCTCCCTGAGTATATGTACCGTCTCTGCCTCCCTGAGTATATGTACCGTCTCTGTCTCCCTGAGTATATGTACCGTCTCTGTCTCCCTGAGTTTATGTACCGTCTCTGTCTCCCTGAGTTTATGTACCGTCTCTGCCTCCCTGAGTTTATGTACCGTCTCTGTCTCCCTGAGTATATGTACCGTCTCTGCCTCCCTGAGTATATGTACCGTCTCTGCCTCCCTGAGTATATGTGCTGTCTTATCCAGCAAGGAGAGAAGCTGAGAGCTAAGATCTTAGGAATGTTTTATGAGGAGAGGAAGGAAGGACAACATTTGTGGAGGATAACTTAGCACCACCTTATTGCCCATTTCCATTACTAAGCGTGTGTTGGCTGTTCAGATGAGATTCTGAAGTACCTGCAGAACAAGGAATGAGTTCAGCTGCAGGGTATCTTGGCCAAGGAGCACCCTGCAGAAAAATTCTGGAGATATCAAAGTAACAACTGAAAATATTATACCGCTCATTGTTCCTTCCCACGGAAGTATTGATCTTTTTTGCTGCAATGTCTTCAGGTTGGATGGACCACATTTTTTCTTCTGATTTCCTCGGTCACATCATGCCTCTTTGGTTGGAGATGTTACCCTTTTCCTAACAAGGGCAGCATGGTGGCACAGTGGTTAGCACTGCTGCCTCACAGTGCCAGGGACCTGGGTCCGATTCCCAGCTCGGGTCACTGTCTGTGTGAAATTTGCATGTTCTCCCCATATCTGCGTCGGTTTAACATAAGAACATAAGAACATAAGAAATAGGAGCAGGTGTAGGCCATCTAGCCCTTCGAACCTGCCCCACCATTCAATAAGGTCATGGCTGATCTGTCGTGGCTCAGTTCCACATTCCGGCCCTCTCCCCATAACCCTTAATTCCCTCTCTTATCAAAAACCCATCAACCCGCGTCTTAAAAATATTTAGCGAGGCAGCCTCCACCACTTCAACGGGCAGAGAATTCCACAGATTCACCACCCTTTGAGTGAAGAAGTTCCTCCTCAACTCTGTTCTAAACCGCCTCCCCTTTACCTTGAGGCTGTGCCCCCTAGTCCTACTGTCCTTTCTGAGCAGGAAGAACCTCTCCATTTTTTTTTGTTTTTTTTGTTTTTTTGTTTTTTTTCTCTTGGGTCCCTGACCCTATAAATTAGAGCAGAGGGGATACCCGATCCTCTACACTGGTAGAGAATCCCACCCTCCCACCTCCTCTAACCTTATTATAAGTGTGTGGGAAAGTTTTTTTTTCTTTTGTTTTTTTTCTGCTGGTAGTTGCTTCAGGGATGGCAGATCAGGCAGTAAGCTGCATCTCCTGTGGGATGTATGTGGTGAGGGACTCTAGTAGTGTTTCAGGTGATTTTACTTGTAAGAAGTGTGTTAGATTGCAGCTTCTGGAGGAGCGTGTAAAGGAGCTGGAGGTGGAATTAGAGGAACTCCGCATAATTCGGGAGGCGGAGGCGGACATCGATAGGAGTTATAAGGAAATAGTCACTCCTAGAAATGAGTCTTGGGTAAATGCCAGGAAGAGGGGAAAGAAGCAATTGGGGGGACAATCCCCTGGGGCTGTTCCCCTCCAAAATAGGTTTTCGGTCCTGGAGGCTACAGTTGAGGAGGAATCAACTGGGGATAGCCAAAGGGAGCAGGTCTCTGGAGGTGAGCCTAGTGTGAAAGCTCAGGTGGTTAGGGGATGTAAAAGATTGGGCCGAGTGATTGGGGACTCCACAGTTAGAGGGATGGATAGGAGAGTCGGAAATAATGGTAGGGACTCAGGGCTGGTGTGTTGCCTACTAGGGGCTGGGGTCCGGGATGTATCGGAAAGGGTATTCAGGACTCTTAGGGGAGAGGGAGATCAGCCCCAAGTTATAGTTCATGTGGGGACGCATGACATAGGGAGGTTAAGGGAAGGGGATATTAAGCAGAGATTTACGGAGTTGGGGTGGAAACTAAAGGCCAAGTCAGAAAGAGTGGTTATCTCCGGACTCTTGCCTGTGCCACGGGATAGTTTAGAGAGGAATAGAGAGAGGGAAAGTTTGAACTCGTGGCTGAGGGGATGGTGCAGGAGGGAGGGGTTCAGGTACTTGAGCAATTGGGGCTCGTTCTGGGGAAGGTGGGACCTCTATAAGAGTGATGGTCTGCACCTGAATCGGAGGGGAACCAATATCCTGGGGGGTAAATTTGCAAAGGCTACGCAGGGAGGTTTAAACTGATTCGGAGGGGGGGTGGGATCCTGAGTAGAGGGGGTGAAAGTGAGGGAGGCCTAGATGGGGACTGCAATGCACGGCATCGCGGGGGTGGGACAGAGCAGGGTTTGAAATGTGTATACTTTAATGCGAGGAGTATTCGCAATAAAGTGGATGAACTTGCAGCGTGGATCAGTACCTGGGACTTTGATGTTGTGGCCATTTCAGAGACATGGATAGAGCAGGGTCAGGAATGGTTGTTGCAGGTCCCGAGGTTCAAATGCTTTAGTCGGAGTAGAGAAGGAGGTAGAGGGGGGAGGAGTAGCATTATTAGTCAAGGACTGTATCACAGTGTCAGAGAGGAAGTTTGATGAGGACTTGTTTGATGAGGACTTGTCTGTTGAGGCAGTTTGGGCGGAGATTAGAAGTAGGAGAGGAGAGGAAACCCTGTTGGGAGTCTTTTATAGACCTCCTAAAAGTTCTAGAGAGGTTGAGGAAAGGATTACGGAGATGATCCTGGTTAGGAGTGAAAGTAAAGGGTAATTGTTATGGGGGACTTTAACTTTACTAATATTGATTGGAATTGCTATAGCTCTAGCTCGTTAGAGGGGTCAGTTTCTGTACAAAGCGTGCAGGAAGGTTTTTTGACTCAGTATGTAGATAGGCCAACTAGAGGTGAGGCTATATTGGATTTGGTGCTGGGAAATGAGCCAGACCAGGTGCTGGACTTGGAAGTTGGTGTGCATTTCGGTGATAGTGACCACAATTTGGTTCACCTTAGTGATGGAAAGAGATAGGCATGAACCTCGGGTCAGTAGTTTTAGCTGGGGGAAGGGTAATTATGAGGCTATTAGGAGAGAATTAGGAAGCATAGGTTGGACTAGGAGACTACAGGGACTGGGAACGTCCGAAATGTGGAGTTTTTTCAAGGAGCAGCTACTGCGAGTCCTTAATAGGTATGTCCCTGTCAGGCAAGGAGGAAATGGTAGAGCTAGGGAACCGTGGTGCACCAAAAAAGTTGTTTCGTTGGTAGAAAGAAAAAGGAGGCTTATGTTCGGATGAGACTTGAGGGCTCAGGTAGTGCACTAGAAAACATTAGATTGGCTAGGAGGGAGTTGAAGAGTGAGTTAAGAAGGGCTAAAAGAGGACATGAGAAGTCTTTGGCTGATAGGATTAAGGAGAATCCTAAGGCGTTCTATAGGTATGTCAAGAACAGAAGACTGGTTAGGGCAGGATTAGGGCCAGTTAGAGACAGCAGTGGGAAGTTATGTGTGGAACCGGAAGAGATTGGAGAGGCATTGAACCAATATTTCTCTTCGGTGTTCACGCAGAGGGACATGAATGCAGCTGAGGAGAACACTGGGTTGCAGGGGTGTAAACTAGACAGTATTGCAGTTGATAAGGGGGATGTGCTGGATATTCTTGAGGGTTTGAAAATAGATAAGTCCCCTGGTCCGGACGGGATTTACCCTAGGATTCTCTGGGAGGCAAGAGAAGTGATTGCAGAGCCTCTGGCTCTGATCTTCAGGTCGTCATTGGTCTCAGGTATAGTACCGGAAGATTGGAGGATAGCGAATGTTGTCCCATTGTTTAAGAAGGGGAACAGAGACTTCCCTGGGAATTATAGATCGGTGAGTCTTACTTCTGTTGTGGGCAAGGTTTTAGAAAAAATTATTAGGGATAGGATTTATAGTTATTTGGAGAGTAATGAATTGATTGGAGATAGTCAGCATGGTTTTGTAGCGGGTAGGTCGTGCCTTACTAACCTTATTGAGTTTTTTGAGAAAGTGACCAAAGAGGTGGATGGGGGGAAAGGCAGTTGACGTGGTATATGTGGATTTTAGTAAGGCGTTTGATAAGGTTCACCATGGTAGGCTTTTGCAGAAAATGCAGATGTATGGGATTGAGGGTAATCTAGGAAATTGGATCAGGAATTAGCTAGCAGATAGGAGACAGAGGATGGTGGTTGATGGTAAATATTCGTCATGGAGTTCGGTTACGAGTGGTGTGCCTCAGGGATCTGTTTTGGGGTCATTGCTGTTTGTAATTTTTATTAATGATCTGGATGAGGGTATAGTTGGGTGGATTAGTAAATTTGCTGATGACACCAAAGTCGGAGGTGTGGTAGATAGTGAGGAAGGCTGTCATAGTTTGCAGGGAGACATAGACAAGTTGCAGAGCTGGGCCGAGAGGTGGCGGATGGAGTTTAATGCGGAGAAGTGTGAGGTAATTCACTTTGGTAGGAGTAACAGATGTGTCGAGTATAGGGCTAACGGGAGGACTCTGAATAGTGTGGATGAACAGAGTGATCTAGGTGTATGTGTACATAGATCCCTGAAAGTAAGGAATCAAGTAGATAAGATTGTTAAGAAGGCATACGGTGTCTTGGCGTTTATTGGTAGGGGGATTGAATTTAGGAGTTGCAGCGTCATGTTGTAACTGTACACAACTCTGGTGCGGCCGCACTTGGAGTACTGTGTGCAGTTCTGGTCCCCAGATTATAGGAAGGATGTAGAGGCTTTGGAGAGGGTGCAGAGGAGGTTTACCAGGATGTTGCCTGGTATGGAGGGAGGCCCTATGAGGAGAGACTGAGAGATTTGAGGTTGTTTTCGCTAGAAAGAAGGCGGCTAAGAGGGGATCTTATTGAAACATATAAGATGATTAGTGGTTTAGATAGGGTGGATAGTGATAGCCTTTTTCCTCGGATGGAGAAAGCTAGCACGAGGGGGCATAGCTTTAAATTAAGGGGAGGTAGTTATAGGACGGATGTCAGGGGTAGGTTCTTTACCCAGAGGGTGGTGAGGGATTGGAATGCCCTGCCTGCTGCAGTTGTAAATGCGTCTAGTTTGGGGGTGTTTAAGAGATCCGTGGATAGGTTTATGGATGAAAAGGGATTGGTTTAGGTTAGAGGGTCATTGTTTTTTAACTGGTTGGCGCATTTATCGTGGGCCGAAGGGCCTGTTCTGCGCTGTAATGTTCTATGTTCTATGTTCTACCTCTATCTTATCCATCCCATTCATCATCTTATACGTCTCAATGAGATCTCCCCTCATTCTTCTAAACTCTAACGAGTACAAGCCTAGTTTATTCATCCTCTCCTCATAGCTCAACCCCCTCAACTCCGGCATCAGTCTAGTAAACCTTCTCTGCACTCCTCTGGGATCCCTGATTTCCTTCCACAGCCTGAAAGACGTGTTGTGGTGACTTGGGGAAGTTCACAGTAACTTCATTGCAGTGTTAATATAAGCCTTACTTGTGATAAATAAATAAAAATAAATCCCTGGAAAAGATAATCATTCACTTCAGTCCCTCAAATCCTGCAAAAGAACCTTCTGATAAGAGTCTCCTGTCTATTTCACTCTTTCCCTAGCATCAGGAATCCATATCCAGTTGAATCATTTTATTCCCTGTCTGGTCCCTATAATTGAAAACCCTTCTCTTGACAGATCCAGCGCCTGATCCTGCCTGCCCTTTCTGATTGGTCAGGAACTCAAAAGCGAGAGACTAATACCGTCCCTCAGTTAAAGAGTCATAAAATAAGCCTTTGGAGATTTGATCTGCTAGCTCTCCAGCTAATTCAGCAGGAACTTGAAAATTTTGCGCTATGTGTAATAGTTTTAAAGTTAATGCACGTAAGCCTGAAATTCTGATGGCTTGATTTAGGCCTATGCCTTGATTTAGGCCTATCCTATACCTTGATTTAGGCCTATAGCTTGTGGACCTATCAGGGCAAGGGTTTGAAATTTGAGATGAAGAAGATTTTGCAGGTTTAGAGTCGGACACCTTTCTCTTTCAGATCAGATGCCAAACTTTGTTCTCGTCTGCTTTTCCAGGTGGAATAAAAAATCCCGTGACATTACTTTGAGAAAGAGCTGAGGAATCATCCCTTTTGCCATCGGCAATATTTATCCCCTTAATAAAATAATTATCTACTCATTACCAAATTGCTGTTTATTGGAGTTTGTTGTGCACAAAATGCATGCTTTGCATTACGACAGTGAAATACTACTTTGGCTGTTAAGTGCTGAAGTTGTAAATGTTTCATGATTGCAAGTACTTCTCTCTTTTTCTCTACTTCTATATGATTGTGACTAATCAATTATCAATTGCACTCGGATGGCAATGAACCACCCAAGAACATACAGCTTCACCAGCGAGACTTCCAAGTTTTTCTGAAGGCCATTGGGGCATGATGGCAGTATTCTGGGTATGGTGCAGAATTATTACTTCTTTCACCCGTAAGGAGGTGACTATCTTGTTGGCAGCTCAATATTTTTAAAAGAAAACCTGGCACGAGGACAGAGAGCGTTCCAGTGGGAATTGGGACTTTGAATAAAAGTGGTGCAAGGCCAGAGTAAGAGTGTTCCAGAGAGTGTCAGGGATCTTAAAAAAAAAACTGGTGAGTGGACAGAGCTGGAATTAATGAATATTTCATTGTGTTTGCTAAGTTTCCAATTAAATAGTAAATAAATAATTCAAGGCACGGCAGGCTGCTGAAAGGAGGAAGTAAACCAACATAAGTAAAATTGCCTCGAGGCAGCTACAAGATCATGTGAAAACTGAGTAGGGTGGGAGTTTTCTGACAAATATACAAGATGCTGTTTTGTCCAATGTAACTGAGTGTTGAAGGTCATGGTATAGTGTAAACATACCAGCTGTTGAGGTGATGACGCCAATGATTATGAGATGATCTCAATTCATCTCTAGCACTCATGGAAAAAAACAGTTTTACTCATTTGGGACAGGATAAAATTACTTTTCATATGCTCCTGATTAACTTAGTATGGGGTGGATATTTCCTGAGGAGTGCAGTTGCCGTCTGAGTGGGGTGGGTACACATGAAGGAGAATTCAAAGCAGCACAACCTAAGCCAAGAAGGTATAAGAAAATGAAGTACACTTGATAAAGGCAAAATTGGTGTGGATGCTGGAATCTGAAACAAAAACAGAAAATGTAGACTCGAAACATTGGCTCTTTTCTCTCCCCACAGATGCTGCCAGACCTGCTGAGGTTTTCCAGCATTTTCTGTTCTTGTTGTAGTACTTTTGATGTCATTGTTTATGATTATCATTGTATGATTTATCATGGTTTTATGTTTATTGTACCATGATTTTTCTTTGCAATTGTTTGTTTCTTGAGCATTTATGTCCCACATACAGTTGCGATACCCATCAGCTGAGAAGTTTGCCCATCAATATCCCAAACATGTAAAGTTAAACCCCTATCAGTCTGTATAGAACATATGAACCAATCCCAGCAAGATACCCTCTGAGATACTGGACACTTTTAGTTATCAGACAGCTGCAAAATAAAACAATTAGAAGTGTTTTTATCAAAACAGATCTGCAAAAAGCAAATATTAGCAACATTAATAATTACTATGTGCATCTGCCAGACAGGCATAGGTTTGTGCTAGAGTTATATATAAGACTGTTATAGTTAACTGCAAGTAGCTTAACATAAGTTGCTCCTTTATTAGTACATTTGCATACTCCCTAATCAATAATCTTGTTCCCCTGTGTGAAACTGTACCTTGCAAAACAGATGCTGGATGAAAGGAAAGCTAAAGTACAAGTTACAGCAAATGCTAACCTGCAGATCATATATATTCAGTCATCTGTTTGGAGACAGCTAGTTTTTCCATATCCCTTACTCGACATCCAGCTAAGGGGAGATTGGATCAGGCAGAATGAAATGTGAGTTTGTTGACTTTTACTTTTGAGAATGTTAACCATATTTTGAGACTATTTAGTTTCAGCAAAATGGTGAAAATAACAAGTGCCTTCTTGCTCCCCAAATGAGACAGAACTTCCTTTTAATGTAGTATCTTTTATATCTTCAGGAAATCACAAAAGATTCTACAACTACTGAATTACTTTCGCGGTGCGGTTACTATTGTTATTTAGGCAAATGTAGTGGCTGATATCCACTAGGCAAGACCCCAGAAACAGCAGTGAGATGAATAACTTGAATAGTCTGAAAGACACGCTGGTTATGTGTATTGACCAGAACAGAGTGTGGTGACAAGGGCAGTTTTATGGTAACTTCATTGCAGTGTTAATGTAAGCCTTACTTGTGACTAATAAATAAAGTTTAACTTTTACTTTACTTCAACCCCTTTTTCTACATTGAGGGGAAAATGATGTGCAAGGCACCATGTAGCCAGTCGCAATCATCAGTTTCAGTGGGATCTTTTACAGCATCTGACCAAGTAGATGAGACCTCAGTTTAATATCTCAACCTAACGATGGCTCAGCTTTTTATCAAATCCGATGAGTGGGATTTTATGTCCTTGCTTGGGTGAGATAGTGAACTCCTGCCTGAGGCCAAGAGATTTCCATTTTGGAAACCTCACCCTGCCCCGAGAGATTATCAGCCAATGAGTATTTCTTTTCTATTCCTTTCTTCCATGTTTGCTTATCTAATTCCTTGTTAAATGCATCAATGTCATCCATCTAGTGTAATCCAAGTTCCATATTATGACCATTCTATGAGTAATGTGATAATTGACAACTATCCAATATTTTTAATTCATAGTTTTCACTCCTGAAAAGAACAGAATTAAGAACAAAAATAGGCAATTCAGCCCCTCAAGCCTGCTCCATAATTTATGATCATGGCTGATCTTGTCTTCACCTGAACTCCACTTTCCTGCTGATTCTCCATAACCCTTCAATCCATTACTGATTAAAAGTCTGTCAATCTCCTCAAATTTACTCAATTTCCTGGCATCCATCACACTCCAGGTTGGTGGATTCCACAGATTTATGTCCCTTTGAAAGAAGTAGTTCCTCCTCAAATCTGTTTTAAATCTGCTCCCCTATCCTAAAACAATGACCTCTTTTCCTAACTTGCCCCACGAGAGGAAGCATCCCCTCCATGACTACGTTGTCAAAACCTTTTATCATCTTGTATGTCTCAATTAGATCTCCACTCATTCTTCTAAACTCCAGATACTATCGGCCTAAACTCTTTAATCTCTCTTCATAAAACCAACGTTTTTAACAAACATTTCAATTCTATGTTCTCCACTATTAACTCCCCTCATCTCTGGAATCAATCTAGTGAACGCCCCCTGAACTGCCTCTATTGCCACTCTACCTTTCCTCAAATAAAGGGAGCAAAACTATACCCAGAACACCAGGCATGGTCTTGCTTGGTTGGAACAATATTTCCTTAATTTTATACTCTATCCCTTCAGCTATAAATTCCAAAATTTCATTTTCTTTCCTCATTACCTCCTGAACCAGAATATCAATTTTCTGCAACTCATGAATGAGGACACCCAGATCCCTCTGCACCAATGCACCTCAACGTTTCTCTCCATTTAGATAATAAGTTGCCTTTTCATTTTTCTGACCAAAATGGATAACCTCACACTTATCCACATTAAACTCCATCTGCCACATTTTGGCCCACTCACCTAACCTATTTGTAAATTTCTTATTTTCTCACTGCAACTTACTATCCCACCTATTTTAGTGTCATCTGCAAATTTTGGCTATAGTCCCTTCTAACCTTTTATCCAAGTCATTTATATACATTGTAAATAGTTGGGACCTGAGGACTGAACCCTGTGATACTCCACCAATTACATCTTGCCAAACTGAGAAGACCCATTTATCCTGATTCTCTGCCTTCTGTTAGTTAGCCAGTCCACTATCCAAGGTGATAAACTAGCCCTAACCCCATGTCAATTACTTTGTGTATTAATCTTTTGTGTGGCACTTCTATCAAATGCTTCTCTGAAGTCCAGATTTCTGACATCCACAGGATCCTCATTATCCACTTGGCTCGTTACATCTTTGACTAATTTGCTAGAGTTCTTCAAACATGATTTAATAGAACATAGAACATTACAGCGCAGAACAGGCCCTTCGGCCCACGATGTTGCGCCGACCAGTTTCAAAACAATGACCCACTAGCCTAAACCAATCCCTTTTCTTCCATAAACCTATCTACGGATCTCTTAAACCCCCCCAAACTAGGTGCATTTACAACTGCGGCAGGCAGGGCATTCCAATCCCTCACCACCCTCTGGGTAAAGAACCTACCCCTGACATCCGTCCTGTAGCTACCCCCCCTTAATTTAAAGCCATGCCCCCTCGTGCTAGCTTTCTCCATCCGAGGAAAAAGGCTATCACTGTCCACCCTATCTAAACCTCTAATCATCTTATATGTTTCAATAAGATCCCCTCTTAGCCGCCTTCTTTCCAACGAAAACAACCCCAAATCCCTCAGTCTCTCCTCATAGGACCTCCCCACCATACCAGACAACATCCTAGTAAACCTCCTCTGCACCCTCTCCAAAGCCTCCACATCCTTCCTGTAATGTGGGGACCAGAACTGCACACAGTACTCCAAGTGCGGCCGTTCCAGAGTAGTGTACAGTTGCAACATGACGCTGCGACTCCTAAATTCAATCCCCCTACCAATAAACGCCAAGACACCGTATGCCTTCTTAACAACCTTATCTACTTGACTCCCAACTTTCAGGGATCTATGAACACATACACCTAGATCCCTCTGCTCATCCACACTATTCAAAGTCCTCCTGTTAGCCCTATACTCGACACATCTGTTATTCCTACCAAAGTGAATTACCTCACACTTCTCCGCATTAAATTCCATCCGCCACCTCTCGGCCCAGCTCTGCAACCTATCTAAGTCTCCCTGCAGACAATGACACCCTTCCTCACAATCTACCACACCTCCGACTTTGGTTTCATCAGCAAATTTACTAATCCACCCAACTATACCCTCATCCAGATCATTAATAAAGATTACAAACAGCAATGGCCCCAAAACAGATTTACCCTTCATAAAATCATGCTGACTCTAATGGATTGCATTTTGACTTTCCAAATATCTTGTTATTACTTCTGAAACAGTAGATTATAACAAAGAGCAAAGAAATTTACAGCACAGGAACAGGCCCTTCTTCTCTCCAAGCCTGCACTGACCATGCTGCCTGACTGAATTAAAGCCCCCTGCTCTTTCAGGGATCATATTCTTCCATTGCCATTCTATTCATGTATTTGTCAAGATACCCCTTAAAAGTCATTCGTATCTGCTTCCACTACCTGCCCCGATTTCCCAACAACTGATGTTAAACTAATTGGTCTATAGTTTCCTCGTTTCTACCTGTCTCCCTCCCCCCCTTTTTGAATAATAGCATTACATTAGCATTTTTACAATCCACCAGAACTAGTCCTACATCCAGGGAATTTTGGAATATTGTACCTAATGGATCCATTATCCCTGCTGCCACTTCCTTTAATACCCTCGGCTGTAGGCTATCAGACCCTGGGAACATGTTTGCCTTCAATCCCAATAGTTTGTTGTGTACTCGTTCCCTGTTAGAGTCATCGAGTCACAGAGGTTTATGACATGGAAACAGGCCCTTCAACCCAACTTGTCCATGCTGTGCTTTTTTTTTAAACCTCCTAAGCTAATCCCAATTGCCCGTATTTAGCCCATACCCTTCTATACCCATTTTATCCACGTAACTATCTAAATGCTTTTTAAAAGACAAAATTGTATCCACCTCTACTACTACTACTGGCAACTTGTTCCAGCCACTCGCCACCCTCTGTGAATCAATTGCCCGTCAGGACATTTCTGTATCTCTCCCCTCTCATCTTAAACCTATGCCCGCTCGTTTTAGACTCCCCTACCTTTGGGAAAAGATAATGACTATCTAGCTGATTACGCTCCTCATTATTTTATAGATCTGTATAACATCACCTCTCAGCCTTCTTTGCACCAGAGAAAAAAGTCCCCATCTATCCAGCCTCTCCTTGTAACTCAAAGCATCAAGTCCCGGTAGCATCCTACTAAATCTTTTCTGCACTCTTTCTAATTTAATAATATCCTTTCTATAATAGGCTGACCAGAGCTGTGCGCAGTATTCTAAGTGTGGCCATACCAATGTCTTGTAGAACTTCAACAAGATGTCCCAACTCCTGTATTCAGTGTTCTAACCAATGAAACCCAGCATGCTGAATGCCTTCTTCACCACTCTGTCCACCCGTGACTCCACTTTCAAGGAGCTATGAATGTGTATCCCTAGATCTGTTTGTTCTGTAACTCTCCCCGACACACTACCATTAACGAGTAAGTCCTGCCTTGGTTCAATCTATCAAAGCGCACCACCTCGCATTTGTCTAAATTAAACTCCATCTGCCATTTGTCAGCCCACTGGCACAATTGATCAAGATCCTATTGCAATCCTAGATAACCTTCTTCACTGTCCACTATGCCATCAATCTTCGTATCATCTGCAAACTTACAACAATGCCTCCTAAATTCTCATCCAATTCCTGAATATAAATAATAAATAACAATGGAACAGCACCGATCCCTGAGGCACACTGCTGGTAACAGTTCTCTGGTTTGGGAAACAACCCTCTTGACTTGTCGCCAAGACAATTTTTATATCCAATTGCTACCTCACCCTGGATCCCATGAGATTTAACCTTGTGCAAAAACCTACCATGTGGTCCTTGTCAAAGGCCTTGCTAAAGTCCATGTAGACAACATCAACTGCACTGCCCTTAACTTCTTGGTTACCCCTTCAAAAAACTCAAATTTGAGAGACATGATTCTGCACTCAGAAAGCCATGCTGATATCCCAAATCAGTCCTTGCCCCTCTAAATGCCTGTAGATCCTGTCCCGCAAAATACTTTTTAATAATTTTCCCACCACAGATGTTAGACTCACCAGACAGTAGTTTCCAGGCTTTTCTCTGCAGCCATTCTTAAAGGCACACATTTGCTCCCCTCCAATCTTCAGGCTCCTCAGCTGTGGCTGTTGATGATTCAATTATCTCTGCTAGGGGACCCACAATTTCCTCCCTAGCCTCTCACAGTGTCCTGGGATACACTTCATCAGGTCCCAGACATTTATCTACCTTGATGTGCTTCAAGGCTTCCAGCACCACCTCCTTTGTAATGTGTACACTCCTCAGGACATCACTATTTATTTCCTCAAGTTCCCTATCATCCAGACCTTTCTTAGCATTAAATACCAATGAGAAATATTAATTTAGGATCTCGCTCATCTTTTGTGAATCCGCACATTGATGAGCTTGTTGATCCTTAAGGAGCCCTACTTTCTACCTCGTTACTCTTTTGCCCGATATGTATGTGGAGGAGCCACCAGCTCCCAGATCATACAGGTATAACACATCGCTTGACTCTCCATCCCTATTTCATTTAATTTAATTTATAATTTGGTTTTGTAAAATTTTCTGCTGCATTTTTAGCTTCTTGATCTGAAAAATGTTTCTCCTTATTACCGTTAATCCGAAAGCAATTTAGAATAGACAATTCAAATTATCAGTTACTTATCAGCCAATTAAAGTAGAAACATCTTTTCTACGTCTAATCTATCAAACCCTTTCATACTCTTAAAGACCTTTCCTAGAATACCCATTAATGTCTTTTTCTTAGAAGAGAACCAAAGCCTCTGACTCTTGCTTAATGGATATAAGCTCTCCTGGCATCGTCATTTAAATCTATTTTACACCTTCTTTGTATCATAGAATCAAAGAATCCCTGTGGTGCAGATAGAGGCCATTTGGCCCACCAAGTCTGCATTGAGTCTCCAACAGAGCATCCCACCTGGGTCCTATTCCCCACATTAATCCCTCTAACCTACACATCTTGGGACACTAAGGGGCAATTTAGCATGGCAGTGCTGAACCTGCATATTTTTGGACTAATAGAACATAGAACATTACAACGCAGAACAGGTCCTTCGGCCCACGATGTTGCGCCGACCAGTTACAAAGCAATCACCCTCTAACCTAAACCACTCCCTTTCCATCCATAAACCTATCCACGGATCTCTTAAACCCCCCCAAACTAGGCGCATTTACATCTGCAGCAGGCAGGGCATTCCAATCCCTCACCACCCTCTGGGTAAAGAACCTACCCCTGACATCCGTCCTATAACTACCACCCCTTAATTTAAAGCTATGCCCCCTCGTGGAACCAGAGCATCTGGAGGAAACTACTCAGACATGGAGAGAGCGTGCAAGCCCCACGTCATCACCCAAGGCTGGAATTGAACTTGGGTCCCCGTAGCTGTTTGTGCCGCAATGCTCTATAGAGACTCTTCTTGTCTCTATATCCTAATAGATATGGTGGATGTGAGAAAGAAATACCTTGGATTACAGCTTCCAATTCTGGCAAAATTCTATGAAGTGATTTTCTTTCCCCACGTTTTTGTTCAAAGTCATTTGAATATCATTAAGTGTAAAATCTACTGAAAACAATCAGTCAGCATTTTAAAACGTATTGTTGGATACAAGCATCTTGTTTTAAAATTTTCCTCCATAATTTAGAAGTGGTAGTTTCATGAAAATAAGTTTATGACAAAAACTAAGCAATTTTTACCAGTGTCAGTCTGCCACCTCCCGTGACTGATTCAGTTTTAAATTGCTGATTCATTCTGTGACACAGGGCCCGATTTTACCATTGCCTCGTGACTGAAAACAGGCACAAAAACTTGGTAAAGTTGAGCGGGAGGTGATTGTGCCTGTGTCCCCGCCGCTGCCCACTTTACCTAGGCCTGAAAATGGCTGTCATCTGAATCAGGCCTGAAACAGGTACAACGGCAATTTAAATGCATTTGCATGAATTTAAGTTGAATTATTGGGCTGCCCACCCGGCATTTTCCCTTTTTACCATCGCGTTCGTGCACCCAGATTCGATGCGAAACAGACATGCTCGACACAGGCCTCTTTTGGACGCTCCAGCTTCTGAAGAGAGAAGTTCAAAGCTTCCAACGACACTCTGACTCAAACCGAGGAGGGGGGGGGGGGAGGGAAGGCCTGATCGTTCTCTGGTGTGGGGGTGGGTCTGATGGATCTCTGGTGTGGGGGTGGGTCCGATGGATCTCTGGTGTGGGGGTGGATCCGATGGGTCTCTGGTGTGGTGGTGGGTCTGATGGATCTCTGGTGTGGGGGTGGGTCCGATGGATCTCTGGTGTGGGGGCGGGGCTGATGGATCTCTGGTGCGGGGGCGGGTCCGATGGATCTCTGGTGTGGGGGTGGATCCGATGGGTCTCTGGTGTGGTGGTGGGTCTGATGGATCTCTGGTGTGGGGGTGGGTCTGATGGATCTCTGGTGTGGGGGTGGGTCTGATGGATCTCTGGTGTGGGGGTGGGTCTGATGGATCTCTGGTGTGGGGGTGGGTCTGATGGATCTCTGGTGTGGGGGTGGGTCTGATGGATCTCTGGTGTGGGGGTGGATCCGATGGGTCTCTGGTGTGGTGGTGGGTCCGATGGATCTCTGATGTGGGGGTGGGTCTGATGGATCTCTGGTGTGGGGGTGGATCCGATGGGTCTCTGGTGTGGTGGTGGGTCCGATGGATCTCTGGTGTGGGGGTGGGTCCGATGGGTCTCTGGTGTGGGGGTGGGTCTGATGGATCTCTGGTGTGGGGGTGGGTCTGATGGATTTCTGGTGTGGGGGTGGGTCTGATGGGTCTCTGGTGTGGGGGTAGGGGGCAAGTGGGGGACCACTGTCGCTCCTCTGGGCGATGAGTAGGAGAAAGGGGGAAGATGGTCACGATCAGTTTGGGTGGGAGGCGTGGACAAGGGGGAGGGACAGTTATGTTGAGGGGGTGGGGTGATATCTGTGGGGGCCATTGCTCCCGGGCCGCTTTATCCGTATTTTTGCAGCCAGAGTGTGATGTGACAGGGGAGCGTTTTTCAAATTTTTTTTCACTGCACACGCACAGTCAGAACCGCGACATTTTGGGCATGATAAGCCCCGCCCACAGCACAATTCTGACTCGCAGTTTCAGTGCGTAGTTTTCCAAATCAGATCCGAATTGCACCTAAATTCAGCACTTAGAGTGAAATTGGGCCCCGAGTCAATTTTATGGGATTCCAGCTGAATGTTGTTAAAACCAATGCAATGATAAAGATCCTGAGATTATTTTTGTGTGGAGGTTAAATTTATTTTAGTCAAATGGTGCTGGAAAACATTATTGCAATCAAATGAAAACCCAACGCCTCAACAATTAACAGCTCCTATGAAGTGCTTCTTTTTTCTCACATTGACGTTTTTTATTTGACCAACTTAGTAAGACTTATGACATTCATCAAAAAAATGGCAAGTGTCACGTTCTGGCTGAAAGCTCACATGGTTCTCATGTTTCCCTGAGCTGAGCGGGCCACTGTGCATGTGCTGACCCCTCAACGTCTTCCTGTGCATGTGCTGACCCCTCAACGTCTTCCTGTGCATGTGCTGACCCCTCAACGTCTTCCTGTGCATGTGCTGACCTCTCAACTTCTTCCTGTGCATGCGCTGACCTCTCAACTTCTTCCTGTGCATGTGCTGACCTCTCAACTTCTTCCTGTGCATGTGCTGACCCCTCAACTTCTTCCTGTGCATGTGCTGACCCCTCAACTTCTTCCTGTGCATGTGCTGACCTCTCAACTTCTTCCTGTGCATGTGCTGACCTCTCAACTTCTTCCTGTGCATGTGCTGACCTCTCAACTTCTTCCTGTGCATGTGCTGACCTCTCAACTTCTTCCTGTGCATGTGCTGACCCCTCAACTTCTTCCTGTGCATGTGCTGACCCCTCAACTTCTTCCCGATGGCCAGCCCCAGTCACCCTCCACCCTCTCCCCCCTCCCACCAATTGCTATGCAGAGAGCACTGCAGCCCCCTCTTTCCCCTCCACCACCACCAATTAGCCTATCCCTGGTCTAGCCCTGCCTCCCAGAAGGCCCCCCCCCTCCAGCCCCACCCCTTGGCGCTGCCAGGTGGGCAGTGCCAGGATTCCAGGCTGGCATTGCCCAAGGGGCACCACCTTGCCCCCAACCTCCTGGAGTGGCTTGAATAGCCTCTGTCCCCAGCAGCGAGGCTATCACCCTGGGGAACAGCTTTAATCCCCAGGCAACACTACCCCGGGCTTCCTAATGAGATTTAAATGTCAGTTTCATTATGGTAGTCAGCCTCGTGCTGTTTCCTGGCGTTCGGGCTGATAATGCCCTAAATTTGGCCGGGGAAAGTTGTGACTAGTTGGGTGCTGGTTCTGATTCTGGTTTCAGCCCTCCCACCAGTATTCCCTGGTCCACTGCGTTACTTGGGCAGTGATGATGTGGAGATGCCGGCGTTGGACTGGGGTAAACACAGAAAGAAGTCTCAAGTCCAATAGGTTTATTTGATAGTAAACCCACTAGCTTTCGGGGTTTGCCCCTTCATCAGGTGAGTCAAGCTTCTGACTATCCACTCTGTCCATGCCCTTCCTAATCTTGTAAATTTCTATCAGGTCACCCCTCAACCTCTGTCATTCTAGTGAAAACAAACCAAGATTTCCAATCTCTTGTCATATCTAATGCCCTCCATACCAGGCAACATCCTGGTAAGTCTTTTCTGTACCCTCTTCAAAGCCTCCATATCCTTCTGGCAGTATGGTGACCAGAATTGAACACTATATTCTAATTCGGGCCGAACTAAAGTTCTATAAAGCTGCAACATGACTTGCCAATTTTTAAATTCAGTGCCCTGACTGATGAAGGCAAGCATGCCATATGCCTTCTTGACTACCTTCTGCACCTGTATTGTCAGTTTCAGTGACCTGTATACCAGTCCACCCAGGTCCCTTTACCTAACAATACTCTTAAGGGTTCTGCCATTTACCGTATATTTCCTCTTTATATTAGACCTTCCAAAATGCATTACATCACATTTGTCCAGATTAAACTCCATGTGCCACGTCTCCACCCAGTTCTCCAACTGATCTATACCCTCTGATGGTCCTCATCGCTATCTGCAAACCCACCAACCTTTGTGTCGTCTACAAACTTACTAATTAATCCAGTTACATTTTCCTCCAAATCATTTATATATATTACAAACAGCAAAGGTCCCAGCACTGATCCCTGAGGAACGCCACTTGTCACAGCCCTCCATACAGAAACTCATCCTTCCATACAGAAACTCATCCTTCCACTGTTACCCTGTCTTCTATGACCAAGCCAGTTTTGTATACACGTTGCCAGCTCATCTCTGATCCCATGTGACTTCACTTTCTGCACCCGTCTGCCATGAGGGACCTTGTCAAAAGTTGTACTGAAGTCCATGTAGATAACATCCACTGCCCTACCCTCATCAATCATCTTTGTCACTTCCTCGAAAAGCTCAATTAAGTTAGTGAGACAAGACCTCTCCTTCACAAAACCATGTTGCCTCTCACTTATTTCCAAGTGGGAATAATTCCTGTCTCAAAGAATCTTCTCCAACAATTTCCCTACCACTAATGTAAGGCTCTCCGGCCTATAATTATGTGGATTATTCTTGCTACCCTTCTTAAACAAAGGAACAACACTGGCTATTTTCCAATCCTTTTGGACCTTCCCTGTAGCCAGTGAGGATACAAAGATTTCTCTCAAGGCCCCAGCAATTTTCTCCCCTGCCTCCCTCAGTATTCAGGGGTATATCCCATCAGGCTCTAGGGACTTGTCTGCCTTAATGTTTCTCAAGAACCTCAATACCACCTCTTTGATCTCAACGTGACTCAAACTATCAACACAACCTTTCCCACACTCATCATCCAAATCCTTTTCTTTGGTGAATACTGACAAAAATATTCATTTAACACCTCATCCATTTCCTTTGGCTCCACACATAGATTCCCTCCCTCGTCTTTGAGTAGACCAACCCTCTTCCTGGCTACCCCCTTGCTCTTTATATATGTATAAAAAGTCATGGGATTTTCCTTAATCTTGTTGGGCAAGGCTTTTTCGTGACCTCTTTTAGCCCTCCTTACTCTTTGATTAAGTTTCTTTCTACTTTGCCCCTCGCACTTACTGCACAGATAGGTGTAAATGGGTATGATATAATTGGGATTACGGAGACATGGCTGCAGGGTGACCAGGGATGGGAACTGAGTGTCCCAGGATATTCGGTATTTAGGAAGGACAGGCATAAAGGCACAGGTGGTGGAATGGCTGATTAACTTTGGCGGATAGGATCAAGGAAAATCCTAAAGCTTTCTTTAGGTATGTCAAGAATAAAAGATTGGTTGGGGCAAGATTAGGGCCAACCAGAGACAGCAGTGGGAAGTTGTGCGTGGAGTCTGAAGAGATAGGAGAGGCACTGAATGAGTATTTTTTGTCAGTATTCAAGCAGGAAAAAGTCAGTGTGGTCGAGGAGAATACTGCGATACCAGGTAGTAGACTAGATGAGATTGAGGGACATAAGGTGTTAGCAATTCTTGAGAGTAAGAAAATAGATAAGTCCCCTGGGCCAGATGGGATTTACCCTAGGATTCTCTGAGAGGCTAGGGAGGAGATTGCAGAGCCTTTGGCTTTGATCTTCATGTGTTCATTGGCTACAGGTATAGTGCCGGAGGACTGGAGAAAACAAATGTTGTCCTCTTGTTCAAGAAGGGCATTAGAGACCATCCTGGGAATTATAGACCGGTGAGTCTTACTTCTGTTGTGGGCAAAGTTTTGGAAAGAATTATAAGGGATAGAATTTATAATCATCTAGAGGGAAATAAATTGATTAGGGATAGTCAACACGGTTTTATGAAGGGTGGGTCATGCCTCACAAACCTTATTGAGTTTTTTGAAAAGGTGACCAAAGAGGTGGATAAGGGTAAGGCAGTTGACATGGTGTATATGGATTTTAGCAAAGCATTTGATGAGGTTCCCCATGGTAGGCTACTGCAAAAAATGCAGATGCATGGGTTTGAGTGTGATTTAGCAGTTTGGATCAGGCATTGGCTAGCTGATAGAAGTCATGATGTGGGTATGCCGGCGTTGGACTGGCGTAAACACAGTAAAAAGTCTGACAACACCAGGTTTTAGTCCAACCGATTTATTTGATAATATTCTCACAAGCTTTCGAGGGGACTGCCTCTTTGTCAAGTGAATGGAGAGTTCTGCTACCCTTCACTCTCCATTCACTTGACAAAGAGGCAGTCCCCTCGAAAGCTTGTGAGAATATTATCAAATAAATCGGTTGGACTAAAACCTGGTGTTGTCAGACCTTTTAGCTGATAGAAGACAGAGGGTGGTGGTTGATGGGAAATATTCAGCTTGGAGTTCAAATACAAAAGGATCTGTTTTGGGGCCACTGCTGTTTGTCATTTTTATAAATGACCTTGATGAGGGTGTAGAAGGATGGATTAGTAAATTTGCTGACGACACCAAAGTTGGAGGAGTTGTAGACAGTGAGGATGGATGTTACAGTTTGCAGAGGGACATAGATAAGCTGCAGAGCTCGGCCGAGAGGTGGCAAATACAGTTTAATATGGAAAAGTGTGAGGTGATTCACTTTGGTAAGAGTAACAGGAGTACAGAATATAGGGCTAATGGAAGGACTGTTAGTAGTGTTGACGAGCAGAGAGATGTCGGGGTACATGTGCATAGCTCCCTGAAAGTTGGCACCCAGGTTGATAAGGCTGTTAAGAAGGCGTACGGTGTGTTAGCTTTTATTGGTAGAGGGATTGAATTTCAGAGCCGTGAGGTCATGTTACAACTGTACAAAACTCTGGTGCGGCGAAAGAGGTGGAAGCATTGGAAAGGGTGTAAAGGAGGTTTACCAGGATGTTGCCTGGTATGGTGGGAAGATCTTATGAGGGACTTATGAGGGTTGAGGGACTTGAGGTTGTTTTCATTAGAAAGAAGAAGGTTACGAGATGACCTAATTGAGGCATACAAGATGATCAAAGGATTGGATAGGGCGGACAGTAAGAGCCTTTTTCCTTGGACGGTGATGGCTAACATAAGGGGCATAGCTTTAAATTTAGGGGTGGCAGTTATAGTGCGGATGTCAGAGGTAGGTTCTTTACTCAGAGGGTAGTAAGGGTGTGGAATGCCCCGCCTGCAGCAGTTGTGCACTCGCCAACTTTAAGGGTGTTCAAATGGTCAGTGGATAGGCATATGGATAACATTGGAATAGTTTAGGTTAGAGGATCTTTAGATTGGTTCCACTGGTAGGCGCAACATCGAGGGCCGAAGGGCCTGTACTGTGCTGTAATGTTCTATGTCCTATGCTCTAATGGGGAAATTAAGACAATATTGAGAAAGGATATTAACACTGACAAGTCTGTATGGATAGAGTTGAGAAATACCAAGGGGCAAAAAACATTAGTGGGTGTCAAATGTAGATCCCCAACCTGCAGTAGTGATGTTAGGAATGGCAATAAATACAAAATTTGAGATGAATGCGATAAGAGAATATAGGTGGTCATGGGTGATTTTAACCTACACACAGATTGGGCAAATCAAATTAACTGCAGTGCCATAGAGGAGGATTTCCTGGAATGTTAATGGAATGGTTTTCTTGACCAATATGTAGAGAAACCAACTAGAGAGCAGGCCATTTTAGGCTGACTACTGTGTAATGAGAAGGGAATCATTGCCAATCTAGCTGTTTGAGACCCTTTTGGGGCTGAGTGACCACAATATGATAGAATTTTTTATTATGATGGATAGTGAAATATTTGATTTGTAGATTAGGGTGCTGAATCTTAACAAAGGAAACTATGAAGATATGAGGTGTGAGTTGGCCTTGATAGATTGGAAAGAGTTACTTAAAAGGATGATGTGGAGATGTCAACGTTGGATTTGAGTGGGCACAGTAAGAAGTCTCACAACACGAGGTTATAATCTAACAGATTTATTTGGATTTTAATAGTTTATAACCTGGTTTAGTAGTCTGTGTCTACATATGCCATGTTTGTGAACCCAACTGTCCATGATGAAGGAGAAATGCAATGAAAGCTTGTGATACCGAATAAACTTGTTGGACTTTAACCTGGTATTGTGAGACTTTTTGTTGTGCATACTCTAGTCCAACACTGGCAGCTTCACTCATGGCTACCCAAGACACTGCAAATTGCTGGCTCAAAGTGGAGAGGATTTCCAAGAGGATCACACATATCGACACAGACGTCAAGTTTCTACAAAGATGCGAAAATTGTCCTGGCTTGAGACAATTCACATCTCTTTAACTATGCTTATCCCTCCCTCCACTTGCATTGTTTGTACCTGTAAATACTTGATTACCTATAAAGACTCACAGTCCAACCATTATCTTGCAATTGAGTCTATGTCGATATATGCCCTATTGTGAACCCAACTCTCCACTCATCTGATGGAGGAGCAGAGCTCCGAAAGCTCGTGATACCAAATAAACCTGTTGGACTTTAACCTGGTGTTTAAGACTTCTTACTTAAAGGGATGACAATGGATAGGCAATGGCAAACATTCAAGGAATGCTTGGGGGAACTGCAACAACTGTCTTGCAAAAAAACAAAATGGATAAGAGGGCCAATCTCTGGCTTACAAAGGAAATTAGAGATAGTATCCAATCCAAGGAAGAAGCATGCAGATTGGCCAAGAAAAAAAATAGGTCTAAGGATTGGGAGCGATTTAGAATTCAGCAAAGAAGGACCAAGGGATTGATTAAGAAGGGGAAAATAGAATACGAAGGTAAGCTTACAGGGAATATAAAGACTAACATTAAGAGTTTCTATTGGTACATGAAGAGAAAGAATTGGTGAAGACAAATGTACGCCCCCTATAGGCAGAAACAGGGGAATATATAATAGGAGATAATGAAATGGCAGAGCATCTGAATACATATTTGATTCTGTCTTCACAAAACAGGACACCAAACAGATCCCAGATATTTTGGAGAATGAAAGATTTTGTGAGGAAGAAGAACTGAGGGAGATCAATATAACTAGAGAAATGGTGCTGGGAAAATTGATGGGATTGAAGGCAAATAAATCCCCAGGACCTGATAGTCTACATCCCAGAGTACTTCAGGAAGTGGCTCCAGAAATAGTGGATGCATTGATGGTCATTTTCCAGGATTCTACAGACTCTGGAACAATCCCTACCGATTGGAGGGTAGCTAATGTCACTCCAATATTCAAAAAAGGAGTTAGAGAGAAAACAGGGAATTATAGATCAGTAAATCTAACATTGGTAGTGGGAAAAATTCTCGAATCCATTACTGAGGACCTTATGGCGGAGCATTTAGAAAGCAATGGCAGGATCAGAGTCAGTATTAATTTATGAAGGGGAAATCATGCTTGACAAATCTGTTGGAATTCTTTGAAGGTGTAAGTAATGGAGTTGACAAGGGGGAGCCAGTCAATGTGGTATATTTCGTCTTTCAGGAAGTGTTTGACAAAGTCTTGCATAAGAGATTATTGTGCGAGATTAAAGCACATGGGATTGGGAGAAGTGTATTGAGAAGGATAGAAAACTGTTTGGCAGAGTGGAAACAAAGAGTAGGAATTAATGGATCCTTTTCAAATTGGCAGGCACTAACTAGTGGGGTGCCATAGAGATCGGTTCTGGGACCCCAGCTATTCACAATATATATTAATGATTTGGATGAGGGAAGAAAATGTAACATCTCAAAGTTTGCAGATGATTCCAGGTTGGGTGGGAGGGTGAACTGTTACGAGGATTCAGAGATCCTTTAGAACGATCTGGACAGGTTGGGTGAGTGGGCATATCAATGGCAGATGCAGTATAATCTGGGTAAATGTGAGGTTGTTCATTTTGAAAGCAAAAACAAGAAGGCAGAGTACGACCTGAATGACCGTAAATTGGGAGGGGGGAGTCTGCAGTGTGACCTGGGTGACCTTGTGTATACGCGCTGAAGATAAGCATGCAGGTGTAGCAGGCAGTAAAGAAGGCAAATGGTATGTTGGCCTACATTGCGAGAGGTTTTAAGTTACAGGAGCAGCGATGTGTTGTTACAATTTTACAGGGTTTTGGTGAGGCCACAATAGAACATTGTCTGCAATTTTGTTCTCCTTTTCAGGTTAGGATTGTTTTTGCTGGAGTTCAGACAACTCGGGGGGGGGGGGGGGGGGGGGGGGGGGGAAGTGTGTGGAATATCTCATAAAATTCTAACTGGTCTTGACAGGGTAATTGCAGGGAGGGTGTTCCCAATGGTGGATGTGTCCAGAACCAGGAGTCTCAGTCTGAGATTTTAGAGTAAACCATTTAGGACAGAGATGAGATGTTTCTTCACCTGAAGAGTGATGAGCTTATGGAATTCATCACCAGAGGAAGTCGTTGATACCAAAGCATTGAATGTATTCAAGAGATGGCTAGATATAGCTCTTAGAGTGAATGGGATCAAAGGGTATGGGAAGAAAGCAGGATTAGACTATTGAGTTGGACGATCAGCCATGATCGTGATGAATGGTGGAGCAGGCTCGAAGAGCCAAATGGCCTTCTCCTGTTCCTATCTTCTATGAATAAGAACTTGGGAAGAAAGCTTGGCAATGAGAAATTAACTGAAGAGGTAAAAACGCTGAAGTTGACAATAGAAACAGCAATTCAACTAGAGAAGGACACTGAGACTGGCTGAATCTTGTGACAGAACACGAATTACTGAAATGGTCACACTAATAGAGCAGCACGAGAAGCAACATTATAAAATTGTTGATGAAAGAATGATGAATTGAAATGCTGGAAAGAAAATAAATTTTATCATACAACCTAAGCCCTACAAACAGAGTACCAAACCATTCCTTCACATATGATAGCCCACATTTGTGAATGAACTGTCAAGAAATAATTCTGATGATATGTGCCTGTATATGTTAGAGTGCAAGGTGTCGATGTTTGGGGTTGAGTTCAAGAAGGGCCAACTTCAAACTGGGGTGGGAGGGGGATCCCTCAGATCTCCATGGTGGGCTGGGGTGAGGTTGCGTGAGCCGGGGAGGGAGGGAGGATTATTCACCTTCTGTTTGGAATTCCCTTTACAAATGGCACTACAATCTCTGAACAGCTGAGTTTTGCAGGCATGTTTGGGCCCTGCCCCTTGTAAGATGGCATGAAACATGCCCCCTTCATTTTTTGTTGACAGTGTCCTAAGATATGAAGAAAAAACTGATTGGTTTCACGGAATCACATTGGTTTTTTCACCAGAAACAACACTGTTATTTTTTGGGAAAATTCCAAACTACATTTTGAATTGTACATTGTTAAAGCCAACCAATAGAAGTGTTTATCTTTAAACACACACCCCTCAAGATCTCATCAATGAGCCATCATCATCTTTGCTTCAGTAGTGGATCAAGCTAGATTGCCAGAACATCCTGCTGCCATAAGAGTTTTGAATGGACTTACCTCGCATTAAGTTGATCTTTCTCTAACATTCTGCAATCTCTCATTTCTATCTCAATAAATGATATGCTTTGTATAGCGTGCAAGAAACAATACTTTTCACTGTTTACTAATACATGTGACAATGATAAATCAAATCAAATCCTCCTACACAGGAGACATGTAGGGAACTAGGTGCTGCTGTGTTTGTATTAATAAATCCCTTTTGTATTGAGGTTTGTGAAACTGCATCATTACAATTGCTTTACTGCTGTTTGTTTGCTGGGCAACAACCGACATAGCTCGGCACAACCTTGAGGGCCGAAGGGCATGTACTGTGCAGTACTTTTCTATGTTCTATGAATTTATAATCTGACACATCATTTCTAAGCCAGTTGTATAAAATATCGAGTATTGAGGTGGAAGATCTGTCATCTTCATTCAATGAATGTTAGAAAGTCAACCTTCGTTGTGGTATAATAGTTATAATAGACATCTTCTTGATTCACTTCCCTCACCTGGAGGCATGTGAGGCAGACAGAGCACATACTTTCATCTGTTTCTATAGCTAGTTTCTGCTGGAATAGGTCACCAGCCTGTCACCAGATGTGACATAGACTGAGGGGCCCCACCCTACATCAAGCATGACCAAGAGATTCTCCCCATGTTACCTCCTGTCATTGGTGTTTTGGAAGGATTTACTGTCAGTGGTCATTGGGTCTTGGAATGGGACTTGAACTTGGAACTTATGGCTCAAAGGAAGGAACGCTATCTGCTGTGGCACGAGGCCTCCATAATAGATAATTAATGCATGCATAAAAGTTGGATCATGAAGTACTTTAATATTTACTAATAATGACTAAACCTCTCACAGCATTAATCACATGGCAATCATTCCTCAATTGGGATGGGTGAGAAGGAATTGGGTCAGGTCATGGGGGAGGGCTGAAGGTAGGGGCTCTAACTCAGGAGAAAATTGGGTCACTCAACTTTTCAGCAGAAGTAATATAGCCAATCTTGATGTTATTCTGTGATTTGATGTGGGTTAGCAGAGCATGAAAATACAAGTGTAAGCTGAAATGTAGAGATTGAGGAGAGTGGATAGCGACAATTTGCATTTATTTAGTGGTTATACCAGGAAGTAAACACATGGTGACTCACGGAAGCTTATAGGAACAAAAAAGCCAAAGTATACTGTGGAAAATATGAGGTCATTTAATTTGACAAGAGAGTTAAATGAGGGTACTTTCTAAATGATGGGTAGCCAAGAACTGTAGAGGAGTTAAGAGCTTTGGGACTTTAAATTCCAATTATATTACTTTCTTTTCAAAAGTCACTTGATATTTCCTCAAAATCTCAAAAGATGGAGTGTCCAATTCCATTCAGGCACATTATATTGCTAATCAAGACAGTCAATATTAATTTAAGACAGAAGCAAATATAACCAAGGCAACATTTACAGTAGTTTCGAACCTGCACCTTTGTAATCCTAAAGTACCATTAGAATTAAAAGAGACTGCTTATGTACATTGTGTATTTAAATGTGCTTCTGATTAGCCTGTCTGTCCCTGTTGCTATTTTTCAAGCAGCTAATTCATATATTTCAAAGGTGGTAAAGAAGGCTGTGATTACTTGGGAAGAAGCACCAGGGCATTATTCCATTGCAATCTGCTTAAAAATTGCAGTGTACTCAGTTTTGTATTGTAAATGCATTGAGAAGGTCAACATTCTTGTCCTTGATTCTGGGGATGAAGGGGTTGACATATGAGGAGAGATTAAACATTTTGGGCTTATACTTGCTGGGGTTGAGAGGGGATCTGATCAAGGTATATAAAATTTTAAAAGGGATTGATAAAGTAAATGTGGACCAAATATTTCCTCTTATGGGGCAATCTAGAACAAGAGGTCATATCTAAAGGTTGAAGGGTGGCAGATTTAAAACTGAGGCGAAGAGGAACTACTTCTGGCAGAGGGTGGTGAATTTGTGGAACTTGCTATCCCATATGCAGTGAAGTCTGATTTATGAAGTGGTTTCAAGAGGGAGATAGATATATTTCTAATAAAAAAGGGAAAGAGGGATATGGGGAACAGGTGGGGAGATAGATTTAAGACCAGGGAGAGATCGACTATGATTTGATTGAATGGCTGAGCAGGGCTGAATTTGCCTACTTCTGTTCTGAATATAGGATTCAGGGGAAGCAGCTATTGAAACCACAACTCTGGGCACATCAATAAAAGCAACTGCAAGTTCATGAATCCATAATTGAGTTTCAATAAATTATCAGTTAATTACAGCAAGGTATAGAGTCCAGTAGGCCATTTATTGTTTTCTGCAACCTAGCTTTGGTACTGATATTATTAAAAACTGTAAGAATGCAAAACGTCCTTTCATCCCACCCAGTTCAGCCAATCAAAAAATGATTTGTGACGACTGCCACTGCCAAAAGGGAAATATTCAAGAGCTCAAAACAGTGCAGAGAAGAGCCGTGAAGACCATCTCCCATGTGCCTGGGATCAAAATACTGAGGAAAGGCTGGAGAAACCTGAATTCTTCATCCTTGAAAAGAGGCAATCGTGAGGTGATTTTACAAGAAAAGTAATTTTGAAAATTACTTCAAATTCCAAATTTAAGGCAATGGGATAGAGTTCATAACAATTAAATGCAAATTTAAAATTGAACTCTTGAGGTTCTGATTCACCAAAGCCTTCACTGGACTCTTGGATGGAATAGTGGAAGCAAACCTTTTGTAATCACTTAAACAAGAGCAATAGATTTGGTTTTGATGTACGTGTTGGAGGACATGGTATGGGAGTGGGAGGCAGTCAGTGGTGGTTGGCTTGGGAGGAAAATTTGGGTCTCTGATGAATCGTCTGCTTCTTGATAAAATACATCACACATGAAAGGTGTAATACCTAAAATAGATATAGAGCCATCCAATAGTCAGAATTGGGATTGATATTAAAACCATAAGGTTTTCACCGTAGAGGCAGATCGATTAAATAAAGCTGCAGCAATGCTGCCGTCTCTTGATAGTTTGTAATCATAAGAACATAAGAAATAGGAGCAGGAGTAGGCCATCTGGCCCTTCGAGCCTGCCCCGCCATTCAATAAGATCATGGCTGATCTGTCGTGGCTCAGTTCCACATTCCGGCCCTCTCCCCATAACCCTTAATCCCCTCGTTTATCAAAAACCCATCAACCCGCTTCTTGAAAATATTTAGCGAGGCAGCCTCCACCACTTCAACGGGTAGAGAATTCCAGAGATTCACCACCCTTTGAGTGAAGAAGTTCCTCCTCAACCCCGTTCTAAAACGCCCCCCCCTTTATCTTGAGGCTGTGCCCCCTAGTCCTACTGTCTTTTTTGAGCGGGAAGAGTCTCTCCACCTCTATCCTATCCATCCCATTCATCATCTTATACGTCTCAATGAGATCTTCCCTCATTCTTCTAAACTCCAACGAGTACAAGCCTAGTTCATTCAGCCTCTCCTCATAGCTCAACCCCCTCAACTCCGGTATCAGCCTAGTAAACCTCCTCTGCACTCCCTCCAAGGCCAAAATAATCAAATAAGTGTTATAGAACATTCACGTTTACTTCCATATAATTTTGTTTAATACATTCCAGACTAACTCCATTGGAAAACCACAGCCTTCTGCAACAGGAATTAGTTTCAACAACTTCAACCTTGTAGATTTTTGTGTAGGGTCAGGAAAACCCAACTTGTTCACTTTTGACATTCAGAAATGCACTCACGACCCTTTGTAAATTGATCAATTCTTAGCTTATCATCGGTTTTGGTTTACACTACAGTTTGCAGGACGCATTGGAGTGTGAGAGAGGCATGGGTGTGGAGGCGGGCCAGTTAGAAGGCCCATCTTGGTCTTTCAACACAGCAGCTCAGCTCCCTACACAGTTTAAGGTCCTTTGATTTCTCATCCCTTATTCCATCAACTCTTCACCTTATTCCTCCTTTTATCACCAATTGCACTTCTATGCCCACTCTCTTTCCCATCCATCCAATGCCATCTCCATGTCCCTTTGGATCTCTCATGGCATCACTTGCCACTTCAGAATCCCCAGTGCCACCTCCATGCTGCCTGTGTATCCTCCAAACCACTTGCAAAGTAATCATTATGTATAATCCTAATGCTTAGACAGATAGTCAGTATATTTTCCCAAAGGTAGGTGAGTCTAAAGCTAGAGGGCATAGGTTTAAGGTGAGAGGGGAGAGCTACAAGGGTCCAGAGGGATAATTTGTTCACATAGACGGTGGTGAGTGTCTGGAACCAGGCTGCCAGAGGTAGTAGTAGAGATGGGTACAATTTTGTCTTTTAAAAAGCATTTGGATTGTTGCATGGTTAAAATGGGTATAGAGGGATATGGGTCAAAAACTGGCAATTGGGATTAGGTGAGGGGTGAAAAAAAGGGCGACATGGACAAGTTGGGCCGAAGGGCCTGTTTTCATGCTGTAAACCTCTATGACACTAACAAATAACAATGAGAATTATTTTAAAATCATTGGTAAAAAGCAAACCTTTAGCATACTAATAAAACTCTGAATTGAACCACACTATCCCTCATATTAGAAAAAATATTATTACAGTGCAAAAAATTGTAATCCTTTAAGTGCCTTTAGGTGTATAAATAAACACATCAAAGGAGTTAATTACAGCCTTTTATAAATTTCAATAATTCCTGGATCAATAGACTACTTGCTGAACTGAAACCATGGTAAACCTCTGAAATCCAGCCATACATTCGTCATGTCTGCAGCTGTGTAGGGATATGGGGATAGGGTCTGGGTGGGATTGTGTTCGGTGCAGACTCGATGGGCCGAAGGGCCTGTTTCTGCACTGTAGGGTTCTATGCTGGTTCTATGCTGGTTCTATGCTGGTTCTATCATAACAAAAACTTCAAGCCACATTGCCTGAAACTACAGAACAGAATGGTATCACATTTCTATTTCAAAGCAGAGTGCCTGTAAATCAATGGAGTAGAGCAGGTGTAAAGGTTTTTTTTCCACTTTAAAAATAGAGTTTTGTTAACACAGTCCAATTAAATCACAGCATAAAATGCTTTACAGCACATTTGACAATTGGAAAAGTACAATAATCCAGAATAATTCTGATCAATATAAGGGTCAACTTACATTTGCAAGACAGACCTTTATAATAAATCATTGAAAAGAACACATCTACATTACAATCCAATACAGCACACAATCGTGATTTTTGGAGGTGTAAAAACCTACCTTTCAGATTGTCTCTAGCTCCTTAGGGGGGCTAACCCCAGTGGTCATGAACATTCAAAGATGATGTGAATTTTTAGTACTTACAAAACCCACACCAGCACGTGATAATAGTTGCAGGAGGATGTAAAGTTTTCCTCTTATCCTTACAATGCTGAGCCTGATCTTGGGAAAGGTGCTCTTGTGTTTGCAATCAAGGCCTTGTCAACATGGCAAAGGGCCACATAAAGTGGTGTGCAATCAGTAAGCCACAGGAAAATTGTTTTTCCAGGAAAACAAAAATTAAGCTCAAGATTTGTTCTGGGTGGGACTGTTGTTGGTGCGTGGTCAATGGGCTGAATGGCCTCCTTCCGCACTGTAGGGATTCTATGATTGCTCCTATGATTCATGACTCAGTTTGCACCTCTTTTTGGAGCATGAAAACCTGGTCCCATGACTGACATAATTAAAACCCTCTTGATATTCTTTTTGTTAGTGTATGTTACCAGTTAGATAAGTGTAGATCACGCTTGTCCAAAATACAGCCCTTGGGCCACATCCAGCTTACATAGACCCTCTCTCTACGTGCCTCCCCACCCCCTGCCTGTTTTGAAAATGACAGTCAAACAGGTAAGTTCCAATGGAAGATTCAACGGAAATCTCCACCATTTATAGGCTGGTTCTCCTCCATATTTACTGCTGATTGGCTCTATGTTGAGCTGGCGGCAGGATCGATTAATGATTAAAATATAAGATGTGGTAGTATGTGCGAATATATAGTTAGATAATTGAAAGTTAAGGGGATTGAAAGTTAAAGTCAAGAAAATTCTGTCCCTGGAAGGGTGCAGAATTGAGAAGGAGGAAGTTTTGTGTAGGCCAAAAGAGACAATGCTGGAAAATCTCAACAGGCCTGGCAGCATCTGTAAGAAGAGAAGATAACTGATGTTTTGAGTCCAGATGACCTTTGGCAAAGCAATCCCAGCTTTTTTGACAAAGATCACCTTGGACTCAAATGGTTAGCTCTTCTCTCTCCTTACAGATGCTGCCTGATCTGTTGAGATTTTCCAGCATTTTCTTTTTTGGTTTCAGATTCCAGCATCTGCACTAAATTGCTTTCCTCCAGTATTGAATAAACTGGCACTGGAAGTTGACAAGGCTCCAAGACTGAATGAGATGCATCCAAGGAGATTGAGGGAAGCGAGAAGTTAAATGGGAAATGAAACTGCGGAGGTGCTGGCCGTAATCGTCCACGTTTTCTACACTCAGCGAGGTGCCAGAGGATGGAGAATTGCAAACGTTACAATAAAGGTTGTAAGGATCATCCCAGTAATTCCAATCCAATCAGTTTAACGTCAACAGTGAGCAAGCTTCCAGAAAGAATTATTTGGGATAGAATTTGAGTCACGTGGAAAAGTCTGGGTTGATTAGGAAGAGCCAGCATTTACCCTTTAGAAATCTAACTTGTTGGAGTTGTTTGAGGAGGTAACAGAAAGAGTCAATGGTGATAAAGCTGTTTACATGGTCTACTTGGGCTTTCAGAAGGCATATAGTGACATATAACATATGTGAGAAATATTATCGTTCAGGGAATAAAAGGCACAGTAGTAACGTGGATACAAAATTAGCTGAATAATGGGAAGCAGTGAGTTATGATCAACGGATTCTTTTTTGGGCTGGAAGAAGATTTATAGAGGTTTTCCCTAGGGGGCAGTCGTGAGATCCTTGCTTTTCCTGATAGGGTTATAGAGGGACGGTACGGTGACATAGTGCCGATGCCTCATTGTGCCAGGGATCTGGGTTCAATTCCAGCCTCGGGTCACTGTCTGTGTAGAGTTAGCACATTCTCCCTGTGTTTGCGTGGGTTTCTGCCAGGTGCTCTGGTTTCCTCTTACAGTCCAAAGATGTGCAGGTTAGATTGATTGGCCATGGTAAATTGACCCGATGTCAGGGGGATTAGCAGTGTAAATATGCAGGGATACAGGAATAGGGCATGGATAGGATTGTAGCCGGTGAAGACTTGAAGGGCCAAATGGCCTTCTTCTGCACTGTCGGGATTCTATGATTCTAGGTGTACAGCATGGAAACAGATCCTTTGGCCCAACTTGTGGATTTTGCCCCTTTTAACCACTAAGCTAGTCCCAATTGCCCACATTTGCCCCATATCCGTTTATACCCCTGTTGCCCAGATAACTGCCTAAGACAAAATTGTACCTGCCTCTACTACTGCCTCTACTACAGTTCGTTCCAGGCACTCACACTCCTCTGTGTAAAATAATTGCCCCAAAGGACCATTTTATATCTCTTTCCTCTCACCTTAAACCTATGCCATCTAGTTTTGGACTCCCCTACCTTTGGGAAAAGATGTTGACTATCTAACTGATCCATACCCCTCCTTATTTTATAGACCGTTATAAGATCACCCCTAAGCCTTCTGCGCTCCAGGAATAAAAAGTTCCCAGTCTCTCCAGTCTCTTCCTTATAACTCAAACCATCAAGTCCAAGCTACATGCTAGTGAATCTTTTTTGCACTCTTTCTAGTTTAACAATATCCTTTGTATAATAGGATGACCAGAACTGTACACAACATTCCAAGTGAGGCCTGACTAATGTCTTGTACAACTTCAGCAAGATGTCCCAACTCCTGTATTCAACACTCCTGTATTCTGACCAATGTAACCAAGCATGCTGAATGCCCTCTTCATCACTCTGCCTACCTGTGACTCCACTTTCAAGGAGTTATGAGCCTGCACCTCTAGATCTCTTTGTTCTATAACTCTCCCCAGCGCCCTGGGTAAGTCCTGCCCTGGTTTGATCTACTAAAATGCATCACTATCATACTTACTAGATTTTTGAGTGGCTTAAGATTGCCAAATGCCATATGTTTGATCACAATGGCTGGGATTTTACAGCCTTGTTCATCCCGAAATCGTAAAATCCTGCCCGAGATTCATGGACCTTTTCATGATACATTCCTGCCCACTACAATTTCTGTGGCCGGCAAGATGATAAAATTCTGGCCATTAGTTTCAGTATCATACAGTCACAAACCCTGCAGTGATTTCCAGTTGTTTAGAGTGACATGTTTATAAAAATTAGGGTACCTTATTTTTGACTGCCATGTATTTGGTTCATGTACATTTAAATACCATCTGATCATTGAGTCATTGAATCCCTACAGTTCAGAAGGAGGCCATTTGGCCCATTGTGCTTGCACTGACCACAATTTACCCTACTAGTCTCCCTGACACTAGGGTGCCAATCAACCTAGCCCACACATCTTTGGATTGTGGGAGGAAACCAGAGCACCCGGAGGAAACCCATGCGGACATGGGGAGAACGTGGAAATTCCACACAGAAAGTAACCGGAGGCCAGAATTGAATACAGATCCCTAACGCTGTGAGGCAGCAGTGCTAGCCATCATGCTGCCCCAAAGAGGTGACTCATGGCTGAACCATAGAACCCAACAGTGCAGAAAGAGCCCTTCGGCCCATCAAGTCTGCACCGAACACAATCCCACCCAGGCCCCACTCCATATCCCTACATATTATACCCACTAATCCCTCAAAACTACGTATCCCTGGACACTAAGGGGCAATTTCTTAGCATGGCCAATCAATCTAACCCGCATATCTTTGGACTGTGGGAAGAAACCAGAGTACCCGAAGGAAACCCACTCAGGCACGAGGAGAATGTGCAAACTCCACACAGACAGTGACCTAAGCTGGGAATCGAACCCAGGACCCTGGAACTGTGAAGCAACAGTGCTAACCACTGTATTACTGTGCCGCCCCAATGCTGGTTTAAAGTGGTGTCTGTTGTGCATCCTAAAGAATGCAGCGCTTGGCAATGTACTCCAAGTGGAATCGGCAGCCAGTGCAGGAATTAAATCAAAGCGGACTCTGCTGTCTTACAGTCATGGAATTTGGCAGCTCCCTGTCGGGAATTGAACCCCGGTCTCCTGCATGACAGGCGCAGATGCTAACCTCTACACTAATGAGGAAGTTGCAATCATGTATTGACATGTTTAGTGAGCCCGGTGCTCAGTCACCCAGGCTCCATAGAATCCTACACTGCAGAAGGAGGCCATTCAGCCCCTCAGGTCTGCACCGACCACAGTCCTACCCGGGCCCCACCCCCGCAACCCCATGCATTTACCCCAGCTAGTCCCCTGGACTCTAGGGGGCAATTTAGCATGGCCAATCCACCTAACCCACACATTTTTGGACTGTGGGAGGAAACTGGAGCAGCCGATGGAAACCCACGCAGATACAGGGAGAATATGCAAACCCCCACACAGACAGCGACCCAAGTTGAGGATCGAACATGGGCCCTGGTGCTGTGAGGCAGCAGTGCAGCTCTTTGCCTGAATGGCCTCGTCAGGAGAGGTTCTCTCCAGCGAGGAAGACACCTGCTCCCTGTGAGCTGTTTGAGGCTGCCTGCAGTAGGAGGGGCCTATCATCTCTCTTTGCCTGTCAGACCCCTGCTGCTGCTGGTGTGCACGTGCAGCATCAGAAGTTTGCAATACCTCTCTCTACAGGCTGTCAGGTGCCCTAAGTCCCACCCACAGCCTTCTGTAACGAGACATGGACTCGCCCAAAATTTTGAAGACATATTGCATAAGATTGGGCCCAAATGACAGATCTGGAACTCTCCTACAAAGAACAATAAAGAACAAAGAACAATCCAGCACGGGAAACAGGCCCTTCGGCCCAATGAGCCCACGCCGCCACACCACCCTACACCCATTCTACCCATATCTATGAATGGAACCCTACTCAGTCAGATTCAGGGAAGAAATAGTGTCAATTTGGTAAAAACCGATTAGCCTGAGAGCACATCTTTGGGGTGTGGGAGGAAACCGGAGCGCCCGGAGGAAACCCACGCAACCACAGGGAGAATGCGCAAACTCCCACAGACACAGGCCCAAATCCATGTGCTTGCACAGCCAGCAGTGCTGGTCACTGAGCTGTTGCGGCGCCCATCCTAGTTTCACACCCACCTGACACTGAGAAAGAATCTTGTAAAATTCCACCATAACTTGGTTAGGATTAAATTCACTGGAGTTTAGAAGAGTGAGAGGGGATCTCGGAAAAACTTATCAAATTCTAACAGGATTAAACAGGGTATATTCAGAAAGAATGTTCCCGATGGTTAAAGGATAAGGGGCAAACCTTTTAAGACTGAGGTGAGGAGAAATTTCTTCACCCAGAAAGTGGTAAATCTGTGGAATTCAATATCATAGAAAGTAGTTGAGGCCAAAACGACGTGTGATCAGGATATTGAACTTTGATCGTTGAATCTCTACAATGCAGGAAAAGGCCATTTGGCCCATCCAACCTGTACCAACAACAATCCTACCCAGGCCCTTCATCCCATGTCTGCGTGGAGTTTCTTTGGGTGCTCCAGTTTCCTCCCACAGTCCCAAGATGTAAAGGTTAGTTAGGTGGGTTGGCCATGCTAAATTGCCCATTAGTCTTACAGATGTGTAGTTTAGGTGGATTAGGTGCCATGGTAAATGTGTGGGGTTACGGGGATTCGGTGAAAAGGATGGGCCTGGGTGGAATATTCTTTCTGGAGAGTTGGTGCAGATTCAATGGGCCAAATGGCCTGTTTCTGCACTGTAGAGATTCTATGGTTCTGTAGAAAACATCAACTCCATTTATCTGCCTTAGTTCCATATCCCTTACCGAATAAAAATTTTGAACATATCTAATGACACAGAATTTGTAGCCTTTTGGGGAGACATTTCAATGACCCTTTTTGTGCAAAAAAATGTTCTTTGATTTTATGATTTATGGCCTTTGTTCCAGATTTCTCCATCAAGGAAATAAAGCAAGTGAATTCCCCTTTAGGGCAGATCTGAGGTTGAAGCAGAAGGCAGCATTTACAACCGATCTCAAACTATAGTTCAAGACAATGACCTAAGTCTTATTTTCACCTCCACATCTAAAGACTTCCAAGTGTTTTTATCCAGACAAGTTGTTGGATTACCCTGAGAATTTCACCTGTCCCTCTCACCTTAGGCCCAAAGAACATTGATTACCTTTGCACAATTGGTTGCCTGCATCCTAAGGACAGAAAATACTTTGGATTCTTAGCTATTTTACCTTCTCTGTCTTGGTGCCAGTATGAAATTATGGCTTTACGCCTCGCAAAGCCATAATTCTTTATGTTAGAGAAACTACAGAATTTTTTTTTGTCGTCGGTTGCAACACTTGGTTAAAGGCTTAAAGATCTAATACACATATTAAAATCTATCTTTTTGCTGTTGTTACTTGAGGATGATATATAAGAAAATACTTGTTTGAAGAATTTATAAGGACGGAATAAAGACAGCTATGCCAATCTGTAAAATGTAACATGTTGAGAAGCCACATTATTCGATTGGAATAGTGCCACACATTTGGTTGGAATTGCAGAATGGCAAGGTGAGGACTCGGTTAGCTCAAATCCTGGGCTTGTCTCCAATCTCTGGATAGCCTTGTGTGAGTGCAGTTTCAATCCGCGTGCAGCAATGCCATCATTAAGGCAGGAATGTGCAGCACAGGGATGGGGCCTCTCTCCTTCAGGATCCAGCTCTTTAGGATCCTTTAGCAGATGGTGAAAGTATCACTTGACAGAAGTGAGTCCCACCTGGAGGAGGTCCCAGTTTTTGTGTCTGTTGTCGCTGCCTCTTCAGGAAAGCAAATGAAAATTCAATCATTTTGCTCCCAGCGACTTCCAGGTTGGTTAAGTAACTTGGTTGAATTTAACTTCCTTACCTGGCTGGATAGGGTTAAAATTGGCATCTGATGGAAATTGGCTTATCAGTTTCAGCTATGGAACATCAGTTGGTTGAATGTAATTGCAATACAGTTTAGATTGAATAACACAGCTGAGTTTAAGTCTGGGATAGGTAATAACAGGGTGTTTTGGATAATATCCTGCCAGTGGGTAGATCTTCTCACTATCATTTGCCCCAGTTCTGACATTTGATTTGATTTGATTTATTATTGTCACATGCATTATCATACAGTGAAAAGTATTGCATCTTGTGCTATAGAGACAGAGCATACCATTCAGAGAGAAGGACATGTGAGAGTGCAGAATGTAGTGTTACAGTCATAGCTGGGGTGTAGAGAAAGATCAACTTAGTGCGAGGTAGGTCCAATCAAAAGTCTGACAGGAGCGGGGAAGGAGCTATTCGTGAGTTGGTTGACATGTGACCCCAGACTTTTGTTTCTTTTTTCCCGATGGAAGAAGGTGGAAGAGAGAATGTCCGGGCTGCGTGAGGTCCATGGGATCCCAGGTGGGGCATCATGGATTTTCTTAACTCAATCACGCTTTTATTATTAATTGGGCTCCCAATAGGAAGCACATCTGCGTTGGGAGCCCATTAACCAAGATTAGGTTGTAAATTCACTGCTTCTGGCATCAGTCACTTCAGTATTTACTACATAAGGTTCTCTGTGTGACCTAACATTATGACATCACTAGCACAAATGCACAATGGCAAAATGTCACGATGAGTCAGTGCAAAGGGCCTACTGGACCACATTGGATGAAACTGGAGTCACAGGTAAGCAGAAACTGGTATGGGTGAAAGCTTCCCTTCTGTGAGAGTGAAGTGGTTGGGTTAACCAGCAAGCTTGTTATGTGAATTCTTCGAACGGAGTAGCAGGTTTCATTGTCCTTTTTCCTAGTGCAAGTTAAACATTTGCTGTATTTGTGGAAATCAGTTTCACAGCCTTGTCATGGATGGAATTGAACTCATTTTGGCTTCGTAGTACAACTGATTTCAGTGCTGTGGGAGCTGGGTGATGAGAAGGATGGATCCCAGTGATTTCTGGCATTGAATTTCATATTGTGTGGCTGTTAATGTGGATATCCTGTGCATGCATCAGAAGTATGCAGAGTGAGCAGATCATGATGCCAATCAGAGTGCAACATTGATTTGATGCCCATCCAGCCATATCGGACCTTACCATTCCTGTTAAGACCCTTTCTTAAACATGCTTTCAGCTGCATGGGGGCACCTCCTACCTGTGCTATTTAAAGGCATCACCATGTCAGATGAGGTGCTTTTGGAATATCTAATTTGCAGAGTATGTGAAAGTTTTGGAGTTGTCCGCAATCACGTAAATCAAGAGAAAGTAATGCTATCCTTTTGGAAGGAGCTGTGTGATTATAAAGGCTTCTGAGCACACCAGCTGTTCTCAGTCATGGGGTTATAGTTTCTGGTGCTTTTGCTTTATGGGGTCACAGGGACATGGAACAGAAGCTAAGCTCCTTAGAAAGGGAGGAGGAGAGACGTGCTCTCAGGAAGAAACCTCACCCACCCAAGGTTTTCGGCGAGCTTTCCTTCTGCATGCAACTCAATCAGGAGCAGCAGCTGTGGTGACAACAGAACCCTGAAGCCTCAGAACAGAGTGCGGATGTGCTGCCACTGGCTGAGGCACTATAATCCAGGGATGGAATCTTCATCAACTTCTCTCTAAGCAGGGGGAAGTAGAAGAATTGAGCATGTAGTTTTTGTCAGAATACTGGGCTTCCCTGTGATGCAGGAAACCATGAATTGCATGCAAATTGCCTGGTGGGCACTGCACCTCAATGAGGAGATTACCATAACTGCAAGGGCTACCACTCACTCAGTGAAAGTCAGAACAGCATGTCAGTGAATGCTTGCTATCCCAGAAGCTGCCATGATGCTTTTGCTCTATGCAAGAATGCAGTTTTAGCTATTAGGGCGGCACGGTAGCACAGTGGTTAGCCCTGCTGCTTCACAGCTCCAAGGTCCTGGGTTCGATTCCTGGCTCGGGTCACTGTGTGTGTGGAGTTTGCACATTCTCCTTGTGTCTGCGTGGGTTTCCTCCGGGTGCTCTGGTTTCCTCCCACAGTCCAAAGATGTGCGGGTTAGGTTGATTGGCCATGTGAAGAAATTGCCCTATAGTGCCTAGGGGATGCGTAGGTTAGAGGGATTAGTGGGTATAATATGTGGGGGTAGGGCCTGGGTGAGATTGTATTTGGTGCAGACTCGATGGGCCGAAGGGCCTCCTTCTGCACTGTAGGATTCTATGATCTTGAATATACCATAATTGGGCCGAGGGGCTGCTGTACGCCAGACTAATCATTCCCTTTCACCATCCTTCATACCAATGCTCCTACAATGCTGCAATTAGGAACATTGTGGAGCAAACCATTGGCATTCTTAAGCAGTATCCACTGCTGAATACACTCTTGCTGACTCTTGATTCGTACATTCAACTGAATCCCACAGCTCTTGCCACCAGGGCTTCAATGGCCAACTCAAGAAGAGGCAGAAAAGGAGGGAAAGGATGCAGGAAAAGGGCAGCTACCACATTCCAAATTCAGAAGATTCTCCTTCAGCCTTTCTCCATCCCTTAATAAATCCACAAAAAGCATTACTCAAAGCTTCCCACCCCGCCATCCCTTTACAGTTCTGTTTTGGCCACAGTACTGAAATACAATACATCACGGATTAATCAGCTCATACAACAACACTTCCAATAACCAATTTAATACTCAAGTATTCATCCTCATGTTCTGTTAATGCCTATCTTAGTGGTACCTTTGCCTGAACGATGCTCCTATGCCTTGCTAATCCAATGGCTGCAGCATTACTGATGGAAGACTGGCTCACACTGGGGAGATTACAGATAGACTTGGAGCAGCTCTGTGGCTTGAGGGCTTCAGACTGCACAATCTCAGCACTGCTGCCAGCATTCTGTGCTCATTGTTGAACAGACAACAGTGGAGACACGTGATGGTGTCTGGAACACAAATGTAGTCATCCTGAGTGAGGGCAGCAGATTTCCCCAAGGCAACAAAAACAGAAAATGCTGGAAATTTTCAGCAGGTCTGACAAGCATCTGTGGAGAGAGAATAGAGCCAACGTTTTGAGTCTAGATGACCCTTCGTTAGAGCCCAGAGCAGAGCTGTCAGACCTGCTGAGACTTTTTTCTGTTTTTGGCTCCTTATGGAATTAGTCACCGCTTCCATTCTGCAAAGGGTAGCTCCTGGTTCTGCAGAAAAACTGTGTTAAATGGAAGATGAACCTCTCAATGGCCCTTGCCAGTGACTGAAGACTCTGGCAGGCCTGCAATGCACTATGCATTTCTGTGCGTATACCCATCAACGTTTTTCTATATGCCACTCATCGAAGTCCTCACCTGAGTCCACTGCAGAAGAACTCATCTGTGATCTTGCCTTCCAGAGCTGGCAGGTACGCTGCCCTTACCTCTGGGCCTACTGCGACCAACTCATTCTCGGTGATCAACCATGATCCCTTCTCTACACTACGTGAAGTGTCCAAGCTAGTGACTGTGTGTGTCAGATCACGTGATGGTGTTTCTCCCTCAGCAATCTTTTCTTCAACTGAACCTTCATTCTCAGGCACCACTGAAAACACTAGTGTACAACAGGCAGCTTTGAGTGTGGGAACTAGGTTTGGGAGGAAGCCAGAGGTGAAAGATACAATCTGCGGTTGGTTCTTCATTCTAGACTACAGGATGAGGGCAAAAGTGAGATTTGGGATGGTGCACAAGGCAAGAATACGCCATAATTCTTCATGGTTTTAGTGGTGCTAGTTGCCATGGCTTCAGTGACAATTGCTGTAATAATTCTGAGAACCATCTGCTGGAAGTAAGTGAGGGTGTGTCGCCCGTTAGCTCATTGTTCCTGTTTCTTGTTGTGACCCAAACTGTATTGCAATGAGAGAGAATTCTGTCGACAAGTATATTGTAATTGGGTTTGGTGATGTGCTTGTTTTAGCTGATTGGCAGTATATGGAAACTGCCAGATGTGGGTACGAGACTTCAGCCATGGTGTGGGGGTGAGGTGACACATATGAATGATGGATAAGAGTGTTAATTGCTAGAGTTCGTTGAAAGATGAAAGATAGGATTGTGATGCATTGAGCAACATAGAATCGCTGCAGGGCAGAAAGAGGCTATTCGGCCCATCAAGTTTGCACTGGCTCTCCAACAGGGCCCAACCCCTGTCCTATCCACATAATCCTGTGAATTTACCATGGCCAATCCACCTAACCTATAGGTCTTTGGACACTAAGGGGCAATTTAGCATGGTCAAACCATGTAACCATCACATCTTTCGACTGTGGGAGGAAACTGGAACACCTGGAGGAAACCCATGCAGACAGGAGAGAACATGCTAACTAGTCCCCCAAGGCTGGAATTGTACCAGGGTCCCTGACATTGTGAAGCAGCAGTGCCAATCACTGCCACTGAGCCACTCCAATCTCAGATTGGTGGTGTAGATGGTTAGATTTGGCATTTAAAGCTGCACTCATTGACCTTGACCACTCATGAGAGGTTATTGAGCTTCCACTGGAATGGATCCAAGTCCTTGGGGCCAGACCCTTAGCATTGATCTCCACGGTTATCTGATACTTTACAGTGAATGCATGAAGGTCCTCTTGCACACACAGTGTCCAAGCTAGTGACTGTGTGTGTCAGATCAAGTGATGGTGTTTCTTCCTCAGTGATTTGTTTTTCAGTTGCATAATCTTTGACCTCTGACCTCCTTCCCATGAAAATAAATTCAAAGTAAAAACAAAAAATGCTGAATAAACTCAGCAGATCTGGCAGCATCTGTGAAGGTGATCCAGTTGTGAAGAAGTCATATGGACTCGATCATATGATTTTTGGCTTAAACATAGTTTTTCTTCATCCTTATGTTAAATCATGGCAAGATGCGTACAGACTGGCTCAGTCATAGAAGACAAAGGGTAGGAGTGGAAAGGTACATTTCTGAATGGAGGGCTGTGACAAGTGACGTAAACACAGTAAAAAGTCTGACAACACCAGGTTTTAGTCCAACCTGACGAAGAGGCAGCCCCCTCGAAAGCTTGCTTGCTTGTGAGAATATTATCAAATAAATCGGTTGGACTAAAACCTGGTGTTGTCAAACTTTTTACTGTGTTTACGCCAGTCCAACGCCGGCAAACCCACATCATGACAAGTGACGTTCCTCAGGGATCAGTGCTGGGACCTTTGCTGTTTGTAATGTGTACAAACATAATGATTTGGAGGAAAATGTAACTGGTTTGATGAGTAAGTTTGTGGATGACACAAAGGTTGGTGGATTTGCGGATAGTGATGAGAACCATCAGAAAATACAGCAGGACATAGATTGGATGGAGATTTGGGTGGAGAGATGGCAGATGGGGTTTAATCTGGACAAATGTGAGGTAATTTATTTTGGAAGCTCTAATACAGATAGGCAATATACAGTAAATGGCAGAACCCTTTAAGAGTATTGATAGACAGAGGAATCTGGGTGTACAGGTACACAGATCACTGAAAGTGGCAACACAGGTGGAGAAGATAGTCAAGAAGGCATACTTGCCTTCATTGGCCAGGGCATTGAATTTAAAAATAGGCAAATTAAAAATTGGCAAGCTTTATAGAGACTTAGTTAGGCCACACTTGGGATATAGTGTTCAATTCTGGTTGCCTTACGACCAGAAGGATGCAGAGGCTTTGGAGAGGATACAGAAAAGATTTACCAGGATGTTGCATGGTATGGAGGGCATTAGCTATGCAGAGAGGTTGGGAAAACTGGGTTTTATCTCACTGGAATGACAGAGATTGAGGGGCGACCTAATAGAAGTCTAGAAGCTTATGAGGGGCATGGCCAGAGTGGATAGCCAGAAGCTTTTTCCCAGAGTTGAAGAGTGGGGGGCATGAGTTTAAGGTATGAGAGGTAAATTTTTTTACACAGAGAATGGGTGGGTGCCTGGAGCTCTCTGCCAGGGGAGGTAGTGGAGGCAGATACGATCATGACTTTTGAGGGATGTCTTGACAAATACATGAATAGGATGGGATTAGAGGGATATGGTCCCCGGAAGGGTAGGGGGTTTCAGTTCAGTCCGGCAGCTTGGTTGGTGCAGGCTTGGAGGGCCGAAGGGCCTGTTCCTGTGCTGTAATGTTCTTTGTTCTAAATTCAAAATGACATTTTCAGTGATTAAAGACCAAAAATTTCAGAACGGAGGTATAATCTTGGTTTGATTTGTTATTGTCACATGTATTAATATACAGTCAAAAGTATTATTTCTTGCACACTACACAGACAAAGCATACCATTCATAGAGAAGGAAACAAGAGAGTGCAGAATGTAGTGTTAACAGTCATAGGTAGGGTGTAGAGAAAGATCAACTTAATGCGAGGTAGGTTCATTCAAAAGTCTGATGGCAGCAGGGAAGAAGCTGCTTTTGAGTCAGTTGGCACGTGACCTCAGACTTCTGTATCTTTTTCCCGAAGGAAGAAGCTGGTAGACAGAATGTCCGGGATGTCCGAGAAGTGTAGACAGAGTCAATGGATGGGAGGCTGGTTTGCATGATGGATTGGGCTACATTCATGACCTTTTGTAGTTTCATGCTGTCTTGGGCAAAACAGGAGCCATAACAACCTGTGATACAACCAGAAAGAATGCTTCTTATGGTGCATCTGTAAAAATTGTTGAGAGTCGTAACTGACATGCCAAATTTCCTTAGTCTTCGAGAAAGTAGAGTTTTCTTAACTATAGTGTCAGCATGTGGGGAGCAGGACAGGTTGTTGGTGATCTGAACACCTTAAAACTTGAAGCTCCCGACCATTTCTACTTCGGTGTTCACGCAAGGGGACAGGAATGTAGCTGAGGAGGACACTGGGGTGCAGGGGTGTGAAATAGATAGTATTGCAGTTGATACGGGGGATGTGCTGGATATTTTAGAGGGATTGAAAATAGATAAATCCCCTGGTCCAGATGGGATTTACCCTAGGATTCTTTGGGAGGCAAGAGGGGTGATTGCGGAGCCTCTGGCTCTGATCTTCAGGTCGTCGTTAGTCTCTGGTATAGTACCAGAAGATTGGAGGACAGCAAATGTTGTCCCATTGTTTAAAAAGGGGAGAAGGGACTTCCCTGGGAATTATAGACCGGTGAGTCTTACTTCTGTGGTGGGTAAGGTTTTGGAAAGGATTATTAGAGACAGGATTTATAGTTATTTGGAAAGTAATGAGTTGATTAGAGACAGTCAGCATGGTTTTGTAGCGGGTAGGTCATGCCTTACTAACCTTATCGAGTTCTTTGAGAAAGTGACCAAAGAGGTGGATAAGGGTAAGGCAGTTGATGTGATGTATATGGATTTTAGCAAGGCGTTTGATAAGGTTCACCATGGTAGGCTTCTGCAGAAAATGCAGATGTATGGGATTGGGGGTGATCTAGGTAGTTGGATCAGGAATTGGCTAGCAGATAAGAGACGGAGAGTGGTGGTTGATGGGAAATATTCGTCATGGAGTTCGGTTACAAGTGGTGTGCCTCAGGGATCTGTTTTGGGGCCACTGCTGTTTGTAATTTTTATTAATGATCTGGATGAGGGTATAGTTGGGTGGATTAGTAAGTTTGCTGATGACACCAAAGTCGGAGGTGTGGTAGATTGTGAGGAAGGGTGTCATAGTTTGCAGGATCACTTAGAAAGGTTGCAGAGCTGGGCTGAGAGGTGGCGGATGGAGTTTAATGTGGAGAAGTGTGAGGTAATTCATTTCGGTAGGAATAACAGATGTGTTGAGTATAGGGCTAACGGGAGGACTTTGAATAGTGTGGAGGAGCAGAGGGATCTAGGTGTATGTGTACATAGATCCCTGAAAGTTGGGAATCAAGTAGATAAGGTTGTTAAGAAGGCATACGGAGTTTTGGCGTTTATTGGTAGGGGGATTGAATTTCGGAGTCGCAGCGTCATGATGCAACTGTACACATCTCTGGTGCGGCCGCACTTGGAGTTTTGTGTGCAGTTCTGGTCCCCACATTACAGGAAGGATGTAGAGGCTTTGGAGAGGGTGCAGAGGAGGTTTACCAGGATGTTGCCTGGTATGGAGGGGAGATCCTATGAGGAGAGATTGAGAGATTTGGGGTTGTTTTCGCTGGAAAGAAGGCGGCTAAGAGGGGATCTCATTGAAACATATAAGATGATTAGAGGTTTAGACAGGGTAGATAGTGATAGCCTTTTTCCTAGGATGGAGAAAGCTAGCACGAGGGGGCACGATTTTAAATTAAGGGGGGGTAGTTATAGGTCAGATGTCAGGGGTAGGTTCTTTACCCAGAGGGTGGTGAGGGACTGGAATGCCCTGCCAGCTGCAGTTGTAAATGCACCTAGTTTGGGGGCGTTTAAAAGATCTGTGGACAGGTTTATGGATGAAAAGGGATTGGTTTAGGCTAGTGGGTCATTGTTTTGTAACTGGTCGGCGCAACATCGTGGGCCGAAGGGCCTGTTCTGCGTTGTAATGTTCTATGTTCTATGTTCTACTTCGTCCCCATTGATGTAGACAGGGGCGTGTACTCCACTATGCTTCCTGAAGTCAATAACAGATTTCCTTCATTGACATTGAGAGAGAGATTATTGTTGCCACACCAATTCACCAGCTTTCCTATCTCATTCCTGTGCTTTGTCTTGTCATTGTTTGAGATCCGATCCACTACAGTGATGTCATGTTGTCAGCAAACTAGAAAATCGAGTTGGAAGGGAATTTGGCCACACAGTTATAGGTGTATAAGGAGTATTGTAGGGGGCTGAGATCACAGCGTTGTGAGGCTTTGCGGTTGAGGATGATTGTGATGGAGATGTTGTTACCTATCTTTACTGATTGTCGTCTGTGGGTTAGGAAGTCAGGATCCAATCGCAGAGAGGGGAGCCAAGGCCCAGGCCAGGAAGTTTGGCAATGAGTTGCATGGGAATAAAAGTGTTGAAGGCTGAGTTGTAGTCAATAAATAGGAAACTGACAGAGGTGTCTTAGTTATCTCGGTGTTCCAGGGTTGAGTGCAACGCCAGGGAGATGGCCAATACTGTGGACCTGTTGCAGTATTCGGCAAACTATAGTGGATCCAGGCAGCCTGGGATCTATTAACCTCTGCAGTCACATCAGAAACCTTAATTCATTATTTATTAATAATGTTACATTTATCATAATTCCTTCAGCTCCTCTGTTTCAATTAAGAAAGGAAAAATGTAGTTCAAGTTAGATTTTTTGGTGCAGATGCAGGCAGATTGGAAAAGAGTGTATAAGAAACGGGATGAACCTTAACTAAATGAACACCTGAGTCTTGCGTCTTTAACCACTGCCCTCATATTCCTGGCAGGGGATATTCAGCCTATGCCAATCGTGTTGAGTTAGTGCAGTGCCCCTATAACATTATCTAGGTCAAATGCTGGGAACTGTCAATATGATGTCTCCCTGTCCTTCCTTCTAAAAAAAACATGGAAACCAGAGGCTCAGCTGATGCTTCCACTTTCTCTCCTGGCGGTACAGGAGTGGGATTGTAAATAATCAGAATAATACACTAATTAGAGTGTGGTAACCACCTCATTAAAAGAATCACCAGTACAACCTGTAACATCTGATTGTGTTATAATTACAAACAGCTGCAACCAATTGGGGATTGAGCTCCTTATAGATCTGACAGCTCTGAATTAGAGATTTATAATAATAGCTTGAACCTTAAGACGGTTTGAAATGATTTTTCCATCACAGTCATTTATTGTGAGTAACAATGGCAACAGAGGATGAGCCTTAAACTTAGTGACTGACTGTACTGCATGAAGCCTTTTGCCACAGCCCTCTGAGGAAATCAAGGACACTGTTGCTGACAAACTCAGCTGCGGAATGGCGGAAGGATAGTGCAAAATTGCACTACTTTTTCCTGACTGATTCATACCAGCAATGGAGAGCTGAAGTAGAATTGTGAGCCCGAGATACTTCCATACCCCGAAAGAAGCAAGATATAGCATTAGCTGTTATGTTTGACTCTTGTTTATAATATATATAAAGACCATGAGTAGGCCTGTAGGACTTAACAAGGCAGTAAAAACAGAAAATGCTGGAAAATCTCAGCAGGTCTCACTGCATCTGTGGAGAACGAATAGAGTCAACGTTTTGAATCTGGATGATTCTTCATCAAATCAAGGGAGCGGTTTATTTCAGATTTTCACAGTGAGTCTGAGGCTGACTCATCAAACTCTACCCTGGGTGGAGCTAGCCCCCCGGGTCACCTGACCAGCGCTGTTAAAGGGGCGGCACACACCCCTCCCCCTCTAGTTCAAACTTCCATAACTGAAAATATATGCAACAATTGCAAGTATTACACAGGCATTGTAGCCAACACATATATATCCCATGAGGAATATTTACAAAAAAAATAGAATTACAACAAGCCATCACTCTCCCATGAGTTTGAAACTAATCCAAGAGTGATGTCACAGGAAACTGGTAAACTGATTGGTTGGTGAATGACTGATATTAGTGTTTAAATACTGGAAGATAAAAGAAATGTATTATTAATTATCTAGATTTGTTAAAATCTAAAGCATTAATTGTAAATTTAAGATATGTCAGAAGAGGAATGTGTGGCTTATCATATATGGGGAGTGTCCTGGATGTTGCCAGTGTTCTAGTTGACCACGTGTGTAGGAAGTGGTCCCAGCTGCAGAAACTGGAGCTCTGGGTCTGGGAGCTTGAGCATCAGTGAGAGACACTGCAAGACCTTTTGCCTCTATGCAGTCTGTATCCATCTATTCCCTATCTATTCATGTATCTGTTGTCTCTTAAAACATTGCAATTGTATCTGCTTCTAACACCAGCTCTATCAGTGCATTCCAGGCACTTACCACCCTCTGTTTAAAAAAATCTTACCTTTTGTATCTCCTTTAAACTTTTCTCTTTTTACATTAACTTGTATTCCCTAGTAATTGATCTTTCTACCCTGGGAAAAAGATACTGATTATCCATTCTATCCATATCTCTCATAATTTTGTAAAGTTCTATCAGGTCGTCCTTCAGCCTCCCATGTTCAAGTGAAAACAAACCAAGTTTGGCCAATTTTTCCACATAACTAACACCCTCCAAACCAGGAGAGTTTGTTTCTGTATCCTCTCCAAAGTCTCCTCATTCTTCTATAGTATGAGGACCAGAACTGTGTGCAATATTCCAAATGTGGCTGAACTAAAGTTCTATACAGCTGCAAAATGACTTGCCAGTTTTTATACTCCATGCCCTGACTGATGAAGGTAAGCCTTCATGATTACCTTATCTACTTGTGTTGCCATTTTCAGGCAACTGTGGACCTGTATGCCAAGATTCCTGTCCATGTTAATGGTTCAAAGGGTTTTACCATTTACTGTGTACTTCCCTGCTGCATTAGACCTTTCAAAATGCATCACCTCGCATTTGTCCGGATTAAATTTCATCTGCTGTTTCTCCAAGCCTCTAACCTATCTATCCTGCTATATCCTCTGGCAATTTTCCTTGCTATCCATAGTTCCTTCAATCTTTTTCATCCATAAACCTACATTCTCCTCCAAATCATTTATATAAATCACAAACAGAGATCTCTGCACTGTTCTCAATGAAACACCATTGATTACAGATCCCCAGTCAGAAAAACATACCACTACTCTGTCTCCTATGACCAAGCCTATTTTATGTCCATCTTACCAGCTCACCAGCCCACCAAAGCTGAGAGTTACATGTATACTATGTTTGGAGAAGTGGTCATACTGCAGTTCAAGGGACTAGAGGAAAGAATCCTTTGGGGTCCCATTTACTAACCAGTATTCCATTTTGGAAGCTGATGAGGAGTGCAATCAGAGCTAAGCTTTTTTTGCCATCACAAGCAGCTTAACGACAAGATGAGCAGAAGAAGAAAGGAAGAACAATAGCAATCTTAGTCAGGGGAGCAGAAGATGTTTCTGTGGCCAAAAATGTGATTCTAGTATGGTGCGTTGCCTCCATGGTGCCAGAGTTACTGAATGACTGCAGGACATTCTGAAAGGATAGAGTGATGAGCCAGGGGTCATGGTACATGTACAATGATATGGGCAAATTGAGGAATGAGATCGTGCATCTAGAATTCAAGGAGCTAGGCAGTAGATAAAAAAGCTGGATTTACTCCTGATGCCATGTGCTAGCGTGTATAGAAGTAGGAAAATAGGATTGATGAATGCGTTGCTTCAGAGTTGGTGCAGGGGGGAGAGTTTTAGATTCTTGGATCACTGGGGCTGTTTTTGGGGAAGGTCAAACATGTACAAATGGGATGATCTGCACCTGAGCCACACTGGGACCAACATCCTTACAGTTAGGTTTACTGGTGTTGTTGGGAAAAGTCTGGCAGGGGGAGGGGCACAGAATATTGGTAAAGTGGAGACATAGCTTGCTACTGTAAAAGAACAAGTCAGATTGCCATCAGATATGTTCAATGTCAAGAGAGTAAGGTGAGGCTGGATAGTCTTTATCTCAATGCTAGAAGTGTAATCGGAAAGATTGAGGAGTTAAAGACATGGATTGGCACATGGAAGTGTGATGCTGCCACCACAAAACATGGTTGGATCTTTTTCTTTAGGGAAGTCTAAGTGGAGAGGGGGAGCGGGGAATGATTAATATGCATAAGATTATGAGGGTATGTCATGAGGTACTGGGAGTCTTATTGTTTGTTCTATATTTAAACGATACAGATAAAAATGTGGGGGGAATGTTAAGCAGGTTTGCAGAGACACCAAGGTCGGGAGGGTGGTTAATAGTGAAGCAGATGATTGCAGGTTACAGGAAGATTATAGATGGATTAGTCTGATGGGCAGAGCATTGGCAGATGGTATTTAACCCTGATAAGTGCAAGGTGATGCACTTTGGAAGAAGAAACAAGATAAGGGAGTATTTAATGAATGGCAGGACACTGGGTAGCTCAGAGGCACAGATGGATCTTGGGTTAATTATTCGTAGATCCCTTGAGGCAGAGGAGCGTGTGAATAAGATAATTAAGAAGGCACATGGGACACTTGCTTTCATTGGTTGTGGATTCATAGAATCATAAAGTCATAGAGGTTTACAGCATGGAAACAGGCTATTTGGCCCAACTTGTTCATGCTGCCCCTTTTTTAACAACTAAGCTGGTTCCTATTGCCAATATCCCTCTATTACCATTTGACCCATGTAACTTTCTAAATGCTTTTTAAAAGGCAAAATTGTATCGGCCTCTACTACTATTTCTGGTAGCTTGTTCCAGGCCCTCACCACCTTCTGAAAAAATTGCCCCTCTCGATCTTTCGATCTATCAAAATGCATCACCTCACATTTGTCTAAATTAAACTCCATCTGCCATTCATTAGTCCAAGGTCAAGGTCCCGTTGCAATCCTCGATAACCTTCTTCAGTGTCGACTATGCCATCAATCTTGGTGTCATCTTCAAACGTAATAACCATGTGTGTTAAATTCTCATCCAAATCATTAATATAAATGGCAAATAACAGTGGACCCAGCACTGATCCCTGAGGCACACCATTGGTCACAGGCCTCTAGTTTGAAGAACAACCCTCTACAACTATAGTCTTCTTCCATCAAGCCAATTTTGTTCCAGTTGGCTACCTCCCCTGGTCCCATGAGATTTATGATTGAAGATGCTGGCATTGGACTGGGGTAAACACAGTAAGAAGTCTCACAACACCAGGTTAAAATCCAACAGATTTATTTGATAGTAAACCAACCAGCTTTCGGAAACGCTGTTCCTTCGTCAGGTGTGGTCCCATGAGATTTAGCCTTATGCAAAAACCTATCATGTGGTACCTTGTCAAAGGCCTTGCTAAAGTCCATGTAGACAACATAAACTGCACTGCCCTCATCTACCTTCTTGGCTACCCCTTCAAAAAATTCAATCAGATTTGTGAGACATGATTTTCCATTCAGAAAGCCACGCTGACTCTCCCTAATCAGTCCTTGCGTCTCTAAATGCCTGTCGATCCTGTCTCTCAAAATAGCCTCTACCAACTTGTCCATGACAGACATTAGGCTCAATGGCCTATAGCACCCAGGTTTTTCCCTGCAGCCACTCTTAAACAAAAGCACAACATTTGCCACCCTCCAATCTTCAGACACCTCACCTGTGGCTATCAGCTATTCAAAAATACCTGCAATTTCCTCCCTAGCTTCCCACAACGTTCTGAGATACACTTCATCAAGTCCGGGCATTTATCTACCTTGATGAGCTTGAAGACTATCAGCACCTCCTTATGTGTACACTCCTCAAAACATCACTATTTCCCCAAGTTTCTTATTATCTGTGCCTTTCTCAACAGTAAATATTGATGAGAAATATTCATTAAAGATCTCACCCATTACTTGTGGGTCTGCGCATAGATGACTTTGTTGATCTTTAAGAGGCCCTACTCTTTCCCTTGTTACTCTTTTGCCTGTTATGTATTTGTAGAAGCTCTTTGGATTCTCCTTTGCCTTATCTGCCAAAGCAACCTCATGACCTCTTTTTAACATCCTGATTTCTCTCTTAACTCTACTCCTACATCCTCTATACTCTTCAAGGAATCCACTTGATCCCAGCTGCCTTCGAATGTTGCATGCCTCCTACTGCTTCTTCTGGACCAGGGCCTCAATTTCCTGAGTCATCCAGGGTTCTCTACTCCTACCAGCCTTGCTCTTCACTCTAAAAGAAATATGCTTCTTCTGAACTCTAGTTAATACACTTTTGAAAGCCCCCCATTTGCCAACCGCCCCTCTGCCTGCCAACAGACTCCCCCAATCAACTTCTGAAAGTTTCTGTCTAATATCTTTAAAATTGGCCTTGCCCCAATTTAGAATTTTAACTTTTGGGGCCAGACCTATCATTCTCCAAAGCTATCTTAGAATTAATAGAATTATGGCCACTGGTCCCAAAGTGATCCCACACTCACACTTCTGTCACCTGCCCTTCCTTATTTCCCAAGAGGAGGTCAAGTTTTGCCCCTCTTGAATACACTAAACAAATTTTTCTCCATCCAAGCCCCTTGTACTATGGCTGTTTCAGTCAATGTTCCCGTCCCCTACTATTACCACCCTATTTTTCTTGGAGCTAACTGTAACCTCCTTATATATTCGCTCCTCAATTTGAGTTTTGCACAAGTGTTACTTCGTGTAAGAATTCATTTTGACTATTTCACTAGCCAATTTATGGTTAACTTGTGGGCATCTACTTAATTTTTCTACAAATGTAGTTTGCAAGTGGGGGCATGGGACTTAATGAGCTGTCCTTGCTGAGATCTGATGTGGAAATGATGGACCAAATTTATCTATTCTATGACTCTACCAAAGAATACAAGCATTTTGGCCATCCAGGTTTATTCTGATGGATTATTTTGTTATTTTAGACTTTCACATGGATGAACTACTTAATATCCATTCAGTGCTGACCATGTGATTATCTGCCAGAATACCACACATCCGCTGTATTTTCTTTGCTTGGAATAGATTTCTGCTTTGGCAGTACCTCTCCCTGTAAACTAATAGTTGAGCAACTACACTGGGAGAGCTACTGACCAGAGATCAAAGTGTCTGACTCATTTTACTCTCAGATACCTGGCGATTATTTTCAAACATAATAACTATATTGAGCAAGACCCTACAAAATTTACCACTCCATCATTTGACCCTATATCATTGAAGTGATATGTATTTTGGATATATGAATTAAGCAAAATGTGACAATAATGAATATAGAGATATTATCAAAGAAAACATATAAGGAATTATTAAGAAATATTGGATAAATTAGTATATACTTTTGTTCATTATGGGATGGGGGCATCAATGACAAGGCTGATATTTAACCCAATTTCCCTTGTGAAGAATATGGTGAACTGCTGCAGTCTGTGTGGAAAAGTTACCTCCGGAGTTTTGTTAAATAAGAAGACCCCAAGCTTTGACCTCAGTATGAAATTATGCTCCCAAGTTGGGTATGCAGAGTTGAGAAAATTTGTAATTCTCCAAATCTGATTTGACAAAAACATCCTGAGTGGTTGGAATTTTGTTCAGGAGGGTTGGCTGCTAAATAGAGTCAGAGTCCATAAATAGTGGAGAGGTTGTGCACTTACTGTTGAGTGACAAGAGGGGACTGGTTAACAGGCTTATTTTGGTGTTCTGGAACTGTGCCCCAGTTTAATGAAACAAGTAAGTCCTCTAGCCCTCACCCCTGACACATCCTCCTGTGGGCCCTCATACCCTCCCATGTCAACATAGTCAATGTACTAAACCCAATGTCAGTCATAGCCTGTATGCTAACTCATGCTGATCCATGCTGTCTATTCATTCCATTAGCCTTTTATAGTCCATATGACAATTAAGTGCCAATTAACTCCAACCCATGCCCCACACCCTCATCCCTTACTCTTAGAGTCTCCATGCCAACTTACCCAGTCTGCACTATGGGCAGAACTCCAGAGCACTCTTTATACACAGTCATGTTATATACAGAAGTGGTCACAGCAAAGAGTAAAGAATGAAAAGGTTATCACATAGAGAGCGTAACTTAACCGGTTTATGGAGCTTTATTAAATAAGTGTTGCTTATGCACAGCCCAAGCTGGAAGAGAGGAAAAATCTTCCATACACCTTTGATGTCGTCACATAATTATGTGACACGATGCATACAGATGCATTGATTTACAATAAATAAAATTCCTCTCGTTTACTCCTGTAGTATGGCAGCTAACATTACCTTTAATTCTCTCTCACTATGAATAATAATTATCCTACCAAGTATCATTATATTTACAATCAGTATGAGAGTCTTTTAGGAGGGTGTCGGTTCTGCTTCAGCAGAATCTGTCATTCAAGAGTCTTTGCTTTCATGTGCTTGGCACGCTTGGTGCAGGCACATCATCTGATAAAGTTGGTTCTTCTTCAGCTTCCACAGATACTATTGGTTCAACCAACGTAAGATCTGAATCCAACTCAATCGTGATCATAGGTCCAAACTTTCAAATGAAGGCCTTTCAGATACCGACTCTGCAAACTGTCTTTTGAAGTAAGGATTTGATTTGGTCTGTGTCCCTCCTCTAAAGCCTCTTGTCATTAATTTCAGTATAAGAAATAGATACCATCTTTGAGTACTGAGGCAGGTACCCAATTTCTTGCTAAGACGCTTTCTCCATGATCGAAATGGTTTGTTTTTGGTGTTTATTCGCAATGAATAATTTGGTTTTGTTGTTCCCATTTCTATGGTAGAAGTGGTAAGAGCAAATCAAGTTTAGTTCTTAAAACAAAATTGCTGGCGAGTCTTGGGTTATCACATAGGCTGTAGGATATGAGAAGCTAGTTTATTCTTTAGGCTAATGGTCCTTCATCCTTTGATGCCTTGAGTATTCTTCAATGACTGCACCAACCTCTTCATCAATCCGTTGTTGGAAGGATAGTAAGTTCTAGTTTTGATATGCTGTCTGCCATAGTTACTGAGGTAGTCCATGAATTCCTGTGATGTGAACTGTGTCCTGTAAGCGCCAACTAATTGCTCTGGTTTGCCAAACCATGCAAGTGACACATCTAGGCTTTTCAGTTGTCATTGACTTCAGGCCGTTTTGGATGTGCGTCCATCAGCACGAGAAACATATATCCTTCAGTTGGTGCCGCGAAGTCAATATAAACTCTGTTTTACGGTTGTCTCAGTCAATCTCAAGTGTGAAGTGGTTGAAGAGGTGGAGTATTTCATATCCCAGCACAAGATGACACTGCCCTTCACTGACTTCAATCTGTGAGTCTAGTCCTGGCCACCAGAAATAAAGATCGTGCTTCTTCAGATGCTCTAGTGTTTCTTCTAAGTTTTGTAAATGTTGCTGTTCTACTTTGTCCATGATTAAAATGTCATGGTAACATTGGATTTGATCCATGGATTTTTGGAACAAGGCTGGTGCTGATGTTGTTCTGAATGGTAGGCCTTTATACCACAACAACCCACTGTGAGTAATAATCATTTACAATAGTTGTGTCTCAATTGCCACCTTCATTTGGAGGTATGCTTGGGACAAGTTTATCTTACTGAACTGTTGGCCCCAGAAAATCCAGTGAATAGTTCCCCGGTTAATGGTGAGGGGGTACGGGTTGACAGACAGTATTGGATTTATCGTCATTTCTGAAGTCAGGGCACATTCTGATAGAACCATCTGCTTTAACAACAGGGATGATTGAAGTTGCCCAATCGCTCATTGGTATGCACTTGATTAATCTTTCAACTTCCATTTTAATTCTTGATTTAATAAAGTATGGCACAGTTCTTGCCTTTAAGCATTTTATCTTAAGTCAAAGAACAAAGAAAATCACAGCACAGAATAGGCTCTTCAGCCCTCCAAGCCTCCACTGACCATGCTGCCTGACTCAACTAAAGTTCCCTACCCTTCCGGGGACCATATCCCTCTACTCCTATCCTATTCATGTGTTTGCCCAGACGCCCCTTAAAAGTCACTATTGTATCTGCTTCCACAAACTCCCTGGCAGCGAGTTCCAGGCACCCACCACCCTCTGTGTAAAAAACACTTGCCTCGTACATCTCCTTTAAACATTGCCCTTGAGTAATTGATTCTTCCACCTTGGGAAAAGGCTTCTGACTGTCCACTGTGTCCATGCCTCTAATAATCTTGATTTCTATCAAGTCGCCCCTCAACCTCCGTCGTTCCTGTGAGAACAAGCCGAGTTCCTCCAACCTCTCCTCATAGCTAATGCCCTCCATGCTAGGCAACATCCTGCCTGGGAAATCTTTTCTGTACCCTCTCCAAAGCCTCTACATCCTTCTGATAGTGTGGCGACCAGAATTGAACACGAAATTCTAATTGTGGCCTAACTAAGGTTCTATAAAGCTGTAACATGACTTGCCAATTTTTAAACTCAGTGCCCCGGCCAATAAAGGTAAACATGCTGTATGCCTTCCTGACTATCTTTTCCACCTGCGTTGCCACTTTCAGTGATCTGTGTACCTGTACACCCAGATCACTCTGCCTATCAATACTCTTAAGGGTTCTGCCATTTACTGTATATTTTCTATCTGGATTAGACCTTCCGAAATGCATTACCTCACATTTATCTGGATTAAACTCCATCTGCCATTTCTCTGCCCAAGTTTCCAACTGACCTATATCCTGCTGTATCCTCTGATGGTCCTCAGCGCTATCTGCAAATCCACCAACCTTTGTGTCGTCACAAACTTACTAATCAAACCAGTTACATTTTCCTCCAAATCATTTATATATATTAGAAACAGCAAAGGTCCCAGCACTGATCCTTGAGGATCAGTCCTCCATTCAAAAATGCACTCTTCCACTGCTATCCTCTGTCTTCTTTGACCGAGCCAGTTTTGTATCCACCTTGCCAGCTCACCTCTCATCCCGTGCAACTTCACCTTCTGCACCAGTCTGCCATGAGGGACCTTGTCAAAGGCCTTACTGAAGTCCATGTAGACAACATCCACTGCCCTACCCTCATCAATCATTTTCATCGCTTCCTTGAAAAACTTGATCAATTTAGTGAGACACGACCTCCCCTTCACCAAACCATGTTGTTTCTCGCTAATACATCCACTTATTTCCAATTGGGAGTGAATCCTGTCTCAAAGAATCCTCTTCAATAATTTCCCTACCACTGACGCAAGGCTTACTGCCTCAAAGTCGTACTTCGATTTTGGTCATTTTCCCCAAAATATTCTCAAATGCCTTCTTGTATATTTCTAAGAGTTTCTACAATGTGTTCTTTTCATCAACCCATTGGTAATTGCTTGCCAGTTTAGTTTGATTTTGTTTAACCACTTTCTTGCAGAAAGCGCTGGAAATTTTCCTATTACAATATGTAATGGCGGTTTTTAAAATTGATCATTTGCTTCAATTTGCACAATGGTATAACCCTTCACTGGAACTACTTCTTATGTGCAAGTTCTCAGGATTATATTAGACAGCTTTGATGGTATATTCTTGAGCATTTGTTGATATAAATTTTCAGAGGCAAGAGATACAGCAGCTCCCATATCTATTTCCAATACAATTTACTTCCTATTCAGTTTCTGACAGACCTAAAATCTCTGTGCATTGCCTTGCATCAATAACACGCTGAGTTTGAGTCCTTGGATTTTCCCACAACATTGAATACAGGAGTTGTACAAGACATTGGTAAGGCCACACTTGGGAATACTGTATGCAATTCTGGTCACCTTATTATAGAAAGGATATTATTAAACTAGAAAAAGTGCAGAAATGATTCACTAGGATGCTACCAAGACTTGATGGATTGAGTTATAAGGAGAGGCTGGATAGATTGGGACTTTTTTCTCTGGAGCGTAGGAGGCTGAGGGGTGATCTTATAGAGGTCTATAAAATAATGAGGGGCACAGATCAGCTAGATAGTCAATATCTTTTCCCAAAGGCAGGGAAATCTAAAACTAGAGGGCATAGGTTTAAGGTGAGAGGGGAGAGATACAAAAGTGTCCAGAGGGCCAATTTTTTCACACAGAGGGTGGTGAGTGTCTGGAACCAGGCTGCCAGAGGTGGTAGTAGAGGTGGGTACAATTTTGTCTTTTAAAAAGCATTTAGATTGAAAAAAAGGCGGCATGGACAAATCGGGCCGAAGGGCCCGTTTCCAAGCTGTTACTCTCTGTGACTCTGAATTCACCAGAGTATCAATTCAGTGAACCTTTATCATTCTACACCTGCCCCACTGCCACCACCACCACCACCACCCAACAATAAAGCATGTGACGATATTGTGTCTTTAAGAAATGTATGATTCTGTCTCTAAATACCCAATTATTTTTAAACAGCCCAATATTGGGGAGAATTTAGAATAAGAAAATAATTGACAAGAGGCAAACTTAAGCTATGAACTTAAAACTTTTCCTGAATTGTCAGGATGCAGCCAGGTTTCTATGATACAACTTTTACCCATTTGTCACAGAGTTGTACAGCGCAGAGATGGTGGTATAATCTCATAGAATCCCTACAGTACAGAAGGACATCATTCAGCCCATGGGGTCTGCACCAAACACAATCCCACCCAGGCCATATTCTCGTAACCCCACACGTTCTGCTAATCCTCCTGATACTAGGGTTAATTCAGCACGGCCAATCAACCTAAGCCCCCGCTCATTTTTGGACCGTGGGAGGAAACCGGAGCGTCTGGAGGAAACTCACGCAGACACAGGGAGAAGGTGCAAGCTCGACACAGACGGTGACCCGAGGTCGGAATTGAACTTGGGTCCCTGGCTCTGTGAGGCAGCAGTGCTAACCACTGTGCCACCATGCTGGCATCGGGCTATCCACTGGACTAGTAACTCAGACCCAGGCTGATGCTCCAGGGACATGTGTTCAGATCCTACCATGGCAACTGTTGGAATTTAAATTCAATTAATTAATAAATCTAGAATTGAAAATTAGTCTGAGTGATGGTAACCATAAAACTATTATTCATTGTCGTAAAACCCTTTTGGTTCACTAATGTCCTTTAGAGAAGGTAACCTGCTGTCCTTCTCTGCTCTGACCTTCCGATGCCATGTCAGTTTAATTAACCGCCTGGCAAGTCACTCAGTTGTACTAAAAAAATCAGTACCAGTTGAGTAGCATAGTTCACAAATGTATTTGCTACATTCTTTTGAGTATAATTAGTGATGGTATGTCCTATGAAAGAATAACAAAAATGTTGTTTGCATAGTTCACCAGCCCCTTTATTATTCCATGTTTTATTGTTTGTTAACTTCTTTGACCCCTTGAATCAGATGCTGTGGCAGTTTTAAGGATGTAAATTGAGTAAGGTTAAAACTTTAAGTTGATTTGGTGGTTGTCCGCCCAACCCCAGAAGCGCATGAACATGCTCGAGAAAACATCAGGCACATGTACATTTGCACAATATTTCAGTTGGCAGGCACGCACGAGAGCTGGAAACATACTCGCTGACAATTAGGCAGGCAATTTAGCCCATTAAGGAGTCAATTGAAGACAAGTTTTATGTAGCCCATCACCTTTTACAGTTGGTGGGTGGGCCAACTGGCAAGACCTTTACCTTCTAACTGCAGCCTCAATCCAGAGGAGAATGAACTGTCCGGGTTGAATTTTTCTTACTATTCATTCGTGATACATGGGCCTCACTGGCTGGCCAGCATTTATTGCCCATCCCTAGCTGCCATTAAACTGGATGGCTTGCTCTGTCGCTGGGACTGAGGTTCGTATTTTAATGTGCTCCTTGACACTCTTTGAATAATTTTACTGTCACAATTAATTTTTTACAGATCTGCAACTCTCTGGGGCAGGTCTGTTGCACTGGAACCTGAGGAAGCACATTAGAAACATCAGTCTACACCTTCCCTTATCTCAGTGCCTGCCTCTTACATAGCAACATGGAAACATAGCACAGTACAGGCCCTTCGATCCTCAGTGTTGTGCTGAGCTATGTCCAAACCCAATTTCAAGCTATCCCACTCCATATCATTCTTCTCAGCCTTTCCCCAGTGCTGAACCTTTCCCAGAATAAGTTTTACACTGAATGGCCGTTAATTGGCCAGCCAGTGTGAAATTGCACTCTGGGGCACCTCGTGGCTGAGAATGGGTGCCACACCTGCTTCTGGGATTGGTGAGTACACGTGACCAATGGATGAAAACTCAGTCCCAAGTTTTTGGGCAGGAGTTTTCACCCTTTCCTGCCAGCAGGATCTTTCAGTCCTGCCAAAGGTAACCCCTGCAGTACAGGTGAGCCATGCAACATATTGTAAACATTTGCATGACTACCAATGGCATGCCACCTCTGGTGCTGGAAAATACTCTATGGTGGAATGTAAAATCCTGCCCTTTGCCTGCATTTGGCAGAAACAATTCCCCCTAACCTGATTAAAAATATACATTTGTATGTTAAGACCATGCGATAGTCCATCCTGCATTTGCCTTTATCTCAACCCTGGCATTGTAGGTGTAGACAGAGTGAGCCAAACTCGAACATCTCCTGGTGATTTTGTTCAGAGGAACATTAACACAATGTGAAGAGTAGAGTGGAAGGAATTATACATAATTCTGGAAGACCCAAAGACAAGCTAAAATTCTTTCCAGAAATTAAAGAAGACAATTGGGCCAAAATTTAATCAATCTCAAAATATTTGTGTGTATGTCCCATAATGGACAGCTACGTTGAACTCGGCAAATGCACAGCTCTGTTTCTCAATGTAATGAAGAAGATGCTGAGCAAATAACCTTTGTTCTTATATCGGGATATTTAAAAACAAGTTGATTTGAAGGGGATATTCCTATCCAAGGCTTTCAGTCATCCTGCTATCATAAAATTCACAGAACAGAATAGTTGGATTCTATTATTACTATCCAACCTTCCTGATTTAATCAGAGAAGACGTTGGTGCAATGTAATTTCCAGCATCACATGAGCAAATCTAGCCTCTTGAATATTCTGTATGTCACAGTACTACCCATGCTTAGCATTGCGTGGAATTGCCACTGGCTGTGTAGCTACTAATAGAATGTGTGAGGAACTATTTATTATGAGCAGGGCACTTGGAAAATGATGCGAAAAATTAAAAAATGGTTTCTTCAGGGTTTAAAAAAAAATTACCTTTTTAAAAAATCTAAATATAAAAATGGAGGCTGGGGACATGAGAGAATGGTCGAGGGTGTTGATGTTTGGCAGGTGATGTTCTTGTAATGAACGGGGGAGATATTGTTTGATGGTATTTACAATTATACTGAAATGGTCTAAAAGAGGTTTTTGAGATGACAACAGTCCATTTAATTGTGATAATAAACAGGGTACATGGTCTAACAATGTTGCAGTTTTGCTATTGGACTGAAAGTGCAGAGGTTGTAACTTAATTTACTGTCTTGGCATGTTGTGATAAACACTAAACGCAATAAATCTGGTAATTTGTAAACTCGAACCAGAAAAATGCTGCGTGATTGTGATAAAGATTCCAAAGATGGAAACCTGCCACCCTCACTAAATCTGGCCCATCACATAGTTGGCACAGGTTGATAGTCAATGCCATCTAAAGCAAGTCGTACTATTGGACAAACAATCACCTATGTGCAATTTTGGTCTCCTTATGTGAGGACGGATGTTCTTGCCCTGGAGAGATAATGAGGGTTAGAATCTGGCCTTGTTTATATCTGGACAACAAAAAGAAGAAATTAATCTCATAGTTTTTTTTGAACTAGCTTATTTCCCTTTAACCAAAGATAAAATGTGGATATAGTAGAGGTGGCACTGTTGCAAAACTACATTACTTTTGATATATTGTGCTCCTCATCTTTTTGCTTTGGGCTGTCTTCAAGGTATTGGTTTATTATTATGTTGACAGTGGTGATATAAAGCACAAATGGACCTCCTTTTCAATTTCCACCTCCCATTAAAGTGGAAATTAGTTAGCTTATGTTGAAACAAAGAAATAGGAGGTGGTCATTTGGCCCTTCAACCCTGCTCTGTCGCCAGTCATTGAGCATGACTGATCATCAAATTCAATTGCCTGATCCCACCACACCTCGGCCCCCCCATATCCTTTGATCCCCTTCGTCCCAAGTGATAAATCTAATTGGTTCTTGAAAACAATTAGGGGAGGTATTGGCCTTAGTGGTATTATTGCTCCATTATTCATCTAGAAACTCAGCTAATGTTCTGGGGACCTGGGTTCGAATCCCACCATGGCAGATTGTGGAATTTGAATTCAATACAAAATCTGGAATTAAGAACCTACAAATGACCATGAATCCACTGTTGATGAAGGAAAAACTCATCTGGTTCACTAATTTCCTTTAGGGAAGGAAATCTGCTGTCCTTACTTGGCCTGATCTACATGTGACTCCAAAGCCTCAGTGATGTGGTTGACTCTTAACTGCCCCAGGGCAACTAGGGATGGGCAATAAATGCTGACCAGCCAGTGACACCCATGTCCCAGGAATGAATAAAAAAATACAATGTTTTGGCTTCAGCTTTCTGTGATAGAGAATTTCATAGGCTGACAACTCTCTGGGATGGCACGGTGGTTAACACTGCTGCCTCAGAGCCCCAGGGACCCAGGTTCAATTCTGGCCTCGGGTGACTGTTTGTCTGTGTGGAGTTTGCAGATTCTCCTTGTGTCTGTGTGGGATTCCTCCAGGTACTCTGATTTCCTCTCATGGTCCACAGATGTGCAGGTTAAGTTGATTGGCCATGCTAATGTGAGTTTCATTGAATACAATCCTAACTGACTCAATCTCTTCACCTAGGAATCAGTCTGGCAAACTTTCCCTATACTCCCTCTAGAGCACAAACATCGTTCCTCAGATAAGGGGATCAAACTGCACACACTATTCCAGGTGTGGCCTCTTGAAGACCCACATAATCACATATCTTTAGAGTGGAGGAGGAAGAGAGGCAACTTAGAGGTTTATAAGATGATGAGAGGGATAGATAGAGTGAACGTGCAGAGACTATTTCCTCGGGTGGATCTAGCTGTTGCTAGCGGGCGTAACTATAAGGTTCATGGTGGGAGATATAGGAGGGATGTCCAAGGTAGGTTCTTTACTCAGAGAGTGGTTGAGTTGTGGAATGGACTGCCTGCTGTGATAGTGGAGTTGGACACTTTAGGAACTTTCACGCGGCTATTGGATAGGCACATGGAGCACACCAGAATGATAGGGAGTGGGATAACTTGATCTTGGGATTGGATGTAGCTCGGAACAACATTGAGAGCCGAAGGGCCTGTATTGTGCTGTACTGTTCTATGTTTCTATAATAAATGTTCTATAATAAATGGTGGAACAGGCTCGTAGGGCCAATTGGCCTCCTCCTCCTTCTTTGTTTCTATGTTTCTAAGGTATATGTTACATTAACAGATAAAGAACTGAAAAGAAATGCCTAGACATGAGGTTAAATGTCTGGCAGCTGACAATTCATGATTAATATGTTTCAACATGTCAAAGTGTTTCTTCAGAAGCTCTTAGTCTTAGAGTAACTCTGCCAGTGCAATTAACTTGTTAGAAAACGTTGCTCAAGAGGGGGCTTGGTTGAACCTACTAAGACTAAAAGACAAATTAAAACCTCCAGTTTGTTGATGAGAATACTGACGTTTGATTGTTCTTTCTTTGAGTTTGAAGGTAGATTTGTACTGCAGTAACTAGTTGTCGTATTTGTTAGATATATTGGAAAATTCTTTGTGACATGATGACTGTATCATTGCCAAGCTAGCAAGACACCTCAACAGGAGACTGATAATACCACATCATGGGTGATATTTTGAAAAGCTGCTAGGTTTTCAAATCTTTTAAAGTTCACCAGTTTATTTAATCTGGCAGCAATTCAAAAGATCTAAAATCTGGTAGGATGTCATCTGTTGCGAAAGAAGCATCTGCTCAATTTTGTAAATGAACAAATCCAAAATTCTTATCTTTTTAATTAAAGTGATCTTGCAGAGATGCCATGATGAATGGACACACAAGATGGACTGCAAACACTGCATTTGATGAGGAGAGTACTTTCTTTTGGTTTCTCCAGAGAATTAGCCACCACTTGTTCATGAATTAGATGCCAGGATGACATTTCAAACTCTTGATTGAACGTGCTGTATGATAGATGTCAACATGATAAGATTTGTGCAGGCATGCCGTTGAATGTGTAGAATGAAGACCCTTTCACAAGACCCTTTCTGAAGTATTTCTGCCTAACAATTTAGATGCACTCTGTTTAGAGGAGCAATTTAGAAGCAGCGGAAACATAGCAAAGAACAAGACATTTTAGGGGAGGCAGTGGATTAGTGGTATTCCCAATGGAATAGCAATTCAGAGACCCAGGGTTGAGTCTGAGGACCTAAATCCAAATCCCACCATGGCAGATAAGTGAATATAATATGAATTCATATCGGAAGAAAACCTGGAATTAAAAATCCGATGACAACTGTGAAACCATTGTCAATTGTAAGAAGGAAGGAAACCTGCCATCATTATCCAGTCTGATCTACACATGATGCCAAACCTACATGGAATGCCAGACCCACAGCAATGTGGTTGACTTTTAAGAATGCCCTCTGAAATTGCCGAACATATCAAGTACTTGTGGATAATAACTGGAAATGGGGAATAAGTGCTGGCTATGTCCCATGACATCAATGCTAGCACCTTGTTAGACCAACTCAAAACTCTTTCCTCTGTACCTATTGTATATTAATTTTATTTGCCTGTAGGCTGGAGATGGGCATTAAGTGAGAATTCACTTGTGCCCCAAGAAATAGACAATAATTTAGACTATGGTTTTTGGGATGATGAGCGCTTGCTTGTAATTTGTAGCTATGTAATAAATGCTTATACAAGTGCCTATCTTTCGCCAGCTGGTTTACTGGATTATAATTTGACAGAACTGGATGTTTGACTCAAGATAATGAAGGTGGAAAGTTTAGAAAAAGAATCAGACATAAAATTACTGTCTTGGTAGCCATTGTGGAAAATGGTAGAAGGGAAGTGTAAGTCACATTATGATTATTATTCAATTATCTGAGAGTCTGAACTATTTGATCAGTGGAAGAATGAAGTGGATCTATGAATACTAGTTTCTGTCATTAAGAGTAATGAAGGTAGGGATTTGGCATTGTAACTCTTGCAAGAAGTAAAATTGGAAATAAAGTATTTTGTGAAATGGATGCTCATCATTTGGATAGAGCTGACCTCCAATTAATGCTCTTGGATAAAATTTACAAGAAAGTTGATCTGCTACATGGTGATTAGGCATGGCTGAATTTTGATAGATTCCAGAAAAATGATCATGTTTTGGAAAAACATATTGTGAACATTAAAAGATTGAAAAATTTAATTTGTGAATTTTTGGATTGGTTTTAGCAATTGGATAATGCTACAATGCCTCATACGGAAGGGATTTTGAAATGATACATGACAAAGAGGACCTGAAATAAGTTATATGGCTCCCAAGAAGTTTCAGTCTTTATAATGAAGGGACTCCTTTAATTGCACTGTAGTAGATAGTGTTTGCAATTAAACACAATGCAGGATGATTGATTAAAAACCATTTTGGTTCATTAAATTATTTAATAAAAGTATTATTTGTTTTTGTTTACACACATTGAGGTCATTTGTAATTCCATCTCAGAAAGAAAAAGCACTATAAAAATGGGAAAGAAGAATTGTATTTTCCTTGTGGGATCAAATAATTGGAGTCAGTCATCTTATAAGTTTCCATCAAGGGTTGGGAGCAGACAATCTCGTGAGATGTCCAAACTAAGTTTCATATTGACATAATGGAATTGTCCCTGTCCTTGCACATCCCCCCTCCCCGACCAGTGACATAACAGGATTTACAACATTCAATGTCAGGAACATAATTTTCTTACATTTGCATATCATTATCAGATATCTACGTGTGAAACACCACCTCCCCTCTTATTGTAGGAAAGTTCATTCAGTTAACATGAATTATAGAGTCATAGAGGTTTACAGCATGGAAACAGGCCCTTTGGCCCAACTTGTCCATGCCGCCTTTCTTTTTAAAACCCCTAAGCTAATCCCAATTTCCTGCATTTGGCCCATATCCCTCTATATCTATTGTGCCCATGTAACTATTTAATTGCTTTTTAAAAGACAAAATTGTACCTGCCTCCACTACTATCTCCAGCAGCTTGTTCCAGATGCTCACCACCCTCTGTGTGAAAAATTGCCCCTCTGGACACTTTTGTATCACTCCCCTCTCACCTTAAAACTTTGTCCTCTAGTTTTAGACTCCCCTACCTTTGGGAAAAGGTATTGATTATCTAGCTGATCTGTGCCCCATGTTATTTTATAGACCTCTATAAGATCACCCCCCAGCCTCCTAAGCTCCAGAGAAAAAGTCCCAGTCTATCCAGCCTCTCCTTATAACCCAATCCATCAAGTCCCGGTAGCATCCTGAGTAAATATTTTCTGCATTCTTTGTAATTTAATAATATCCTTTCCATATGAATTACGGTATGATATTGTGTGTACTGGGTTGGCCTTTAAAAATGGCACCCTTATCTTCAAAACATTATTGCTGGTGGGGCAGGCTCAATCCAAACATGACATTGTGAGACCTGCCCTTGCCTTTTTGTATCAATGTTCACAACAGTAAGTTGTAGAAAATCACCATTGATTTCCTGCCCGCTATCGATATTTGGGAAAATTGCTTCTTGTGGGATATTTATGCTGTTGAGCAAATCTTTTGTGCATTGCTTTTTATCTTTGAGTTTACCTTTGAGTCAAATTTTCAAAACTTGCAGAGGGATTTGGACCAACTAGAAAAATGGGCTGAAAAATGGCAAATGGAATTTAGAACATAGAACATTACAGCGCAGAACAGGCCCTTCGGCCCACGATGTTGCGCCGACCAGTTACAAAACAATGACCCACGAACCTAAACCAAACCCTTTCCATCCATAAACCTATCCACGGATCTCTTAAACGCCCCCAAACTAGGTGCATTTACAACTGCAGCAGGCAGGGCATTCCAATCCCTCACCACCCTCTGGGTAAAGAACCTACCCCTGACATCCGTCCTATAACTACCCCCCCTTAATTTAAAGCCATGCCCCCTCGTGCTAGATTTCTCCATCAGAGGAAAAAGGTGAACGTAACCGAATTGTGGTCACTATCACCAAAATGCACACCAACTTCCAAGTCTAGCACCTGGTCTGGCTCATTTCCCAGCACCGAATCCAATATAGCCTCATCTCTATGTGGCCTATCTACATACTGAGTCAAAAAACCTTCCTGCACGCTTTGTACAAAAACTGACCCCCCTAACGAGCTAGAGCTATAACAATTCCAATCAATATTAGTAAAGTTAAAATCCCCCATAACAATTACCCTATTACTTTCACTCCTAACCAGGATCGTCTCCGCAATCCTTTCCTCAACCTCTCTAGAACTTTTAGGAGGTCTATAAAAGACTCCCAACAGGGTGACCTCTCCTCTCCTATTTCTAATCTCCGCCCATACTACCTCAACAGACAAGTCCTCATCAAACTTCCTCTCTGACACTGTGATACAGTCCCTGACCAATAATGCTACCCCTCCCCCCCTCCTATCTCCTTCTCTACTCCGACTAAAACATTTGAATCCCGGGACCTGCAGCAACCATTCCTGCCCCTGCTCTATCCATGTCTCTGAAATGGCCACAACATCGAAGTCCCAGGTACTGATCCACGCTGCAAGTTCATCCACTTTATTGTGAATACTCCTCGCATTAAAGTATACGCATTTCAAACCCTGCTCCACCCCACCCCTGCGATGCTGGGCATTGCAGTCCCCATCTATGCCCCCCTCACTTTCAACCCCTCAGGATCCCACAGACAGATTTAACACAGACAAATGTGGGGTATTGCACTTTGGAAGGACAAACCAAAGTAGAACGTACGGGGTAAATGGTAGGAATAGAGGGATCTGGGAATACAGGTACAGAATTCCCTAAAAGTGACGTCACAGGTGGTTGGGCCATAAAGAGTGCTTTTGGTATAATTGGCCTTTATATATTGGAGTATCAAGTATAAAAGTTGGAGTGTTGTGGTAACGTTGTATAAGGCATTGGTGGGGCTGAATTTAGAATATTGTGTACAGTTTTGGTCACCTAGTTTCAGGAAGGATGTAAATAAGATTGAAAGAGTGCAGAGAAGGTTCACGAGGATGTTGCCGGGACTTGAGAAGCTGAGTCCAGAGAGAGATTGAATAAGTTAGGACTTTATTCCCTGGAGCGTAGAAGAATGAGGGGAGATTTGATAGAGGTGTATAAGATTTTGATGGGTATAGATAGAGTGAATGCAAGCAGGCTTTTTCCACTAAGGCTAGGGGTGGAAAAAACCAGAGGGCGTGGGTTAAGGGTGAAAGGAGAAAAGTTTAAAGGGAATATTAGGGAGGGGGGCTTCTTCACGCAGAGATTGGTGGGAATATTGAATGAGCTGCTTAACATTTAAGAAAAACTTGGACAAGTACATGGATGAGAGGCATATGGAGAGATATGGTCCAAGTGCAGGTCAGTGGGACTCGGCAAAAAATGGTTCAGCACAGACAAGAAGGGCCAAAGGCCTGTTGCTGAGCTGTAAATTTTCTATGGTTTCTAAATGCAGAGCGTAAAAATCAAAGAGGAAAAGAGCAAACTTCCTTACATTGCTCACACTAAATGTCAAAAATTAAAAATCCGACCTAAAGGTGCATGTGTGGTTGATGAAGATTGTGACAAGGTTATTAGAATTGGATAACCTCACAATTCATCACATTATATTCTATTCATCAAATTTAGCTATATAGCTTGCAAGCTCTTTGGACAGATTTTCCCCATCAGAGACTAAGTACAGTGATGGACAGCAAAAGCAGGATATTTTGTGCTTACAGGTTTCTGTGCCACTTTGCAGCTAATTTATATATGCTTGAGCAGGCAATATGTCAGATTTCATGGTGGAATGGGCTGCGATTCAACTGTCACGTCTTGATCTCATTGGATCATCTTCCCAGGTGCCACATGTAAACAGCACTCATGCATGTCATTCTCCCACTCTTCCTGATTTGTGTTTCTGAATTAGCATTCGTGTCTTCTACTTAGTATATTAGTGCATATCTCATCTTTCTTTCCTCAGACACTGGATTATCTCAAATTTCATGGGATGTAAAACTGACCAACCATTTGTAAAGCTACTGGCAGTTTTCTCACAATTACAATAATATCTGTTTTTGTTATCTGCAAATTTTATTGTTGTGCTCTATATAGAACATAGAACATAGAACACCACAGCACAAACAGGCCCTTCGGCCCACGAGTTGCGCCGATCACATCAACACCTACCAACCTACAGACCTATCTATAACCCTCAATCTCATTAAACCCCATATACTCATCCAGAAGTCTTTTAAAAGACCCCAGCGAGTTCGCCTCCACCACCACTGACGGCAGCCGATTCCATTCACTCACCACCCTCTGAGTGAAAAACTTACCCCTCACATCACTTCTGAACTTCCCTCCCTGTACCTTAAATCTGTGTCCTCTCGTAGCAACCATTTCAACCCGGGGAAATAGCCTCTGAGAGTCCACCCTATCTATTCCTCTCAACATTTTGTAAACTTCTATCAGGTCGCCTCTCAACCTTCGTCTCTCCAGGGAAAAGAGTCCCAGCTCCCTCAACCTAACTTCATAAGGCATGCCTCCCAGTCCAGGCAACATCCTTGTAAATCTCCTCTGTACCCTCTCAATAGCTTCTACATCTTTCCTATAGTGAGGTGACCAGAACTGCGCACAATACTCTAAATGAGGCCTGACAAGGGTCTTATAAAGTTACAGCATTACCTCCCGACTCCTAAACTCAATCCCTCGATTAATGAATCAACAATATATTTGAGGACAGTTGCTCTTCTGATGTTGAAAAGGGCATAGTGCTTGTGAAGAAATCTAGCAGGAAAAGTTTTATTAGAATTGATTTTATATTAAGATTTCCAGCTGAACTGATGTGAAGTAATGTAAAACCAAGAATGATGGTCATGGTCGAAATGATTTATCAACAAGGGATAAAAAGTGAGACCATTTTAAGGAACAGAGGAAAAAGCTTACCTATGACTAATGTTGGGCTCTTTATTCTATCACTTTCTTATCCCAATCCTTCCTTAAGTAAAGACATTTGAAAAATTGTTCAGATCTATTTTCTCTTTGACTTCTAATGGTGTTCATTGATTCATGTCATCAGGACCTTGGGCATTTTCCGCTACTATTTTTCAATACTTATCAATGATTCCCTGTGTAACGCTCCAGCTCCTTGCGTGTACTCTTTCATTCCCAGCGGGACAATAATAATTAATATTTAATTTCCATAAATCAGACTGACTGAATGGATGCAGACTTTAAAAAAACTTTGCAACACAGCATTTAATTGATTCTTAGCTGAGTCCAAATGACTTTCATAGTTTTTTTTTCCTTCAACTATCTACCCCAGTTGTTGATTTGTGTGTAGAAAATCCTTTGGACGTCAATCCAAACCCTTGTCCTCTTGTCCTCCTACATTGGCATTACTGTAGGAACAATTTGACAGCTTTGATGAAGGGCATGGAATGTGTAATTTCATCCGTGCTGTTCTTTAGGCAGTGCTGCTGCTGAAGATTATTGGATTCGAGTGAGGTCAGCAGATGTTAATAAAGACCATTCAAAAGAGCTATAATTGCAGTTTTTCTGACGTTTCAAATTAGAGGTTGGTGGAGAAACAGGCATCAAATCTTTAAAGGTGAATATAGCTTTTCTAATTAAAGTGGTGCGGAGATTTTTGACTGGATATCCATTAATTGACATTGCTAGCAGAAAATCTATTTTGTTCAGGATTCCATTCCATAATTAACAGAAGGTGTTTGCAGAATTTGTTGAATCAGGCAGTATCTGTAGATTATTTTGTATCTCCAAGGATAGTGTTATTTGTTGTAATTTTCATATCTCTCATAAGCAGCTACAATTTTTTTAATCAATATTTTGATTGGTTTCTATGTTTACCTACTCAACTTTTCAGGGTAACTTTTGTTATCAGACCAACTCGCTGGATTGTTGAACTAATGTGAAGTAATGTAAAACCAAGAATATGATAGTCGTGGAGGAGGCGATGGATTAACAGAGGATAAAAAGTGAGGGACTTACCTCACTAAGTGAAAGCCAATTTTATCAGAGGATTAGACAAATAAATTCCCCCTGTAATAGAATTTTCAAGCACTATTGAAAGCAGAAAAGAGACAGAAGTCAGGTTGACAACTGTGGATATATCAAAAAAGGGCCTGCTTTTGTAATCATTGCATTATGAAAATGTACTGCACAGAATGAGGCAATTTAACACATTATGATAGTGGCAGCTTAGAAAGAGCTCTCGAGCTAAATTCCACTTTCCAGCTCTTGGTCAGATCTATGGGATTGTGTGTAATCTAGGAAATTGGATCAGAAATTAGCTATCAGATAGGAGACAGAGGGTGGTGGTTGATGGTAAATATTCATCATGGAGTTCGGTTACGAGTGGTGTGCCTCAGGGATCTGTTTTGGGGCCATTGCTGTTTGTAATCTTTATTAATGATCTGGATGAGGGTATAGTTGGGTGAATTAGTAAATTTGCTGATGACACCAAAGTAGGAGGTGTGGTAGATTGTGAGGAAGAGTGTCATAGTCTGCAGGGAGACTTAGCTAGGTTGCAGAGCTGGCGGATGGAATTTAATGCGGAGAAGTGTGAGGTAATTCACTTTGGTAGGAGCAACAGATGTGTCGAGTATAGGGCTAACGGTAGGACTTTGAATAGTGTGAATGAACAGAGGGATCTAGGTGTATGTGTACATAGATCCCTGAAAGTTGGGAATCAAGTAGATAAGGTTGTTAAGAAGGCGTATGGTGTCTTGGCGTTTATTGGTAGGGGGATTGAATTTAAGAGTCGCAGCGTCATGTTGCAACTGTACACTACTCTGGTACGGCCGCACTTGGAGTACTGTGTGAGTTCTGGTCCCCACATTACAGGAAGGATGTGGAGGCTTTGGAGAGGGTGCAGAGGACGTATACTAGGATGTTGCCTGGTATGGTGGGGAGGTCCTATGAGGAGAGACTGAGGGATTTGGGGTTGTTTTCGTTGGAAAGAAGGCAGCTAAGAGGGGATCTTATTGAAACATATAAGATGATTAGAGGTTTAGATAAGGTGGACAGTGATAGCCTTTTTCCTCGGATGGTGAAAGAACATAAGAACATAAGAAGTAGGAGCAGGAGTAGGCCATCTAGCCCTTCGAGCCTGCCCCGCCATTCAATAAGATCATGGCTGATCTGTCGTGGCTCAGTTCCACCTTCCCGCCCTCTCCCCATAACCCTTAATCCCCTCTCTTATCAAGAACCCATCAACCCGATTCTTAAAAATATTTAGCGAGGCAGCCTCCACCACGTCAACGGGCAGAGAATTCCAGAGATTCACCACCCTTTGAGTGAAGAAGTTCCTCCTCAACTCTGTTCTAAACCGCCTCCCCTTTATCTTGAGGCTGTGCCCCCTAGTCCTACTGTCTTTTCTGAGCGGGAAGAGCCTCTCCACCTCTATCCTATCCATCCCATTCATCATCTTATACGTCTCAATGAGATCTCCCCTCATTCTTCTAAACTCTAACGAGTACAAGCCTAGTTTATTCAGCCTCTCCTCATAGCTCAATCCCCTCAACTCCGGTATCAGCCTAGTAAACCTCCTCTGCACTCCCTCCAGGGCCAAAATATCCTTGCGCAGGTGCGGCGCCCAAAACTGCACACAGTACTCCAGCTGCGGCCTCACCAATGCCCTATACAGCTGCAGCAAGACCTCCCTACTTTTATATTCAATCCCTCTCGCTATGAAGGCCAGCATCCCATTCGCCTTCCTGACCACCTGCTGCACCTGCAAGCTGGGTTTTTGCGACTCATGCACAAGGACCCCGAGGTCCGTCTGCACCGTCGCCTGCTGCAGTTTTTCGCCACGTAAGTAATAGTCCTTCCTACCATTCTTCCTACCAAAGTGGACCACCTCACACTTGCCAACATTAAATTCCATTTGCCATTTCCTGGCCCATTCGCCCAGCCTATCTAGATCCTTCTGCTAGCACGAAGGGGCATGGCTTTAAATTAAGGGGGGGTAGCTACAAGACAGATGGATGTCAGTGGTAGGTTCTTTACCCAGAGGGTGGTGAGGGATTGGAATGCCCTGCCTGCTGCAGTTGTAAATGCTCCTAGTTTGGGGGCGTTTAAGAGATCTGTAGATAGGTTTATGGATGAAAAGGGATTGGTTTAGGCTAGTGGGTCATTGTTTTTGTAACTGGTCGGCGCAACATCGTGGGCCGAAGGGCCTGTTCTGCGCTGTAATGTTCTATGTTCTATGGTCTGTAGCCTTTTAAATTTTCATATTTCAATTGGATATCCAAGTACTTCTGAAACACTATGAAGGTTTTTGCCTCGACCAACCTTTCAGGGAGAGTTTAAGACTTCATCTCCTTATCAGTGAAAAAAAATCTCAACTTGTATCTAAACCTTCTAACCAATTGATTTAAATCCAAACTCGATAGTTATTGACCTCTTTGCTCAGGGGAGTAGGTCAGTGTTGGGTTATTCACTCTATTTCAACTTGTCCTAATTTTATATATCTGAGTTAAATCTCCCCTCTTCAAAAAAACAATTACTCAACTCAGTCTTTCCTCAGAGCCAGATTTTCTGCTGCTGGCAACATCTCCTTAAATCTACTCTACTCTTGTGTGTTTACATCCATCTTGTAGTGACTAGAACTGTACACAGGACTCTAGTTGTTGCTTAACTGTTTTACAGAATTCTAGCATAAATTCCTTATATATTCTATATTTTAGCTAATAAAGGAACATATCCTGTACACCTTAACTACCTGTCCTGCTACATTCAGGGATCTATGGACTTGCATTTGAACAACACTTCTTAACATTGGAACATTTATGGTGTATTCCCTTACCTTGTGCGTTCCTTTGCCTTACTACACACTTCTCCAGCTTGAATGCCAATTGGCATGTTTCTTCCCACCAGATCAGTTCCCTGTTAGTTTCCTCCATTCTACTGATGTTTTTCTGACTCTCAGCCACAGAACACTTTTTTGTATTTTCTGCAAATTTCTTAATCATGCCCACTTTAAATCTGCAATGCATTCCACAGAAAGCAAGAGATCTCGTACTACGCCAGACAGAACTCCAGTGAAAATGGCCTTCCAGCTACAAAAGACAATAATCAGCTAATAAATAACCTTTACTGTCTCCTTTGACAAAGGATAATCTGGACTTGAAACATCAGCTCTTTTCTCTCTTCACAGACTTGAGATTTTCCAGCATATTCTCTTTTGATTTCAGATTGCAGCATTCGCAGTAACTTGATTTTACTTCTTGCTAGTGAGCCAATTTTGGATCCCGCTTGCCACTTTTGCTTGCATCCGTGTATGTTTATTTGTCTGACCAGTCAGGCATGCAGGACATTGTCAAAATCTTACAAAACTCCATACCTTCTTCCTTAAATGACCTCATTGACCCTTCTTGTCATAGATCATCATGACTCAAACGGTGTCCTTTTTGCCCATCGAGTCTGCCAGTCTCTAGAGCAAATTAGTCAATCCCATTCCCTAATTTTATCCTGCTAGCCACACAAGTTTCTTTCCCTCAGGTTCCCTCATATCCAATTTCCTTTTAAAATCATTTATCATTTCAAATTCCACTACACCCTCATGGACAATGAGTTCCAGGTCATTACATCTTGTGAAAAATAATTCTTTCTTTCATTCTCTCCGACATCTTTTGTCTTAAGTCTGTGTTCCCTCGTCTTTGTACTATCAATTAATGGGAACATCTTTTCTTTGTCCACCTCATCTAAATTATCACAATCATGCAACACCTCTTACAGATTTGAGCCAAGGAGAACAACCCCAGCTTCTCCAAACTGACTCTGTAGTTAAATTTCCTCTCCCCTGGAAGCATTCTGGCAAATATCCCCTGCAGATTCTGAAAAATACTCTTTTTGGTGACCAGAACAGAGCATGATACTCCAGCTGTGGTCTAATCAGAGTTTTGTAAACATTCAGCATACTACCTCCATCCACTTAATCAAACACAACCTTCCCATAATAAATTAACTTTAATTGTACTTGATTATTTTAAAAGAATCTACTGTAAGCTTGCAGGTGCAGCAGGTGGTCAGGAAGGCGAATGGGATGCTGGCCTTCATAGCGAGGGGGATTGAATATAAAAGTAGGGAGGTCTTGCTGCAGCTGTATAGGGCATTGGTGAGGCCGCAGCTGGAGTACTGTGTGCAGTTTTGGGCGCCGCACCTGCGCAAAGATATTTTGGCCTTGGAGGGAGTGCAGAGGAGGTTTACTAGGCTGATACCGGAGTTGAGGGGGTTGAGCTATGAGGAGAGGCTGAATAAACTGGGCTTTTACTCGTTAGAGTTTAGAAGAATGAGGGGAGATCTCATTGAGACGTATAAGATGATGAATGGGATGGATAGGATAGAGGTGGAAAGACTCTTCCCGCTCAAAAAAGACACTAGGGGGCACAGCCTCCAGATAAAAGGTGGGCGGTTTAGAATGGAGTTGAGGAGGAACTTCTTCACTCAAAGGGTGGTGACTCTCTGGAATTCTCTGCCCGTTGAATTGGTGGAGGCTGCCTCGCTAAATATTTTTAAGACGCGGGTTGATGGGTTTTTGATAAGAGAGGGGTTTCTTATGTTCTTATGTAAGGAAAGACAGTGGACAAGCAATGGAAAATTCAAGGAACAAGTAGGTAAACTTCAAAAGTTGTTTATTCCTGTTTAGCACATGGTGGTAAGGGAACTGTGACCAAACCATGGCTTGCAAGGCAAATTAGAGATAGTATTAGTTTCAAACAGAAACTTACAAGTTGGCAAGAAAATTCTGAGGATTGGGACCAGTTTAAAATCCAGCAAAGGAGGACCAAGGAATTAACTAAATTGCTGCAGGCAGATTCGTTCCAAGCTTTCAACAGGGAATTGGATAATTATTAGAAGAGAAAGGATTTACAGTGCTTCAGGGAAGGGACTAGTTGAATTGCTCTCATGCAGAGCCATTACAGACTCTGTGGTATAATTATTCCCTGATTTTACTATTCTAAGGTGCCTGATAATTAACCAGGAAGGTACAGGCATGGCTGCACGCCCTCGCCCCCATGGAGGAGATGGTGCTGGCGACTCTTTGAATGTCTGTGTCTGAGTCTGTAGGCAATGGTGGAGCTGAAACCATAAGGAAAGATATATTCCTCTCTCTTCCACTTTTCTCACATTCCACTTCCCTCTCAGCCCACGGTCTGACCTGGTTTACAAAGCGCAGATTGTGGCACAGCCCACAATCTCTTCCGATAAATTATAAATGGTTTACCCATGCACGTCACTTCTTTATTCCGCTATCCTCGTCCCAACTCTACCCTGTGCCTTCATCTTTTCTGGTGTCAAAGCGGGCCGAGGGATCAGTCACGAGGAGGCATGGTTTCAGGTTGAGGAGCATGAGATTGAGTGGATATGAGAAAAAACCTTTTCACTCAGAGGGCATAAGAACATAAGAACATAAGAACATAAGAAATAGGAGCAGGAGTAGGCCATCTGGCCCTTCGAGCCTGCCCCGCCATTCAATAAGATCATGGCTGATCTGTCGGGACTCAGCTCCACCTTCCCGCCCTCTCCCCATAACCCTTAATCCCCTCTCTTATCAAAAACCCATCAACCCGTTTCTTAAAAATATTTAGTGAGGCAGCCTCCACCACTTCAACGGGCAGAGAATTCCAGAGATTCACCACCCTTTGAGTGAAGAAGTTCCTCCTCAACTCTGTTCTAAACCGCCCCCCCCTTTATCTTGAGGCTGTGCCCCCTAGTCCTACTGTCTTTTTTGAGCGGGAAGAGTCTCTCCACCTCTATCCTATCCATCCCATTCATCATCTTATACATCTCAATGAGATCTCCCCTCATTCTTCTAAACTCTAACGAGTACAAGCCTAGTTTATTCAGCCTCTCCTCATAGCTCAATCCCCTCAACTCCGGTATCAGCCTAGTAAACCTCCTCTGCACTCCCTCCAGGGCCAAAATATCCTTGCGCAGGTGCGGCGCCCAAAACTGCACACAGTACTCCAGCTGCGGCCTCACCAATGCCCTATACAGCTGCAGCAAGACCTCCCTACTTTTATATTCAATCCCCCTCGCTATGAAGGCCAGAGGGCGGTAGGAATCTGAAACGCACTACCTGGGAAGGGAGTGGAGGCCAGCAATCTTTAAAAAATGTTTGGGTGAGCACTTGAAATATCATAATATTCAAGGATATGGGACAAGTGCAGAAAAATGGGATCAACATACATGTGTTACGGTAAAAGGTCTCACAACACCAGGTTAAAATCCAACAGGTTTATTTCAGAGTGCTCCTCCTTCGTCAGGTGAGTGGTCCTGTAGGAGCTTGACATTCAAATGGAACAAATGAGAGTGAAACATTGTCACTCGATTTCAGGCAGTTACTAACAAGGAAACTGATACTGTATGTATTTTGGAGAGTAGTCTTGAGGTAGGATCTGCACCAAGCGACATGAGTGGGCTGCAACAAAAACATGTTAGGAGTTAGGATAGAGTGTAGGGTCTGTGTCAGCTACCTCAAATGTGAGGTTGTGTTTGAATTTGATTGCAGAGGCTTCACGTGAAGAGTTCAAAGAGTCAGAGTGGAGAAAAATGCTGTTGAAGATTCATACAGACAGACTGCTTGCACTGGCAAGCTTGCCAGAGAGCCTACTGCTCATGCCAAGGATTAGGTGAAGCCAATCAAACTTGGCACAGGGTTTTGAGCAGGGATTGAAACTGTCCTTTTCTGGTTTGGAGTTAGTGGCAAGTTCAGTATGTGGACACATTCATGGCAGATGCAGTAAACATGGATAGATATGAAGTTAGAAAAAACAGAATGACAGTATTATTTAAATGGGGTTTAATTTATATGGGGTTTAATGAGATTGAGGGTTATAGATAGGTCTGAAGGTTGGTAGGTGTTGATGTGATCGGCGCAACTCGTGGGCCGAAGAGCCTGTTTGTGCTGTAGTGTTCTATGTTCTAAATGGTGATAGTTTGGAAATGTTGACATACAAAGGGATCTGGGTGTCCTTGTACATCAATCATTGAAAGCAAGCATTAGGTATAGTAAGCAGTTAAAAAGGCAAATGGTATGTTAACCTTCATTGCAAGAGGACTTGAATACAGGAGCAACGATGTTTTACTGCAACTGTTCAGGGTCTTGGTAAGACCGTACCTGGTGTTGTAAATGCGTCTAGTTTGGGGGCGTTTAAGAGATCCGTGGATAGGTTCATGGACGAAAAGATTAGGTTAGTGGTCATTGTTTTTTAACTGGTCGGCGCAACATTGTGGGCCGAAGGGCCTGTTCTGCGCTGTAATGTTCTATGTTCTATGTTCTACAGTGTGTAGCTTTGGTCTCCTTGTCGAACAAAGGATATTCTTGCCATGGAGGGAGTGCAGTGAATGTTCACCACACTGATTCCTGGGATGGCAGGATTGTCACATGAGGAGAGATTGGGTTGATTGGGCCTATATTCATTGGAGTTTCGAAGAGTGAGAGGGTCTCACTGAAAATTATAAAATTCTGACCGGGCTGGAGAGGCGGAATGCTGTTTCCTCTGGCTGGGTTGATGAGATGTCGAGAACAAAGGGCCATACACTCACAATAAGGAGTAGGTCATTTAGAACTGAATTGAAGAGAAACTTCTTCATTTGAAGAGTGATGAACCTGTGGAATTCTCCACCACATAAGATTATGGAGGACATAAAATCATAGCGTCCCTACAGTGCCAAAGGAGGCCATTTGGACCATTGAGTCTGTGCCAACCCTTCAAAAGAGTATCACACCCAAGCCCAACCCTCATTTCATTCCTACAACCCCATGCATTTCCCATGACTAATCACTTAATGTGCACAGTTTTGGACTGGGAGGAAACTGGCGCAAACCAAAGGAAACCCACGAAGACATAGGGAGAGTGTGCAAACTCCGCACTGCCATTGAATACATTTAAGAAGAAAATACATAAATTTATAGATTCCAAAGATGTCAGGGAGTATTGGGAGAGCATGATGGCAAAAGGCACTTGAATAGAGAATCAACCATGATCATATTGAATGGCAGAGCAGGCTCAAAGGGTCAAATGTCCACTCCTGCCCCTGCTACTAGTTTCTATGTTTTCATGTAATCATAAGAGAACACAAGTTGATTTACTTACGATGTATTGTCTAATAGCCAATGTCATAAGCATATATGGAGATGCCGGCATTGGATTGGGATAAACACATTAAGAAGTCTCACAACACCAGGTTAAAGTCCAACAGAACTATTTGGTAGCAAAACCACTAGCTTTTGGAGTGCTGCTCCTTCATCAGGCGAGTGGGATATCGGTTCACAAACAGGGTATATAAAGACATAAACTCAATTTACAAAATAATGGTTGGAATGCGAGTCTTTACAGGTAATCAAGTCCTAAAGCTATAGACAAGGTTAGTAGAGAGAGGGTTAAGCACAGGTTAAAGAGATGTGTATTGTCTCCAGCCAGGAGTTAGTGAGATTTTGCAAGCCCAGGCAAATCGTGGGAGGTTACAGATAGTGTGACGTGAACCCAAGAGCCCAGTTGAGGCCTTCCTCATTTGTGCAAAACACTATATTTCAAGTGCAACCTAACTAAGGTTCGATAAAGCTGCAACATGACTTGCCAATTTTTAAACTCAACACCTGGCTGATAAGGGCAAGCATGCCGTATGTCGTCTTGACTCCCTTCTCCACTGGTGTTGTCATTTTCAGTGATTTGTGTGCCTGTACATCCAGATCCCTCTGCCTATCAATACTCCTAAGGGTTTTGCCACTTGCTGTATATTTCCCATCTGTATTCGACCTTCCAAATTGCATTACTCACAATTGTCTGGATTAAACTCCATCTGCCATCTCTCTGCCCAAGTCTCTAACCAACCTATATCCTGCTGCATGCGCTGATGGTCCTCATCACTATCTCTAGTTCCAACAACCTTTGTGTCATCCACAAACTTGCTAATCAAACCAGTTACATTTCCTCTAAATCATTTATATGTATTACAAACAGCAAAGGTCCCAGCACTGATCCCTGAGGAATGCCACTTGTCAACTTGTCATAGCCTTCCATTCAGAAATTCACTCTTCCCCTGCTACCCTCTGCCTTCTATGAGCGAGTCTACATCATGACTACTATCGACACCACAAACTGCCAGATAACATCATGACTTCTATGAGCGAGCCATTCTGTATCCATCTTGCCAGCTCACTTATGATCCCGTGCGACTTCACCTTCTGTACCAGTCTGCCACGAGGGACCTTGTCAAAGGCCTTACTGAAGATCATGTAGACAATATCCACTGCCCTATTCTCATCAATCATCTTCGTCACTTCTTGAAAAACTCGATCAAGTTCGTGAAACACAACCTCCCCTTCACAAAACCATGTTGCCTCTCATCAACAGGTCCACTTATTTCCAAGTGGGAGTAAATCCTTCCTTGAAGAATCCTCTCAATAATTTCTCTACCAGTGACGTAAGACCTACCTGTAATAGCCTGGATTATCCTTGCCACCCTTCGGAACAATATTGGCTGTTCTCCAACCTTCTGGGACCTCTCCCGTAGTCAGTGAAGACACAAAGATTTCTGTCAAGGCCCCAGCAATTTTATCCCTTGCCTCTACCAGTATTCTGGGGTATATCAAAGAACAAAGAACAACACAGCACGGGAAACAGGCCCTTCGGCCCAACGAGCCCGCGCCACCGTCCCATTGTCTCAGTGACCTATTCATATCCCATCAGGCTTTGTGGACCCCCTATCTTAATGTTTCTCAAGATCTCCAAAACTCCTCCTTTTTGATCTCAACAGCAATTTTAGATATTTTGTATAAAGTACTTATTTGGTACCATGTCCATTTCCCCTAGGTCCACGCATAGATTCCCTCCCCTGTCCTTGAGTGCACCAACCCTCTCCCTGGTTATCCTCTTGCTCTTTATGTCTGTATAAAAAACCTTGGGATTTTCCTTAATCCTGCTGGCCAATGACTTGTTGTGATCCCTTTTAGCCTTTCTTGCTTAAGTTTCTTTTTACTTTCCTTGAATTCCACACTTGCTTCATGTGTCCCCAGCCTCCAAGCCTTGACAAATGCTTCCTTTTTCTCTTTGACTAGGGTCACAATATCTCTCGTTATGTAAGGTTTCCAAACCTTGCCATGGCTATCCTTCATCCTTACAGGAATGTGCCGGCCCTGAATTCCTATCAACTTACACTTGAAAGCTTCCCATCTGTCCCCAATCTACATTCTTCAATTCCTGCTAATATTGTTGTAACTATCCTCCCCCCAATTTAGCACTTTCACCTTCATTTATCTTTATCCATAAGTATCTTAAAGCTTACTGACTTGTGGTCACTGTTGCCGAACTGCTCCACGACTGAAACGTCAACCATCTGGCCAGGCTCATTCCCCAATATCAGATCCAGTACAGCTCCTTCCCCAGTCAGACTATCTACATAACGTTTCAAGAAGTCCCCCTCAATGTTCCTTACAAACTCTGCTCCTGCAACTGAGTCCTAGTCAATATAGGGGAATATCCAAGCAAAAAGAGTACCTCTGATCTCTCTGCTATTATTGGTTGAATGGTAAATTGGGAAATATTAAATAATGTCACCTGTCCTGACCCAAAAGCATTCTGATGCAAAGAAGTTTAGGACCACACTCACCTTCTACAGGCAGCTCTGTCCTTGGCTGCCACTGATATTGCAGGTCTATCTGCAACAATCCTAAAATAAGAGGTGGCAGGGTTCTGTAAGCATACCTTTCATAAAATGGAAATTCACAGACACTGTACCTGGGGATAAGAGAAGGGCTCCTAGAAGCCTAAGTGCATAAAGTCCCCCTCCACCACCTTGCTTTGTGAGTAGCTTGCCGTTTCCTTTCCTACCTCTGTTCCAGCTCTGCCTCATGCTGCAGTGCAAGTATTAGTACAGATATTATACCATGACTGGGAACAAGGGACCGGGCTAGACCCATGCAGTGCAACCAAGCCCATCTACACAAAAAGGATTGTCCACTTCATCAACCATTGAGTGCTTCCACAAACTTGAACAGAATTAGTAAAGATTATCAGCAACTAACCTGTGAGTGGTTGCTGATCTCTTAATTAGCACTTGTCAAAGATGTTAGGTCCATATGGGAATTTTTCCTGTTGTAGCTGGCATGTTCAGCATGTTTAATGGATGTTAACTGGAGTGGCAATGTCATAACTGGGAAATTGTAATGATCTGCCTGCTCTGCATATTTCCGACACAGGCTAACACCTTGCCAAGATTTTGTGGAGTGTGTGTGCGGGTGGGATTCAAGCCATTTTTGTATCATTATAGCATCCATAGTGCAGAACCAATGGGCACCACAGAGTCAAATTTTACTGCATGTGATTCAGCAATAATGTGTTTTCACAACTGACATAGAGATTTTTATTCATAAGGAGTATGGGTCAAAGGTAGGTAAATGAAGTTGAGAGACAAATCAGCCATTGTCTAATTGAATAGTAGAGCAGGCCCCTTCCTGATGCTGCTTAGCAATTTAACTAGAATGATTGGGTAATCTTCATGCAGTGGCAGGGAGGAGTGAAGGAAATGCACACAAAATATCTAAAACTGTTTTCTTTAAATCATAAAGAAAAAAATGCACTGATAAAGTGCACTGCTTACCTGAAGTTTATTTAATATCGTTACAAGTTCAAGTACACTTCAATGAAGTTACTGTGAAAATCCCTTGGGTGGGAGTTAAGGATAAGCAGAACATGAGCACGTAACATATACTGCCTCAATAATAATCTAACCTTGCCATTGCCAAGATCAAGTTTCATTTTACCATTGATGTGTAATGTCATTGACAGGATTCCTCCAACAAATGAGAGCCTGGAATCTTCAAGTCTAAAAAGCCTGATAATGCTATAGAGGAGGCAAAAGGATAATTATAGATGTAGAGATTTCCCCAATTTTGGAAGATCAGCTCTTCTGTAGGCTTTGCTAGTGATCAAGACTGCAAAGCAATGAAAATGTTGAGATCTAATTGGAGGGTCAGAGAAAATTGTAAACACCTCCTCACTCTATTGTTATGATCGTTGACCCCCCCCCGCCCAAGCTGTTGGTGAGGCCTAGTTCAGAACCAGTAATATTCTGTTTAAGTCGACAAAGTTTGCGATTCAGAACAGTTACTAAGTGAAGAATAGCATGAGATTCCGTGCTTTTGAATAAACATTATCCTACAAGATCAAAAAGACGAAACAAAATATAAGAACATAAGAACATAAGAACATAAGAAATAGGAGCAGGAGTAGGCCATCTGGCCCTTCGAGCCTGCCCCGCCATTCAATAAGATCATGGCTGATCTGTCGTGACTCAGCTCCACCTTCCCGCCCTCTCCCCATAACCCTTAATCCCTTCTCTTATCAAAAACCCATCAACCCGTTTCTTAAAAATATTTAGCGAGGCAGCCTCCACCACTTCAACGGGCAGAGAATTCCAGAGATTCACCACCCTTTGAGTGAAGAAGTTCCTCCTCAACTCTGTTCTAAACCGCCCCCCCTTTATCTTGAGGCTGTGCCCCCTAGTCCTACTGTCTTTTTTGTGCGGGAACAGTCTCTCCACCTCTATCCTATCCATCCCATTCATCATCTTATACGTCTCAATGAGATCTCCCCTCATTCTTCTAAACTCTAACGAGTACAAGCCTAGTTTATTCAGCCTCTCCTCATAGCTCAATCCCCTCAACTCCGGTATCAGCCGAGTAAACCTCCTCTGCACTCCCTCCAGGGCCAAAACATCCTTGCGCAGGTGCGGCGCCCAAAACTGCACACAGTACTCCAGCTGCGGCCTCACCAATGCCCTATACAGCTGCAGCAAGACCTCCCTACGTTTATATTCAATCCCCTTCGCTATGAAGGCCAGCATCCCATTCGCCTTCCTGACCACCTGCTGCACCTGCAAGCTGGGTTTTTGCGACTCATGCACAAGGACCCCGAGGTCCCTCTGCACCGTCGCCTGCTGCAGTTTTTCGCCCCGTAAGTAATAGTCCTTCCTACCATTCCTCCTACCAAAGTGGACCACCTCACACTTGCCAACATTAAATTCCATTTGCCATTTCCTGGCCCATTCGCCCAGCCTATCTAGATCCTTCTGCAGACTCTCCACACCCTCCGCACAATTTGCCTTTCCCCCAATCTTGGTGTCATCAGCAAATTTCGACACCCTGCACTCGGTTCCCTCCTCCAGATCATCTATATAAATGGTAAATAGCTGAGGCCCCAGCACCAACCCCTGGGGCACCCCACTAGTCACCAACCGCCAATCCGATTAGCATCCATTGACCCCCACTCTCTGCCTCCTATTTGACAACCAATCCTCTATCCACGCTAACACCCTACCCCCAACTCCATGTCCCCTGACCTTCTGCAATAACCTCTTGTGAGGTACCTTGTCAAACGCCTTCTGAAAATCCCGAAAGACCACATCCACCGGCTCTCCTCCATCCACTGCCCTAGACACATCCTCATAGAACTCCAGTAAATTTGTCAGACACGACTTCCCTTTAATGAAACCGTGTTGCGTCCGCCCTATCAAGCAATTCCCCTCAAGATGCCTCGCTATTTCCTCCTTAATGACGGTTTCTAACATTTCACCTACCACAGACGTTAAACTAACCGGCCTATAATTCCCCGCCTTTTGCCTGGCACCCTTCTTAAACAACGGCGTAACATTAGCCGTTTTCCAATCTTCCGGCACTTCCCCGGAATCCAGCGACGTCTGGAAAATAACCACCAAGGCATCCACTATCACCTCCGCCATTTCTTTCAGAACCCTCGGATGCATTCCATCCGGTCCTGGGGACTTGTCCACAATCAGCCCCTCCAGTCTGTCAAGCACCACCTCTCTAGTAACAGTAATGTCATTAAGACCCTCCATTCCTTACCACCTTTCCATCGCTAACACCCGGCAAATTATTCACGTCCTCCTCCGTGAAGACAGAAACAAAGAAGTTATTCAAGACCTTAGCCATATCCATATCCCCTACCACTAGCTCCCCTTTCTCATCCTCTAAAGGACCAACGTTTACCCTAGCCAGCCTCTTCCTTTTTATATATTTATAAAAACTCTTGCTATCCTTTTTTATATTAAGTGCTAGCCCAGCCTCATAGCTTCTCCTACCCTCCTTTATCAATTTCTTTGTCAATCTTTGTTGACATTTAAACCTTTCCCAATCCTCTTCTCGCCCACTGCTCTTAGCTACTCTAAACTCCTCCGCTTTTAATTTAACACTTTCCTTCACCTCCTTCGTTATCCACGGCTTATTACCTCTCCTCCTACTGTCCTTTTTAACCATCGGAATAAATTTCTGCTGAGCACCAAGAAAGATCTCCTTAAAGATCCTCCACTGCTCCTCAGCAGACCTACCTTCCAACGCGTTCCCCCAGTCCACATTCGCCAATTCTTCTCTCATCCTACCATACTCCCCTCTATTCAAACAAAGGACGCGTGTCTGGGAACCCACTTTCTCCTCCTCCATCTGCACAAGAAACTCTACCATACAATGATCACTCTCTCCAAGAGGATCCTTCACCGCAAGGTCCTTAATTCTACCCACCTCATTACATAGCACCAGATCCAAGATAGCTCGCTCCCTCGTCGGCTCCAACACACACTGTTCAAGGAAATTATCCCGGCAGCATTCCAAGAACTCCTCCTCGAGCCCACCTCGTCCAACATGGGTCGACCAATCAATATGCAGATTGAAATCTCCCATAACTACTGCCGTCCCATTCCTGCACGCTGCACTTATTTGCGCGTTAACAGCCCGCCCCACCTCCAGATCATTATTCGGGGGCCTATAGACGACACCCACTAGCGTCTTCCTCCCTTTTCTGTTCCTAATCTCCACCCACAACGATTCCACTTTCTGCTCCTTGGCTCCGATATCATCCCTTGCTACCACCTTGATACTATCCTTAATCAGCAGAGCTACGCCACCCCCTCTTTCCTCCTGCCTATCCTTCCTAAACACTTGATAACCCTGTACATTCATCTCCCAGTCCCTGTCACCTTGCAGCCACGTCTCTGTAATGGCCACCAGATCGTATCCATTTGTGTCGATCTGCGCCATCAGCTCATCCACTTTATTCCGAATGCTTCGTGCATTCAGATAAAGCGCTTCCATCCCAGCCTTCACCTGGACCCTACTTGCCGTAACGCCACCAATTGGGACATCCTTGGCCTCTTCCCTTACCTGTACCCTATCCTTAACTTTAGACCTCATAGCGTCACCTACCCTCGCACCCTCCCCCCCCCTAATTAGTTTAAAGCCTTGTCTACAGTCCTCTTTACTCGATTCGCCAGCACTCTGGTCCCAGCATGATTCAGACCAACCCCATCCTGCCCGAACAGGTCCCACCTACCCCAATACTGGTGCCAATGCCCCATAAATTCGAACCCATTCCTCCCACACCAATCCCTGAGCCACCCATTTACTTCCTTTATCCTATCAACCCTACACCCGTCTGCCCTCGGTTCAGGCAGTAGCCCAGAGATAACCACCTTGTCGGTTCTACTTTTTAATTCCATTCCCAGCTTCTCATACTCCCTTCCCAGATCCTCAGTCCGCATTTTGCCTACGTCGCCGGCACCCACATGTACTACAACGACTGGGTTCTCACCCTCCCACTCCAGATTCCTCTGCAGCCCAGCTGCGACATCCTGTACCCGAGCACCAGGCAGACAACACACCCTTCTGTGCACTTTGTCATTGTGACAAAGGACAGTGTCAATACCCTTCACCCCACTATCCCCAATCACTACTACGTTCCTTTTCCCCTTCTCTTTGCCTATGTCCTGCTGCATCACTGTACCGTGTGCAGTTTGCTCACCAACCTCTCTTGCCTCGTCCTCTTCCAGACTGGAAGCAAGAACCTCAAACCTGTTATGCAGGTTAAGAGGCTGAGGCCTCCGCTCCTCACCCCCCTTCCTCCTCCCAGCAACCCCCTTTTGTCCCTGACCTTTAGATTTAGCCAGTCTAGGGGCACCCTCTCTCCCCCTGATGAGCCTCAGTGTCTGTAGCTCAGAGGCCAGCTCATCCACCTTGAGCTGGAGCTCCTCCAGCAACCTGCACTTACTGCAGACATGGTCACTGGGAAGGACCCTGGGGTCCACCAGTTCCCACATCATACAGAAACCACACATCACATGCCCCTCCATTATTCACTGTAATTTTTTATGTGAAAAAAATTTTTCCTTGTTTCTTGCTGTAGTAGTATTGGGGAAAAAAAAATTTTTTTTTTTTTTCCTTGTTTTTTTTTCAAACGAACTCACCTGTCCTTTTTTCCCTCCAGCCCTTTTTGATATTAAGCCCTATTAGCTCACTCTGCTTCCCTCTCATATATCTTATACTCCAAGATTCAGGTTAAGTATAAGGTAGATGTGAATTAACAAGTGTACTGTGGTCAAACACATCACACTGGAGAATAAATGCTAAATGCAACCAAAATAAATTCCATAAATTTCTCAACAACCCACCCAGACATTAGTTACATTGAGTCAACCAATCTCATTGAAATGTTGTCTGTTTCACAAGGGTTTCCAATCTTCAATTTTGAAAATCTCACCTTAGAATTCTCTCCACAAGTGCCAGCTCACCTGTGGAGAGAATTCAGACCAGCTCACATGGTTTCAGTCCCAGGATTACGTTCTGCTGGATTTCCGAATATACTCCAGCACCTTACAGGAAACACATTTCAGACCTTTGGTCATGCCGAGCAGGACAATACTGCTCCAAATGGGCATCTTTTCCCCAACAGCCCACAGCCTTCAGCTGCTGGGACCTGTTTCTCTCTCCTGACTTTGTAGCTTACCTGGGACTCCCTTTTCCCTGTCCCTCCTGTCCTTGGGACACTCCTGAGTAAATCTGACTTTTACATTTATTCATGGGATGTGGGCATCGCTGGTTGGGCCAGCATTTGTTGCCCATCCCTAATTGCCCTTTAAATGAGTGGCTTTTTCAGAGAGCAGTTGAAACCTAACCACATTGCTGTGCGTCTGGAGTCACATGTAGACCAAAGGTAGGGATGTAAGATTTCCTTCCCTAAAGGGCATTGGTGAATGAAATGGATTTTTATAACATTCGGCAATAGACATTAGACTTTTAATTCCAGGTTTTTACTGAATGCAGATTTCACCTATCTTGTGGGATTACCAGAACATTACCCTGGACCTCTGGGTTACTAGTTCAGTGACAACACCACTATTCCACTTTTACTCACTGACTGACTTAAAAAACTGAATCCCCAGAAATATTATTCTCTGACCCTCGAAATGGTCTGGTGACCTATGACAACACTCCAAGAGCATTTGTTAAGCATTGGAACATCTCCGTAATCTGCTAACCCAACAGAAAGAAATACAGAATGGATCTCGTAACTCCATGAACAGATCACAGGCTAATTTCCATCTTCCTCTAAGAAGAAGCAGGAAGGGTCAGTAGAAAGATGGCAAATGGTATGTTGGCCTTCATTGCGAGAGGTTTCGCGTACAGGAGCAGGGATGCCATTATATGTGGCCTTGGTGAGGCCACACCTAGGATATTGTGTGCAGTTTTGATCTCCTTTTCTGAGGAAGGATGTTCTTGCTCTCGAGGGAGTGTAGTAAAGGTTTACCAGGCTGATTCCAGGGATGGCGGGACTGATGTACGAAAAGAGATTGATTAGATTAGAATTGTTTTTTGCTGGACTTCAGATGAATGAGGGGAAATCTCATTGATACTTGTAAAATTCTAGCAGGACTAGACAGGGTAGATATTGGGAGGATGTTCCAGAGAGTGCGGGGGGGGGCAGTGTCCAGAACCAGGGGCCACAGTCTGAGGATACAGGGTAGACCATTTATGATGGCGATGAAAAGACATTTCTCAGCAAAGAGTGATGAGACAATGGAATTCATTACCGCAGGAACTAGTTGTTACTAAAACATTGGATGTATTCAAGAGGTGGCTAGATATAGCACTGGGGGTGAATGGGATCAAAGATTATGGAGAGAAAGCAGTATTAGGCTATTGAGTTGGATGATCAGCCATGATTGGGCTGAATGGTGGAGTAGGCTCAAAGGGCTGACTGGCCTCTTCCTGCTCCTATCTTCTATGTTTCTATAAGAATTAAGACTGATCCTCTCTCTCAATTTATATTTGTACAATGGTACCAGTGACTGTCCTGGAAGGAGTTCAAGACAGAATAAAAAGCGGGATAGTTCCATTCTCCAATGTGATCCTATAGAAGCATTGGATCAGGAATAGACCATTTAACCTTCAAGCCTGTTTTGTCATTCAGGGAGATCATAGCTGATCTTTCTCTAATTCCATATACTCTGCCCATTTTTGGGTGGACTCATGGAGAATAATCCCATTACTATTGTGAGAAGTAAGATAAGATTCTGTTTTCAGCACTGATGTCCTGCAAATTATGATAATAAAAGTTGAAGGAGCGCCTCACAGAAAATGATCCTATCTCTGTTCAGATTGTGAGCCCCTTACATCAAAGAGAGGGAGTTGGTCCAACTAGTGACCTCTCATTTTATGAAGCACAAAAACTGAAAAAAAATCAGCAGAGCTGTTCTCTTTTTGCTTGAATTAATTCATTGGCCAGAAAAAAACTCTGCCAATGGGGTTCACACCACATTCCTGGTGAAGCAGATTTGATGGAACTGGAGCACACTACTGAGTAATTTTCTGGTGATTCACTCTTTACCTTTTCCATAGCAATATTGCCGTCGGGTGGAAGTAGCTTGCTATATGCAAAACTCAAAACATCCTTCCAAGGTGAAAGTCTACTACAGTGGAATATCAACCATATTGAATCCATTTTCAAGAATGTTTCATCTTATCCCTAAAGGAACTGTTTCAGATTTTCTGCTCTTGGCACAGGCTTGTTAAACATGTTGGATATTATAGAATCTGGCTTCTCACTTTTCAGCCCTGGCTTACTTTCTTGACTTTCTAATGCTTAGCCAATGAAGACTGTGGTACGATGTGATAGGTATTAGTGTTAGCAACCCCACTAATAATTTACAATATTATTAGTCATGGATATGACATTATGCGGATATTCAAAAATGGGCATCAACATTTTCTTTTCTCAGGTATTACTACATGAACACTAAATGCTTTCCTGCTGGACCTGCTGCAACAGTGATTTTAACCTTGTTTATTTTGAACAGGTTAACTCCTTCCTCCAATAAAATAGGAACAAGAATGTAATACCAACACATTCAGTGTTTACTTGCTCATCCTTGCACGATACAGCTTCAAACCTGTAGTTGAAAATTTTTAGACTTGGGTGTTAACATTTGTTACCATATTTATTAATGTGTGTACAAAATGGAGCTGTTCCTCTCTTTATATCGAGACCTGTTGTGCTTAAATATGTTAAAGCTCAGCAACTTTAATTATTATATATATATATTATATTATATTGTATATATATAATATATGTAGAGTGTAGGGCTAATGGTAGGACTCTGAATAGTGTTGATGAACAGAGGGATCTAGGTGTATATGTGCATAGATCCCTGAAAGTTGGAAATCAAGTCGATAAGGTTGTTAGGAAGGCATACGGTGTCTTGGCGTTTATTGGTAGGGGATTGAATTTAGGAGCTGCAACGTCATGTTGCAACTGTACAAAACTCTGGTGCGGCCGCACTTGGAGTATTGTGTACAGTTCTGGTCCCCACATTATAGGAAGGATGTGGAGGCATTGGAGAGGGTGCAGAGGAGGTTTATCAGGATGTTGCCTGGTATGGAGGGAAGGTCCTATGAGGAGAGACTGAGGGATTTGGGGTTGTTTTCGTTGGAAAGAAGCGGCTAAGAGGAGACCATTACTCGTGTTATTGTTAATAAACTTGTTGAACCCTTACTTGTGTTTGTCCACCTTGCAAATAAGGACATCAGGGTAAAACATTGGAGTAAGAAAACTGGTCGAAAGAATCAGAGATCCCATTTCACCTTCTACAAACCTAGGAGTTGGATAATGCAGTAATAATGGATTTGTTGACTAATCACAGCAATCAATCTCACTTAGTATACAGCAAACCCAAAGATGAGACAGATGAAACCTTCAGTTGTGGAAAGCTTCGAGAATCATTGGTCTGAAGTTGCTTATTCCTTCCAAGTATGCTGCATGTCATATCGGGACTTTTCAGATTTAACTTTCTAAAAATTGAATCTGCCCAGATGCTCATGTCCTTTGGGAATTTTACACTGTCCTCTTCACAGTTTACAATACTTGTAAGTATTGTTTGATCCGCAGTGGCCATGGTGACAGGCAAGGAAATTCTGCACTGAGAAGGGTACAAAATTGACAAGGAGGCAGTGTTGCATAGACTGTTGGTACTGAAAGTTAACAAGACTGAAAAAGATGCATCCAAGGACATCAAAAGAAGTGAGCTTGGCAATTGCAGGGTGCTGACCATAATCTTTCAGTATTTTCTAGAATCAAGGGAGGTGCCAGAGGACTGGAGAATTGCAAATGTTATGCCCTTGTTCAAAAAGATGGTAAGGATAGCCCCAGCAATTAGAGACAAAACAGTTTAACATCAGTGGCAGGTAAGCTTGTAGAAACAATTTTAGGGGATATAATTATTACCACCTTGGAAGAATTTAATTAGGAAGAGCCAGCATGGATTTCTGAAAGGGAAGTTGTGTTTAACTAACTTGATAGTGTTTTTGAGGAGGTAAAAGGCCAGTGAGGGTTATGCTGTTGATGTGGCATACATAGACTTTCAGAAGCCATTCGATGAAGTATCACACAACAGACTAGTGAGAAATATTATAGTTTATGGATCAGAGGGACAGTAGCAATGTAGACACAAAATTGGCTGAATAGTGAGGAAGTAAAGGTCATGGGATCATAGAATCTACAGTGCAGAAGGAGGCCATTTGTCCCATTCGACCTATCCCATCAAGGCTCCATTCCCATAATCCCTCATATTTACCCTGCTAATTCCCCGACTCTAGGGTTAATTTAGTATGGCCAATCAGCCTAACCCACGCATCTATGGAGTGTGGGAGAAAACTGGAGCGCCTGGAGGAAACTCCTGCAGACATGGGGAAAATGTGCAAACTCCATACAGTGACCCGAGGCTGGAATTGAACTTGCGTCCCTGGTGCTGTGAGGCAGCAGTACTAACTACTGTGCCATCGTGCCACCCATAATGGTCAATGGATATTCTGGGGAAGGTTTGTAGTTGTGTTCCCCACGGGTCTATACTAGCACTCTTAGTTTTCCTGATATATATTAATAACCTAATTTGATGTGCAGTTGGCAATTTGAAAGTCTGTGGATGAAACAAAACTTGGCAGTATTGTGAATTGCCGAGAGGACAGTGTAAAATTTCAAGAACATGAACAAGTGGGCAGATAGGTGACAGATGAAGGTAAATGTGAAGAAGTGTGAGGTCATGCATTTTGGTAGGCGGAGCATGGGGAGATGACAAAGGGTAAAAATTTTTAAAGGGTTGCAAGGGAATTGGGTGTATGAGTGCATAGATTATTGAAATTGGACAGGTGGAGAGTGTGGTTAATAAAGGATATGGTATTCTGGGAATTATTAATGGGGTATAGAATATAAGAGCAAGGAGGTTATGGCAATGGGACGGCGGCGCGGGCTCGTTGGGCCGAAGGGCTTGTTTCCCGTGCTGTGTTGTTCTTTGTTCTTTGTTATGCTGAACTTATATGAGACACTAGTTAGACCTCAGCTGGAATATTGTGCATAGTTTTGGATGCCACACTACAGGAAGCATGCAAATACATTGGAGGGGGTGCAGAAGAGATTTACGAAAATGATTCTAGGGATGAGAAACTTCAGTTATCAGGGTAGATTAGAGAGGTTGGGGCGGTTTTCCTTGGAGTGAAGAAGGCTAAGAGGAAATCTGATAGAGACGTTAAAAATCATGAGGCAGCTAGACAAAATAGATGGGGAGAAACTGTTTCCACTTGTAAAAGAATTGAGAATGAGAGATATGAGTTTAAAGTGATTTGCAAAAGATGTGAGTACAATCTGAGACATACTTTTTCACACAACAAATCTGGAATTGTAGCAAAAGCAAGTTCAACTGAAGCATTCAAGTGGGCAATAGATGATTACTTGAATAGAAGCAATATGCAGGGGTATGGGGAAAAGGCAGGGGAATGGTACTAAGTCATGGTGCTCACTTGGTCTGTGATGGTTTTCCCAAGACATTGCGACTTTTGTCCTCAGTTATAGAAGCCATAGGAATGATGCAAACTCCTGCGTTTTCCCTGCCCACTGTCTGCGGCTTAACCAGACCGTTTTGATAATACAATAACTTTCATAAACATCAATAGATTCCAAATGTCCCCGGAGAGTGATTTGAGTTTTACTTCAGCATCTAAATTCTGCATGATTTTAATGTTAACAGAACATTGTGTTAACATTTAAAAACATTCAGCCAACTTCCAAATGCCCTGAAAATCTTTACACATCATTTTATTCTGACTGTCTTTAAACAAAGCAATGTGAGACTGCCTCCCTTCTTTAAATTCACTCATTGTCATTTGGATAGGAGATTAAACTGACGCCTGTCTGTCTGTTTAGGTGGTTGCAAAATATCCAAAACAGAAGAGTGGGGAATGTTCCTGGCATCTTGGCCAATGTTCTCCTTGAATCAGTATCACTGTTGCCTGCCGCACAGTCTGTTTTATCCTTAAACGGTGGTCAAATAACTACAAGTAGATTCTTGTTTGTACAACCAATACTTATTTAAACCCACACAATCAATAATCACCCATCTGACCAACAATAAGTTTTCTTACAGAAAATATTAGAATTCAAGTCCAATACAAGACCTTGACTTAAATTTGTGTGGCTGGCAAGTACCCAAGCAGATATTAGCCTTTATCTGTGTGCTGGTCTCAGTAGTCGTCTGCGTAGTCTGGTTCCTTGGTCTGGTCTGGCATTCTGGCTCTGGTCTTACTTCCTTGTCGGGGGTGGTGGCTCTCCTCATGCTGGTCATTGCTGGCAATGGTCACCATTGTTGTATCTCGTTTGTGGGTTCAGAGAAAGAGAGAGATTCCTGGTTGTGCAGCACCCTTTATACCCTGTTTGGTTTCACACTCGCTTTGGCCTTTGCCAATCAATTGATCAGGACTTGATCCCCCTGATCAACAAGAGCCCAATCAGGTGCTACCACACCGATCTCTGGGCATGTCCCCCGTGGCCATGTCTGAATGTGCTGGAGGCACATAGGTCACATACCTCCCTCCTAAGTAAGGATTCACGATGCCAGTGTGACCAGAAAGTCTCTTTCATCCTGGAGATGACCCATATCCTGTTTATTCACTCATCAGGGTTGCAGCCTGTTTGTCTCTGTCTTTAAACTGCAACCTGTTGGTTTGGTTCTTGCCCAATTGTCCCAGAGTGCTTTACAAATCGCTATTTTAGTTGGCCCGTTTGGCCATAGTCCCCCCTTTGATCCTGAACGCGAAGCATGATGGATTACAAACTCAGGACCAGTATCTGTCAGGAATCCCCCAGTCACCCAACAGTCAAGGCCCAGGCATTGGCATGCACAGTAATAATACATCCCTACAACATATTGACATTCCAGAAGCTACAGACAACAACACTCTACAAATACAAACAATCACACATTCTAAACACTATTTCAAGTTCAGAGTTATGCACAGGACAATAATAAATCATTGAGACAGAACACAAATTTGGATTTTGGAGGATCATGCACTCAAAAGTGCTGAAGAGGTAGTTTAACTTTCCAAAGTATTTGTTATTTAAAAATGATCCAAATTTGCATAATAAAGACCTTTCGTCACAGTTACCATTTTTAGATTTAAACTTCCACAGTCGCAGCTCAAAATCTATCTCCTTCTAGCAGACACATACTATGTTCTTTATGACTCAATTAACACAATGTAACCAAAGTACAAGTTAGAAGTAATTCAAATGATTTTCTACCAGTTTAATAAATTATAGAGGAAACTCCTCTATCATTCTGTCTACCAATTTTATTTATGAATAACATGATTTGTGTAAATGATTTATTTGTTCCTCTTTTAAGCATTTTAACTCCTGTAACCCCAAATAATCTAAGTACCAGGAAAAAAATCCCATCATCTGTTGTAAAGTTACTGAGACTCTCCAGAGCCCTTAGCTTTTCAGAAAAAAATAACTTCCAATTTAGTAGCATTTAGATACATTGAACCAAACAAACTTTACATGTAAACATGAGGATTACCACAGATAACATTTACTCAGCATAGGAAAGTCACAAAACAAACTGATATTACTTTGTAAAATTATCTCACATCCAAATGGTTACATCATAAATTGAGAATTTGTTTCAATGCATCTCTCTTTGAAACACAAAACCCATACAGACTCTTTCCATTACCCTTTATTTGTCAAAATTAAACTTATTTACCTCTTTAGAATTTAGGCAACTTCCCATTTATAAATTGGTTATTTTGTGTGCTCAATTTATCCTATCAATTAAATGCCACAAACTGTAACGCTTAAGCGTAACCAATCACTTTAACTTGAAAGTTGACAGTGAGAAAATCTGAATGAGCCAAATTCTTCACGTCTCAATTATCACTAAGTTGTGATAAACAATCTTGGAGTCTTGGAGCTGCTAGACTTGTTATTCACGAGCCACTTAAAACAAAACACAAAAAATATAGTTGGCTTGGAGCCAGATGAATTAATTCAGTCTCAAAAACTGTCAAATTAAAAACAAAAATAAAATTTACAACCTCCAATATGTATAACTTTTAATTGCCGAATTAGGTTGGTGAAATCTCTGCCAGTTAAAAAACATAAGAAATAAACCATTCCAATGTGATGATGTCACGATTTCTTCAAGACAAAGGAAGAAGCACATGATTCCCTCCAAGGTTAAGTCCTTTCTTAACAAAATTCGAACTCAGGATTATTCAAAATTCAAATTGGTTATTTCAAACTTCAATTTACGTTCTTCGATTTTGGGATACAAAGAACAAAGAACAACACAGCACGGGAAACAGGCCCTTCGGCCCAACAAGCCCGCGCCGCCATTTTAACAAGTTTCACTTAAATTTCAGTTTACTTTCCAAAAATTGTGTTCAAAGTAATGTCCCACATATATGCATATTCTTTATGTATTTATATTCCATATCCCTTAAGCACAATCATGGCCACTGATTGTACTTAAAAGGTTAAGGGAATTCCAAAAATTTATTTCAATTTAATCCAATCCAATTTCCAATTTGTATTTAAACTCATTATCAAACCCACTGTTGCAAAATCACAATTAGGGGAAGAACATTACAACATTAAAATAAACAACATAACAAAAACATCAACACAACCAGTTTATTAAACATACACAGACAGACATGGAAGCTTCCAGCATGCATTCCACCTAATTTTTCATTCAAATCCAACACCCTAAACTGGGATGAAAATAAAACATTGGAAGAAAATAAAGAAAACAGATTAAGACAGTCGTCTTCATTCTTCTTTCTTCCAAACTGTAATTAAACTCAAAAACAGAAGTAAATTCAAGAAATCTTACACTTAAATTTTAACAGTTGTAACACTTGTTCAGCCCCTTTGAAGTTAAGCCAATTGCCCGCAATGAATACTCCACAAGAACAAACAGACTTTAACAACTCCTGCTCTCAATCTAATGCAACAATAATCACTTACATTTGACAAGCAACTAGACACAAAGACACTGAAATACAAAACTACTCAAATTATTAGCTCAACCTTCGATTTTCTCTAATCAATTTTCCATCTTTCCAATTAATTTATAATATTTTCCTAGTAAGTTGAGAGAACATAGTTCCTTTCTCTTAAAATTCTGTTACACACACTGCACACTTCCTCCTTTAAAAAAAAACAAAGGACAACTTGGGGTTCTTTGTGATGTTAGTGAGGGTGTAAGCTCCTTACCCCACATGGTCTGTTTTAATGGGGTTCATGGGCATAACATTTTCTAATAACGCAAGACTATCCATTGATGGGGATGGTTAAGTCTGCATTCAGAACTATATACAGTGCTGAGATTCTTTTAATTTCCTCCCAATCAACAACATCTCCTGGTAATTCTATGCCTTCCTTGCAACTAATAGTCACAGAATTCATCAGACCAGGAGCAAATTCTAAACTTGCTGTGGGATCAGATGCCTCTGGAAAAGGAGATAGGAGTCCCCAGTTAATGCCACGTGCAAAATGGGCATTCTTTTCCAGATACAATCCACAACCCAATCCATAAACACCATCTCCCTCAGACTCAACTGCCCCAAACACAGACAGCATCCTTATCTGCATCGACAACTGAGATTTTAATTGATTAATCTCCTGCTGGAACTTGGAGTAATCAGAACTTGGATTCTTTTCACTAACTTGATATACTTTAAACTGACTCATAGACAATATATTTACCTCATTGGTTTGTTCTTGCTTATCTACTTTTCCATAAAATTACTTATTTTCTTCTCTTAATTTCTCAACTAACTCTCTCATAATTTCTAACTCATCTTTTAACTTCATTTTTTCTGACTTCTCACTCCGTAACTCTTCTAAACTAATAATCACAATAACTTTACTCAAGCATTTTCCTTTATCTCTGTTCCTTTCATTAAAACACCTCTGACTCATGGATCCCAGATCCAAAAACTCTCTGTAGAATTCTACCCATTTCTGTAGGTGTCGTCCCAGGGGAACAAGAAGTGACTGAAAGGGTCTAGTGCCTGCTAACTTACCAATCAGTCCCTCTAAGTCAGTTAGTATCAAGGGTATAATGAACACCCCCTCTCTACTCCAGAGTTAGGCTTGAACCGTAGAGTTCATCCTTTCCCTTGACTAGCCTTATTTCAAAATCTGCCCTAGGAATCCCGGGCCCATTTCGGTATTGGCACAAGATTCTGCCCATAGGGGCCATTCTTTCTTCTTATTATATTCCCTGATTTTTGTTTCCCATATTGCACACTTCTATGTCTCTATACTGTTTCCTGCCACTCTATATTTAACAACAGGGGGTAGGGAGTTGATCGGACTGTGGGTATAGCTTTGGACTATGTTCCGGGACAAATCCCTCTGGGTGCTAATACAAACCTACAGAGTTTACCCTATCCTCCTTGTTAGTAACAATGCATGCACAATAAACAATTTCCCGAAAGCAGTTACTTGTGCAATAAGGAGTTTACAGTTGTCAACTCTGAGTTTTAAATAACGATTCAATATAGAGTCTGCGGGATTCGATATTAGAGCAACAAAGTAACATCTTATCGAGCCCACCCAGGGACGCCACTGTTGCCTGCCGCACAGTCTGTTTTAACCCTTAAACGGTGGACGAATAACTACGAGTAGATGTCTTGTTAGTACAACCAATCTTTATTTAAACCCACACAATCAATAATCACCCACCGACCAACAATAAGGTATCTTACAGAAAATACTAGAAGTCAAGTCCAATACCAGACCTTGACTTAATTTTGCGTGACTGGCAAGTACCAAAGCAGATATTGGTCTCAGCAGTCATCTGCATAGTCTGGTCCTTTGGTCTGGTCTGGCACTCTGGCTCTGGCCTTCCTTCCTTCTCAGGTGTGGTGGCTCTCCTCGTGCTGGTCTTTGTTGGCGATGGTCACCATTGTTGTAGCTCATTCATGGGGTCAAAGAGAGAGAGAGATTCTTGGTTGCGCAGTACCTTTTATACCACGTTTGGTTTCACACCCCTTTTGGCCATTGCCAATCAACTGATCAGGACTTGATCCCCCGATTGATGAGAATCCAATCATGAGCTACCACACCAATCTCTGGGTGCGTCCCCAGCGGCCATGTCTATAGGTGCTGGAGGCACATAGGTCTCATACCTCCCTCCTAAATAAGGGTTCACAGTGTTCTTATGTCTGGTACACAACCCAGTGTGACCAGAAAGTCTCTTTCATCCTGGAGATGACCCATATCCTGTTTATTCACTCGTCAGAGTTGCAACCTGTTTCTCTCTGTCTTGAAACTGCAGCCTGTCATTATAGTACTTGCCCAATTGTCCCAGAGTGCTTTACAAATCGCCATTTTCGATGCCCGTTTGGCCACATCACCAAAACATATTAACTGGACATTCATCTCATTGCTCTTTGAGAGATTTTGCTGTGCAAACCAACAGCGTCTGCAGAACAACAATGCCTACCCTTCAAAGGTGGATCATTGGCTGAGAAGCACATTGAGATGTGGTTAGCAGATGGAAGGTGCCAAAACACGATTAGTCCTTTATTTGTCTCCAGTTTAACTGTGTACAAGATTTGACATTTAGCCACATAAAGTGACATTAGGTCAGAGAGGTAGGTTTTAAGGAACATTTTAAAGTGAGGAAGAGAGATAAGAGAGTTGGCTGTTTCAAGAGGGAATCCCAAAGTTTAGGATTGAAGTGGTGACCCCTAAATTTGGAGCAGTGAAATTCAAGAATGCCAGAACTGGAAGAGAGGGCAATCATCTCTAGAACTGTTGGAAGTTGTAGACAAAAAAAAATAATTATATTGAGGGACTGATAAACAAGGATCTGAATTTTAATATTAAGGTGTTGCAGAACAGAAAATGAATGTTGGCCAGCAAACACAGTCATCCAGATTCATACAGTTGAGGGTGAAATTTAACATTGCAGGGGTAACAAATGTCAAGGACAAATCTGCCTCTACTTAGTCAGCTCACCCCACAGCTATTTAATGATTAAGTGGCTCAAAGTCAGTCAACCCAGATAACCCCTGCATCTGGGGAGGAAGACTTGCCTTGAAGAGCTGCTACCTAATCAAATAGATAGCAGCTGTCTGGTCCAAACAGTGCCACCAGGAGCGATGCAGGAACCAGACATCAAGCTAAGTTTGATGGTTCCCCTGGCTACACAGGAGGCCCCAGACGATTAGAGAATAGCAAATGTAGTTCCTTTGTTTAAGAAGGATAGCAAGAATAATCCAGGTAATTACAGGCCAATGAACCTTACATCAGTGGTAGAGAAATTATTGGAGAAGATAATTCGAGACAGGATTTATTCCCACATGGAAATAAGTGGACGTATTAGTGAGAGACAACATGGTTTTGTGAAGGGGAGGTCGTGTCTCATGAACTTGATCAAGCTTTTCGAGAAAGTGACGAAGATGATTGATGAGGGTAGGGCGGTGGATGTGGTCTACGTAGACTTCAGTAAAGCTTTTAACAAGTCCCCCATGGCAGAGTGGTGCAGAAGGGGAAGTCGCATGGGATCAGAGGTGAGCTAGCAAGCTGGATACAAAACTGGCTCGGTCAAAGAAGACAGAGGGAAGCAGTGGAAGGGTGTGTTTCTGAATGGAGGTCTGTGACAAGTGATGTTCCTCAGGGATCAGTGCTGGGACCTTTGCTAGTTGTAATAGATATAAATGATTTGGAGGAAAATGATTGATTAGTAAGTTTGCAGATGACACAAAAGTTGATGGATTTGCAGATAGCGATGAAGACCATCAGAGGATACAGCAGGATATAGATCAGTTGGAGACTTGGGCGGAGAGATGGCAGATGGAGTTTAATCTCGACAAATGTGAGGTAATGCATTTTGGGAGGTCTAATACAGATAGGAAATATACAGTAAACAGCAGAACCCCTTAAGAGTATTGATAGGCAAAGGAATCTGGGTGCACAGGTACACAGATCACTGAAAGTGCAGTGCAGGTGGAAAAGGTAGTCAAGAAGGTATAAGGCATGCTTGCCTTCATTGGCCAGGGCACTGAGTTTAAAAATTGGCAAGTCATGTTGCAGTTTTATAGAACCTTTGTTGGGCTGCACTTGGAATATTGTGTTCAATTTTGGTCTCCACTCTACCAGAAGGATGTGGAGGCTTTGGAGAGGGTACAGAAAAGATTTACCAGCATGTTGCCTGGCATGGAGGGCATTAGCTATGAGGAGAGGTTGGTGAAACTTGGATTGTTTTCACTGGAGCGACGGAGGTTGAGGGGAGATCTGATAGAATTCTACAAGATTATGAGCTGCATGGATTGAGTGGATAGTCAGAAAATTTTTCCCAGTATGGAAGAATCAGTTACTAAGGGGCACAGGTTTAAGATGCAAGGGGCAAGGTTTAAAGGAGGTGTACGAGGCAGATTTTTTACACAGTGAGTAGTGGGTGCCTGGAACCCATTGCTGGGGGAGGTAGTGGAAGTGGATATGGTAGTGACTTTTAAGGGGTGTCTTGACAAATCCATGAATATATGGGGATAAAGGGATATGGTTCCCGGAAGGGTAGGGGGTTTTAGTTAAGTCAGGCAGCATGGTCGATGCAGGGTTGGAGGGCCGAAGGGCCTGTTCCTGTGCTGTAATTTTCTTTGTTCGTTGCTAGCAGACCAGGGCAAGGGCTGAGGGATGCATGAACAGGAGGGAATGAAGGATTGGGAGAGGCCTTGAGGGGAACAGCTGATGGGTCCAAAGGCCAGTGATACGCTCTTACTGCCAACAGCCCAAGCAGTAAAAATTTGACTTTGATTGTAGCGTGGGTGGGACAAGGTCCTTAAGGTGCTTATGGACAGGCTGGCCACCTGATGCTTTGCCACTGCATGTAACATTGCAGTGGGTTGTGTGGGTAGGCGTTGAGAACAATACCCTTGGCATTACTATCTGAATAGCCTTAAATGAGGAGAGGGGAATGTGCATTGAGTCCTGGGTGTCCTCAGACACCAGCCGCTGAAGCTAAGCATGCAGGTGCAGCAGGCAGTAAAAAAGAGCAAATGATATATTGGCTTGCATAGCAACAGGATTCGAGCGCAGGAGCAGGGATGTCTTGCTGCAAACTATTTACCATTTATATAGATGATCTGGAGGAGGGAACCGAGTGCAGGGTGTCGAAATTTGCTGATGACACCAAGATTGGGGGAAAGGCAAATTGTGCGGAGGGGGTGGAGAGTCTGCAGAAGGATCTAGATAGGCTGAGCGAATGGGCCAGGAAATGGCAAATGGAATTTAATGTTGGCAAGTGTGAGGTGGTTCACTTTGGTAGGAAGAATGGTAGGAAGGATTATTACTTACGTGGCGAAAAGCTGCAGCAGGCGACGGTGCAGAGGGACCTTGGGGTCCTTGTGCATGAGTCGCAAAAACCAACTTGCAGGTGCAGCAGGTGGTCAGGAAGGCAAATGGGATGCTGGCCTTCATAGCGAGGGGAATTGAATATAAAAGTAGGGAGGTCTTGCTGCAGCTGTATAGGGCATTGGTGAGGCCGCAGCTGGAGTACTGTGTGCAATTTTGGGCGCCGCACCTGCACAAGGATATTTTGGCCCTGGAGGGAGTACAGAAGAGGTTTACTAGGCTGATACCAGAGTTGAGGGGATTGAGCTATGAGGAGAGGCTGAATAAAGTAGGCTTGTACTCGTTAGAGTTTAGAAGAATGAGGGGAGATCTCATTGAGACGTATAAGATGATGAATGGGATGGATAGGATAGAGGTGGAGAGACTCTTCCCGCTCAAAAAAGACAGTAGGACTAGGGGGCACAGCCTCAAGATAAAGGGGAGGCGGTTTAGAACAGAGTTGAGGAGGAACTTCTTCACTCAAAGGGTGGTGAATCTCTGGAATTCTCTGCCCGTTGAAGTGGTGGAGGCTGCCTCGCTAAATATTTTTAAGAAGTGGGTTGATGGGTTTTTGATAAGAGAAGGGATTAGGGTTATGGGGAGAGGGTGGGAAGGTGGAACTGAGCCACGACAGATCAGCCATGATCTTATTGAATGGCGGGGCAGGCTCGAAGGGCTAGATGGCCTACTCCTATTTCTTATGTTCTTATGTTCTTAAACGTACGGAGCTTTGGTGAGGCCATATCTGGAATATTGATGCCATTGACCTATTTGTGAACTCTGCCCCCAGGAGTATGCAGATTCCATCACATAAGCACAGAGATTCATGATTAACCTTACCCTACAATAGCTGTTTGCTGCAAAAACCAAAACTAATCCCACTTCACTCCCCCAAGCCCCCTTGTCATGTGATTTTGAACGTTTTTCCTATTTTGCCTAAAGAATGCAATGGATGTACCTGAACCATTCCTTGTGGCAAAATTGTTTTATTTTTCAACAGCTATGCATGAAGAAACTTTTCCAACTTGCTCTATTTATTCTTTTGGCGACCTCTTTCCAGTGATGAGAGATAATCACTGACTTAAGGACAATTTATTATCGATGAGGATCAACTGCAATTTATATCAAGCACCTTAAGGACCTTGTCCCACCCATGCTACAATCAAAGTCAAATTTTTACTGCTTGGGTCATTGGCAGTAAGAGCGTATCACTGGCCTTTGGGCCCATTAGCTGGCGAAAAACTGCAGCAGGCGACAGTGCAGAGGGACCTGGGGGTCCTTGTGCATGAGTCTCAAAAACCCAGCTTGCAGGTGGTCAGGAAGGCGAATGGGATGCTGGCCTTCATAGCAAAGGGGATTGAATATAAAAGTAGGGAGGTCTGGCTGCGGCTGTATAGGGCATTGGTGAGGCCGCAGCTGGAGTACTGTGTGCAGTTTTGGTCGCCACACTTACGCAAGGATATTTTGGCCTTGGAGGGAGTGCAGAGGAGGTTTACTAGGCTGATGCTGGAGTTGAGGGGGTTGAGCTATGAGGAGAGGCTGAATAAACTAGGCTTGTACTCGTTAGAGTTTAGAAAAATGAGGGGAGATCTCATTGAGACGTATAAGATGATGAATGGGATGGATAGGATAGAGGTGGAGAGACTCTTCCCGCTCAGAAAGGACAGTAGGACTAGGGGGCACAGCCTCAAGATAAAGGGGGGGCGGTTTAGAACAGAGTTGAGGAAGAACTTCTTCACTCAAAGGGTGGTGAATCTCTGGAATTCTCTGCCTGTTGAAATGGTGGAGGCTGCCTCGCTAAATATTTTTAAGACGCAGGTTGATGGGTTTTTGATAAGAGAGGGGATTAAGGGTTATGGGGAGAGGGCGGGAATGTGGAACTGAGCCACGACAGATCAGCCATGATCTTATTGAGTGGCGGGGCAGGCTCGAAGGGCTAGATGGCCTACTCCTGCTCCTATTTCTTATGTTCTTATGTTCTTTTGTTAATATAGTGGGTATCTTGGTTTTAAGATGGTTATAACCCAGTCACTCCACAGCAAAAATATACACCTGTGACAGGTCAAGATCAGGAAGCATGGCTGGCATGTGCAAACAGCTCTTTTATTTCATTTTTCCCTTAATTTTATGGTGCCTTGTTTTTCTTGATCTCCCTGAACTACTCAAGATTGTTAGGTTGCAGTCAGCATGGGTCCACCTTTGGGTGTTTCTTTTCACTGCCAATTGCAATTGCAACCTTTTATAAGCCTTTCCTCCAAACTCTTTAATGGATAAATCTGGGGTTCACATAAATACATGTCTCCCCATGTCTGCATGAGTTTTCTCCGGGTGCTCCCACTGTCCAAAAATGTGCAGGTTAGGTGCGTTGACCATGTTAAGTTATCCCTTAGTGTCTTAAGATGTGTAGGTTTGATGGATTAACCATGGGAAATGTGTGAGGTTACGGGGAAAGGGCTGGGGGGAGGGTCTAGGTGGGATGCAGAGTTGGTGCAGACTCAATGGTCTCTTCTGCACTGTAGAGTTTCCATGTATGTTTGTCGAATTTTCTTCACTGTTGGTAGGGGGAAAATTCTAGAATCCTTTATCAAATATTTTACAGCAAAATACTTGGAAAACAGTAGCAAGATTGGACAGAGTCAGCATGTATTAACGAAAAGGCATCTTGCTTGACAAATCTACTGGAACTCTTTGGGGATGTAACTAGTAGAGTTGATGAGGGGGAGCCAGTGGATGTGGGTTTTTTTTTGGACTTTCAGATGTCTTTCAACAAAGTTGCACATCAGAATGAGAGTATAAAATTAAAGCACATGGAATTGGGGGTAGTGTGTTGAGATGGATAAAAAGCTGGTTGACAGACAGGAAACAAAGAATTGGAATAAACAGGTTTATTTCCAAATGACAGGCAGTGACTCATGGGGTGCTACAGGGATCAGTGTTGGAACTCCAGCTATTCACTTTTACATGTTAATTATTTAGGTGAGGGTACTGAATGTAATATATTCAAATTTTCAGATGACACATGGCTGGGGAGGGAGGGTGAGCTGTGAGGAGGAACAAAGGGGTGATTCGGACAAATTAAGTGAATGGGCAAATGAATGACAGATGCAGTGTAAGTTGGATAAGTGTGAAGTTATCCACTTTGGTAGCAAAAACAGGAGGGTAGATTACTGTCTGAATGGCCTTAAATGAGAAGAAGGGAATGTTAATTGAGACCTGGGTGTCCTCATACACTAGCCGCAGGTGCAGCAGGCAGTGAAAAGAGCAAATATATGTTGGTCTTCATAGCAAGAGGATTCGAGTGTAGGAGCAGGATGAAGCCATACCTGGAATATTGTGTGTAGTTTTGGTCTCTTTAAATGAGGAAAGATGCTCTTACTCTAGAGGGATTGCAAAGAACACGTCCCAGACTGATTCTTGGGATGGCAGCTCTGACGTTTGAGAAGGGATTGAGTCAGGTAGGATTGTTTTTAACCCTGATAAGTGTGAGGGGATTCATTTTGGTAGGACAAACTTGAATACGGATTACACGGTCAATGGCAGGGTTCTGCGGAATGTGGAAGAACAGAGGGATCAATCAGTCTCTGCTCAGCAACTCTGCGCTGTTGTTGTCTACCTAACACACTGCAAGAAAGGATGTCCCGAAGCATGGTACATTGGGGAGACCATGCAGACGCTACGACAACGGATGAATGAACATCGCTCGACAATCACCAGGCAAGACTGTTCCCTTCCTGCTGGCGAACACTTCAGTGGTCACAGGCATTCAGCCTCTGACCTTCGGGTAAGCATTCTCCAAGGCGGCCTTCATGACACACGACAGCGCAGAGTCTCTGAACAGAGACTGATAGCCAAGTTCCGCACACATGAGGACGGTCTCAACAGGGATCTTGGGTTCATGCCGCACTATCTGTAACCCCCGTGACTTGCCTGGGTTTGCAAAACCTCACTTACTGTACTGTCTGGAGACAATACACATCTCTTTAACCTGGGCTTAATGCTCCTTCCACTCACATTGTTGACCACTTTAAGACTTGAACAGCAGGTTAGGTGTAAGGATTCACATTCTAATCAGTAATCTCTAAACTGTCTGTGCTTTATATGCTCTGTCTGAGGCCAGAACTCTCCATTCACCTGACAAAGGGGCTAACCCCGAAAGCTAGTGAATTTACTATCAAATAAATTGGTTGGACTTAAACCTGGTGTTGTCAGACTTCTTACTATATTTAAGAAAGAAATAGATTGCTAAAGTGTCCAGAGGAATGGGGAAAGAATGGGAGTGTGGCATTGAGATGGAGGATCAGCCATGATCACATTGAATAGAGGAACAGGCCTAATGGGCAGAATGATTTGCACCTGCTCATGTTTTCTATATTTGCATGTGTCTACCACTCACAACATTGTGTAAATGATTGTTTTTGATCTCAATCAAGAGTTTTTGTACCTAATTCAATAGGAAATATACATATGGAGGAGCAAATAAGCCTTGGAAGACTTATTATTTTCCTTAAGGTCTTCAATTATTTTATTAATTCTTTTCTTGAACTTGAAGCTGTTGCAAGTTCTGTGCTATATTTACTGTTCAGTTTACTACCTCCTATGACTCTTCAATTTTACTAGAACCTCCCTTGATAATTTCAGTCAAAATTCTCTGCAGTTTCTCTCTCATCCTCACGTTCATTCTCTGAATCCTGGCTTTCTTCTCACATGCTCTCTGCCATTTTTGTTGCTCACTTTAATCTGCTCACCTTGGGATCCAAAACCCATTACTATCTTTTCTGCCCTACCTTGCTAAAAATAAAATCAACTATATGGTTAGTAAGTTTGCAGATGACACCAAGATTGGTGGCATAGTGGACAATAAGAAGATTATCTTGGATTGCAATGGGATCTTGATCAATTAGGCCAGTGGGCTGACGAATGGCAGATGGAGTTTAATTTAGATAAATGCGAGGTGATGCATTTTGGTAGATTAAACCAAGGCAGGGCTTACTCAGATAATGATAGGGCATTGGGGAGAGTTACAGAATAAAGAGATTTATGGGTATAGGTTCATAGCTCCTTGAAAGTGGAGTCACAGGTGGACAAAATGGTGAAGAAGGTATTCGGCATGCTTGGTTCCATTGGCCATTGAATACAGGAGTTGGGATGTCTTGTTGAAGTTGTACAAGATATTGGTAAGGCCACACTTGGAATACTGTGTACAGTTGTGCCCTCCTGATTTTTCTCCTAACTCTACTCCCACACCTTCTTCAAGGGATCCACTTGATCCCAGCTGCCTATGTGTGTCACGTGCCTTCTTCTGCTTCTTGACCAGGGCCTCAGTATGCTCATCCAGGGTTCCCTGCTTCTACCAGCCTTACCCTTCACTCTAAGAGGAATGTGCTTACCTTGAATCCTGGTTAACACACTTTTGAAAGCCTTCTACTTTATGTTATGGCTGTCCCAGTCAATGTTGGGAAAGTTAAAATGCCGTACTATTACTACCCTATTTTTCTTGGGGCTCCCAAGAGAAAACCTGTCATCTCCTTATATAGAAGTTAACAGAAGTTTTTGGCAAGGCCCTTGGAACAGCCATAATGGGATCTACTTCAACTGAGCTGAGTTTAAATGAACCGACTGAGTTCAGGTTTCTTTCCTATTTGAATGACATGTTGTCCACTTTTCCATTGGGGCAAAGGTTGTATCTGCCAGAAATGGGGGTGGAACTTCCACACCTGGGTCTGGATGAAAAATTGGATGAAAAAAAGGTCCTTGGATGAAAAATTGTTGATATTGGATTCATTTTCAGAGAATCGTGCTGAGTACTGCTGTTAGAAGATTGTATTTATATGACTGTCTTCATATATTGTGCATTATTGTGCGGCACGGTAGCACAGTGGTTAGCACTGCTGCTTCACAGCTCCAGGGTCCTGGGTTCGATTCCCGGCTTGGATCACTGCCTGTGTGGAGTTTGCACATTCTCCTCGTGTCTGCGTGGGTTTTCTCCGGGTGCTCCGGTTTCCTCCCACAGTCCAAAGATGTGCGGGTTAGGTTCATTGGCTATGCTAAAATTGCCCCTTAGTGTCCTGGGATGTGTAGGTTAGAGGGATTACATAAGAACATAAGAAATAGGAGCAGGAGTAGGCCATCTGGCCCTTCGAGCCTGCCCCGCCATTCAATAAGATCATGGCTGATCTGTCGTGACTCAGCTCCACCTTCCCGCCCTCTCCCCATAACCCTTAATCCCCTCTCTTATCAAAAACCCATCAACCCGTTTCTTAAAAATATTTAGCGATTAGCAGGTAAAATGTGTAGGGATATGGGGATAGGGTCTGGGTGGGATTGTGTTCGGTGCAGACTCGATGGGCCGAAGGGCCTGTTTCTGCACTGTAGGGGTTCTATGGGTTCTATGGTATTATAGATGCTGCTTGTAAAATTTTGCTCTCCCGGAATGTGTGGATCAGCAAATCAGGTTGTGGTCTTATCCCCAACCCGGGCTTAGTTATAAATGCTACTACTTGTGGGGTGTGGACTGCAGAATCAGTCCACGCTTAAGTTTTTTACACAGAGTTGTACAAATCCCAATAGAATTAACAATCCTATAGGAATTATATGGTTTGGTAACATGGCATCACAAAACAGCTTTAACCATTTTCTTGGTTATAAACATGGGCAGCTATTCAGATTGAAAATAGTTGTTATAAATTGAGTGTCATAGCTGCCCATGTGATGAGATAACTAACTGAGTCCGGCTATAGGCTTCTCTTGTGGAGCTAATTTTTATCAAAATTGCACTAATGGCCAATTATGGATTGGCATTCTTTGAGGCAAATGAACACTTAAAGTTGTGGAGAGAAATCACATAATTTATTTATTATAAATGCAATTATCCTTTTCTTCACAGCTATGTGGAACTTAGATAATATAACAGTTTTCATTTTGTTCCAGATTGCGATCTTTGGTCAAACAGCTAGAACGAGGTGAAGCTTCAGTCACAGATCTGAAAAAGAATTTAGAGTATGCAGCTACCGTGCTTGAGACAGTCTACAGTGATGAGACACGGTATGTATACAAACCACAGCACTGGGCCTTTACATTTTGTTTGTGCTTCACTTCAGCCATACTTTCTGGTGATCCCTGGGTAGAAAGTCATCTTGGACGGCAGTGTAGAACAGGCAGTATTGAATTATCCAGCTGTTTTATACTGTGTCTGATATTTAATTTTACTCACTGCATTGGAACTGAGTTTCAGGATTTCTGTATAAATCCAAAAGCACCCATTTTGTCACACCAGTTAAGATGGATTTCTCTGTCCTCCCCCTTCCTTCAGCTCAATATCCATGTATATTTTTTATCATAATTTTAAAGTAATTTTTCTTGCAATGTTCTCTTGACCAAAAAAAGCATTACCTTAACAACAAATGTGTAACTATACTAATTGGGAGGTGTCTTGATTCCACCTCCGCTGTGGACCTGTAACTGGGAGTTTTCCATAGTTGAGGCCTTAATTGACCCAGAGATCGGTTGCTGCATTCATTGGCAGACCCACACGGCAGTGGAGACATGTGAGTGGAACCAAACCTTCCAATGGAATTGGAACAGATGTTGAGCAAACTTTAGGAAAGCCTCAAAATGTATTTAAATATATTTTTAAAAATATTTTAAAAGTACTTCCAAACTATTTAAATTTTGAATGTATTTACCCGCTCATGCTTCCTGCCCACTCACCCTCTACCCATACCCCACCCTCCATCCCACCCATTAACCAGTCTCAGTCCAGTGTTACAAACAATTGAAAGTTAAGTTAAAGAACGTAGAACATAGAAACTTTTTATAAAAGTTGTAATGTATCCAAGAACCCCTAAATGCCCTTTGTAGGAAACAATGTCCCTCCTGGGACATAGGCGCATGCACACTGGTCTAATTAGCAGCACCATTCCCCCTGCCTCCCCTTCCCCTTCACTTCCCAACCCCCACTACTGGTGCGAATTCACAGTGGACTCTGTGAAGCACAGAGTCCGCTGAAAATTCAACTAAGTTTGCTCAAAAACACTCCATTTTCCTACCCGTTGGACACTTAGTTTTCTTCTGGAAATTGCTCCTGTTGTACCTGACCGATTGATGACCACCTGGTTTGAATAATAAACTATTTATTAGAATTACTATATACAGAGCACTTGGTTGTGCTATTAACTTCTGCAGCTCTTGGATTGATTTGCCTGGGAAAGCCCACGCTCAGTTCTAAGATTCTTACTGTTCTGGCTGATTGGATCACATGACCTTCTGAAACATTACCCTTAAAGAAGCTCGCTGCTACATCAAACTACCCTGGTCTCCTCAAATGATGCACATGGTTTTTTTTGGATTTGTCCTGTACGCCCATCTCATATGATCATAGGCCCTTCCTGACCACAACAATACCTGGAATCCAACTCTGTTGACTTCTAAACTTTTTGACAAACACTGGATCATCAACTTTGAATGTGTTCTAACCTCTTGAACACTTTGCCTTACCTCCACCCTCACTGCCAAATTTGGAAACACCAGGTTCAACCTGGTTCTTAACTGATGACCCCTCAGCAGGAATTACTGCAGTGTTTATGTGTGGCATGGTTCTGTAACTGATGAGGAACAAACTGATGAGGACATAGACAAAGAGAAGGTGAAAAGGAATGTAGTGGTAATTGGGGATAGTATGGCTAAGGGTATTGACACTGTCCTTTGTCACAATGACAAAGTGCACAGAAGGGTGTGTTGTCTGCCTGGTGCTCGGGTCCAGGATGTCGCATCTGGGCTGCAGAGGAACCTGGAGTGGGAAGGTGAGAACCCGGTCGTTGTGGTACATGTGGGTGCCAACGACGTAGGCAAAATGCGAACTGAGGATCTGGGGAGGGAGTATGAAAAGCTGGGAATGGCATTAAAAAGTAGAACCGACAAGGTGGTTATCTCTGGACTACTGCCTGAACCGTGTGCAGACGGGCGTAGGGTTGATAAGATTAAGGAAGTGACTGGGTGGCTCAGGGATTGGTGTGGGAGGAATGGGTTTGAATTTATGGGGCATTGGCACCAGTATTGGGGTAGGTGGGACCTGTTCAGGTGGGACGGGTCTGGTCTGAACGGTGCTGGGACCAGAGTCCTGGCGAATTGTGTAGATAGGACTGTAGATAGGGCTTTAAACTAATTAGGAGGGGAGGGTGCGAGGGTAGGTGAAATTACAGGGTCGAAAGTAAAGGAGACGGTACAGGTAAGGGAAGAGGCCAAGGATGCCCCAATAATAAAGGAAGTAGGGGACGTGAGTAAGGTTGGTGGCGTTCTGGCAAATAGGGTCCAGGTGAAGGCTGGGATGAAGGCGTTTTATCTGAATGCACGAAGCATTCGGAATAAAGTGAATGAGCTGGTGGGGCAGATCAGCACAAATGGATACGATCTGGTGGCCATTACAGAGACGTGGCTGCAAGGTGACAGGGACTGGGAGCTGAATGTACAGGGGTATCAAGTGTTCAGGAAGGATAGGCGGGAGGAAAAAGGGGGGGGGCATAGCTCTGCTGATTAAGGATAGCATCAGGGTGGTAGCAAGGGATGATATAGGAGCCAAAGAGCAAAAAGTGGATTCATTGTGGGTGGAGATTAGGAGCAGCAAAGGGAGGAATACGCTGGTGGGTGTCGTTTGTAGGGCCCCAAATAATGATCTGGAGGTGGAGCAGGCTATTAACGCGCAAATAAGTGCAGCGTGCAGGAATGGGACGGCGATAATTATGGGAGATTTCAATCTACATACTGATTGGTCGACCCATGTTGGACACGGTGGGCTTGAGGAAGAGTTCTTGGAATCCTGCCGGGATAGTTTCCTTGAACAGTGTGTGTTGGAGCCGATGAGGGAGCGAGCTATCTTGGATCTGGTGTTATGTAATGAAGCGGGTAGAATTAGGGAACTTGCGGTGAAGGATCCTTTTGGGAAGATGATCATTGTATGGTGGAATTTCTGATGCAGATGGAGGAGGAGAAAGTGGGTTCCCGGACCTGTGTCCCTTGTTTGAACAGAGGGGAGTACGATAGGATGAGAGAGGAATTGGCGAATGTTGATTGGGGGAGCACATTGGAAGGTAGGTCTGCTGGGGAACAGTGGAGGATCTTTAAGGAGATCTTTCTTGGTGCTCAGCAGAAATTTATTCCGATGGTTAAAAAGGATCGTAGGAGGAGAGATAATCAGCCATGAATAACGAAGGAGGTAAAGGAGAGTGTTAAATTAAAAGCGGATGCGATTAGAGTAGCTAAGAGTAATGGGCGAGAAGAGGATTGGGAGAGGTTTAAATATCAACAAAGAATGACGAAGAAGTTGATAAAGAAGGGTAGGAGAAACTATGAAGCTGGGCTAGCGCTTAATATAAAAAAGGATAGTAAGAGTTTTTATAAATATATAAAAAGGAGAGGCTGACTAGGGTGAACGTTAGACCCTTAGAGGATGAGGAGAGGGGGGACTTAGTGGTAGGGGATAGGGAAATGGCTGAGGCCTTGAATAACTTTTTTGTTTCTGTCTTCGCGGAGGAGGACGTGAATAATTTGCCGGGTGTTAGCGATGGAAAGATGGTAGGAGTGGAAGGCTTGAATGACATTATTGTTACTAGAGAGGCGGTGCTCGACAGACTGGAGGGGCTGATTGTGGACAAGTCCCCAGGACCGGATGGAATGCATCCAAGGGTTCTGAAAGAAATGGCGGAGGTGATAGTGGATGCCTTGATGGTTATTTTCCAAACCTCGCTGGATTCCGGGAAAGTGCCAGAAAATTGGAAAACGGCTAATGTTACGCCGTTGTTTAAGAAAGGTGGCAGGCAAAAGGCAGGGAATTATAGGCCGGTTAGTTTAACGCCTGTTGTAGGAAAAATGTTAGAATCCGTGATCAAGGAGAAAATAGCGAGGCATCTTGAGGAGAATTGTTTGATAGAGCAGACGCAGCACGGTTTCGTTAAGGGGAAGTCATGTCTGACAAATTTGTTGGAGTTCTATGAGGATGTGTCTAGGGCAGTGGATAGAGGAGAGCCGGTGGATGTGGTCTTTCTTGATTTTCAGAAGGCGTTTGATAAGGTGCCACACAAGAGGTTATTGCAGAAGGTCAGGGGACAGGGAGTTGGGGGTAGGGTGTTAGCGTGGATAGAGGATTGGTTATCAAATAGGCAGAGAGTGGGGGTCAATGGGTCTATTCGGATTGGCGGATGGTGACTAGTGGAGTGCCCCAGGGGTCGGTGCTGGGGCCTCAGCTATTTACCATTTATATAGATGATCTGGAGGAGGGAACCGAGTGTATGGTGTCGAAATTTGCTGATGACACCAAGATTGGTGGAACGGCAAATTGTGCGGAGGGTGTGGAGAGTCTGCAGAAGGATCTAGGTAGACTGGGCGAATGGGCCAGGAACTGGCAAATGGAATTTAATGTTGGCAAGTGTGAAGTTGTCCACTTTGGTAGGAATAATGGTAAGAAGGACTATTACTTATATGGCGAAAAACTGCAGCATGCGACGGTGCAGAGGGACCTCGGGGTCCTTGTGCATGAGTCACAAAACCCGACTGCAGGTGCAGCAGGTGGTCAGGAAGGCGAATGGGATGCAGGCCTTCATAGCGAGGGGGATTGAATATAAAAGTAGGGAGGTCTTGCTGCAGCTGTATAGGGCACTGGTGAGGCCGCAGCTGGAGTACTGTGTGCAGTTTTGGTCGCCGCACTTACGCAAGGATATTTTGGCCTCGGAGGAAGTGCAGAGGAGGTTTACTAGGCTGATACCGGAGTTAAGGGGGTTGAACTATGAGGAGAGGCTGAATAAGCCAGGCTTATACTTGTTAGAGTTTAGAAGAATGAGGGGAGATCTCATTGAGATGTATAAGATGATGAATGGGATGGATAGGATAGAGGTGGAGAGACTCTTCCCGCTCAGAAAGGATAGTAGGACTAGGGGGCACAGCCTCAAGATAAAGGTGGGGCAGTTTAGAACGGAGTTGAGGAGGAACTTCTTCACTCAAAGAGTGGTGAATCTCTGGAATTCTCTGCCCGTTGAAGTGGTGGAGGCTGCCTCGCTAAATATATTTAAGACGTGGGTTGATAGTTTTTTGACAGGCAAGGAGATTAAGGGTTATGGGGAGAGGGTGGGAAAGTGGAACTGAGCCACGACAGATCAGCCATGATCTTATTGAATGGCGGGGCAGGCTCGAAGGGCGAGATGGCCTATTCCTGCTCTATTTCTTATGTTCTTATGTTCTTATTAACAACAAAGAAAAGTACAGCACAGGAACAGATCCTTTGGCTCTTCAAGCCTGCGCTGATCATGATGTCTGCCTAAACTAAAACAAAATGCACTTACGGAGTCTGTATCCTTCCATTCCTGTCCAATTCATGCATTTCTCTAGTTGCCCCTTAAATACCACTATCGAACCTGCTCCCACCATCTCCCCAGGCAGCGTGTTCCAGGCATTCACTACTCTCTATAAAAAAAAAACTTGCCTTGCACATCTCTAAACTTTTCTCCACGCACCTTAAACCTATGTGCCCCAGTACTTGACTTTTCTACCTTAGGAAAGAGCATCTGACTATCCATTCTATTCATGCCACTTATAATCTTGTAAAACCTCTATCAGGTCACCCCTCAACCTCCGTCATTCCAGTGTGAACAAACTGAGTTTATCCAACCTCTCCTCATAGCTAATATTCTCCAGACCAGGCAACATCCTGGTAAACCATGAGTTCATGAGAATTAATAGAATTGAGGGTTATAGGTAAGCCTAGTAGGTATGGATGTCATCAGTGCAACTTGTGGGCCGAAGGGCCTGTTTGTGCTGTAGTTTTTCTATGTTCTATGTTCTAACCTCTTCTGTACTTTCTCCAAAGCATCCACATCCTTTTGGTATTGTGGCGACCAGAATTGTATGCAGTATTCTAAATGAAGCCTAACTAATGTTCTGTACAGCTGTGCATGACATGCAAATTTTTATACCCAGTGCCCCAACCAGTGAAGGCAAGCATACTGTATGCCTTCTTGACTATCTTCTTCAGCTGCATTACCACTTTCACTGATCAGTGGAGATGTGCTCCAAATTTCTCTGCTTGTCAGTACTCCTAAGCGTTCTCCCATTTGCTGCATAATTCCTACATGCATTGGACCTTCCAAAATGCATTATCTCATACTTGTCTTAAGCTCCATCTGACATTTCACCACCCAATTCTCCAATTGGCCTGGTTGTATCCTCTTCACTACCTGCAAATCCACCAATTTATGTGTTGTCTGCAAACTTACTAATCAGACCAGCTTCATCTTCCAACAAATCATTTATGTGTGCTACAAACAACAAAGGTCCCAGAACTGATCCCTTTGGAACACAGTTGTTCACAGCCTTCCATTCAGAAAAGCACCCCTCTACTGCTATCCTCTGTCTTCTATGGCCAAGCCAGTTCTGTAACCATCTTGCCACTTCATCTCTGATCCTCTGTGACGCTAATCTTACATATCAGTCTACCATGAGGTACCTTGTCAAAGGCTTTACTGAAGTCCATGTATGCAATATCCACTGCTTTTTCCTCATCTATCACCTTTGTCACTTCAAAAATTTGATCAAGTTAGTGAGGCAGGACCTCTCCTTCACCAAATCACGCCATCTATCACTAATAAGACCATTTGTTTCCAAATGTTTCCCTACATTTTCTAACATTTTTCCTACCATTGATGAAAGGTTCACTGGACTATAATTTCCTGGATTATTCCTGCTACCCTTCGTAAACAATGGGACAACATTGGCTATCTTCCTGTCCTTTGGAACTTCAGCTGTAGCCAGTGAAGATTCAAAGGGGAGGCATGGTGGCACACTGGTTAGCATTGTTGCCTCACAGCGCCAAGGACCTGCGTGCTATTCCAGCCTTGGATCACTGTGTGGATTTTTCACATTCTCCCTGTGTCTGCGTGAATATCCTTTAGGTGCCCCGGTTTCCTCCCACTCCAGAGATGAGCGGGTTAGGTTGATTGGCCATGCTAAATTGACCCCGATGTCAAGGGGATTAACAGGGTAAATATGTGGGGTTACAGGAATAGGACCTGGGTGGAACTGTGGTTGGTGTAGACTCGATGGGCCAAATGGCCTCCTACTGTATTGACATGTTCTATAAAACATTTCTGTCAAGGCCCCAGCAATCTTTGCCCTTGCCTCCCTCAGTATCCTGGGGTAGATCCCATCAGGCCTTGAGCACTTATCTAATGCTTTTTCGGATGCCCAATACTACCTCCTTTTTGATATCGACATGACCCAAAATATCTACACAGGCTCCTCATCCATCAAGTCCTTTTCTTTGGTGAATACTGAGGCAAAGTATTCATTTAGTGTCTCACCCAGTTTCTCTGATTCCATGCATTGATTTCCTCCACTATCCTTGAGTGGACCAACGCTTTCCCTGGTTACTCTCATGCTCTTTATATGCGTATAAAATGCCTTCAGATTTTCCTTAATCCTGTTTACAAGGAGTTTTCATATCCGCTTTTAGACCTGTTTCCTTAAATTCTTTCCTACGTTCTTTATATTCTTCAAGGGCTTCATCTGTCCTAAGCCTTTTAGACCTTACGAATTCTTCCTTTTTCTTTTTGACAGGGCTTATAATATTCCTCGATATCCAGGGTTCCTGATACTTGCCACACTTATCCTTCACCCTCATGGATGCATGATGGTCCTGAATTCTAATCAACTGTCATTTGAAAGACTCCTGTGTGTTGGATGTTGATTTACCCTCAAACAGCCTCCCCCAATCTACACGCTCCAGATCCTTCCTAATGTCATTGTAATTAATCCACCCCAGTTTTTACACTTTTGCCCGAGGACCACTCTTGTCCTCCTCCACAAGCATCTTTAAAACTTATGGAATTACGATCACTGTTCCAGAAATTCTCTCCTACTGTAACTTTGTTCACCTGACCGGGCTCCTTCCCCGATACCAGGACTGATATGGCTCTTTCCCGAGTTGGGCTATTTACATACTGTTTTAAGAAACCCTCCTGGATGCTCCTTCCAAATTCTGCCCCATTCAAGCCCCTAGCAGTAAGTCAAATCCAAGCAATATAGCAAAAGTTAAAAAACACCCACCACAACAATCCTGTTGTTTTTTTGCATCTTTCCAAAATCTGTCTGCACATCTGCTCTTCTATCTCCCACTGCTGTTGGGAGACCTGTAATAAACCCCCAACATTGTGACTGCACCCTTCCTGTTCCCGAGCTCTACCCATATTGTCACACTGCCTGAACCCTCCTAGGTGTCCTCCCTCAGTACAGCTGTGATATTCTTCTTAACCAGTAGTGCAACTCCCCCAACCCCTTTTCCATGCCCCTCTATCCCGCCTGGAGCATCTAAATCCTGGAATGTTTAGCTGCCAATCCTGTCCCTCTTTCAACCAAGTCTCAGTAATAGCAACAACATTATCGTACCAAGTGCTTAAGTTTTAAGTTCACCTTTTTAAGTTTTAAGTTCATCCAAGCTTTAAGTTCACCTGTCTTATTTGTTAAACTCCTTGTGTTGAAACAAATACACTTTAGAACACCAGTCTTGCTGTGTTCAACAATTACTCCCTGCCTGCTCTTCCTTTTAATCATACTGGCCCTCGTCTGCAGCTGTCCCTCTGTTATTTCTCTTTCTTACCTACTTCTCTGGTTCCTACACCCCTGCCATTAGTGGTTTAAACCCTCCTGAGAGACTCAAGCAAATCTACCTGCCAGGATGTTGATGTCCCTCCAGTTTAGGTGTAGCCCACCCTCCCTTGTTCAGGGCCCACCTGTCCTGGAAGAGATCCCAACGATCAAGATATCTGAACCCCCTGCTCCTACACCAGCACTTTAGTCACATGTTTAGTTGCAATGTCTTCCTATTCTGAGCCTCACTGGCACGGGACACAGAAAATAATCCTGACTTAACACCCTAGAGGTCCTCTTTTTTTGACTTACTACCTAATTCCCTGAACTCCCCTTGCAGGACCTTGTCACGGTTCCTGCCTATGTCCAGTAAAAAGTCTGACAACACCAGGTTTTAGTCCAACCGATTTATTTGAAAGTAAACTCACAAGCTTTCGTGGTTTCCCTCTTTGTCAGGTGGATGGAGAGTTCTGGCCTCAGACAGAGCATATAAAGCACAGACAGTTTACAGATTACTGATAAGGATGCAAATCTTTACACCTAACCTGCTGTTCAAGTCTTAAAGTGGCTGATAATGTGAGTGGAAGGAGCACTGATCACAGGTTAAAGAGATGTGTATTGTCTCCAGACAGTACAGTAAGTGAGGTTTTGCAAACCCAGGCAAGCCACGGGGTTACAGATAGTGCGACATGAACCCAAAATCCCTGTTGAGACCGTCCTCATGTGTGCGGAACTTGGCTATCAGTCTCTGTTCAGCAACTCTGCGCTGACGTGTGTCATGAAGGCCGCCTTGGAGAATGCTTACCCGAAGGTCAGAGGCTGAATGCCCATGACCGCTGAAGTGTTCGCCAGCAGGAAGGGAACAGTCTTGCCTGGTGACTGTCGAGCGATCTTGCCATGACTTGCCTGGGTTTCCAAAACCTCACTTACTGTACTGTCTGGAGACAATACACATCTCTTTAACCTGTCATCAGTGCTCCTTCCACTCACATTATCAGCCACTTTAAGACTTGAACAGCAGGTTAGGTGTAAGGATTCGCATTCTAATCAGCAATCTCTAAACTGTCTGTGCTTTATATGCTCTGTCTGAGGCCAGAACTCTCCATTCACCTGACGAAGAGGGTAACCTCAAAAGTTTGTGAGTTCACTATCAAATAAATCGGTTGGACTTAAACCTGGTGTTGTCCGACTTCTTACTGTGTTTATCCCAGTCCAACGCCGGCATCTCCAAATCCTGCCTATGTCATCAGTCATGATGTGGAGGTGCCGGCCTTGGATTGGGATAAGCACAGTAAGAAGTCTCACAACACTAGGTTCAAATCCAACAGGTTTATTTGGTAGCACAGGCCACAAGCTGTCGGAGCAAGGGGCAGTGTTCCGAAAGCTTGTGGCCTGTGCTACCAAATAAACCTGTTGGACTTGAACCGGGTGTTGTGAGACTTCTCACCACGTCACTAGTATCAATGTGTACCACGACCTGTGGCTGTTTGCCCTCCCCTTTCAGATCTCCCGTGCCCGTTCGGCCCAGGCATCAGGGAGGCAACATACCATCCTGGAGTCTCTTTCCTGGACACAGAAATATGTCTGGGCCCCTGACTATAGAGCTGCCTGTAACTATTGCTCTTCTGTGCCTTGACCCTCCGTAATGAACAACAGAGCCAGTCAGAGTGCCAGTGCCTTGACTGCTGCTGTTTTCCCCTGATAGGCCATCCCCCACAACAGTATCCAAAATGGTACATCTGTTAGAGAAGGGGAATAGCTACAGGAGATTCCTGCACTGACTGACTGCCCCTTTTCGTGGTCACTCATCTATCTGACTGCCCCTTCTAGCAGTCACCCATCTATCTGCCTGCATCTTGGCTGTCTGTGGAGGGTGTGTGTGTGTGTGTGTGGGTGTGGGTGTGTGTGTGTGTGTGTGTGTGTGTGTGTGTGTGTGTGTTACTGGGGGTCTGTGGGTGGGTATGGTGTTTGTGTTTTGTTGGAGGTTTGTGTGGGAGCGTATGTGTTGCTGGGAATCTTTGTGGGATATGGGGTGTTGCGTTGCTGGGGATCTTTGGTTGGGTATGGGGAGTGTGTGTTGCTGGGTGTCTGTCGGGAGAGCGTACGGGGAATGTGTGTTGTTGGTGATCTGTGGGGGGGGTGGTTATGGGGAGTTGTGTTGCTGGGGGTATGGGGATTATGTGTTGCTGGGTGTCTGTGGTGGAGGGGGGGGGTGGGGCGTGGTATGGGGTGTGTGTGTTGTTGGGCGTCTGGACATTTATGAAGTTGTATGAGGACAAAAGCTAATTTTGTCTCCAGGTCTGCTGGTCCTTTTTTAATGGATGCCTTCAAGGGCTGTATAGCACATTCAGCGAATCCATTCAAGGATGCAGCATGTATCTGTTTAATCCCACTTGATGATATGTTAGAACTCAGCATTGGTAAACTAGCACTTCTGGCAGACTGCGGAGGACAAAATAGTGATGTAGCTTCTCCATTTAGTTGTGGACTTCATCTTATCAATGTCTAACCACTTTGAATGCGTGTCAACCATTAGCAGGAACATTGTACCCATAAGGAGGTCTACATAACTGAGAGCTCTCCGCCATGGCCGACCTTGTTATTCCCAAGGGTGCATTGGGGCAGCAGTTGTAATTTCTCTCGTAGTTGGCATTGATGCACTATTTTACCATTCCTCCGCTACTTGTGTCTATCCCGAGAGACCAAACATAATTACAAGCCAACACCTTCATCTTTGACATTCCAGGGTGGCCATTGTGCAATTCATTATGCTTTGTTCCAGGTAAATTGTAGTGAGGGATTCTGCGTCGGTGGTTGGATATCTTTAGAAAAACTAAAGTAATTCTGAAAATGCAAACTTCGCAAAGGTAAAATGACTCCGTTTTAAAGCGTGACAGAATTTATTTATTTTAGCGAGTAACTATATAAACTGGTTTATTAAAACATTGAAAAAAATCAAACATGACATACGAAAATAACAGAATAATAACTTCGGCCAAAGGGAGACCTCAGACATGCCAGGCAGTACAAGTAGTACATAGAACATAGTACCACAGAGCTTTCTCAAAGATTCCGTCTTTTATGCCAAAATACAATTATACTTTTTCGTAATCTATAGTTCAACCAATTCACATTGGCTAAATGTCATTTCATTTATCATAAAATATGCTAATCCAATTATGACAGAATGTTTCAATGAATCTGCCACCTTAAGTGATAATTTTCTATTAGTTAATCCCAGTTAGTGGAAATCCACCTCTTGGTATGATTTGCTTCCTTGTTGCTAAGATCTCAAAAAAAAACATATTTTGTCTAGCTCAGCACCGGCTAAATGACTTGGTCTAATGCCAAATGTGGGCCCAACGCTCGGCATCAGTGCAACTCTGGACAGGTTGATTCAAACACACTGAATGTTCTGTTAAACAGATACATTTTGAATATATCTGTTTGCAGCCATTGTTTTTCTTACTGCTGGTTACATTAATGCTGCTGAATCTGCATTCTTCCATTAATGTTACCGATTTCTTTAGTCACTGTACTGACAAATCGCACGTTTTGCTTTATAAGCTTAATTAATACAATTCAACAGATTATTTCAATACAACAGGTTATTATACAAAGCATGTAGATCATAATTCAATTTCATTTCAAATCCTTTCACAACTGCTCACAATCATCATGTTGGATAAGATTAATTGAGATAACTCTCTCTTTCCTAAATGCTATGTCTATTAACTCTATCTGAATTTAGAAACCCCTTCCACATACAGGGATGACCACTCTCATTCCTTGCTGTTAAGTTCATAGTAGATACAGGTAATGAATCAAAAGAAATTGAGGCTAGGATGAATTTATGAGGCACTGATGGGGCATATTGGTGTTGTGTGCCGTTGGTTGGTGTTTGAGAGTGTATTCATTGGGAGTGATCTAGGGAATTGGATCAGGAATTGGCTAGCGGATAGGAGACAGAGGATGGTGGTTGATGGTAAATATTCATCATGGAGTTTGGTTAACTCCATGATGAAAGAGCAGCGCTCCAAAAGCTCAGGGATCTGTTTTGGGGCCACTGCTGTTTGTAATCTTTATTAATGATCTGGATGAGGGTATAGTTGGGTGGATTAGTAAATTTGCTGATGACACCAAAGTCGGAGGTGTGGTAGATAGTGATGAAGGGTGTCATAGTTTGCAGGAAGACTTAGACAGGTTGCAGAGCTGGGCTGAGAGGTGGCGGATGGAGTTTAATGCGGAGAAGTGTGAGGTAATTCATTTCGGTAGGAATAACAGATGTGTCGAGTATAGGGCTAACAGGAGGACTTTGAATAGTGTGGATGAGCAGAGGGATCTAGGTGTATGTGTACATAGATCCCTGAAAGTTGGGAGTCAAGTAGATAAGGTTGTTAAGAAGGCATACGGTGTCTTGGCGTTTACTGGGAGGGGGATTGAATTTAGGAGTCGCAGCGTCATGTTGCAACTGTACACAACTCTGGTGCGGCCGCACTTGGAGTACTGTGTGCAGTTCTGGTCCCCACATTACAGGAAGGATGTGGAGGCTTTGGAGAAGGTGCAGAGGAGATTTACCAGGATGTGAGTCATTATTTTGTAACTGGTCGGCGCAACATCGTGGGCCGAAGGGCCTGTTCTGCGCTGTAATGTTCTATGTTCTATGTACTATGTTCTATAAGCCCAGTATTCTATCCTGATAGATGCAATAAGGGGATTGCTTTGTCTTCCTTGGAAAATGATGTGGCTATGCCAGCGTTGGACTGGGGTAAATACAGTAAAAAACCTGACAACACCAGGTTTAAGTCCAACTGATTTATTTGATAGTAAACTCACAAGCTTTCGAGGTTAAGTTCTTCAGGTGAATGGAGAGTTCTCCATTCAAATAAATCAGTTGGACTTAAACCTGGTGTAGTCAGACTTTTTATTACTTTCTTGAAGGTTTATGCACAGTAATGACTATGAACTGCCTCCCATAAATGTACTGTGAAATTTTCTGATACCAAAGATGAAGGCTAGGCCTTCCTTATTGATTTGCGAATATTGCTTCTTTGCATCAGTCAGGATCCTGAAACACAGCCAATAAGTCTCTGCCCCATCATTCATTGTTTGTGACAATACACCAGGTGGAGATGCATCACAACTGAATATTATTTCTTTAGAAGGATCATAATGCACTGGTAAACACGTTGCTTGTAGGGCTGCTTTCACTTGCTGGAACGATTCCTTCTGTGGTGATTTTCAATGAAGTGGAAATGCCGGTGTTGGACTGGGGTAAACACAGTAAGAATTCTCACAACACCAGGTTAGAGTCCAACCAGTTTATTTGATAGTAATCTTACAAGCAAAGGAACACCATTTCCAAAAGCTTGTAAGGTTACTATCAAATAAACTGGTTGGGCTCTAATCTGGTGTTGTGAGACTTCTTACTGTGATTTTCAATGCTATTTTAATAGTGTATACAGGAGTACTAGCACTGTTGATAAATTGGGAATGAACAGCCATAGTAATTTACCATTCTGAGAAGAGATTTTAGCACTGATCTATTCCTTGGGGTTGGTGCTTCCTTAATAGCCCTAACTTTATCTTCCATTGGATATTAGCCCTTGTGCATCCACTCTATGAACTGGTTAAGCCACCTTATTTGCTTGAAAGGTGCACTTGTCTCTCCAACGTTTTGGAATCTTCATACAATTTCCTCCAGCCACATGGATAAATGCTCATCCTCAGTGGTTCCCATTATCAACATGTCATCTAAGTAATCAACAACTTTTGGCAAATCTTGCAGAAGACTCTCCATGGCACATTGAAAAGTGGCACAAGCCAATGAGTCCCCAAAAAGGTAACCACATGTATTAATATAACCTCTTGTGCATCTTAATTGTGACAAATTCTCTGGAAGCAACATCCAATTCCTGTTACAGGTACGCTTGACTGACTCATGTTTAACTTATGTGAGACGCCCAGCCAACTTCTATTTTGGGGATGGAGTGCTAGTCTAATTTCACCACCTGATTTGCAGTCATCTTGTAGTGTCCACAGATATGAATTGGCTTGTCAGGTTTGACTACCAATACAATGGATGCTACCACTCTGCAAATTGTTTGGTCTTGATGATGCCCAAATCTTCTAATCACCTCAACTCAATCTCCACTTCTTCATGCAGTGAATAAGGTACAGGCCTGACCCTAGAATCTTAGTGTAGCTTCAAGATAAACATGAATTTTAGCTTTTGACTGATTTTACCCAACTCTTATTTCTTTAGGGCTTCATGGCTAACCAACAGAAAGCAGAGAGTTGAGGTAAATGATTCCTTCTCAGATTGTCAAGATGTACTTAGTTGGATGCCAGAAGGTTTAGTCCTTGGGTCCCAACCATTTACAATCTGTATTAACAACTTGGATGCAGGGTTAATAGGAACAATAGCCAAATTGGCCGAGGACTCTGAAATAGGTAAGTAGTAAGTTGCAATAATGAAATAAAAAATTACAAATGGATATGGATAGATTATGTGAATAGGGCAAAATTTGGCAGATGGAGTTAACGCGGGGCTATCCATTTTGGAAGGAAAAATACAAAGGCAAATTATTATCTGATTGGAGAGAAACTTCATAATGCATTGGTGCAGAAGGATCTGGATGTTCTCATGCATGAATCACAGAAAATAATATGCAGGTACAGCAGGTAATAAGAAGGCAAATGGAAACAGCACTCTTCACCACTGCTGGCTGCTGACTGATTCTTTCGTATCTCTGAATTCTATCATTTTCTGCATTCTTCTGCTTATTAAACCTTGTGCCCTCAATCTTGGCACCACTGCCACTAGCAGCTTCCTTCTAGACCTTGTGGACTTCACTGCCTTGCATGCTTTGAAGCTTTAGAGCACCTTTCTCTGCGCTCTTCATAACTCAAGCAACCTCCAGCATTGTCTTCAGAACTCTGCCAACAGTTTCTTCCAAATCACTGTCTTATCCACTCCATACAATAGGCTAAGAGCCTAATGTATGGAGTCTATATGTCATTAAGAGCCTATATGTCATTAAGGACAGGCACTGTGCTCTGCTATTTGCCTTAATCTGGCCTCAAAGGCTGCTATCACTTGTCCAGGGGCTCTTGTAGTCAAATTGAATTTATACTTATGCATAATTATTGATACCAATGCCCTATTGCAAAAGTTACCAACTTGGTGGAAGTCTTTATATCAGGTCATTTGGAGATGTGAAACTCCTGACTAAAGTATAAGTTTGGGCACCACTCTTTTCTCCCCTATTTTGTTTGCCTGAGAAAAGTACACAGATGTTCAACCTGAACACAATTTCTGAAGTTAGAATCAAATGGCTCTAATTTGCCATTTTGGGTTGCTCACTGGTTGCAAACTGGCTTGACTTGAATTATTTGAACATGAGATCTATTTCCACTTTTCCCATGGCGATTTGAAGGTTCTTCTGATGATTCTTTTCTGAATGTAATACCTGTGTGATTGTTGTTCAAACCTGTTATTGCAGTTGCCAAACTATTTATTAGAATAATTATACTTACATTCAGAGTGACAGGATATGCTCCCGAATTCTGAAACTCCAGGATCGATTCCGCCCAGGAAAGCATATGCTCAATCCCAGGATTCCCACGCATCAGCCTGATTGGCCAGTTGGGTTATATGTCCTTCCAAAACCTTGACCCTTGAAGGGGGGCTCTTAAATAAGCGATTTGAGTCTGATGAGAAGCTGTGTAAACTCATTTGAATCTTTGCAAACAATTTGAAAGTGATATGCGTCTAAGAGCTCAAAAGTCCTGGAAAAAGACCATTTCACCTCAGAACTTCTAATATCAGCAGCTGTCTAAAGCATTAAAACAAACGCAGTTGCTTAAAAATAGAAATATCTTAAAAATAGAAATATTTACTTATTTTCACGAGGATATACTTAAAATATTGTAATATTTATTTCATTTTATGCACTTTAAAAGTTGATTTCAACAGTTTTACATTTATAATGTTGACCTTTTAATTGACAGCTTGCTAGTTGACAGAGTTCAGAATAATTAACAGCCAGAGTGTGACTTGTTCATCTGTATTTTGAAATAATTTATCCATTTCTTAAATTAAACTGTTCACATTTCCTCATTAGAGGATAGGCAATGACTCAGGTTTTTCCTTGCTACTGTCTAAAAACAGGTACAATGTGAATAGTCATGTTGCTGTTCATTGCTAGTTGCTCTTTGCTGTCCTCATCACATTCAAAGCTTGTAGTTCCTTCAACGTGTCTAATAACACCGAGTAAACAATTGGAAAATACGTAATTTCATTCCTAATTTCGCCTCAAACGTTCTATACTGCCAAGAACTGAAAATGCTGGAAAAGCTCAGCAAGTCTGGCAGTACCTGTGGAGAGAAAGTAGAGTTAATACTTTGAGTCCACATGACTCTTCTTCAGAGTTAGAGAGGGAAAAGTGTGATGAGTTATATGCTGTATAAGAGGGGGTGGAGCAGCTCGAGCAGAGTAAAAGATCAGTGGTTGGTGGGAGTTGGGAGAAATTGCAACAAACTATTTTATTTTTTATACGCCTCTGCTTTCCATAGTATTGAGTCTTTGGTACCTGTCAAAAGCTTCCCTTCTTTCCTTATTCTCTCTTTCAAACCCCGATACCATAAAGACTGTAAAACATAGCAGCAGAATGAGCCCATTGAGTCTGCTCCGCTATTCATTCATGGCTGATATTTTTCTCATCCCCACAGTCCTGCCTTTTCCCCATAACACTCAATGACCTGGTCTCCACAGCCTTCTGCGGCAAACAGTTCCACAGATTCACCACTCTGGCTGAAGAATTTCCTCCTCATCTTTGTCTTTTGCCTGAGGTTGCGCCCTTAGTTTTAGTTTTTCCTACTTGTGGAAACATCCTCCCTACGTCCACTCTATGCAAGTCTCGCATATCCTGTAAGTTTCAATAAGATTCTCCTCATCCTTCTACACTCCACCGAGTACAGACCCAGAATCCTCGACTGTCCTCATGCAACAAGTTTTTCATTCCAGGGATCATTTTTGTGAACCTCCTCTGGACCCTTTCCTAGGCCAGTACATTCTTTCTTAGATACAGGGCTCAAAACTGCTCACAATACTCCAAATGGCTCCTGACCAGAGCCTTATACAGCCTCAGAAGTACATCCCTGCTGTTGTATGTTAGCCCCCTCGACATGAATGCAAACATTGCATTTGCCTTCCTAACTGTCGACTGAAGCTGCACATTAATCTTAAGACAATCTTGAACAATGTGTCCTGAGTCCCTTTGTGTTTCTCATTTCCTAAGCATTTTCCTATTTATTCCTACTGTCCTCCTTCCAAAGTGTATAACCTCACAGTTTTCATATTGTATTCCATCTGCCTCTTCTTTGCCCACGCTCCTAACCTGTCCAAGTCCATCTGCAGCTCCCCTGTTTCTTCAATACTTCCTGTCCCTCTACGCATCTTTGTATCACCTGCAAATTTAGCAACAGTGCCTTCAGTTCCTTCCTCCAAGTTGTTAATGTATATCGTGAAAAGTTGTGGTCCTAGCACTGAACCCTGAGGCATACCACTAGTCACTGGCTGCCATCCTGAAAAAGACCTCTTTATCCCCACTCTCTGTATTCTGCCAGTCAGCCAATCCTCTATCAATGTCAGCATCTTACCCTTAATTCCATGGGAATTTAACTTATTTAACAGTCTCCTATGCGGCATCTTGTCAAAGGCCTTCTGGAAATCTAAAGAAATCACGTCCACTGTTTAACTTCCTTGTTACCTCCTTAACTTCCTTGTTACCTCCTCAAAGAACCCAGTGCTCTGGATTTGTTGGTCTAACCTTTCATTTTAAGTGAATTTACTTGATCTGATACTTCACTTTCTATTGGACGAATTCACTTTTCTTGGACGAAAAGGGATTGGTTTTGGACGAAAAGGGATTGGTTTAGGCTAGTGGGTCATTGTTTTGTAACTGGTCGGCGCAACATCGTGGGCCAAAGGGCCTGTTCTGCGCTGTAATGTTCTATGTTCTATGTTCTATTCTTCAAATGCCTCTTATTGATCTGGCAATGATTGACCAAAAGTACCTATTTCCAGGCCATTTTAGTTAAATCGCATCTCACTATTGCAAAACTTAACACTCATTGATAACATGAAATCAACATGTCAGAGTGTTGTATTCCACGTGGCTGTCTGATATATAATCCCATCATCATAGCTGGTAGACCCCATCTCTGCCCCTCTGTTGGCAAGTCAACTGCTCTGTAGGTATTAGTTGCAGAATGACTTGAGGGCCAGTTCCAGTTCTCTACCTGTCCCTTGTATTCTGTGTTCTTTCCTGCTGCAGGGACAGACAGAAGAGACCATCAAATTACTTGTTAGGAGCATACCTTTAAGTACTAGAAATGAAATCAATTTAAGTGGTTCAAAATCTGATGCACTTCACTTACTTCTGGGTTTCCCATTTCCAAGTGGACATCCACCCCGAACAGTGCTCCCAATATAGAACATAGAACACTACAGCACAAACAGGCCCTTCGGCCCACAAGTTGCGCTGATCATATCCCTACTTACTAGGCCTTCCTATAACCCTCAATTCCATTAAATCCCATGTACTCATCCAGAAGTCTCTTCAAAGACCCCAGTGAGTTCACCTCCACCACCACCAACGCAGCCGATTCCACTCACTCACCACCCTCAGAGTGAAAAACTTACCCCTGACACCTCTGTACCTACTCCCCAGCACTTAAACCTGTGTCCTCTCGTACCAACCATTTCAGCCCTGGGAAATAACCTCCGAGAATCCACCCTATCTATACCTCTCAACATCTTATAAACATATGTTGGGAACTCAAAGTAAAGTCAAGTATCTCCACGTTTCTTATGACCACCCGTTCATTAATGTAAAAACAGAAGGATTTTCAAGTGTTGAGCAAGCTCCCTTTAACATTATATAACTTGAATGTATAACATTAATTAAAATATTTTATTTTAACATGGGGACACTTCAGATATCACTCTAGCATAGCAGGACACAGGACCATTCAGACAGCAATACATCATAGTACTTGTTTCATCCAATGCCCACAGCGATTGCAAAAGGAAATAATTTTCTCCGTGAGCCATGACTTTGACAAACTATAGCATCAGTTCCTAAATTTGCCTCTCTAGTCAGCCATGAATTCATTTCTCAACTGCCTTCAGTTGCAATTTGTGCATTAATATAGTTTCACACTGTACTCAAAAAGCGGCTTCATATTCAAGTCAACAGATTGATCATCTTCAGACAAACAGATTGTTTTAAAGAACTACTGCCATTGGATTCACAGATTGAGCAATTTCCTCCATTGTCAGTGGGATATTCACATGTTAGATTGTGACCCCATATCAGGAACATGATCATAATAATTATAAAGCAATAAGCCTGACAGAATAAAATCAGACAATCATTATCTTTCTTATTGATCCTTTGAGGCAAAGATGGCCACCTTCATCATCTGAGATGTTTGGTAGGGTTCTGATGAGTATGTAGGTGAGTGTTGAGGCTGATCTGCACCTGGAAGGTTCTGCAGGACAGGATGGTGTCGATGACTGATGAGTCAAGATTTTCTCTCTTCGTGTTTTTTCTGCCGCTGGTAAGTGTTTGTTTTTGAAGGAAGCCAACACCATTTTTATTTGTTGTGGTAAGTGCAGTGATCCTGGGTGAGCTTCACCCAGGAATTGGTGTCAAAAGCAAAACCCTTAATGAAGCCCTCAGAGTCTCCTTGCAGTATTTCCTGAGATCACCATGAAACTGCACCCCATAAAGGACTTTGATAAGCAAGTGTCAGGCATTCTGGCTCCACGAGCGGCTCAAAACCATTGCAGCTGGCTCAGTGCGGTGTGGATACTCGGCATGTTAGCTCAGAGTAATAACCTCGAGCATTTTGCCCTGTCATCGTCCCTTCAAAAGCTTCTGAAGGCAGCTGAAGTGACAATGGTTGAGCTTCTTCGTGTGGTACTGGTACACAGTCCAAGTCAACTATGGATAGAGCAGGATGGGCAGGCTATTACTCTATAGACTTTTGGTTTGGTAGGCAGACTTCTTCCTCTTTATTCTTAGCTGTTGGCAGTCTGCCAGCTTTGGCAATTCTTGATGTACCTCATTATTGATATAGACAGCTGGAGAGAATGCACTATTGAGATAAGTAAACTTATGTACGAGTTTTGGTCTGTTCTTGGATTGAAACCTCAGCCTTGAAATAGGGCTTTCCAGGAGCAGGCTGGTACTTGTATGTCCAGCTCTGAACTCGCAACTAGTGTACCATCATCAGGAAAACACAGAGTATAACCTTGGAGACCTTGATCTTTACCCTGTAACTATCTCAGATGGAGTAGCTTTCCATCCATGCGACATTTTGGTATCACTGGAGAGCGTGATGTACAAAGACATGCTGAAGAGATTTAGTGCTAGCGTGTTTAACTGCATAAAAAGAGATTTTCCTCCTGTTTCCTGCGATTCTTTTGTGAATCATCTAAATCTTGCATCCTCTGATTGTCAACCCTTCAGCCATTGGGATCAGTGTGTTTTTATTTTGTCCATCTAACAATTAATTATTTAAAATCTCTATCAAATTTCCTCAGTCATTCCTGCTTTCAGAAAAAAACAGCCAGTTAAATATTTTTCTCATTGAAGAGTAAAAGAATGAATGATGAATCTGCCCCACCGCCTATAGTGATAATGAAAAAGTTAGGCCTCATCTTGGTAGCAGAAAGGATGAAGGAACATTGCCAATTCTGCAGCCAGACAGAAGGGAGAAAGAAAGACAGCAGATAGACGAGGCAAAATAATTTTGTTGCAGTCACTTGTCCATCCACTTTCAAGAGACAACTTGTCACTGTTAACTGTTGTTCAAGTTGTTCCCTTGGGTACCCAGGTTATTACTGACATTATTACATCTCTTTATCCAAAATTAACGGGCCTCATTTTCATGTTGCAGCATCTGATATTTGCAAAAAGCACATTCCAGGATGAAAAAGATTTCACAAGAAATGATTGCACTCGTGTATTCAAGATATTCAGTTTGATTTTGTTCCCTCTAAATACAGACATCTCCTGGATGCAGAGGATGAACTTAGCAATATCCAATCAGATGCTGTTCCCTTAGAGGTCCGTGACTGGCTAGCGTCCACCTTTACAAAACAGATGGGACTGATGTTGAAGCGAACGGAGGAAAAACCAAGATTCCGCAGCATTGTCCATGCTGTACAGGCTGGGATATTTGTCGAAAGGTAGGGAAACTTTACATAATATTTTCATGACTGATGGGTGTCTTTTGACTTTTTTAATAAGGTAAAAGGCAGATTTTTTTTTAAAAAGTGAGCTTGGATTAAAAAAGACATGACCAAAGGGCGGAAAACAGAAAATCATGATAAACAGTTCTTTTCGGGATGTAGGATGGTCGACATGTAGGATGGTGGCATTTGACGGGAGTCAGTATATATTATATAGATTTTACGGATCAACTGCAACAGAGCGTAGATAGGCTAGCAGAGTGGGCAAAGAAGAGGCAGATAGAATTTAATACAGAAACGCATTACATGATCCGCTTTGGTGATAGGTTATAAATTAAAAGACGCAGTTCTAAAGAGCCTGTAAGAGTAGAGGGGTTGGGAATTTCATGTCTATAGATCTTTGAAGGTGACAGGACTTATTGAGAGAATACCTAGCAAAGTAAGACAGATATTGGGCTTACAGAATAGATGCAATCAACATAGAGCAAGGACGTTGTGCTGAAACTTTATAAAGCTCTGATCCAGCAACAACTAGACGTGTTTTCTGGCCAACATACTTACATGTGATGTGAGGCGATTTACCAGAACATTCTGTGGATGGAGGATTTTAGTGCCAAAATCAATTTCAAGAAGCTGGGGTGTTAAGTATCTAAGTGGCTACAAATTGCTTTTAGGAATTGATCACATGATTTGATTTTGACGTCATAAGGGTGTTGCAGAAACTGCTGTTTTAATTTCAGTTTGTTCTCGACACAGGTAAGAGCTCCAAAAATAAAACTGTTTTTGTTAGTTTGAAATTATGGGCGGGATTGTATGCCCTTGCCCCAGAACTGTAAAATCCCATCCGAGGTCATCAAACCATTCCATGGTCCACCCCTCACCCACTCTGATTCCTGTGGCAGGCAGGATGGGAAAATTCTGGCCTCTGTGTGCAAACAATGTCTTTTTCTTTTGTTAAGACCCACAACCTCTAACATAGTTAGGACATTAAAAAAAGAAAATTGGCGATGAATTGGAATTTTGATTCATCAACAACATCAAGGAGAGATCTTAAGTCGAAGAAAATGAACATTGTGGGTAATCACACATCAAATATTAAAAGGCTGGGGAGAAGCAACAGCAGGATTAAAGATTGAACTGCCAGTGCCACCAAGCCCAAGTAAGAAAAAAAGCCCTGATTTTAAAAGAGGGTTTCTTTTCGATCAGAGAAGGGTGAGATTCCAGACAATATTTGACTTATTTTAAAATATGGGTACTTTGCAGTCTGATGGCGCCATTCAATGAAAAATACATCAAGCCAATGGTATCCAGAGTAAAAAGGGGAGTACTGGGAGGACAAAATAATATAAAAGATAGTGAGCAGTCACTCGTGCCTGCAAGAGAGATGGCTAGTCAACTCGGATCTGTGGGGCTTTTCAATGAAGAAAATGAATCTTGGAATTCCTATGCAGAGCATTTCAGTGCTTTGTATATTCAAATAAAATGTAAAACTTGTTGCTCATACCGGCTTTTCTCAGTTCAGTAGGAAGTAAAACCTTCAATTTGGTATGGAACTTGGTTCATCCAGCAAAGCCAGGAACCAAAACGTAATATGAGTTAACAAATATCCTAGAAGTGCATTAACACCCAAAGCCACTGATCATCACAGAATGATTCAGCTTTTACTAAAGGGATCAAGTGGAAGGCAAAAAACATTTCTCAGTTTGAGACAACTTTAAAAAAGCTTTCACAGCACCGCGAGTGTGGCGAGTCATTAGAAGACTTTTTTCTGAGATCGTGTAGTTTGTGGTCTCTAAAATGAAGCTATTCAAAGAAGATTGATTATTGAACATATTTGGACTTTAAAGAGAGCAGAGGAAATTGCAGGGTCTATGGAACTGGCTGTGAAAGAAACTTCACAATTTGCTGCCGGAATGAAGATCCAAGGGTTGGGAACATCCCAGAAGAAATATAAACAGCAACAAACATGTCATAGATGTGCTAAAATGAACCATTCCATGAGTGAATGCTGGAGCAAGAATAGTCAGTGCCAGAATTGTGGCAAAGTGGATCCCATTGCAAAAGCTTTTTGGGCTAGACCAGCTTCACCTCACAAGAATATTCAGAAAAAGAATCTGGGTAAGTTCAAGAGGAATATGTTGCATTCTACAAAAAGAATTTACAACATGGAAGAAAAGAATTATGATTTTGAAGAAAAGAATGTTCAGAAATATGATGAAGATCTCCAACTGAACTCTTATCCATATAGGGTGAAGTAGATAGAATCTAGGTGGTTCCGAAGTTAAATGGACAGTCTGTTAAGATGGAGGCAGATACTGGTGGCTCATTCCTGACGCTATACACCAACAAAAACTAAAGTATTTTGATTTAAAACCTGATGATGTGATTTTAAGGACATACACAGAAGAGATTGTGCTGCTAAGAGGTTACATCATGGTCAACATAGAATTGACTGGACAAAGAATGGAGTTGCCTCTCCATGTAATTATCCAAATCTATTTGGAAGATTATGGTTGCAGAAGGTAAAAGCGTAATTGGAAAGCTGGCAACAGATTGGTTGATGTCAAAACAGAATACAGCACTTTCTGGATAGATACGGGAGTGTGCTCAATGAAGGGAGTTCAAATGAAACTCAAGATAAAGCCGAATAGCCAACTGAAATATCTCAAGGCAAGAGTAGTGCCATGTGCAATTTTTCCCAAAGTTGAAAAAGAACTAGCTGGTTGCAATGAGTGACTGGGCTACTCTCACCATATCTACAATGAAATCAGGTGATTCAATTCACATTTGTAATGATTTTAAAATAACAATAAATCTGGTGTTTGTGCAGATCGAGATCCACTTCCTTTAATTGAAGATTGCCAGGCGGGCAGAAATTCATCAAGATTGATCTTTCACAAGTATATTTACAGATGAATGCAGCTGCTGAATCATAAACATTTCTTACCATTGTTACTCATAAAGATCTTTTTTGTTGTAAAGCATTGCCTTGGGATTAACATCTGCACCAGCCCCTACTCCAAAAATCAATGGATCAGATTTTAAGTAGTCTGTCAGGTGTATAATTTGGAGACATTTGGAGAGGTTTGACATGATCAGGAATAGTCAGCATGGATTTGTCAAGGGCAGGTCGTGCCTTACAAGCCTAGTTGAGTTCTTCGATAATGTGACTGAACACATTGACGAAGGAAGTGCCGTGGATGTAGTGTACATGGACTTCAGCAAGGCGTTTGATAAGGTCCCCCATGCAAGACTTCTTGAGAAGGTGAGCGGGCATGGGATCCAAGCGCCTTTGGCCTTGTGGATCCAGAACTGGCTTGCCTGCAGAAGGCAGAGAGTGGTTGTGGATGGGGCTTTTTCTGAATGGAGGTCAGTCACCAGCGGAGTGCCTCAAGGATCTGTTCTGGGACCCTTGTTGTTTGTCATTTTCATAAATGACCTGGATGAGGAAGTGGGGGGATGGGTAAGTAAGTTCGCTGATGACACTAAGGTCGGTGGTGTTGCGGATGGTCTGGAAGGATGGCAAAAGTTGCAGCAGGACATAGATAGGATGCAGGACTGGGCGGAGAAGTGGCAGATGGACTTCAACACGAATAAATGCATAGTCGTCCATTTTGGCAGAACCAACGGGATGAACGAGTACACTATCAAGGGCAGAAGTGTGAGTAGTGTTGAAGAGCAGAAGGATCTAGTGGTCCGGGTCCACAGGACTCTTAAATCGGCCTCGCAGGTGGAGGAAGTGGTCAAGAAGGCATATGGTGTACTGGCCTTCATTAATCGAGGGATTGAGTTTAGGAGTCGGGAGGTAATGCTGCAACTTTATAAGACCCTTGTCAGGCCTCATTTAGAGTATTGTGCGCAGTTCTGGTAGCCTCACTATAGGAAAGATGTAGAAGCTGTTGAGAGGGTACAGAAGAGATTTACAAGGATGTTGCCTGGACTGGGAGGCATGCCTTATGAAGTTAGATTGAGGAAGCTGGGACTCTTTTCCCTGGAGAGATAAAGGTTGAGAGACGACCTGATAGAAGTTTACAAAATGTTGAGAGGAATAGATAGGATGGACTCTCAGAGGTTATTTCCCCGGGTTGAAATGGTTGCTACGAGAGGACACAGATTTAAGGTACAGGGAGGGAAGTTCAGAAGTGATGTTAGGGGTAAGTTTTTTACTCAGAGGGTGGTGAGTGAATGGAATCGGCTGCCGTCAGTGGTTGTGGAGGCGAACTCGCTGGGGTCTTTTAAAAGACTTCTGGATGAGTATATGGGGTTTAATGAGATTGAGGGTTATAGATAGGTCTGTAGGTTGGTAGGTGTTGATGTGATCGGTGCAACTCGTGGGCCGAAGGGCCTGTTTGTGCTGTAGCGTTCTATGTTCTATAATATTATCTGCATTTCCTAATTACAGGATCCAGTGAACAGGAGCATCTGAATAATTTAGAAACAACATTAAAACATTTTAAAGCACGTGGTCTGCATATTAAGAAAAAAAGTGTGGTTTTGTTTTCCTGATGTAAGTCCAGTATTTGGGTCACATTATTAAGCACCTGAAAAGATGGACGCTATTTTAAAAGCAACACTTCCGATGGATTTGGAAAATAGTGGTCCTTTCTAGGATTATTAAATTATTATGGGAAATGCGTCCCTAAATTAGCTACATTATTGAAGCCTTTGCATAATTTACTATGTGCGAAACAGTCATGGGATTGGATAACAGAATGTGAGAAAGCATACAATGATGTCAGAGATGTGTTCGCACAAATTTAAACTATTGGTTCATTTTAATCCAAAACTATCATTAGTGCTTGGCTGTGACACTTTACCTCATGGAGAAAGGGCATTAGTTCTTCATGCTTTCAGCGCAGCACGGTGGCACAGTAGTTAGCACTGCTGCCTCACAGCGCAGGGACCCAGGTTCACTTCTGGCCTCGGGTCATATCTGCGTGGAGTTTGCACATTCTCCCTGTGTTTCCTCCAGGTGCTCTGGTTTCCTCCCACGGTGTGGGTATGCCAGCGTTGGACTGGCGTAAACACAGTAAAAAGTCTGACAACACCAGGTTTTAGTCCAACCTATAGTCCAATAGGTTGGACTAAAACCTGGTGTTGTCAGACTTTTTACTGTGTTCCTCCCACGGGCCAAAGACGTGCAGGTTAGGTTGATTAGCCATGCTAAACTAACCCTAGTTAATCCCAGGGGATTAGCAGGGTCAATGTGTGGGGTTACAGGAATAGGCCCTGGTGGGATTGTGGTTGGTGAAGACACGATGGCTGAATATACTATAGAGAGATTCTATGAGCGGTCACTAGCCTTTCCTTGTGTAGCCTGATGAATGCGGAATCTAGGTTTTGTCTAACTGGCGCCAGCATTCTGTGGCCATTTACATTTGTCCTGTCCACGGTGCACTCCTTTGTGCATATTTCCTACTGGAGTGGGAAATACTGGCGTGACTTCAATGGGCATTCCCATTGACAGAAGCAAGAACAGAAGATCCTGCCACCATCAAGTAGCATGCAGTCTCCCGCTGCCGAGATGACACTGCAGGGAAGCCAGAGAATCTTATCTAGGAGCTTTGGGCATTACTTCCACCCCATATGTTCTAGTCCTCTGAGTATAAGGTCTGCATTCCATTGGTCTTCCATCTTTTTGATTATCCGTAATATCTGCGGATAGTCTTAAAAAATGTTGACTTGCCCCTTCCTATTTTTAATCTTCCCTTGTACCTTCACAGGTTTTCTAATGAGTGGGAATCTGAGGACAGGCTGCAGTGCCACGTTTCGTTGCTCCCCCTGGCCTAATAGTGCTTCATGAGTTGCGCAGCGTGGAAATCAGGGGCGAGGTTAATAATGTCTACAACAGGCACACATTCAGCTCTGTCTTTAAAGACAGAGAGGTTGAGGGTGGGTATTGTAGAATTTAGAGCCAGTGCAGCTGAGGGGCACAGCCAGCAATGTGGATGCACATTAGCACATGTCAGCCACATTAGCATGTTGAACACAACTAAGGTGTTTATCTGAATTCTCTGCTTTACTTTGAATTGAGTTCAATGGTTGTGATCGGCATTACACTTTATGTTGTAGCTACAAAAACTGGAGAAGTGAAGACCAAGCACTGGACAAAGCACTTAATTTCATTATTAAACAGAATGTCTTCAAAATGCAACTTTTGCTAATAATATTTTCCTGTAGTTACAGATATCTCCACATCGGCCATTGAAAGGGAGAAATGTAATCACACAAGTCCACACTGCGTTCTTCAGTTACATCAACAAATATATGCAAATAAATTTCTCTCTATGAAAGTTTACAAATAGTCTGCAAACTAAAGGTGGATGCAAAGCAAAATGCATGTGGATTTTAATTTTGTTAATCAGCATACTACTAATGCTTACATGAGACTGATCATCAATTTGCTCTCTTTGCATTCCAGTATTATTTCTGTATTTCCCATGCTCCCATGTAAAAGTTTAAAGTTTATTTATTAGCCACAATAAGGCTTACACTGCAACAAAGTTACTGTGAAATTCCCCTAGTCGCCTGTTTGGGTTAATGCACTTAACTCCTTTAAATTAAGAAAAATGAAGTGCTTTCTTGACGAGGGACAATGACAAATATTTCTTTACTGTAATAAAAAGCATCTCTCCCTTTGTTCGCATCAATTCGAGCAAGTTGACCAGATGTTACTGACACAAATCAGCATTACAGCTTCGTTTTCTGAACTTCTTTTGAACAGAATGTATAGACGCACGTCAATAATGGTTGGACTAAGCTACCCTCCTTTAGTCATCGATGTGTTAAAGGTATGTTTTGACTTTTGCTTTCCTTCTTTTAGATTCCATACCCTTTTCAAGCCATTATGAATCAAACTTTGTGAGTCTGTGTCTGTATTGAAGGGTATTTTTAACAACAACAGATTATTGATGTAGGCATTGAGGGAGACATTTTCAATTCACACCTTTATCACCTAACCTTCGAATCTGATTGTAATAGATTACCCTTCAGTTCGATAAATCAGGAACTGGAAGCAAATGCTTAACCTTGACCCTTACGGTGTTTTTTCATAAACAACTTTTGATATTTTTTTCCCCTTGACACTTTAAAGTCATGCGCATCTGAACTGAATACTTCAATATCTACAAAGAGTATTGAACCATACTTGTAGTTCTGAATCATGAATTAATGAAATAATGCAAGTTAAGTTGAGGCTTTTGACACTGAGTTCTTGGTGTTGAACTTATCTGGGCTTTGAATGCTTCAATTTGTACTCAAAACTTAATGAATGTATTTTGTCACTTCCAATTTTCTTTGGTTAGGTGATTAATAGAGCTTCAAATGTAGATTTGAATCATATAAATATTGATATGGTGATAGTATAAAATGGGTATTAATGAATCAACAACCCACTTGACATCGCTTATAGTTTTTATTTATTTTAACTTGAAGTTCATAATTTCTGGATTATTGCCAAAGCCATGTGCAACTTGGCTTTGAGACAGACAAATAGGGAAACTTAACATTTGGCTCAAGGACTGTACCAACACTCGAACACAAAGAAGTTGTGCTGATGAAATTGAACATGGAAAATACTGGAAAGGAACAAGTAAGAGAGAACATAAATAATAAGTGAATAAATAGAGTTAAAATGAGAGAATAAAAAGATTTTGAAAAAATAAAGAGGAGCAAGGGCAAACTGTTTACAAATGAGATATCATGATGACTAAAGAGATAAGGAAAGAGCTGAAGGTTTATACTCTGTCATGCATATGGCAAAGAAGGATATGAAAAGTTTATAAAAGAGATCAAAAAGACAATTAGGAATACAAAGTGGAACCATGAAATTAAGTCAACAGGAAACATTGTAAAATATTCTGAAGTCATTTATTGTATTTTTACAAGATAGGCTTGAAGAACATGAAGGTGCAAACAAACATGAGCTTTATTGGAAAGGTGTTTACTCTACAGGCTGTTAGGAATAGACTGCCCATTTGCCAATGCAAATAGTTGATGATGTCACCAATATGCTTCAGATGACCTTGTTCCAACAAACATGAATGCACAACAACTTACATATAATATAGGGAAAGTTGGAATGAAATTCAAGCCACAAAGGTGAAAATCACAGGCAGTGATAGAAATACTAAATGAAAGAAATATTAAATAATTATTTTGGTTTGTGAGTTTATCAGGGAAATGAATCAGGTGGGTACAGAATCATAGAAATCATGCAGTGCAGAAAGAGGCCATTAACCCATCGAGTCTGTACTGACCACACTCTCACCCAGGCCTTACCCCCATATCCCTGTATATTTTACCCGCTGATCCCTCTAACCTACGCATCTCAGGACACTAAGGGGCAATTTTAGCATGGTCAATCAACCTAACCTGCATATCTTTGGACATTAGAAAATAAGATTAGCAATTGTATAACCACATTTAAAACAAAAGGAGAAGAAATATTAAATAAGGTAACCCAATGGAAGGAGAATAAAACCCCTTGTTGAGTTGGGTTACTTTCATGTATTTTAAAGAAATCTAAAGAAGAAAGAGCATGAACATCATTACATCTATTGAGTGAGATCATGTATGCCTGGAAACTAACAAATGATCAGAACATCAGTGATAGGAAAGATGATGGGATCCTGACAAAAGGGAGAAAAATAAAATGTGTAACTGTACAATGATAGGCAATCAGTTTCATGAAGTGTCTTCTTGTCCTTTGTTTTGCAGAATGTAGATAAATACACCTTCAATGTTTTTGCCCTGCATGAGGCCAGTGGAGAACATGCACTCAAATTCATTGTTTATGATCTTTTCACCAGATATGACCTCATCAGTCGTTTCAAGGTTAGTGGTTGACTTCTTAGTCTGCTTAGATATGCAATCATTTACACACCTCATAAGTCCACAGGTTTCCCATGTCTAATCCATCTCATCTACACACCTTAGATCATATACTCTCCCATTATTCAATGATTTGCATATCAGGTTGGATTCTTGCACGACTGTGCATTAACTGACCTTGCACTTTCAGAAAGTCAGGCTATCTTTAAAAGGTGTCAGATCCTCACTGTTCCAACACCCAGTCCTCCTAATGGTTAACGCTATTTGGATGCTAAGGTTAGGTCCTGTCTTGTCAGCTTGGATTGGGAATGACCCAACTTGTTGGGACTCTGAATTGGATTTGATTGGATTGAATTGGAATAAAGTATATATAAAAAAAGTTTGGCTAAGATCAAGTGTAGTATCGACATGCTGCACTTGGTTGAAGTCATTAGGTTACATTTCAGCTTCATTTGAAGCAGTTTTTTCAAGCGGCATCTTGGCCTTTTGCCTAAGATGCAAATAAGATCGAGCCTTGGAGGAGGAGCTACACCTACTCCAATTAGCTTGGATCATGTAGATCAAGCCCAAGACAAGAGGTGGGAGCCCGGTCTTCTCAGCTTGGATCGGGAATGTCCCAACTTGTTGGGACTCTGAATTGACTTGAATTTGACTTGATTGCATTGGAATAAAGTAAACAAAAAAAAGTAGGAAGCTTGAAGTTGTCTCACAGTCAGCATTGTGGTTGACTGCAAGTTAATCATGCATTGTAAATCCTGCACCTATTTTCAAGGCTATCAAAGATCAACAAATAATTGTTGATAATATTTGATAGATTTCCACAGATTTGTAATGTGATCTGTATTTAGAACAATTGCTCCCTTTTGTTTCTATATCAGACACTTCTTAATTGTTTGTGTTAATTGCCTCTTCCTATTAATCATCATTACTTATAAATTACTGCTCTAATATACTATTAATTCAAGCACATCAGGAGGGAAAATGCTTTGAAGAAACCAGGCTACCTAACAATTAAGAATTTTAATTACAAGATTGCTTTGGTGTAATGCTATTGGTTGCGATTTATTGGCTGCATTGTGCCTGGTGCATATCGCACCAATCTGTGAAAATTGGTGCGGACCTAAAAATGAGTGGCACGATCTTACCACCTTGTAAAAGTCAGATTCACACCCAGTGCCAAATGGTTTGCTGGCTTCCTAGCCCCTTTTTACTGGTGTGAGCCGCTTCATGTCCCAAATGGGTGCAAAGTCCATTAGAATGAATTTGAATGCATTTCAGTATCAGTAGTGAGGTTGGCACAATATTGTCCACTCTCCCAGAATCTCCCCACCTCACTGGCGTGATGTCGCACTGGCACAAATCACTACTGCTCTAGGGCGGAACGGTGGCACAGTGGTTAGCACTGCTGCCTCACAGCGCCAGGGACCTGAGTTCAGTTCCCGGCTACGGTCACTGTCTGTGTGGGATCTGCATTTTCCCCTCCGTGTTTGTGTGGATTTCCTCTGGATGCTCCAGTTTCCTCCCGCAATCTGAAAGATGTGCTAGTTAGGTGCATTTGCCATGCTAAATTCTCCCTCAGCATACCCTAACAGGCACCAGAGTATGGCAAATAGGGAATTTTCACAGTAACTTCATTGCAGTGTAATGTAAGTCTATTGTGACACAAACAAACAATAAAAAAATAAAAGTGTGGCTCAGGTGCAGCAGTCGTGAAGGAGGGCGAGGTGTTGAGTGCCATGTGGGTGGCATAGTTGCACAGTGGTTAGCACTGCTGCTCTACAGCACCAGCACCCCAGGTTCAATTTTGAACTCTCTGTGTGGAATTTGCGTGTTCCCCTCTTGTCTCCGTGGGATTCCTCCCACAGTCCAAAAGCAATCGGGTTAGGCCGATTGGCCAAGCTAAGTTTACCCTTTGTGTCAGTGGGGCTAGCATGGTAAATACGTGGGGTTATGGGAATAGAGCCTAGGTGGGATTGTGGTCAGTGCAGATTCAATGGGCCAAATAGCCTCCCCTTCCACCGATCACCAGCCCCCTAGGATACAAGTGGAGGCCTCAGCAACAGCCATGGTACAGAATGGGGTAGGGTGGGAGGGCCTGCGTGGGTGCAGGTTTGGGGGGACTCCTGCTGGTAGGGGGCATCCTCAGGTCAGGAGTCAACATTGGCCAGTGGCTTGTGTTGCATGCATTCCCCCTGGATGAATTGCTCATGAAGTTAACCATCAATCCCACTGATGTTGCCACGGTACACTGCCATCTGTGTGCTGGGTAGGCTCTGTGGCTGACTGTAGACATTCCATCCCAGGCCCAAGTAACAGAAACAAGCAGTAGCTCTATCAGCTCTTGCTCCAATCAAAGGGGCACTCCGGGTGTTAACATAACTTCTCACACGGCATGGACTCTGCTTTCGATGGGAACCCATCTCGTGCTAGTTACGAGGATGCTTCCCCACTGTCTGTCTAAACTGCAAGCTATTCCTGAAAGTCACTGCGCCAGACATACAGATGGGCGGGTTCATGTCTTAAATGGTGGAGTTCTCAATGGGGACCCCTGTCACAGATACCTGTGTGCTCCCGATATAGCGATGATGCAGCAGCGTTTGGCAGCCAGGATGGTGTTGGGTACCAGTGTCCAGACTCGTGGGGCATAGCTTGCTCGTTGGGAGTGAGGAGCCTGGAATGGATAACTTTACTGACTCGCTCAGTATCTCTCTCAGATCCCCTTCTCTCTCCATCCTCACACGATAAGGTACCATGGATTTCACAATTGAGCTGGCCATGATATTTACAACTGTGGAGGAGGTGAAGACAGAGGAGGGAGAGGTCCAGCCTGGCCAGGCCAGCCCAGGCCAGAGACCGCAGCAGGAGGATGGGGTCATTGGCTGAGGCGGGTGCCCATTGGCCCAAGGGGAGTGCTGGACACATCAGAGATGGGGACCCTGACGCTCAAGGACTTGCGTGTCCTTTGAAGGGCTGTTGAATGCGGTGTGCTGCTGCAGACTGTGTCTTGGCAAGGAGACGGTGCCATTTCCTCATGGGAGGAGCACACCCACTCCCAGCAGCAGTGAAGGCAATGGTGGCCCTCAATTTCTACATCACTCGGTCCTTCCAGGTTGCCAGCAGAGACATCTATTGCATCACCCATCCGCCATACACAAACGTGTCCATGAGATGATGGATGCCCTACACGCCCAGGCAGGTGATTGCATCAATTTTGACATGGGTCAGGCCCAACAGGAATCCAGGGCTGTAGGCTTCACCGGGATGCCCTCGTGCAGGGGTTATCAAAGCATGCACGTCACTCTGCAAGCCCAGGGGTTCCATTCTCTTAACATGCAGGTGGCCTGTGAGCACCAGCTTAATATTAGGCATGTGTGTGCACAGCAACCAGAGAGTATGCACAACTCTTCGAGGACCATCCCAGGCTGCAGGGATGGCTGAGCAATGGCTGATTATGCCAGTGCAGAGGCCAGCGACTGATGCAGAGACCCATTATAACAAGGTCCACACTGATGAGATATGTCATCAAGCAGTACATTGGACCACTGAAGATGCGGTTCTAATGCCTGGTGAGGCCCTGAGGCTCTCCCCCATCGCAATCTGCTAGGCACTCCACAATCTGGAGCAACAGCAGGAAGACATCCTGGAGGAGGAGGAGCGGACCCAGGAAGATGTGGAGGACGAAGTCGAACAGGAGCTGGGGGATGGCAAAGGCCCGGCAAGGCAACAAAGGAACCCGTCCACCACAAGGTTCACTGAGTGTAGGTTAAGGTGTACGCATACCTGCCACCGCAGCCCGCCCCCCACCTGCACATTCCAGCCCCGATAACATCTTGATCAATCTCCTCTGCACCTTCTCTGCTGCAATCACAGCCTTCCTATAGTGTGGTGACTAGAACTGCACACACAACTCTAGCTGTGGTCTAACAAGCATTTTGTATAGCTCCATTATAACCTCCCTGCTCTGATGTACTGTACCTTGGCTAATAAAAGCACGTATAAAATCTGCCTTCTTTACCACCTTATTTACTTTCAGGGACCAATGGACATACACTCTGATCCTCTGTACTTCCTATAGTCCTACTGTTCATTGTATACTCCCTTGCCTTGTTAGAACTCCTGAGAAGTACTTCCTCACTTTCTTCAGGGTTAAATTCCATTTGCCACTGATCTACCTGTCTGATTTTGCCCTTCTGTTTCATCCTTTAAAGCTTTCCTCCTTGCTATTTATCACACCACCAATTTTTGTGTCACCTGCAAATGATCATACCTCCTACTTCCACATCTGGATCATTATTATACACAACAAGCAGCAAGGTATCCAGCGCTGACTCCTACGTACACCAATGGACACAGGCTTCCAGTGACAAAAACAACCTTGGAATATCATCATCTGCCTCTTACAGCGGGCTAGGATACATCTCATTATGGATTTACTCCCTTGTAATCCTGCTAAATCTGCTAACGCCTTCTCTCTCCCAAGGCTAGTTTGCTCAATTATATCCCGTCCCTGATTTTATACCTACATCATCCTTCTACATCATGAGGCAGCACAGTGACTCAAACCTGGCAGCACCAGGACCCAGGTTTGAGTCACTGTTTGTGTGAAGTTTGTACATTTTCCCCATGTCTGCTTGGGTTTCCTCCGGATGCTTCAGTTTCCTCCCACAGTCCAAAGAAGTGCAGGTTAGACGGGTCGTCCATACTAAATTCTTCATCAATGTACCCAAACGGAGTGTGGCAATGAGGGGTTTTCACAGTAACTGCACTGCAAAGTGAATGTAAGCCTACTTGTGACCAATTAATTAATTTTCTCCATAGTGAACACAGATGCATAAAACTCATTTGATACTTTACCTATGTCTTTTGGCTCCACACACACTTTGCCACTTTGATCTCCAGTGGTCCCTATTGTTTCTTTCATTATCTTCTTGCCCTTAATATACTTATAATGCACCTTGGGATTTTTCTTTATTTTGCCTGCCTGTGTTTTTTTTTTGTACACCTCTTCACCCTCCTAGATTCTTTTCTAAGCAGCACCCTGAACTTTCTGTTTTCTCCTAGGGACTCCTATACACGGTTATCCAACCGTGTATATCCCTTGACGTCCAGGGTTAAAGAACATAGAACATAGAACATTACAGCGCAGAACAGGCCCTTCGGCCCACGATGTTGCACTGACCAGTTACAAAAACAATGACCCACTAACCTAAACCAATCCCTTTTTGTCCATAAACCTATCCACGGTTCTCTGGATTTATTAATCCCATCCTTTACCTTTCCTGGAGCATGTTGGTCCTGTATTACTACAAATTTAGACCAGTCTTTTTGTCTGTCAAATTTGTATACAACAAATAAATGGAGAAGAATTTTGTTCAGAAATGTCGATTTACTTTTTTTAATGCTGAGGTTTTTTTCACCCATCTGCAGGCAGCATTGTGAGCATTGAGCAGAATATGTGGGAGATGCTGTATCCACAATCTTGTGCCACTCATGAATTTTCATAATTTAAAAAAATTAAGTGAGCATTTCTGAAAAAGTCAGCATTTATTTTCTATTTCTAATTAACCATGAGAAAGTAGTGATGAGCTGACCATTGAAATAATTTGGATTCTTGCATTCTACATTTATACATTTAACCACTAATTACTAGACTGAACATCTCAGATGTAATTACAGTGTGAATCTTATTATTTCTATTGTCTTCTTCATTTCAGATCCCTGTGTCCTCTCTTGTGTCATTCATTGATGCCCTAGAAATTGGATACACAAAGCATAAAAACCCCTATCACAATCTACTGCATGCAGCTGATGTTACACAGACCGTCCATTATTTTATCGTAAGAACTGGTCTTGTGGTAAGTATTGGAGGATATTCTTGTGTATTTAATGCACTAAAAAAATATATCAAAGGATTGAGGGGGCTGAAGGGTGGATCAGTAAATTTGCTGTTGACACCAAGATTGGTGGAGTAGAGGATGAGGTCAAGGGCTGCAAAGAGACATTGATAGGATGCAGAGCTGGGCTGAAAAATGGCAGATGGAGTTTAACCCTGATAAGTGCGAGCTGATTCATTTTGGTAGGACAAACATGAATGCAGATTACAGGGTCAACAGTAGGGTTCTGAGGAATGTGGAGGAACAGAGAGATCTTGGGGTTCATATCCACAGATCTCTGAAGGTTGCCAAACTCAAGTGGATAGAGCTGTGAAGAAGGCCTGTAGTTTGTTGGTGTTTATTAACAGGGGGTTTGAGTTTAAGAGCCGTGGGGTTATGCTGCAATTGTTCAGGACCTTGGTGAGGCCACATTTGGAATATTGAGTGCTGTTCTGGTCACCTCACTATAAGAAGGATGTGGAAGTATTGGAGAGAGGGCAGAGGAGATTTACTAGGATGCTGCCTCGTTTGGAGGGTAGGTCTTATGAGGAAAGGTTGAGGGAGCTGGGGCTTTTTTCTTTAGAGCAGAGGAGGATGAGAGGCGACTTAATAGAGGTTTATAAGGTGATGAGGGGGATAGATAGAGTGCACGTTCAGAGACTATTTCCTCGGATGGATGTAGCTTTTACTAGGGGGCAGAACCATAAAGTTCATGGTGGGGGATATAAAGGGATGTCTGAGGTAGGTCCTTTACTCAGAGAGTGGTTAGGGTGTGGAATGCACTGCCTGCTGTGATAGTGGAGTTGGACACTTTTGGAACTTTCAAGTGGTTATTAGATAGGCACATGGAACACACCAGAATGATAAGGAGGGGGATAGCTTGATCTTGGTTTCGGGCAAAGCTCAGCACAACATCCAGGGCCGAAGGGCCTGTACTGTGCTGTACTGTTCAACGTAAATCTACGTTCTATGACTATGATTTCCTATTTATTCATATAAACAGCCTAGCAAAAAGGGTAATCTCAGAAAGTAAACCAGAAGGCCACTCTTCAGTCAATGTGAAATGTTGTCATTGCACATAATACATTAGTTTAAAATTCAGATTTACAATCCTTCTGACTCATTCAAACTGATATGAGAGGTTGGTAAATTGAACTCTTTAATGTTGATTCTTAACAGAGCCATTTCTTTTGTATTTTCTTTATTCATAACTAATAGAATTCAAATACCGTTTGCTCCTTGCAATTTGTTCCTTACACGTCCAGTGTATTTAGGAATTGTTCAATAGATGGCAGAACAATGGAGAAAAAAACCAGAGGGCAAGGGTTAAGGGTGAAAGGAGAAAAGTTTAAAGGGAATATTAGGGGGGGATTCTTCACGCAGAGAGTGGTGGGAGTGTGGAATGAGCTGCCGGATTAAGTGGTAAATGCACATTTAAGAAAAACTTGGGTGGGTTCATGGATGAGGGGGGTGTGAAGGAATATGGTTCAAGTGCAGGTCAGTGGGACTAGGCAAAAAATGGTTCGGCTCAGACAAGAAGGGCCAAAGGGCCTGTTTCCTGTGCTGGGTTGTTCTTTGTTCTTTATTTGCAGGTCATGCTGCAGCTGTACAGAACCTTAGTTAGGCTTCATTTAGAATATTTTGTACAATTCTAGTCACTGCACTACCAGAAGGATGTGGATGCTTTGGACAGAGTACAGAAGAGATTTACCAGGATGTTGCCTGGTCTGGAGGGTAGTAGTTATGAGGAGAGGTTGGATAAACTCAGTTTGTTCTCACTGGAATGACAGAGGTTGAGGGTGACCTGATAGAGTTCTACAAGATTATGAGTGGCATGAACAGAGTGGACAGTCAGATACTCTTCTTTAGGTAGAAAAATTAAGTACCAGGGAACATAGGTTTAAGGTGCATGGGGAAAAGTTTAGAGGAGATATATATATATATATAGAGAGAGAGAGAGAGAGACTGAGGGATTTGGGGTTGTTTTCGTTGGAAAGAAGGCGGCTAAGAGGGGATCTTATTGAAACATATAAGATGATTAGAGGTTTAGATAGGGTGGACAGTGATAGCCTTTTTCCTCAGATGGAGAAAGCTAGCACGAGGGGGCATGGCTTTAAATTAAGGGGGGGTAGCTACAAGACGGATGTCAGGGGTATGTTCTTTACCCACCGAGTGGTGAGGGATTGGAATGCCCTGCCTGCTGCAGTTGTAAATGCTCCTAGTTTGGGGGCGTTTAAGAGATCTGTAGATAGGTTTATGGATGAAAAGGGATTGGTATAGGCTAGTGGGTCATTGTTTTTGTAACTGGTTGGCGCAACATCGTGGGCCGAAGGGCCTGTTCTGCGCTGTAATGTTCTATGTTCTATGTTCTATGTGAGGCAAGTTTTTCACATGGGGTAGTGAATGTTTGGAACGCGTGCCCGGGGAGGTCGTGGGAGCAGGTACAATAGTGGCATTTAAGGGACAACTAGGTAAATACATGAATAGAATGGGCATAGAAGAATATGGACTCTAAATGCATACGGTTTTAGTTTAGGTAGGCATCATAATTGCTGCAGGATTGGAGGGCCGAAGAGCCTGTTCCTGTGCTCCACTGTTCCTTGTTTTTGTTCTTTCTTTGTTAGATGAGTCAGTAAAACCATTCTGAAGTCCACGCTTCTCAGTATTTGATGTTATTTATGGTGCAATGGCCACATTTTCTCTGTTTGACTGATTTTGCAAGAAGGCAGACATGCACAAGCAGTAGTGTACTGGCTTATTGGTTAGTGCAACTTGCTCAAAAGCAGAAAATTAAAAGAAAAATAAAAAGCATATTTTGTTGTTTAGGGGCTCACTGAAGGCTAAACATGAAAAACCTATTAGGACAGCTTGGGAAAAAAGGCATATGAAACAGCACTGAGTACAATACTTCAAACTACATCTGGAGAAAATTCTAAGGGCGCGATTTTACAACCTCGTCTGCCCATCGTTTGGTGGGGCAAGGTGGCAAGATTGCGTGCAAAACGAAGTTTTGTGCCCAGATGTGCCCAGATTCATGCCGGTTCCCATCTTGTGACCACTTTTTATGACCATGACACTTATATTCCTGATGATGATGGCCAAACCAAACACTTCTCAGCATGAGAATGTGCATTTGCCTCTGAAAGTGTTCTTTGGTAGGAAATGCGATTGCAAAGTTGAGCAGCTGTGCTGAAGACTTGATGCATCTTTGTCTTAGATCTTAGGGAAGGCAAGACTGAAAGGGTGTCCATCTGTAGATGTTCTGACAGCAGCAAAGATAAGAATATGCCAAGGAGTGTCAGTACCACAGTACAACCCTTTTTGATTCCATGCAGGTCTCACCAAAGCTAACCTCGCCTCTTGTGTTGTCATGGAAAGAGGGGATCACATTGAGTAGCTTTGGCAGACAGCTAATTTTCTCCCGTAGCTTAAATAGAGCTCCTCTGCTCATGTGGTCAAATGCCTTGTTGAAGGCAATATATAGTCGTCTCGCTTATTGAGGGCAGAACTTACAGCTGACAGACAGTGAAGATAATATTCATTGTAGATCTTCCAATACTGAAGCTAGGCTGTGATTTTGGGATTGATTGTTTCAGCCAAGATCTTAAGCCTTACAAGGGCAACACAGGTAGATACGTTTACAGTAAGAAGTCTCACAACAATTGAAATCCAACAGGTTTATTTGGTGCTAGCTTTCGGAGTCTCAGGCTGCTTCATCAGGTGAGTGAGGACTTGTGTTCACAAACAGATCATATATAGTCACAAATTCAGTTGACAAGATAATGGTTGGAATTCGAGTCTTTACAGGTAATCAAGTCTTAAAGGTACAGACAACGTGAGTGGAGAGAGCGCCAAGCACAGGTTAAAGAGATGTGTATTGTCTCCAGCCAAGACAGTTAGTGAGATTCTGCAAGCCCAGGCAAGTCGTGGGGGTTACAGATAGTGTGACATGAACCCAAGGTCCCGGTTGAGGCCGTCCTCATGTGTGCGGAACTTGGCTATCAGTTTTTGCTCAGCGATTCTGCGTTGTGTGTCATGAAGGTTGCCTTGGGGAACGCTTACCCAGAGATCAGAGGCTGAATGCACAATATGTTTACCACAGTGTTCAGCGGGGATATGCATTGAAAGTTGTTGCAATCACTGTAGCTGTCTGTTATAACCAAGTACATTGATATTAAATCTCTCTTCAATTCTGTATTCTCCAAGGAGAATTCATCTATCCTCATAGCTAAAATCCTTCCCCCCACCAAAACCATTCTGATAAAGCTCCTCTGCACTCTCTCAAGGAACCGTATGCATATCCTTTCTGAAGTACGGTAACCACAACTGGATGTAGTACTCGAATTGTGGCCTAATTAGAGCTTTATAAAGATTCAACATAACTTTCCCGCCTTTGTACTCAATAATTTTATTTATGAAACTCACAATCCCAAATGCTAATTATTCTCTCAATTTATCCCCACCTTGAAAGATCGATGGAGATTAACTTCCAGGCCCTCTGCTTCTCCCTGTTCCTGAGACCAAAATCCATTCCCTCACACTTTGCTGTGTTAAGTTCAATCTGCACTTACCTACCCATTCTGCTATTGCAGGTGATTCAAATCATCTTCATTACATACCACTCCTCATTGGTATTATTGGCAAATTTTGAAAGTTGACTCTGGCAGACTTTTTGGTGTGTGTAAATGATTTGGAATGTAGTGACCCTTGAGGTCTACCACCTGCATTGACTGCCATCCTCTTACCTGAAAAATAACCATTTACCAAGACAAACTGTGATTGAAGGTGTCACTGATTGTCCTATTCCATGAACCCACACTTTAATTAAACAGCCTTTCATCAAAGCCTTCTGTTACTAACCCTGTTGATGTTCAATGTGAGGGCATCCCAAATCCCAGCACGGAAACTTGGAAAGAAAAATGACAGGAACGGGCTCTTTGGTCCACCAAGTTTGTGCTGACGCAGTTAGTTCTTAATAGTTTATTAAGGTGGAAGAAATGTGAGACGAGAAATGAAACTCGTTAAGGAAAATGTTCTGTCTTGTGTAAATCCTTCAAGAACAAAACATTTATTAAACTTCAAGAACACACAATAAGAAAGGCAATTGTAAAGAACAGCGTCGACAATTAACTATAATAATTGTTACTCAGGTGGTGTGTACTTTCCTAAATTCAGTACACTTTCCCCAAAACATCATCCCAATGGTTTTAACACTATGAGCCAAATCCAACAAATAATTATCACATAAGACCTGCAGTTTTCTTTTGGGAACACTTCAAGTTTAGCATGGAAGTTCACAAGACAGCTACTTTCAGCATAACAGCTTGACCCTCTCTGAGAGAAAAAGAAACTATGTTTGCAAACCATGTGTGGTTATGATCCAAGCCCACAAGATTGCTAGACTCCACTTAGAGATAATTATGATGAATAATCCACTTAACATAGGGGGGGGGGGTGATTCTCCAGGTCCACTAGCACTGATCGCAATTCGCGATGGCCTAGAGAATCAGGAGTCAGCGGGAAAGTGGGTTTTGAGCCAAACACAAAAGCTAGCATGATCCTCCCAGGCTACGCTGCCGGCACCAATCAGGTTCCTGGCCAGAGTGGGCAGGGAGCCTAATAGTATGCAGAGACATCTATTTAAATGTCATTAGCAGGTTTGCAGCCTGAGTCAAATGGCCCTCGCTATTCACCTACCTCCCCCGTGGAATCTGCATCGGGTAGGCTTTAGTATAGGTCCTCACAAATGAGAACCTGGCCTGTTGAACCCCGAAGGTTGAGGAAGCACCACCAACCTCTTGGCAATGAGGCATCGTCCCTCCCCACACCGCGCAGGTATGAGACTTATCTGAGCTGACCACCCCCCAACTCGGCATCCCTCAGAACCCCTAACCTTAGATAACAAGAAATATTGTTACTGCGAGAGTTGTACATTTTTGGAATTCTCTACCAAGAGGGCCATGGAAACACACTCATATGTTTAAAGCAGAGATTTCTAAACTCCAATGACATAAAGGCATCTGGGAAAAGTGTGGGGGAAAAAAAGCATTGAAGTGGGAGATCAGCAATGGCTGGATTGAACACAGAGTAGACTCAATGGGCTCAATAGTCTTCCTGTCTATATCTTCACATTCTTTCAAAGGGCGTCTACATGCTCTCTCCCCTTTTCTTAAATGAAACAAGAGTGCAGAGGGACAAGGTTTGAAAGAGTGTGAAGTAAGCAGGGAGGGACAATAATTAAAAGAAGGCAGCACACAGCAAAAAAAAAGGTTTGCGCAACCTTGTGGTTAACAGTGAGGTTGTGCGTCTTGGGCTACGAGAAGATATCGATGGCATGGTCATATGGACAGGTAAGTGATAGGTGGAAGTTAACCCTGAAAAGTGTGAGGTGATACCCTTTGGTAGGAGTGATTTGACAAGGAAGCACTCTATGAATGGCATAACACTAGGAAGTTCTATGGAGCAAAGAGACCTTGGTGTATTTGTCCACAGATCTCTGAAAGCAGCGGAAGAACATAAGAACATAAGAACATAAGAAATAGGAGCAGGAGTAGGCCATCTAGCCCTTCGAGCTTGCCCCACCATTCAATAAGATCATGGCTGATCTGTTGCTGCTCAGTTCCACTCTCCCGCCCTCTCCCCATAACCCTTAATCCCCTCTCATCAAAAACCCATCAACCCGCGTCTTAAAAATATTTAGCGAGGCAGCCTCCACCACTTCAACGGGCAGAGAATTCCAGAGATTCATCACCCTTTGAGTGAAGAAGTTCCTCCTCAACTCCATTCTAAACCGCCCCCCTTTTATCTTGAGGCTGTGCCCCCTAGTCCTACTGTCTTTTTTGAGCGGGAAGAGTCTCTCCACCTCTATCCTATCCATCCCATTCATCATCTTATACGTCTCAATGAGATCTCCCCTCATTCTTCTAAACTCTAACGAGTACAAGCCCAGTTTATTCAGCCTCTCCTCATAGCTCAACCCTCTCAACTCCGGTATCAGCCTAGTAAAACTCCTCTGCACTCCCTCCAAGGCCAAAATATCTTTGCGCAGGTGCGGCGCCTAAAACTGCACACAGTACTCCAGCTGCGGCCTCACCAATGCCCTATACAGCTGCAGCAAGACCTCCCTACTTTTATATTCAATCCCCCTCGGTATGAAGGCCAGCATCCCATTCGCCTTCCTGACCACCTGCTGCACCTGCAGGCTGGGTTTTTGCGACTCATGCACAAGGACCCCGAGGTCCCTCTGCATCGTCGCCTGCTGCAGTTTTTCGCCCCGTAAGTAATAGTCCTTCCTACCATTCTTCCTTCAAAAGTGGACCACCTCGCACTTGCCAACATTAAGTTCCATTTGCCATTTTCTGGCCCATTCACCCAGCCTATCTAGATCCTTCTGCAGACTTTCCACACCCTCCGCACAATTTGCCGTTCCCCCAATCTTGTTGATAGGGTAGCGATAAAAGACATATGGGACATTTGCCTTGATAAATCGAGGCATAGATTACAAAAGCAGGGAAGTAACATTGGAGTTATGTAGAACTTTGGTGAGGCCACAGCTAGAGAGAGTACTGTGTGCAGTTCAGGTCACTAAATTATTAGAAGGGTTTGATTGCACTGGAGTGGGTGCAAAGAAGATTCACCAGGATAATGCCTGGGAAGGAACACTTAAGTTATGAGAAGAGGTTGGGTAGGGTTTAAAGAAATGAAGAGAGAGCAAAGGGATGAGATTTAAGAGTGTAAAAAGAGGGCAGAGTGATGAGCTTTAAGAGGGAAGAGAGATCAGAGGGATCAGGTTTAAAAGCGTGTGAAGAGACAGCAGAGGGATGAGATTGAGTGAAGGGAGAACAGAGGGATGAAGTTTAACAGTGAAGAGAGAGCAGAGAGATGGGGGTTTAAAAGAGTGTGAAGAAAGAAGTGAGACAAGATTTAAGAATATGAAGTGTGAGCAGAGGGATGAGGTTTAACATTGAAGGGAGCAGTGGGACGAGGTTTAAGAGTGTGAATGGAGAGCAGAGGGATAAGGTTTAAGAATAAAGAGAGAGTAGATGGAAGAGATTTAAGAGTGAAGAGAGAGCAGCTTGATAAGGTTCAAGAGTGAAGAGAGAGCAGCTTGACAAGGTTTGAGAGTGAAGAGAGAGCAGAGAGACGAGGTTTAAGAGCGTGTGAACGGAGAGCAGAGGGATGAGGTTTCAGATAGTGTGAAGAGAGAGCAGAGGGACGAGGTTTAAGAGCGTGTGAACAGAGAGCAGAGCGATGAGGTTTCAGATAGTGTGAAGAGAGAGCAGAGGGACGAGGTTTAAGAGCGTGTGAACGGAGAGCAGAGGGATGAGGTTTCAGATAGTGTGAAGAGAGAGCAGAGCGACAAGGTTTAAAAGAGTGTGAAGAGAGAGCAGAGGGACGAGGTTTAAGAGCGTGTGAACGGAGAGCAGAGGGATGAGGTTTCAGATAGTGTGAAGAGAGAGCAGAGGGACGAGGTTTAAGAGCGTGTGAACGGAGGGCAGAGCGATGAGGTTTCAGATAGTGTGAAGAGAGAGCAGAGGGAGGAGGTTTAAAAGAGTGTGAAGTAATGCTGGAGGGACAGGATTTTAAAAAGGGGTGTACTCAAATAGTTTTTTTCTTACTGTGACATTGTAAGAATCCATCTCTTCCAATGATAAACATATTTAAACTCCAGTTGCCCAGGTTGTAACATGTGTCCCTAATAGTATTGTTAGTGAAGCAGGAGGGCAGCATTATTAAAGTACAGTATGTATTGTAGGTTCATGTTTTGAATCAGTAGGTGAACATTCCGATTGGATTCATTCAAGATCAGCTTATTTTTTTCTATTTTCTATCTGATTTGTTTTGTAGCATTGGATGACAGAACTGGAAATTTTCGCCATAATATTTGCAGCTGCTATTCATGACTTTGAGCACACAGGGATGACAAATAATTTTCACATTCAGACCAGGTAACATCTAGATTAATGATTTACTCTATTCTATAGAAAAGTTGTTTGTTTTGCAAATCTCCTATTCAAAGAATAAAGAACAGTACAACACAGGAATAAGCCCTTCGGCCCTCCAAGCCTGTGCCGATCATTATGTCTGCCTAAACTAGAATGATCTGCCCTTACGGAGTCCATATCCTTCCATTCCCATCCTGTTCATGTATTCAGTTAGTTGCCCCTTAAGTGCCGCTATACTACCTGCTGCCACTATCTCACTGGGCAGAGTGTTCCAGACTGTGAAAAAAAACTCACCTTGGCTTGCACATCTCCTCTAAACATTTCCCCATGCACCTTAAACCTTTGTCCCCTTACAGTTGACTGAGGAAAGGGCATCCGACTATCCACTCTGTCCATGCCACTCAATCTTGTCAACCTCTATCAGGTCATCCCTCAACCTTTGTCATTCCAGTGAGAACCAACCAAGTTTACCCAACCTCTTGTCATAGCTAATACCTTCCAGACTATGCAACATCTTGGTAAACCTCTTCTGTACCCTGACCAAAGCATCCACATCCTTTTGGTAGAGTGGCGATCAGAATTGTACACAGTATTCTGAATGAGGCCTAACTAAGGTTCTGTACAGCTGCAGCATGACCTGCAATAATAATATTCAATTAATATTAAGAAGTTTCTTCACAATCCTTACAGTTATTTTATATCTCGTAATGACTGAAGTCTGTACCAAGATACAATTTACACCCTCTTTAGTTTTTTGAAGTTTTGTTTTATTATTGTCGCAAGTAGGCTTACATTAACACTGCAGTGAAGTTACTGTGAACATCCCCTCATCGCCACACTCTAGCGCCTATTCAGGTACACTGAGGGAAAATTTAGCATGGTCAATACACCTAACCAGCATGTCCTTCGGAATGTGGGGGGAAACCAGAGCACCTGGAGGAAACTCACGCAAACACAGGAAGAACATGTAGACTCCACACTGACAGTGACCCAAGCCGGGAATCGAACCTGGATCCCAGGTGCTGTGAGGCAGCAGTGCTAACTATCGCACTATAACACATCCTCCCACCTGGCTCTGTACTGCAATTGTGGCTTTGATTTAACTCTTTTTGCTGCAGCTGGGGAAGGATATATCATTAATCTTTGCTTTTAATCATAGAGTAGATTCTCTACGATGCAGAAGAGGCTATTCGGCCCATTGAGTCCACACTAACTCTCAGAGGAATATCTTAAATGGACCATCTTCCCTGCCTTATTCTCCTAACCCCACACAGTTACCATGGCTAACCCACCTAATCTACACATCTTGGCACAGTAAGGGGCAATTTAGCATGGCCAATCCACCTCATCTTTCTATCTTTGGACTATGGAAGGAAACTGGAGCACCCGAAGTAAACTCATCCAGACACAGGAAGAATGTGCAAACCCCACACAGTCACCCAAAGCTGGAATCGAACCTAGGTCCCTGACGCTGTGAGGCATCAATGCTAACCACTGTGCCACCTCTAAAATATAGACAAATTAATTTTCACTGAAATTTGATTTGAAGCAATAAATATATGTTCCTTTTTATCAAGAAAGAAGGTAGCAGATTGTCAGCCAGAATTACCAATGACCAGCCAGTGTGACAAATGAATAATACCATTGATTGATTGGTTATTGGTGATACTGACCAATCTCACCCTCTCTTAGATCTCTTTATAGCCTATTTTGGGAACAATTAATCTTACAAGTGACCAAACAATTGTTATTGGTGACTGGTCAATATTTTCAATAATCTGACCTATTGCAGAAGTAGCCCTATCTCTTCTCCAAAGTAGGCCAATGTGATTACTTGATATGCTGGCCAGAAAACACAAGTTTACTGCCTTCTTTTCACACCTGGCTGATCACTGGACTCTGCCTTGGTGATCATTTAACCAGTTCAATTATTAACTTGTCTATCTTGAGAGGCTAGCTATGAACACTAACTTCCTCTGGTCTTAGCTAGAGAATCATAGAACCCTACAGTGCAGAAAGAGGCCCTTTGGCCCATCGAGTCTACACTGAACACAATCCCACCCCAGGCCCTATCCCCACATCCCTACATTTATACCCACTAATCCCTCTAACCTACGCATCCTTGGACACTAAGGGACAATTTCATAGCATGGCCAATCAACCTAACCCGCACATCTTTGGACTGTGGGAGGAAACCAGAGCACCCGGAGGAAATCCACGCAGACATGAGGAGAATGTGCAAACTCCACATAGACAGTGACCTGTGCCGGGACCCGAGTTCTAAGAGACCACATAGAAACAGCATAATTATAAGCCCAATAATTTGTAGGCCAGGGTACTCTCTTCCTGCAGCATTTTTGGAGTTGCTACAATTGTGCACAGCAATTATCCCTACTATAATAATAATATCATAATCCCATCATCCATCAGAGAGTTGGTGCAGACTCAATGGGCCAAATGGCCTTTTTTTGCACTGTAAGCCTTCTATGATTCATCTATGATAAGCAAAGAGCTTGGCATATCGTATTTGGCACAGTAAACTGTATAAAATGTATTAAGTATTAATATTTGAATGGAAAACAATTACCTCAACTTGCGTTGCATGGTGTCACATAAATTGCTTTTGTCTCTTTCTATGTATCATAGAAAAAATGTAAATAAGTCAGTTAACATTTTACAGAAATGTTTGTGACATTAAACAATCTCTGTAATGTTTAACAATCTGGTTGGAAATTCAATGAAAAATAAATAAAATTGCTAACTTTGGGGTTCAAAATCTGAGAACTCAATTATTTTTGACTGCATTAAAATGTTGAGAAGCTGTGCCACCTCTTCAATGGTGTTGACTAATACACATTTTTATCTTTAATTGAAAGGTCTGATGCAGCTCTTTTGTACAATGACAGAGCAGTACAGGAGAATCATCATGTCAGTGCAACTTATCGTTTACTACAAGATGACGAGGAAGTGAACATCCTGTTCAATCTGTCCAAGGATGACTGGAGGTATTGAACATAACATAGAACATAGAACACTACAGCACAAATAGGCCCTTCGGCCCACGAGTTGCGTCGATCACATCAACACCTATCTATAACCCGAATCCCATAAAACCCCATATACTCATCCAGAAATCTTTTAAAAGACCCCAGCGAGTTCGCCTCCACCACCACCGACGGCAGCCGATTCCACTCACTCACCACCCTCTGAGTGAAAAACTTACCCCTAACATCACCTCTGTACTTCCCTCCCCGCACCTTAAATCTGTGTCCTCTCGTAGCGACCATTTCAACCCGGGGAAATAGCCTCTGAGAGTCCACCCTATCTATTCCTCTCAACATTCTATGAACCTATTTTATAACTGTACTAACTCGAAGCTGTTTATTTTAGGATCAGTCCCAAGCTATTTTGTTGAAACATTTGGCAGTGCAAAGACAGCCTGGCCTAGTCTCCCCACACCCCCGCTTCTGGCACATCTGGGACAAATAGAGGTGGAAAAGATCTCCCTGCTAGTTTCCTGTGGCTTAACGAGTTGGGGAAAGCTAAGTCTGCCATATGTGAATGGGTACACATGTGGCAAATCTTCAATGTGCTTGCTTGCCATTTCACACTATTCAAGCAGTAGGAATTACATCTCAGTTAGAAGGATGTCAAAGCTTGGGACCCATTAGAAATCATAGAAACCCTACAGTACAGGAAGAGGCCATTCGGCCCATCGAGTCCGCACCGACCACAATCCCATCCAGGCCCTACCCCCATATCCCTTCATATTATACCCACTAATCCCTCTAACCTAAGCATCCTATTACACTAAGGGGCAATTTTAGCATGGCCAATCAACCTAACCCACACATCTTTGGACTGTGGGAGGAAACCAGAGCAACCGGGGGAAACCCATGCAGACACAAGGAGAATGTGCAAACTCCACACAGACAGTGACCTGAGCCGGGAATCAAACCCAGGTCCCTGGAGCTGTGAAGCAGCAGTGCTAACCACTGTGCTACTGTGCCGTGTCATATAGTCCCAAAGGCACAGAAGGCTTTCAGTCTGACCTCAGGGAAGGCCAAATTATTTGAATTATTAGTTTTGTTAAAGGAGAATCTTGTCTTACTGACTTAATCTGATTTTTTGAACAAGTAATAGAACATAGAACACTACAGCACAAACAGGCCCTTCAGCCCACAAGTTGCGCCAATCACATCTATACCTACCAAGCCCTAGAACTATCTGTAACTTCCAATGCCATTGGATCCCATATACTCATACAGAAGTCTTTTAAAAGACCCCAGCGAGTTCGCCTCTACCACCACCAATGGCAGCCGATTCCACTCACTCACCACCCTCTGAGTGAAAAACTTACCCCTAACATCTCCTCTGTACTTGCTTCCCAGCACCTTAAACCTGTGTCCTCTCGTAGTGACCATTTCAGCCCTGGGAAATAGCCTCCGAGAATCCACCCTATCTATTCCTTTCAACATTTTATAAACCTCTATCAGGTCGCCTCTCAACCTTTGCCTCTCCAGGGAGAAGAGACCTAGCTCCCTCAACCTATCTTCATAAGGTATGCCTCCCAATCCAGGCAACATCCTTGTAAATCTCCTCTGCACCCTCTCAATAGCTTCCACATCCTTCCTATAGTGAGGTGACCAGAACTGGCACAGTACTCCAAGTGGGGTCTGACAAGGGTCCTATAAAGTTGCAGCATTACCTCCCGACTCCTAAACTCAATCCCTCGATTAATGAAGGCCAGTACACCGTACGCCTTCTTGACCACATCCTCTACTTGCGAGGCCAATTTAAGAGTCCTGTGGACCCGGACTCCAAGATCCTTCTGCTCTTCAACCCAGCAAAGACTCCTACCCTTGATATTGTACTCTTGCATTCTGTTGGTCCTGCCAAAATGGACCACTGCACATTTATCTGTGTTGAAGTCCATCTGCCACTTCTCTGCCCAGTCTTGCATCCTATCTATGTCCCGCTGCAACTTCTGACATCCCTCCAGACCATCCACAACACCACCAAGCTTCGTATCATCGGCGAACTTACTAACCCATCCCTCCACTTCCTTATCTAGGTCATTTATGAAAATGACAAACAGCAAGGGTCCTAGAACAGATCCCTGGGGCACTCCACTGATGACCGACCTCCATTCAGAAAAAGACCCATCCACAACCACTCTCTGCCTTCTGCAAGCAAGCCAGTTCTGGATCCACAAGGCCAAGACCCTTGGATCCCATGCCCTCTCACCTTCTCAAGAAGTCTTGCATGGGGGACCTTATCAAACGCCTTGCTGAAGTCCATGTAAACCACATCTACTGCTCTTCTTTCGTCAATGTGTTCAGTCACATTTGCAAAGAACTCAACTAGGCTCGTAAGGCATGACCTGCCCTTGACAAAGTTGTGCTGACTATTCCTGATCATTCTAAATGCTCATAAATCTTGTCCCTCAGAATCCTCTCCATCAACTTACCAACCAGTGAGGTCAGACTCACCGGTTGGTAATTTCCCGGGCTATCCCTGTTCCCTTCTTGAAAATAGGAACCACATCCGCAATCCTCCAATCCTCTGGAACCTCTCCCATCTCCATCGACGATGCAAAGATCATCACCAGAGGCTCTGCAATCACTCCCCTCACCTCCCACAGTATCCTGGGGTACATCCCATCTGGTCCCGGCGACTTACCTATCTTGATAGAATTTAAAAGTTCCAACACATCCTCTCTCTTAATATCCACATACTCAATCTTTTCAGTCTGCCGCAAACCTGTAGTACAACCTCCCAGATCACTTTCCATCGTGAATACCAAGGCAAAGTACTCATTAAGCACCTCTGCCATTTTTTCCGGTTCCACACAGACTTTTCCCCCTTCACCTTTTATAGGTCCTATCCCTTCTTTTCTCACCCTTTTACTCTTCACATATTTGTAGAACGCCTTGGGATTCTCCTTAATTTTACCCGCCAAGGCCTTCTCATGTCCTCTTCTAGCTCTTCTAATTTCTTTTTTAAGTTCCTTTCTACAAGCCTTATACTCCTCTAGATCCTTAACATCTCTTATGTCTCTGAACCTTTTATACACCTTTCTTTTCTTCCTGACCAGGTTCACCACAACCTTCGTGCGCCACGGCTCCCGCGACCTACCAAAACCTCCTTGTCTCCTTATCAAGTAGATAAGGTTGTTAAGAAGGCGTACGGTGTCTTGGCGTTTATTGATAGGAGGATTGAATTTAAGAGTCGCAGCGTCATGTTGCAATTGTACACAACTCTGGTGCGACCGCACTTGGAGTACTGTGTGCAGTTCTGGTCCCCACATTACAGGAAGGATGTGGAGGCTTTGGAGAGGGTGCAGAGGAGGTTTACTAGGATGTTGCCTGGTATGGTGGGGAGGTCTTTTGAGGAGAGACTGAGGGATTTGGGGTTGTTTTCGTTGGAAAGAAGGCGGCTAAGAGGGGATCTTATTGAAACATATAAGATGATTCGAAGTTTAGATAGGGTGGACAGTGATAGCCTTTTTCCTCGGATGGAGAAAGCTAGCATAGGGGGCATGGCTTTAAATTAAGGGGGGGTAGCTACATGACGGATGTCAGGGGTAAGTTCTTTACCCAGCGGGTGGTGAGGGATTGGAATGCCCTGCCTGCTGCAGTTGTAGATGCTCCTAGTTTGGGGGCGTTTAAGAGATCTGTAGATAGGTTTATGGATGAAAAGGGATTGGTATAGGCTAGTGGGTCATTGTTTTTTAACTGGTCGGCGCAACATCGTGGGCCGAGGGGCCTGTTCTGCGCTGTAATGTTCTATGTTCTATGTCTCATCGGTACGTTATCGTGCAGAGCTCCAGTCAAACATTCCTTGAAAATCCGCCATCTTCCTTCAGTACTTTTCACCCAAGAACACCTCCTTCCAGTTTACTCGTCCAGTTGTCTGCCTGATGTCATCATATTTCCCCTTACTCCAGACAAACACCTTCCTAGCCTGCCTGATCCTATCTCTTTCCAATGCTATCGTGAAAGAGGTAGAATTATGATCTCCATCCCCGAGATGCTCTCCCACTGAGAGATCCATCACCTGTCCTGGTAATAAAGAGGATTAATGAGAGTAGTGCAGTGGGCGCGATATACTCTGATTTTAGTAAGGCATGAGACAAGGTCCCATTTGGCAGACAGGATTAAAGGAGAATGTGACAAATTAGATCCAGAATTAGTTCAGTGATAGGAAACAAAGGATAACAGTTGATGTTTTAGTGAGTAGAATGCAGTTTCCACTGGTGTCCCACAGGGCTCAGTGTTGTGTCCCTCGCTGTTTGTTATATATATTAATCATTTAGACTTAAATGTGGGAGGCATGATTGGAAATTTGCAGATCATAGTGAAGAGGATTCTAGAATGATATTAATCTTTAGTTGAATGGATAGCGAAGTAGCAAATGAAATTCATTCTGAAAGTGTGTGGTAATGCATTTGAGAGCAAACAAAGCAAGGCAATACTTAATAAATGGGAAGATATTGAGAGAGGTAAGGAATGAGAGACCTTGGAGTGAATATCTATGAAGGTGGGAGGACAAGTGGATAAAATTGTAAGGACAGCATGTGGAATGCTTTTCTTTATTGCATAAAGGATAGAATAAAATAAAGGGAATGTAATGATGGGATTGAGTCTAAAGATATGCGGGTTAGGTTGATCAGCTATGCTAAATTGACCCGAGTGTTAGGGGTGTTAGCAGAGTAAATGTGTCAGGTTATGAAAATAGGGTCTTTGAGGGATTGTGGTTGGTGCAAACATAATTGGCCAAATGGCCTCCTTCTGCACTGTAGGGATTCTAACTGCACAAAATGCTGGTTAGGCTACAGCTGGAATTTTGCATACAGTTGTGGTGACCATGGTACCGAAAGGATATAATTGCTCTGGAGAGGTTGCAAAGCAGATTTACAAGAATGTTGCCAGGGCTGGAAAATTGCAGCATTGAGGAAAGATTAGGTCAGCTAGGGCTGTTCTCCTTAGAACAGAGGAGGCCAAGGAGTGACTTGATAGAAATGTACAAAATTACGAGAGGCCTAGGTAGCATAGACAGAGAAGGTTTGCTTCCTCTAATGGAGAGATTAATTACCAGGGTGCATAAATTTAAGATGATTGGTCGAAAGATTATAGGGGATATTAGGGGAAAGTTTTTCCTCCTAGGATGTTAAATATCTGGAATTTGCTGCCCAGAATGGTGGTAGAAGCAAAAATCCTCAATGCATTTTAAAGGTTCCTGTATCTACACCTGACACGCTCTAAACTACAAGACCACGGACTGGATGCTGGAAAGTGGGATTAGAATGGACCCCTTTTTTTTCAGCTGTCACGAACATATTGGCTGAATGGCCTCTTTCTATGTTTGCACTTTTTCTATGACCCTACCTTTCTGGAGGGCCATTGGGCAGAGCCAAGGGTGTGTCGTGAACATGCTAAATTTGCGTTCTGGTGCCCCAAATGGTGTGGGTTAGATGGGATTAGCCATCGTACATGTGTGGGATTACAAGACGAGGGGTAGAGGGGAGACTGGGTAAAACACTCTTGTCAGAAAGTTGGTGCAGTCTCAATAGGCCAAATGGCCTCTTCTGCACTGTAGGGATTCTATGATACTCTGTAAACAATGGCAAATGGAATTTAATCTACAAAAGTGTGAGATGATGCATTTTGGGCTGACTAACAAGACAAGGAAATACACAATTAACAGTAAGATGCCAGGAAGGATAGAGGACCAAAGGGATCTTGAATGCATGTCCAGATTCCTGATGATGGCAGGACAGGTAGATAGGTTGGTTAATACTAAATGGGAAACTTGCTTACATTAGCTGGGAATATGAGGTAATGATGGAGCACTATAAAATGCTGATTAGGCCACAGCATTACAGTGTACAGCTCTGGTCTCCACACTATAGAAAATACATGATTGTGCCCGAGAGAGGGCAGAGGAGGTTCATCACTCCTGGGCTGGAGTGTTTCAGCTATGATGTGGAGATGCTGGCGTTGGACTGGGGTAAACACAGTGAGAAATCTTACAACACCAGGTTAAAGTCCAACAGGTTTGTTTGATAGTAAACCCACAAGCTTTTGGAAATGCTGTTCCTTCGTCAGGTGGTTAAGCTAAGGTTGTTTTCCTTGAAGCAGAGAAGGCGGAGGGGGACCTGATTAAGGTATATAAAATTATCAGGGACATAGAGTGGGTAGGATGGAACCTTTCCCTTGGTAGTGGGGTCAAGGGACATAGATTTAAGATAAAGGAGCGGGAGATTTAGAGGGAATTTGAGAAAAAAAGAACTATTTCACAAGAGAGTGGTAGGAATCTGTTCATGTTGGTGGGATTTTCTGGCCCCTCAGTTGATGCACCCCCATCATGGGTTTCCTGGCGGCATTAAACCTCGCAAGATGTGGGTGAGCACTTGAAACACCTTAGCAAGGCTATGGATCAAGTATTGGAAAATGAAGTGGGAATAGTTAGATATTTGATGGCTAGCATGGGCATGATGGTCCTCTTTCTGTGCTGTAAAACCTCATGACTCAATGACTCTCTGTAAAGCAATTCAGTTGGTCCCCTGCTCTATCCTCAACCCAGAAAGTTTATTTCCTTCAAATGCCTATACAGTTAACTTGTGGAGTTGCCAATGTTGGGCTGGTGTTGCACAGTAAGTAGGTTCACAACACCAGATTAAAGTCCAACAGGTTTATTTGGTAGCATGAGCTTTGGTAGGACTTACCTGTAGAAGGGGCAATGCTCCAAAAGTTCATGCTAATAAATAAACCTGTTGGACTTTAACCTGGTGTTGTGAAACTAATTCACTTGAAATTGTTGATTATCTTTGTGTTTGCCACTTTAGTTGCAGCTTATTATGACTTGCTGCTCAAAAATGTTCTTCTTTACTCTTGCCCAAACCTCATACCATCAGCTAATGGGAACAGCTTTTCTTTGTCTATTTTTCCTGGACCTGACACAATGTTGTGTACCTTTTATCAAGTCTCCCCTCAGTCCGCTATGCTTCAAGAAGAATCATAGAATCCCTAAAGTGCAATAAGAGGCCATTCAGCTCATCAAGTCTGCACTGACTGACAAAGTAACTTAACCAGGCCCTCTCCCCCACCCCATCCCTGCCACTGCACACATTTACCATGGCAATCTACTAACTTACACACCTTGGGACATTAAGGGACAATTTTACCATGGCCAATCCACCTAACCCTCATATCTTTGGAGTGTGGGAGGAAACTGGAGCACCCAGAGGGAACCCACATGGACACGGGGAGAACATGCAAACTCCACGCAGTCACCCAAGGTTGGAATTGAACTTGGCTCCATGACGCTGCGAGGCAGCAGTGCTAACCGCTGTGCTACCTCTTCTCCAAACTAACCATGAAGCTAAAATCTCTCATCCCTGGAACAATTCCTGAACCCTTCTTCAAATTTCAGTCTTGATAAATTATCAGCAAAGTTAGGGCATTGAAATAAAAGAATCAGTAGCAGCATGGACACAGAATTGCCTGAGAATTGTAAATTATTGTATTTGGATTGGAGGGAGGTACAGAGTGCAATTTCCCAGAGAAAACCCTGGCTTTTCTTGATACATATTACTGATTTAGACTTGTGTGAGCAGGATATATAGTGTGAAAGACCAGAAAGACCTTGGGATTGGGATGGTGGGCAGAAAGAGGGTGTAAAATTGGGCTCCATGTTAGCAGGCAATGTCTACCATCTGCCCACCCATATCTGTGGGTATTTTACCCTTGAGGCATTGTTAGAGCCCATAACTGGCCGATTCATTCTGGATCCTGCTTCTTTCCCAGCCCTTGGGAAAATAACCAAGGTGGAAATGGAGGCAATCCTTCCATTCAGACCTAACTGGGATCAGGAAATTTGACCCCTTGTCTCTGCTTGGCAGGCTTGCCTGAAATGGGACTCAAATCCATAAACATCCAACTTTGGGTTGAGGATGTAACCACTGAACGAAGGTTCAATTTGTGCTGTTGTGTGCAAATGAAGGTACCATGATATTTCTGCTGAGCTAAACCTATGTTATGTACTGCTGGCATGGGTGGCTCCGTAGCACAGTGGTTAACACTACTGCTTCACAGCTCCAGGCTCCTGGGTTTGATTCCTGGCTCGGGTCACTGTTTGTGCGGAGTTTGCACATTCTCCTCATGTCTGTGTGAGTTTCCTCCGTGTGCTCCGGTTTCCTCCCACAGTCCAAAGATGTGCGGGTTCGGTTGATTGGCCATGCTAAGAAATTGCCCCTTGGTGTCCTGAGATGCATGGGTTAGAGGGATTGAAATGGATAAAATATGTAGGGATGTGGGGGTAGGGGCAGGGTGTGACTGTGGTCAGTGCAGACTCGATGGGCTGAGTGGCCTCTTTCTGCATTGTATGGTTCTATGATTCTGGGACTGCTGTCAGTGCAGTCAATCCTTCTGCACTGTACAATTCTATAAAGCACAGAATGGGTCATTCAGCACTCCATGACAGTATTTATGCACTACACAAGCTTCCTCACATCTTCCCTCAGTAAACTACATAAACTGAACTTCCCTCATCCACACACATTTTTGAAAAATTCTAACAATTTGTGACCTCCCTCTGACAAAGCCATGGTGACTATCCCTAATCACACTATGCCTTTCCAAGTGGATATTAATTCTCTTCTTCGGAATTTTCTCCAGTAGTTTCCTGATCACTGATGTGAGACTCGCCGGTCTGTAATTTCCTGGCTCATCTCTACAACACCTCTTGAAAAGTGTGACCACATTGGCCATTCTCTGGCACCTCCCCCTTGCCAGAAAGGAATTAAAAATTTGCGTCAAATTCCAATCTTGCCTCTCACAATAGTCTGGGTCGCAATGTATCTGGACCAGGGTATTTGTCCATCTTTAAGCCCATCAGAGCCTCCAGTACATACATCAAACTGTGTAAGTTCCTCAAAGTCCCTCTTTCTGAATCCTGTATCTATGTTCTCCTTTTCCTGATTGAAGACCAAATAAAAGTATTCATTTAATACCTTTCCAAAGTCCTACACACAAAGATTGCCCCTTTGGTCATAGAGTCATAAAGATTTACAGCATGGAAACAGGCCCCTCAGCCCAACTTGTCCATGATGTCCGGTTTTTACCACTAAGCTAATACCAATTGCCCACATAGCCATCTATATCCATCTTACCCATGCAACTTCGAATGCTTTTTAAAAGCAAAATTGTACCTACCTCTAATACTACCTCTGGCAGCTTGTTCCAAACACTCAGCACGCTGAGTTGAAAAAAATTGACCTTCTGGACCCTTTTGTATCTCTCCCCTTTCACTTTAAACCTATGCCATCCAGTTTTAGAGTTCCCTACCTTTGGGAAAAGCTGCTGACCATCTACCTTATCTATGTCCCTCATTATCTTATAGACGTCTACAAGATTACCCCTAAGTCTCCAGGGAAAACAGTGCCAATCTCTCCTTGTAACTTAAACCATCAAGCCCTGGTAGAATCTTAGTAAATCTTTTCTGCACTCGTTCTAGTTTAATAATATTCTTTCTGTAATAGGGTTATCAGAACTGTACACAGCATTCCAAGTGTGCCCTTACCAATGTCTTGTACAACTTCAAAAAGAAGTCCCAACTCCTGTATTAATTGTTCTCACCAATGAAACCAAGTGTGCTGAATGCGTTCCTCACTATCATAGAACATAGAACATAGAACATAGAACATTACAGCACAAACAGGCCCTTCGGCCCTCGAGTTGCGCCGATCGCATCAACCCCACCAATCTATAGACCTATCTATAACCCCCAATCCCATTAAACCCCATATACTCATCCAGGAGTCTTTTAAAAGACCCCAGCGAGTTCGCCTCCACCACCGATGACGGCAGCCGATTCCAATCACTCACTACCCTCTGAGTGAAAAACTTACCCCTAACATCACCTCTGTACTTCCCTCCCCGCACCTTAAATCTGTGTCCTCTCGTAGCGACCATTTCAACCCGGGGAAATAGCCTCTGAGAGTCCACCCTATCTATTCCTCTCAACATTTTATAAACTTCTATCAGGTCGCCTCTCAACCTTCGCCTCTCCAGGGAAAAGAGTCCCAGCTCCCTCAACCTATCTTCATAAGGCATGCCTCCCAGTCCAGGCAACATCCTTGTAAATCTCCTCTGCACCCTTTCAATAGCTTCTACGTCTTATCCTGTCCACCTGTGACTCCACTTTCAAGGAGTTATGAACCTGTACTCCTAGCTGTTCTATAACTCTCCCAATGCCCTTCCATTAACTGAATAGGTACTGCTCAAATTCAATCTACCAATTTGCATTCAATCTACTAAAATGCATAATTTATCCGAATTAAATTCCATCTACCATTCATTGGCCCATTGCCCCAATTGATCAAGATCCCATTGCAATCCTAGATAATCTTCACTGTCCACTATGCCACCAATCTTGCTATCATCTGTAAACTTACTAACCATGCTTCCTAAATTCTCATCCAAATCATTAATGTAAATGACAAACAGTGGACCCAGCACCAATCCCTGAGATACACAACTGGTCACAGTTTGAAAAACAACCATCCTCTGTGTTCTGTCATCAAGCAATCAAATTTTGTTTCCAATTGGCTAACTCACCCTGGGTCCCGTGCGATTTAACCTTATGCAACAACCCACCATGTGGTACCTTATCAAAGGCCTTGTTAAAGTCCACGTAGATAATGTTGACTGTACTTCCCTCACCTACCTTCTTGGTTACCCCTTCAAAAAACTCAATCAAATTTGAGAGGTATGATTCTGAACACAAAGCCATGCTTACTATCCCTCATCAGTTCTTGTCTCTCTAAATGCTTGTGATCCTGTCTTTCAGACTATCTTCTAATGACTTACCCACGATACATGTGAGGCTTGCCGACCTGTACTTCCCATCATTTTCCCTGCAGCCCTTCTTAAACAAAGGCACAACATTTGCAACCCTCCAATCTTCAGGCACCTTACCCGTGGCTGTCAATGATTCAGATATTCATTAGAGTTTAGAAGAATGAGGGGAGATCTCATTGAGACATATAAGATGATGAATGGGATGGATAGGATAGAGGTGGAGAGACTCTTCCCGCTCAAAAAAGACAGTAGGACTAGGGGGCACAGCCTCAAGATAAAGGGGAGGCGGTTTAGAACAGAGTTGAGGAGGAACTTCTTCACTCAAAGGGTGGTGAATCTCTGGAATTCTCTGCCCGTTGAAGTGGTGGAGGCTGCCTCGCTAAATATTTTTAAGAAGCGGGTTGATGGGTTCTTGATAAGAGAGGGGATTAAAGGTTATGGGGAGAGGGCGGGAAGGTGGAACTGAGCCACGACAGATCAGCCATGATCTTATTGAATGGTGGGGCAGGCTCGAAGGGCTAGATGGCCTACTCCTGCTCCTATTTCTTATGTTCTTATGTTCTTATATCTCTGCTAGGGACCTGCAATTTGCTCTCTAGTGTCCTACAACATCCTGAGATACATTTCATCAGGTCCCGGGGATTTATCTACCTTGATGCTCTTTAAGACTTTCAGCTCCTCCTTCTCTGTAATATGTGCATTCCTCAAGATATTACTATTTAGAACCATAGAGCTATAGAAAATTACAGCTCAGAAACAGGCCTTTTGGCTCTTCTTATCTGTGCCGAATCATTTTTTGCCTAGTCCCACTGACCTGCATTTGAACCATATCCTTCCACACCCCTCTCATCCATGAACCCATCAAAGTTTTTCTTAAATGTTAAAAGTGGCCCCGCATTTACCACTTTATCTGGCAGCTCATTCCACACTCTCACCATTCTCTGCGTGAAGAAGCTTCCCCTAATATTCCCTTTAAACTTTTCTCCTTTCACCCTTAACCCATGCCCTCTGGTTTTTTTCTCCTCTAGCCTCGGTAGAAAAAGCCCGCTTGCATTCACTCTATCTATACCCATCAATATCTTATACACCTCTATCAAATCTCCCCTCTTCTTCTGCGCTCCAGGCAATAAAGTCCTCTTCAGTCTCTCTCTGTAACTCAGCTTCTCAAGTTCCAGCAACATCCTTGTGAACCTTTTCTGCACTTTTTCAATCTTATTTACATCCTTCCTGTAACTAGGTGACCAAGTATTTATTTCCCCAAGTACCCTGACATCGATGCCTTTCTCAACAGTAAATACTAAAAAAAGTAATAAGCGGGGAGAAGATGAAATATAAGGGTAAGCTATATAAAAGAAGATTGCAATTGTTTCTTTTAGATGTATAAAAGGTAAGAGAGAGGCAAGGGTGAACATTGGGCCACTGGAAGATAACGTTGGAGAACGAGTAATGAGGAAGAAAGAAATGTTGAAGGAATTGAATTAGTAGTTTCATCAGTATTCGTGGTGGAAAACACCAGTAACATACCAAAAATTAAGAGCATCGGGGGCAGAGGTAAGTATGGTAACATTACTATGGAGAAGGTGCTAGGGAAACTGAAAGATCTGAAGGTGGATAAATCATCTGGACCAGATGGACTACACCCTGAAGTTCTAAAGGAGACAGCTGGGTGTCATGGTGGCACAGTGATTAACACTGCTGCCTCACAGCTTCAGGAACCCAGGATCAATTCTGGCCTTGGGTCACTGTCTGTGTGGAGTTTGCGCTTTCTCCCTGTGTCTGTCTGGGTTTCCTTCCACATTCCAAAGATGTGCGGTTTAGGTTGATTGGCATTGCTAAATTGCCCCTTTAGTGTCAGGGGGGGGTTAGCAGGGGATAGTGTAGGCTTGATGGGTTGAATGACCTCCTTCTGCACTGTGTGAATTGTATGATTCTGAGAGATTGTGAAGGCATTTGAGGTGATCTTTCAGGAATCAATGGAGTCAGGGAGGGTCCCAGCGAACTGGAAAATCACTAATGTAGCACCAGTTTAAGAAGGGGGGGAGGCAAAAGCTGGCCAACTAGCCTGGCCTTGGTCATTGTAAGATTTTAGAGTGCATTATTCAGGATGAGATTTTGGAATACTTGGAAGTGCGTGGTAAAATAGGGTGAAGTCAGCATGGTTTCATCAAGGGGAAGCCATGCCTGGCAAATCTATTAGAATGCTTTGAGGAGGTAACAAGCAGACAAAGGAGAGCCAGTGGACGTTATCTACTTGGATTTCCAGCAGGCCTTTGACAAAGTGTCGCATAGGAAGCTGCTGAATAAAATAAGTGCCCTTGGTGTTAGAGACAGGGTACTAGCATGGATAGAAGTTTGGCTGTCTGGCAGAAAGCAAAGAGAAGGTTTAAAGATATCCTTTTCAGGATGGCAGATGGTAATTAGTGGAGTTCCGTAGGGGTCAGTGTTGGGACCACAACCTTTCACTTTATACATCAGTGATTTAATTGAAGGAGCTGATGGCATTGTGGCTAAGCTTGCAGACCGTAAAAAGATAGGTGATATTGAGAAGGTGGAGAGGCTGCAGAAGGGCTTGGACGGGTTAGGCGAATGGGCAAAAAAATGACAGATGGAATACAGTGTGGGAAAGTGTGAGCTTATGCACTTTGGTAAAAGGAATAGAGGCATAAACTATTTTCTAAATGGGGAAAGAATTCAGAAATTGGAAGTACAAAGAGACTTGGAATCCTGGTTCACTTGCAGTTGATACTTAGGAAGGCAAATGCAATGTTAGCATTCATTTTGAATATCTACGACACGGTGGCACTGCTCCCTCACAGTGCCAGTATCTCTGTGAAGATTGCATGTTCTCCCCATGTCGATGTGGGTTTCCTCCAGGTGCTCCAGTTTCCTCCCACAGTCCCAAAGATGTGCTAGTTAGATGCACTGACTATGTTACACTCTCCCTCAGTGTACCAAAATACGTGCCGAGTATGGCGACTAGGGGATTTTCATAGTAATTTCATTACATTGTTAATGTAAGCCTACTTGTGGCACTAATAAATAAATAAACTGTAAAATAATACATAAGCGGGGATGTACTGCTGAGATTTTATAAAGCTCTGGTCAGACCACAATGGAATATTGAAAGCAGTTTTGCACCCTTTATCTAAGGAAGGATGTGTTGGCCTTAGAGAGGCTCCAGAGGAGGTTCACAAGAATGATTTCAGGGATGAAAAGCTTGACAAAGAGCAAAGAGCAAAGAACAACACAGCATGGAAAACAGGCCCTTCGGCCCAACGAGCCCACGCCGCCATCTTAACAATGTGCTTTTCTTCCTCCACACTTGACCCATGTCTATGCTTAAGGTACCCCCATTGGAAACCAGATTAAGGGGAGAATAATTTAGGGTCAATTTGTTACATCAATCAGCCTGAGAGCACATCTTTGGGGTGTGGGAGGAAACCGGAGCATCCGGAGGAAACCCACACAACCACAGGGAGAATATGCAAACTCCCACAAACACAGGCCCAAATCCATGTATCTGCACAGCTAGCAGTGATAGTCACTGAGCTGTCGTGGTGCCCATCTGTTGGTCCAGTTTAAGTGTACACAAACAACACGAAGTACTAGGCTACTCTTGAAACATCCAAGAGCAGCCCTCGCACGACCCACCGCGTGCATGCCCCTCGTTAGACAGCAAGGTGGACCAACGCACCTGTGGAGTAAAAGAGAAAAACACGCTAACAGTTGATTTCCAGGAACGTCTTGAAGCTCTGATCATTATTTAAAACAGTCTCCTATAACCCTCCTTCCTTATTTTGCTCATGTGTCTATCTAAGTAAACCTTAAACAAGTCCAGCGTGCCTGCCCCCACCACCTTACTTGGCAGTGCATTCCATACCCCAACGACCCTCTATGTGAAAAACCTCCCTCTAGCATCCAAATTATACCTCGCCCCCCTCACCTTAAGCCTGTGGCCCCTCGTGATATTTATCTCCAATCTAGGAAAAAACCTGCCACTGTTGACTCTATCTATACCCTTCATTATCTTATACACTTCTATTAGATCCCCTCTCAATCTCCGTCTTTCTAAGGAAAATAGCCCCAAATTACCCAATCTTTCTTCATAACCCAGTCCTTCCATACCAGGCAGCATCCTGGTAAACCTCCTCTGCACTCTCTCCAGGGTCTCCACGTTCTTCTGGAGTAAGGTGACCAGAACTGGACACAGTACTCCAAATGCGGTCTAACCAACGTTCGATACAACTGCAGCACTAGAAGCCAGCTCTTGTACTCTATACCCCTTCCTATAAAGGCTAGCATAACAAAGAACAAAGAACCTTCGGCCCAACGAACCCGCGCCACCATTTTAACACCACCAGTCCCCCCCTCCACCCATGACCTTTATCAATTGTTTTATGGCTATCCACATTGAGGGAAACTAATTCAGGGACAATTTATTACTGCCAATCAGCCTAATCGCACATCTTTGGGGTGTGGGAGGAAACCGGAGCACCCAGAGAAAACCCACGCAAGCACGGGGAGAATGCGCAAACTCCCACAGACACTGGCCCAAATCCATGTGTCTGCACAGCAATCAGCGATAGTCACTGAGCTGTCATCTTGCCCAGTATCTGGTCCAGTTTAAGCACACACTAATAACATGAAGCACTAGGCCAATCTCGAACAACCAAGAGCAGCCCAAGTACGACCCATCGCGTGTATGCCCCTCATTGGGCAACAAGGCGGACCGACTTACAACCTGTGAATGAAAAAGAGAAAAAACATTATTATCATCCCATATCCATTTAGCTTACCCTAATGCTAATGAACCTTATTTAAAACAATTTCCTATATCCACCCATCTCCAACCCAGTCATGTGCCTGTCCAACTTACTCTTAAACATCTCTAGCGTGTTTGCCTCCACCACCTTACTTGGAAGAGCATTCCATACCCCCACTACCCTCTGTGTGAAAAACCTCCCTCTAATATCTGTGTTATACCTGTCGCCCCTCACCTTAAGCCCATGGCCCCTCGTACTATGTATCTCTACCATAGGAAATAGCTTACCTCTGTTTACTCTATCTATACCCTTCATAATCTTATATACCTCTATGAGATCCCCCCTCAGTCGCTGTCTTTCAAGGGAAAAGAGCCCCAATTTCTTCAATCTTTAGCATATCATAAGCTTTCTTCACAACCTTCTCCACCTGCGTTGCCACCTTCAGAGACTTGTGCACTTGCACTCCCAGGTCCCTCTGCATTTCTATACTCTTAATAGGTCTACCCTTTATCATGTAACTCCTCCCTACATTATTCCTTCCAAAATGTAACACCTCACATTTATCAGGATCCAATTCCATCTGCCATTTATCTGCCCAATTTATCAGCCTATCTGTATCCTGCTGTGTTACCTGACACTTCTCCTCACTGTCTGCCAATCCTGCCATCTGCAAATTTGCTGATCACATCACGTATGCCCTCTTCCAAGTCATTTATATATATTATGAATAAAAGAGGTCCCAGTACTGAGCCTGCGGTACACCACTGGTGACAGACCTCCAGCTAGAAAAGGACCCTTCCACTCCTACTCTCTGTCTCCTGTTACCTAGCCAGTTCCCAATCCATCTAGATACCTGTCCTTGTATCCCATGAGTCTTAACCTTTTCAACCAACCTACCGTGAGGGACTTTGTCAAATGCCTTACTGAAATCCATATAAACGACATCAATGGCTCGTCCATCGTCGACTGTTTTTTGTCACCTCCTCAAAAAATTCTACCAGATTCGTAAGGCAAGACCTCCCCTTAACAAAGCCATGCTGCGTATCCCTAATCAGATCACAACGCTCCAAATGCATATACATCCTATCCCTAAGAATTTTTTCCAACAACTTTCCAACCACTGATGTCAAACTCACTGGCCTATAATTACCAGGGTTATCTCTACTACCCCTTTTAAACAGCAGTACCACATTCGCTATCCTCCAGTCCTCTGGGACCTCACCTGTATCCAAAGAAGAAACAAAGATTTGCGTCAGAGGCCCAGCAATTTCATCTCTCACCTTCCGAAGCAGCCTTGACGTATGAGGAGTATTTGAGGATTCTGGATCTGCACTCAGTGGAGTTTAGAGGTGATGAGGGGGAATCTCATTGAAACTAACAAAAAACTGAAAGGCCTGGATAGAGTGGATGTGGGGAAGATGTTTCCATTAGCAGCAGAGACTCAAGAGTAAAGGGACAACCCCTTAGAACGAGATGAGAAGGAATTTCTTCAGCCAGAGGGTGGCGAATCTCTGCAATTCATTATCACAGAAGGCACTGGAGGCCAGGTCATTGACTGTATTTAAGACAGAGATAGATAGGTTCTTGATTGGTAAGGGGATCAAAGGTTACAGGGAAAAGGCAGGAGAATGGGGTTGAAAAACATATCAGCCATGATCGAATGGCAAAGCAGACTCAGTGGGCTGAGTGGCTTAATTCTGCTCTATGCCTTATTGCCTTATGGCCTTACAGTCTAAGGATAGTCCAAGCAATTACAAGCCAGTCAGTTTCATATCAGTGGTGCACAAGCTTCTAGAATCACTTATTTGGGATAGAATTAGTGGTCATGTGGAAAAATGTGGATTGGTTAGGAAGAGGGGAGCAACCTGGGTGTATCAGTCATTGAAGGTGACAGGACAGGTGGAAAGAGCAGTTAATAAAGCTCATCATCTTCTGGGCTTTATTAAGAGGGGCATAGGATACAAGAACAAGGACTAACACTATTAGACCTCAGCTGGAATATTGTGTACAATGTGGCACTCAAACTATAGGAAGAAAATGAACACATTGGAGAATGTGCAGAAGAGATTGATAAAGTATGTTTCCAGGGATGAGAAACTTCAAGTTATGAGGATAGATTGGAGAGGTTGGAACTGTTCCCATTGGACAGAAGAAGCCGAAGAGGAGATTTTATAGAGATGTTCAAAATCATGAGGAGACTGGACAGAGTAGATGGGGAGAAATTGTTCCTACTCATAAAATGATCAAGAACAAGAGGGACAGATTTAAGGTGTTTTGCAAAGGTAGCAAATGTGAGAAAAAGCATCTTCACACAAGTGGTTCAGATCTGAATGCATTGCCTAGAAGTGTGATAGAGATAGGTTCAACTGAAACATTAAAGAGGACAGGAAATGATTACTTGAAGGGGCACAGAAAAAGCACCTAGTCATGATGCTCATTTGGAGAGCTGGTGCAGACACAATGGTCTAAATGACCTCCTTCTGCACTGAAACATTTCTGTGATCCTAGGATGCAGAAAACATAAATGAGAATTATTTCAGGGATGGGAAACTTCAGTTATAAAGATAGATTGGAGAAAATTGGAGTTTTCCTTGGAGAGAAGAAGGCTGAGGTGTGTTTTGAGAGATGTGTTCAAAATCATGAGGGACTGAACAGAGTCGTGTCATAGGACAGAATTTTCTGAGTCCAGCTGGTCTGTAAATAGGAGAGTTCCTGATCCATTTTTTGGATAAGTTTTCACAGCCTAACTCACAGACTTAGACACTGAAAATAAAGGCTAGACCATTTCTAGCTGCTGCAGACAATGGGCTGGGCTTAATTCTCCAGCCAACCTGCAGAGGGAGCTATTGTGCATGCATAGACTTTTGTGTCTGCACATGCGCAATAACAATTGTAGAAGGCATTATTACGCATGTGCAGACCTTTGATTCTGCATATGCGCAATTCCAACAGCAGGGATCTAACAGACAGCAGAAGCCTGACAGCTCTCTCTATTGCCGGCAGCTGCACAAACTCCCCTTAATTGCGCCCCCCGACCCCCCACAGTCATTGGGGCCTGTGGCCGTTCACAAGCTCCATACCGCATGGACATGTAGCCTCCACCCCAGGCTGATTAAACCCTCCCCCCTCCAATCTCAATGCAGTGTGTGCAGAGACCACCCCCCCCTCCCCCGTGTCACCCCCTCACCCAGTCCGATCACAGGCAATGGGCCCTCCTCCCTCTCTGATTGGTCTTCCCCCTTATGCCAGCTGGCAGTGTCAAGGTGCCAGGGTGTCAATGCCAGGCTGGCACTACCCAAGGGGCACGCCCTTTGCCCTCAGCCTCACCGGAGGCCTCGATGATGCCCAGTTCCACGGGTGAGGCCAATAGAACTGTTCCATGTCCATGGGGAGCAGGTGTTTTCCTCGCCAGACAGAACCTCTCCCAGCGAGGCCCCAAAGACAACTGAACCTGGATGGTTGAGCGCCGGGCTTGCGAAAGACATGTAAATAAATAATAAATATGCACTTAACATATTATTAACATAAATATTAACATAATTTATTCAGCCTCTCGCATATTTCTGGCAAGAGGCTGACTGCGCCGGAAATCTGGCTCTCAAAAGATCACCGAGAAATCTGGCGTGGTGATAATTTCTTGGCGCTCATGCGATTTTACCGGCTCACTTCACCCATCGACGGACAGAGCAAGCCGGTAAAATCCCGGCTATAGAGTCATCGAGCAATACAGCACGGAAACGAGCCTTTGGCCCAACCTGTCCATGGTCACCTCGCAGTCACCTTCACATCCACTTTCTCTGGCAGCTCATTTCATATATCCCTCTTTGTGAAGAAGTTGCCCCTCTCCAGTTTTCGATTCCCCTTCCCGGGGAAAAAGACATTGTGTGTCCGTCCTATCTATGCCCCTCCTGATTTGAAACGCTCAATAGGGTCAACCCTCAGTCTCCAGGAGGAAACCGTTTCTGCTTGTTAAAGGATTGAGAATGAGAGGGCCCAGATTTGAACGAATTGGCAAAGGAAGCAAAAGGGTGTGAAGAAAAACTTATTCGCACGGTGAGTAATTGAGGTCTGGATTGCACTGCCTGAGTGTGTGGTGGGGCCGGATCCACTCGAAGCACTCAAAAAGAACTTAGACTGGTATCTGAAAAGGAAGAATCTGCCAAATTATAGGGAAAATGTGGGGGAATGGCACTAGGATAATTGCTCATTCAGACAGTTGGTGTGGACATGATGGACCAAAAGGCTGCACTGTAATTTCCACAGAACCCTACAGTGCAGAAAGAGGCCCTTCAAGTCTGCATCAAACACAATCCCACTCAGGCCCTACCCCCATATCCCTACATATTATACCCACTAATCCACATATCAAGAGTCACTTGGACAGCCACATGAGCGGTCTACATATAGGGGGATATAGCAGGCCTTACTAAACATTGTAGGCTTGGGATTCCGTTTTAGCCTCAGGGATATAGAGTCTTTTTAATAATGAATTTTTTGTCCACAGGCATTTAAGTCCAGCAAGGGGCATGCGTGCGGCAGGTTGTGGTGGGCTGCTCTTGGATGTTGCTTCGGGAGTTGCCTACTGCTTCATGTCATTGGTGTGCGTAAACTGGACCATCTTGAGGGCAACATGACAGCTCAGAGACTATCTCTGTTGCTATGCGGACACATGGATTTGGGCCTGTGTCCGTGGGAGTTTGCGTGTTCTCCCCATGGTTGCGTGGGTTTCCTCCGGGTACTCCGGTTTCCTCCCACATCCCAAAAATGTGCTTTTAGGCTGATTGATTGGGTAACAAATTGTCCCTATATTGGACCTCCCTGATCCTCACACATTAGGCATAGACTAAAATCATGAATAGGTCACTGACCATGGGACGGCGGCGCGGGCTCGTTGGGCCAAAGGGCCTGTTTCCCGTGCTGTGTTGTTCTTTGTATCCTAGTACATTAAGGGGCAATTTCTTAGCATGGCCAATCAACCTAACCCACACATCTTTAGACTGTGGGAGGAAACCCACACAGATTATGAGGAGAATGTGCAAACTCCACACAGAGAGTGACCTGAGCCAGGAATCGAACCCAGGACTACTAGAGCTGTGAAGCAGCAGTGCTAACCACTGTGCCACCGAGCTGCCCATGTAATGATTCTGCAATTCAATGATTCTGTAGCTTGGATAGGATCATGTGCTATGTGTAATATTGATTAAGGGGGAAGGGTGGTGTTGGAGATGCTACTGAGTTAGGATGAACTTTTTTCTGGTTTTGAATTGAGCAGACAGGATTCTTTCAAAGCTATTGGCCCAGTGTTATTTTGTAAACTGACTTAATGTCAAGCAAAATTGATGAAGATTGAAACTTTGATGATAGAATTACTATCAGATATACTTAAGCACTTGGTGATTGTTTATCAAATGTTTTCAAGTAAAACCAATTTAGAGCCTTTCTGTGTAATTGAGAAAGGAACTCCTAATGGCTCATACTTTAACAATGTTTCATTTGTGTACTGAGGTCAGTCTTCTGTTTGACTGATTCAGATAATAGGGTGGTATTTCAAATGAAGACAATGCTGACCTTTACAAAGAAGAAGAATTGACCTTTTGGTGTGAATGTTGCATGCAGAGGTGTTTGAAATGTCAAAATAATTAGCTCGCTGTGTTGAATTTGTAAGAAGGTATTGATGATTATTTTTCACTTTTTTTTCCAAAGGGAACTTCGAACCTTGGTAATTGAGATGGTCTTGGCAACTGACATGACTTGCCACTTTCAACAAATCAAAGCTATGAGGAATGCCTTGCAGCAACCAGAGGCGTGAGTTATCTTTTGGCAGTGGTTATCTCTCTCAACCATCAGATTACAATAATTTTTGTCTTAGCACATTAAGTACTATAGCTAAAATTAAACTGCAGTTTAATACCATATACCATAAATATCAAATCCCCCTGCTGAAAAAACAAAGGTTTGAACTTCTCTTCAGGATGCTTATTAGCGAACCCATGTGGAGCATAGACAAAGCAGAGACCAGTTGAGCTGAATAGTCTGTTTCCGTGCTGTAAAGCTTCAAGTAATTAGCAAAAAAAGCAATAGTGACAATGAGGAAAAACTTTTTCACTCAGCGAGCGGTTAAGAACTAGAATGCACTGGTTGGTAGAGGTGGGTTCAATTGAGGCATTCAAGATGAGCTGAAAAGGAAGAATGTGCAGGGCATTGATGAAAAAGCAGGGGTGTTGATGAGATAATTTCCTCCTGCAAGCAGTCTATGTAGGCATAGTGAGCTGAAAGGTCTCCTACGCTTTAGTAATGCTGTTCTGCAAACTCCCAACCTTCTGACACCAGTCCATCTTTTCACAACAAAATTTAAGATAGAATATAATATTGTCCCAGTTGAGACGGGAAGAATAAAATACATACATACGTATTTCTGTCAATCTGTAAATTTAACAAAATTATTTCTTCCTCTGTTTTTCAAAATGGACAATTGAATTACTGATAAAATAGCTCCAGCTAATCACATGCTGGACCCTGGAAATTTCTGAACAATTTCTAAGTGCCTAAAGGCTATGCACCTTACACGCCCTAGAATGAACCATAGAAAATTACAGCTCAGAAACAGGCCTTTTGGCCCTTCTTGTCTGTGCCAAACCACTTTTTGCCTAGTCCCACTGACCTGCACTTGGACCATATCCCTCCACACCCCTTTCATCCATGAACCCATCTTAAATGTTAAAAGTGACCGTGCATTTACCACTTTATCCGGCAGCTCATTCCACACTAACACCACTCTCTGCGTGAAGAATCCCCCCCCAATATTCCCTTTAAACTTTTCTCCTTTCACCCTTAACCCACGCCCTCTGGTTTTTTTTCTCCCCTAGCTTCAGTGGAAAAAGCCTGCTTGCATTCACTCTATCTATACCCATCAAAATCTTATACACCTCTATCAAATCTCCCCTCATTCTCCAGTCAAATCTTCCCTCGTTCTTCTACGCTCCTTGTTTTTGTAACGTTAATGCCCCTTTAAGAATTTTTTTTTAAAATCATGATCTCTGCAGCTCTCACAGTCAGTGTTTCTCATCTCACAGCCTTAGGTATGTCATTATTGGGAGGAGCAAAAAACTGTGTGTAGCTCAGGTGACAAGGCTTGTTTTTAGTTTCATTTTGGCTGCAGTGTCAGAAACATAGCTGAGAGAAATCTCTCTCTTTTTATTTTGAAAGTTTTACCAGTTAGCTGAAAGAAAGGCTTGTTGCCATGCTGCAGAAAGGTATTTTGGGGAGCTGAAGACAACAAGCTGCTCTAAGTTTTCAAGGTGATTTGAAATCAGCATTCAACCCAGGAAATTGGATTCCATTATTAAGTGAGCTTTAGCCTGTGCAGTGATAAACCTGGTTAAAGGGTTTTAACATAAGAACATAAGAAATAGGAGCAGGAGTAGGCCATCTAGCCCTTCGAGCCTGCCCCGCCATTCAATAAGATCATGGCTGATCTGTCGTGGCTCAGTTCCACCTTCCCGCCCTCTCCCCATAACATAAGAACATAAGAACATAAGAAATAGGAGCAGGAGTAGGCCATCTGGCCCTTCGAGCCTGCCCCGCCATTCAATAAGATCATGGCTGATCTGTCGTGACTCAGCTCCACCTTCCCGCCCTCTCCCCATAACCCTTAATCCCTTCTCTTATCAAAAACCCATCAACCCGCTTCTTAAAAATATTTAGCGAGGCAGCCTCCATCACTTCAACGGGCAGAGAATTCCAGAGATTCACCACCCTTTGAGTGAAGAAGTTCCTCCTCAACTCTGTTCTAAACCGCCCCCCCTTTATCTTGAGGCTGTGCCCCCTAGTCCTACTGTCTTTTTTGAGCAGGAAGAGTCTCTCCACCTCTATCCTATCCATCCCATTCATCATCTTATACGTCTCAATGAGATCTCCCCTCATTCTTCTAAACTCTAACGAGTACAAGCCTAGTTTATTCAGCCTCTCCTCATAGCTCAATCCCCTCAACTCTGGTATCAGCCTAGTAAACCTCCTCTGCACTCCCTCCAGGGCCAAAATATCCTTGCGCAGGTGCGGCGCCCAAAACTGCACACAGTACTCCAGCTGCGGCCTCACCAATGCCCTATACAGCTGCAGCAAGACCTCCCTACTTTTATATTCAATCCCCCTCGCTATGAAGGCCAGCATCCCTTTCGCCTTCCTGACCACCTGCTGCACCTGCAAGCTGGGTTTTTGCGACTCATGCACAAGGACCCCGAGGTCCCTCTGCACCGTCGCCTGCTGCAGTTTTTCGCCACGTAAGTAATAGTCCTTCCTACCATTCCTCCTACCAAAGTGGACCACCTCACACTTACCAACATTAAATTCCATTTGCCATTTCCTGGCCCATTCGCCCAGCCTATCTAGCTCCTTCTGCAGACTCTCCACACCCTCCGCACAATTTGCCTTTCCCCCAATCTTGGTGTCATCAGCAAATTTCGACACCCTACACTCGGTTCCCTCCTCCAGATCATCTATATAAATGGTAAATAGCTGAGGCCCCAGCACCGACCCCTGGGGCACCCCACTAGTCACCAACCGCCAATCCGAATAGCATCCATTGACCCCCACTCTCTGCCTCCTATTTGACAACCAATCCTCTATCCACGCTAACACCCTACCCCCAACTCCATGTCCCCTGACCTTCTGCAATAACCTCTTGTTTTGTTTATTGGATTTTGGTTCTAATTAGAACACATTAGAGATATTCATTCAGAGTTATACATTTTATTGGTTGCTCCAATTTTTGTTTGTAAATGATAAAAGTTCTTGCTAAGTTTCTTGCTGTACGTGTTAACTATATTCTTAAATAAACTTTTGTTTGATAAAAGCTCCCTAGTGGGACACTTGTATTATACCTGAAGTGAAACATCTCATGTTTATCCTAGCCAAATTCAGGATGTAAAACTTGTGGTTCAGGCGGGCTTCATAAAACTCTTCGGAGTTTCTGACCTGAACCATGACACATTGCATAAATATTCCAACCAAGGCAACACAATGCTTCATAGATGAGATGGCTGTCCAAGCCAGTTATGGGCAAAGGCATTCCTTTGTGATTCCTCAGCCGGAAGGATTTTCCCATCCCGCTGCAGTGAGTGGGGATTTGGCTGAATGCCAAATTCTCCAGTTTGCTGCAGCAGGAGCGTGGTGTTGAACGGTGGGTAAGACCACATCCCTTTGGTGTTAATGGTCTGACCATTAGCTGCTTCAATGGGTTTCAACCAGGGGCTTCTTTTGTCAATTTGAAACCATACTATCACATGATGGAGAGCTGAGCTTTCTGAATTCCTTTAATTGATAAGCTGTTGGATCACTGTTTTGATCTCTGAAGAGAACATGACCCCAGGCCTGTTGCTGGCTACCATTTTGCTATCAAACAGGTAGCAGCAGAAGGAGCTCTATTCAGGTACAGTCACCTGGCCTTCATCTACACTGCGAACTACTGGAATGTTCGTACAAAGAACAACACAGCACAGGAACACAGCGTTCGACCCTCCAAGCCTGCATCGATCATGTTGTCCTGCCTAGATCAACTGCTTATATCCCTCTATTCTCCATTTGTTCATGTGTTTATCCAGATAAGTCTTAAATTTCGCCAATGTATCTCTCTCAACAACCTCACTTTGCATTCCAGGTCCCCACCACCCTCTGTGTAAAAAAAAAAGTCCCCAACACATCTACACTAAACTGGTACCCCCCTTGTAATTGTCATTTCTGCCCTGAAAAAGAGCTTCCAACTGTTCACCCTGTCCATACCCCCCCATAATTTTATAAACTTCTATCAGGTCGCCCATCAGCGTCTGTTTTTCTATGGAGAACAATCCCAGTTTATTCAATCTCTCCTCATAGCTAATGTCCTCCATACCAGGCAACATCCTGGTAAACCTTTTCTGTACTCTCTCCAAAACCTGCATATCCTTGTGTTAGTATGGTGACCAGAATTGGAGTATCCCAAATGTGGTGTAACTAACATTTCATATAACTAACATAATTTGCCAACTTTTGAATTTGATGCCCTGTCCGATGAAGGCAAGTATGCCATATGTTTCCTTCACCACCTTTTCCACCTGTACTGCCACTTTTAAGGATTTGTGGACCTATATTCCCAGATCCCTCTGTGTGTCGATGCTCCTGATGATTATGCCATTTGTTTTACAGCTCCCACCCAAATTGCATCTATCAAAATGCCTACCCTTGCATTTGTCTGGATTAAATTCCATCTGCCATTTCTTCGCCCAATTTTCCAGCCTATCTTTATCCTGCTGTATTCTCTGACAATCTTCATCACTATCCTCAACTCCAACAATCTTACAATTGTTTGCAAACTTGCTAATCAGACCAGTTACGTTTTCTTCCAAGTCATTTTTATATATTACGAACAGCAGAGATCCCAGCACTGATCCCTGCGGAACACCACTAGTCATGATGTGAAGATGCCGGCGTTGGACTGGGGTGAACACAATAAAAAGTCTCACAACACCAGGTTAAAATCCAACAGGTTTATTTGGTAGCAAACGCCACTAACTTTCAGAGCGCTGCTCCTTCATTACAACCCCCCACGACTTGCCTGGACTTGTAAAATCTCACTAACTGTCCCGTCTGGAGACAATACATATCTCTTTAACCTGTGCTTAATGCTGTCTCCATTCACATGGCCTGTACCTTTTAAAACATGATTAGCTGTAAAGACTCGCATTCCAATCATTATTCTGTAAATTAAGTTCATGTGCCCTATTTGTGAACAGAACTCCCACCCACCTGACTAAAGAGCAGTGCTGGATTTACTCTCAAGCCGCTTCTCCCAAATTCCTGCCTAATCAAGTTGTAATTAGCCTTCCCCCAATTTAGCACCTTAACCCTAAGACAACACTCGTCCTTTTCCATCAGCATTTCAAAGCTTCTGGAATTGTGGTCACTGTTCGACACGTGTTCCTCCACTGCGACTTTGATGATCTGACTGGGCTCATTCCCTCATACTAAGTCCAGTATAGCCCCTCTCTAGTAGGATAATCCATATATTGTTCCAAAAAGCCTTTCTGGACACACTTAACAAATTCCTCACCATCCAGACCCCCAGCCCTAAGGGATTTCAGTCAATATGAGGAAAGTTAAAGTCTCCCACTGCAACAAACTTATTATTTCTACATCTGTCCAGAATCTGCCTACATATCCGTTTTTCAACTTTCGTTGGGCTGTTGGGAGGCCTGAGGTACATCCCCATCATAGTGACTGCCCCCTTCCTGTTCCTGAGGTCTACCCACAGTGTCTCATTGCATGATCCTTCCAAGGTGTCCTCCTTCTGTACAGTTTCAATATGTTCCCTGACCAGTATTGCAACTCCCCCACCTCTTTTACCCTCCCCTCTCTCTTGTCTAAAACATTTACATCTTGGAATATTTAGCTGGCAGTCCTGTCCCTCTTTTAACCAAGTCTCTGATAACGTAACCACATCCAAGTTCCATGCAAGAATCAAAGATCTAAGTTCATCTGTCTTACCTGTTATAGTATATAGAACCCTAGAACCCTACAGTGCAGAAACAGGCCCTTCGGCCCATCGAGTCTGCACCGAACACAATCCCACCCAGACCCTATCCCCATATCCCTACACATTTACCTGCTAATCCCTCTAACCTACACATCCCAGGACACTAAGGGGCAATTTTAGCATAGCCAATGAACCTAACCCGCACATCTTTGGACTGTGGGAGGAAACCGGAGCACCCGGAGAAAACCCACGCAGACACGAGGAGAATGTGCAAACTCCACACAGGCAGTGACCCGAGCCGGGAATCGAACTCTTGCATTTGAGCAGACGCACTCCAGACCTCCGGGCTCACAGAGTTCGACCTCCCCAGTCTGCTCTTCCTCTTGTTAGCCTGGCCTTGGTACCATGCTCATCCCCAGTCCCTACACTCATTAGCCTACTGTTCTGATTCCCAGGCCCCTGCCACGTTAGTTTTGAGCCATCCAAGCAAACCTCCCTACCAGGATATTTGTGCCCCTCCAGTTCAGGTACAGGTGCTTTCAAATCTACTTCCCCCCTCTGAAAGATTCAATTCTGAAAAGACGAATTACCCTCCAAGAGAAACCCTCCATGAGACTTTTGATTTTGGATTCTGTGCATACATAAATAGAACATAGAACATTACAGCACAGAACAGGTCCTTCGTCCCACGATGTTGCGCCGACCAGTTACAAAAACAATGACCCACTAGCCTATACCAATCCCTTTTCGTCCATAAACCTATCCACAGATCTCTTAAACGCCCGCAAACTATGCGCATTTACAACTGCAGCAGGTAGGGCATTCCAATCCCTCACCACCCGCTGGGTAAAGAACCTACCCCTGACATCCGTCCTGTAGCTACCCCCCCTTAATTTAAAGCCATGCCCCCTCGTGCTAGCTTTCCCCATCCGAGGAAAAAGGCTATCACTGTCCACCCTATCTAAACCTCTAATCAGCTTATATGTTTCAATAAGATCCCCTCTTAGCCGCCTTCTTTCCAACAAAAACAACCCCAAATCCCTCAGTCTCTCCTCATAGGACCTCCCCACCATACCAGGCAACATCCTAGTAAACCTCCTCTGCACCCTCTCCAAAGCCTCCACATCCTTCCTGTAATGTGGGGACCAGAACTGCACACAGTACTCCAAGTGCGGCCGTACCAGAGTAATGTACAGTTGCAACATGACGCTGCGACTCTTAAATTCAATCCCCCTACCAATAAACGCCAAGACACCGTACACCTTCTTAACAACCTTATCTACTTGATTCCCAACTTTCAGGGATCTATATACACATACACCTAGATCCCTCTGTTCATCCACACTATTCAAAGTCCTCCCGTTAGCCCTATACTCGATACATCTGTTGCTCCTACCGAAGTGAATTACCTCACACTTCTCCGCATTAAATTCCATCCGCCACCTCTCGGCCCAGCTCTGCAACCTATCTAAGTCTCCCTGCAGACTATGATACCCTTCCTCACAATCTACCACACCTCCGACTTTTGGTGTCATCAGCAAATTTACTAATCCACCCAACTATACCCTCATCCAGATCATTAATAAAGATTACAAATACTGCCTTGTATTTTTATTATGGTCTGGCCCTGTACCCCATTCTTTCCTTTATCCCTTATTTTAATGAGTTCAAATGGGGATGTTGTGAAACTGCCTGACCCACGTTTTTTGTGTTCGTGCGTGCATACATGCTAAGGGTTTAGGAAAATACAAATTACTTAAAAAGAATGAAATCAAAAACATCTGATTACAGAGAGGTAGTGAGAGGAGATATCTAGGCTGTTTAAATTAATCTCCATCCTCTCTGTATATCGTTGGGGGGGGGGGGAGCAGTTTCTGCTGCCATTTTTGGGGGAACTGAACAGTGAAGAATTGCGCAGAAGTACGAAGACAGCATCTATGCCATTACATGGCCAACCTGAGGCTCAAACCCACAACCTGAGATTAATAGTTTTGATGCGATGTTAATTCAGTTTCTCTCTTTGCAGATGTTGCTGCTTCAGCTCAATATTTCCAGCATTTTCTGTTTTTTATTTTCTGCTAGGAGGCTGCAGGAAAGCTAAATAATCTTTGTTTCGGACTCATTTCTTTTGTGCAGCCTATATGAAGATTAAAATCCCCTGCGATAACTACATTGCCTTTGTTACAAACTTCAGTCATTTGTTGTTTAATGTTCTATCCATTAAGCCATGCTTGCCCCCTCTGATTCATTGCTCCTGCCTCTGGGCTATGTGTCACTTTGCCCTGCACAAGAGGGTGAAGTGTAGGCATTGTATTTGGGTGAAATGGTTGCCATGATGGCAGATTGTAAGATGTACCTGAGAATGAGGTGAAGTTATGAATGTTAGGTATGAGTTGTGGTTGATAGAAATCAGGTGACTGATGAAGGTGTGGTGTGTTAAACAGTGGCTCAGGTTAATGGTGCGATTGGTGAGATATGGCTTTTAAAGATACATTTACTGACCTTGACCTTTGAAATCTAATTTTTAGTACCATCCATTTAGGATGTATATTGTTGAATATATTAGAACTTGAAGGTTAATGATTCCAGAAATCATTCAATGCTTGCCAAAGCAGCTGACGAAGAGGCTGCCCCCTCGAAAGCTTGTGAGAATATTATCAAATAAATCGGTTGGACTAAAACCTGGTGTTGTCAGACTTTTTAAAGCAGCCAACTCCAGGGAAATTGTGAGTTCAGTCAAAAGAAAAGGTTGCAGGCATAATTTCTGTAATTTCACACCAGAATTATAGGGAGTGGGATAGCTTGATCTTGGGATTGGACATAGCTCAGCACAACATTGAAGGCCGAGGGGCCTGTGCTGTGCTGTAATGTTCTACATTATATATCCTGTAACTCAATTCCCTTGACACAAAGTAGGTAACAAACTTAAAGATAACTGTAGAATAGAAGTCTATAAGATGATGAGAGGCATGAACAGAGTGAGTAGTCAGAAGCTTTTTCCCAGGATGGAAGAGTCAATTACTCGGGGGCGCAGGTTTAAGGTGCGAAGGGCAAGGTTTAAAGGAGATGTACGAGGCAGATTTTTTACACAGAGAGTTGTGGGTGCCTGGAACTCGTTGCCGGGGGAGGTAGTGGAAGCAAATATTGTAGTGGTATGGCATAAAGGGCACCTTGACAAATACATGAATAGGATGGCAATATAGGGATATGGTCCCCAGAAGGGTAAGGGGTTTTAGTTCAGTTGGGCAGTATGGTCGGTGGAGGCTTGGAGGGCCAAAGGGCCTGTTCCTATGCTGTAATTTTCTTTGTTCTTTGTTTTGCTCCAAGCAAAGACCTTCATATTCCTCTAACCCTTCCTGTCTGTATAAACATTTGCACATATAATCAGTCAAATTGTGCTGCAGGACATTTAGCAATGTCTGCCATTAGTTATACTTGTCTCTCTACCATTCAGCTCAAAATATTTTGCCCAAGTTGCAAATGCAAACTTCTAGAATAGAAGAACTAATTAAAAATCTGTCAATCTCTCTTCATAAGACAAATCAATCTAGTTAAACTCCTCTGAAGTGCTTCCAATACAACTACATCCCTCCTTAAGTAAGGGGACCAAAACTGTAAACAGTTCTCCAGCTGTGGTCTCACTAATGCCTTATATAGTTACAGCAACACTTACCTAGTTTTATATTCTATTCCTTTAGCAATAAATGTCAATTACATTACTCTAATGACATTACTCTAATTTCATTGCTGTCATCATTATGTTGGCTTGCAGGATTGACAGACCAAAGGCCTTTTCAATGTTGCTGCACTGTGCTGATGTCAGCCATCCAACTAAAGCTTGGGAGCTGCATCATCGTTGGACCATGGCATTGTTGGAGGAATTCTTCAGACAGGTAGTGATTGTATTCTGATGAAATTATAAACCATTAGGATGGGGATGATGATCTCTGGGTTCCCACCCATCCTGACCACATAGTGATTTTAGGCTGGGGGCAAACAAGGTCTCAGATGGGAACCCCACGCTTGCCCCAACTGAGGCTCGTAAGTGGCCATTTAAAGGCTGTTTCCCACCAGCCTCAATAAACAATGAACCTCTGTGAGGGAAGACCAGAAAGACCTCCAGACCTCCCTCCCACCCTTGCCTCTCCCCTGAGACCCTGATTGCCCCCCTCGCGATCTCACAGGCCATCTCTGTCCTGTGGCTCCTGTACTCAGGCTCAGGCAGGTTGGTGTAGCAGCACTCTAAGGAGAGACGTCCTCCCAAACAGCAAAGTACATGGTAGAGAATCTGGTGAGTTGGTGCGATGACAGTAATCTCTCCCTTGATGTCAGTGAAATGCAGGAGATAGTTATTGAGTTCAAGAAGCATAGTGGACAACATGCCCCTGTCTATATCAACAGAGACGAAGTGGAGATGGTTGGGAGCTTTAAGTTTCTAGGTATTCAGATCACCACAATCTGTCCTGGTTCCTCCACATTGATGCTATAGTTAAGAAAGCCCACCAGGAGGCAAAGGGAATTTGGCACATCCACTACGACTTATACCCATTTTTACAAATGCACCATAGAAAGCATCCTTCGCGGATGTATTACAGCTTGGTATGCCTTCTGCTGTGACCAAGACTGCAAGAAACTATACAGGATTGTAAACGTTGCCCAGTCCATCACACAAACCAGCCTCCCATCCATTGACTCCATCTACACTCCTTGCTATCTCGGGAAAGCCTAATCAAAGACTCTGGATATACTCTCCTCCACCTTCTTTTTCAGGAGAATGATGCAAAAGTCTGAGATCACATACCAATCCACTAAAGAACAACTTCTTCCCTGCTGCCATCAGACTTCTGAATGAAGCTACCTTATATGAAGTTGACCTTTCTCTACACCCTACCTGTAACTACAACACTATATTTTGCACCCTATCCGTTCCTTCTCCCCTACATTACTCGATGAACAGTACGTTTTGTCTGCATTCCTGCAAGAAACAATACTTTTCACTATATCCTAATATATGTGACAATAAGTCAGATCAAATGAGGGGCAGAAATCTGTCTACAGCCAGTCATTAGAGCATAAGTCAGGACTTCCAATAAGTCAATAGTAAAGACACCAGAAGATTTGCCATTACAGTTGCAGGTTAGTGTGCTTGAGTTTAGCAAATGTAAGTGTAATCTCGGGAGTTTCCGTCATCTTATTTCTGCAGCCAGATGTGGGACCATTTAGCTGATACATTTCAGTTCTTCATTCATTTAATTGTTATTGTAGGGTGACAAAGAGGCTGAACTGGGACTTCCTTTTTCTCCACTCTGTGATCGCAAATCAACCATGGTGGCTCAGTCCCAGATAGGTAAGAAACTAAGAGTACGCTAAGATACTAAAAGTATCTTTTTTACAGAACATTCATTTCACAACTTATGGCCAAATTAACATGGAACAAATTAAAGCTTAATGCAACGTGTAAACTCCTTTTTGTATTTCTACCAGCATCAATCCTACTCTGCTTCCAAAACCAGGAACAGGGGCTCGAGTTGAAGTTGAGATGGATTGGGATTCTGTTTGAATATGACTGAATTGGAGCAATAATTTCCCCTGTCCTTCCAGTATGTTATGTTAATGTTTGAAAACTATCTACTGGAGTAACTGAAAATGAGTATTTATCACACTAAATGATCAAAAAAAATCAAAAGGACAAAATAACTCATTTTGAGGGGTAAATGGAAATAATGCATTGTTGCCAGCTAGCGTGAAGATGACTGGAGAATAAATGTTGTAATGTTGACATTCATCTTGTTCAAGATTTATGCGAATCTTTTCATAAAATTTGGGTGATACTTTGAACATGTGTATCATTCACAGATTGTCCTTTCATGAGTGTAGTAACTCGAGGCAGACCTGAGGCAAGTAACAAACTAAATGTTCTTCTCAGTCAATGAATCAATGTACAACAAAGGGTTTATAGCACAACTATACTGATCTATTCCCAACAATGTCCCCACCCCAAATAAAGCCCTCCAGCCCCAGGAATGCACATTCTCATTCCCAATTAGTGGCATATATGGATTTTAGTAAGGCGTTTGATAAGGTTCACCATGGTAGGCTTCTGCAGAAAATGCAGATGTATGGGATTGAGGGTAATCTAGGTACTTGGATCAGGAATTGGCTAGCAGAAAGGAGACAGAGGGTGGTGGTTGATGGTAAATATTCGTCATGGAGTTCGGTTACGAGTGGTGTGCCTCAGGGATCTGTTTTGGGGCCACTGCTGTTTGTAATTTTTATTAATGATCTGGATGAGGGTATAGTTGGGTGGATTAGTAAATTTGCTGATGACACCAAAGTCGGAGGTGTGGTAGATTGTGAGGAAGGGTGTCATAGTTTGCAGGGAGACTTAGACAGGTTGCAGAGTTGGGCCGAAAGGTGGCGGATGGAGTTTAATGCAGAGAAGTGTGAGGTAATTCACTTTGGTAGGAATAACAGATGTGTCGAGTATAGGGCTAACGGGAGGACTTTGAATAGTGTGGATGAACAGAGGGATCTAGGTGTATATGTACATATATCCCTAAAAGTTGGAAATCAAGTAGATAAGGTTGTTAGGAAGGCATATGGTGTCTTGGAGTTTATTGGTAGGGGGATTGAATTTAGGAGTCGCAGCGTCATGTTGCAACTGTACACAACTCTGGTGCAGCCGCACTTGGAGTACAGTGTGCAGTTCTGGTCCCCACATTACAGGAAGGATGTGGAGGCTTTGGAGAGGGTGCAGAGGAGGTTTACCAGGATGTTGCCTGGTATGGAGGGGAGGTCCTATGAGGAGAGACTGAGGGATTTGGGGTTGTTTTCGCTAGAAAGAAGGCGGCTAAGAGGGGATCTTATTGAAACATATAAGATGATTAGAGGTTTAGATAGGGTGGATAGTGATAGCCTTTTTCCTCGGATGGAGAAAGCTAGCACGAGGGGGCATGGCTTTAAATTAAGGGGTGGTAGTTATAGGACGGATGTCAGGGGTAGGTTCTTTACCCAGAGGGTGGTGAGGGATTGGAATGCCCTGCCTGCTGCAGTTGTAAATGCGCCTAGTTTGGGGGCGTTTAAGAGATCCGTGGATAGGTTTATGGACGAAAAGGGATTGGTTTAGGTTAGTGGGTTATTGTTTTGTAACTGGTCGGCGCAACATCGTGGGCCGAAGGGCCTGTTCTGCGCTGTAGTGTTCTATGTTCTATGTTCTAATTGGTCCAGGTTTGCACCCTCATGCTTCATTGGTTCCAGGCTGGTCATGTTGTCCATAAAGGATCACCCATTAAAGAGGCCACATGACCACACTCCTTCCCCCTAACTTGGACTACCTATGATTGTTTTAAAGAGTTTACACGTAGGCAGACCATAGAATCCCTACATTACAGAAATAGACAATTTGGGTCATCAAGTCTGCACCAACTCTCTGAAAGAACATTCCCCTCCCTGTCCCTATAACCTCTTATTAACCCTGGCAAATCTGCCTAACTTACACATCTGTTGATCCTGAGGGGCAATTTAGCATGGCTAATTCACCTAACCTGCACATCTTTGGACTGTGCGAGGAAACCAGAGCACCCAGAGGAAATCCATGCAGACACAGGGAGAATGTACAAACTCCACATCGGCGGTCAGCCAAGACCGGATTCAAACCTGGGTCCCTGGCACTGTAAGGCAGCAGTGCTAATCACTATGCCACAGACAGCAATATTACAGAAGGGACACCAGGGAAAAAGTTCAGTGGTCCAGAGACCTGATCTTCTGTCAGGGGTTCCTTAGCAGCTGACAACACAGAACCCACTGATGGAGCAGATGTACTAACCACCTCTGGTGCTCGGCCCTTCCTTAGTGGGCTGTGCTGTGGATAATGTATGACCTGTGCTGTGGATAAAGGAGAGTCGGCAGATGTACTATACTACTCCTGTTTCAAATTTGTATGTTGGTGTAAGTTGGGCCCTTTCCTGACTAAAACCTGAATCTGTCATCCTTATCTATACCCATACTCACAATATTTTTATCACTGAAGACATGGGTGAGTAGATTTGGGGTTTTCTGAATGGTGAGGCCATGTCAGTGGAACGTGGGGCCATTTCGCTGGAGCATTGGTCTAGTTTTTTTCACTGTTTAAATCTCCGATCCTCACCCCTCACAAATAGTAATATGATCATGACCAGATAATCTGATTTCAAGATGCTGGTTGAGGAATAAATATTGCCCATGATACTGGCAAAACTTTCCTTGCTCTTCAAAGAAATGCCTAAGGATCTTCTGTGTCCATATGAGAGGGTAATTCCATCCAAAAGAGATTACCACCAACAGTGTGACGTTCCCTCAGTACTGCATTGAAGTGCCAGTTGAGATTTTGTGTTAAATCCCTGGAATGGAAATTGAATCCACAACTTTGAGTCACAGATGTCAGAGTGCTATCACTGAGTCATGGCTGACATTCTAAGTTAACTGTGCCAGGATTTGTGGAGTCAGTATGTGAACCTAATTGCCATAGAACCATAGAACCCTACAGTGCAGAAACAGGCCCTTCGGCCCATCGAGTCTGCACCGAACACAATCCCACCCAGACCCCATCCCCACATCCCTACACATTTTACCTGCTAATCCCTCTAACCTACACATCCCAGGATACTAAGGAGCAGTTTTAGCATAGCCAATGAACCTAACCCGCACATCTTTGGACTGTGGGAGGAAACCGGAGCACCCGGAGAAAACCCACGTAGACACGAGGAGAATGTGCAAACTCCACACAGGCAGTGACCCGAGCCGGGAATCGAACCCAGGACCCTGGAGCTGTGAAGCAGCAGTGCTAACCACTGTGCTACCGTGCCGCAGAAAGTTGTAAATGTCACTTTGGATGCATCTCGTTTGGCTCATGTGTATAGGCAGACTGCTCACTTTTCCTCCCCTGATCTGAATATTCACTCTGCCCTGGAATCTCACCTGAGACTGACTGGTGGTTGTAACACATCATCGCATCAGATACACTAGGTTCCACAGCTTCATTGCATATGAACTGAATCAGTCAATAGGAAATTCCCAGCATGTCGAATCCTTGCCATTGGCACTGTCCTGCAACTAAAGTTGCCCTTGTAAGGGTGGATGAGGTTCTTTCTCTAGCAAACAGGAACAATTCCAAAAATGACAGTGACACAGCATAGCTAGGCCCTTGTTATTTCTCAGTGGATTATGTTGCATAGTTACAGGATTTTGAACCTTCTTGAGTTTGGCCTACTATTTCTGCTATTCAGAGTATTATAGGATCCATTTTCTAAAGATTCTTTCTGGCGCAGTGTTACAACTTCCCCATCATTTAACCCATTGCAAGAGCTGTGAAAACATTACAGCATAAAACCATTCAGCCCATCTGGCCTTTACTGACTCGCAGTAAAGCAATCCAGTCAGTCCCATTTCCCTATTCTTTCTGCCGGTCCTGCAAGTTTGTTTCACAAACTCATCCAATTTTCTTCTGAAATCATTCATTGTCCCCATTTCCATCATCCTTACAGGTAACAGTACCATGTCATTAGCATTTCTTGCATTAAAAAATCTCCATTTATGAAATTCAAGATCCTTTTGCTTTGCTAACCATTCTCTCAATACATCCTGCCGTTTTCAAAGGTCCATGCACATGAACCTCCACGTCCCTCTTTAGGACTGTGCTTCGTGCTGCAGAACTGGTGCCACTGCTGCCAGAACCTGCACCAAACCTCAAGCCACACATTGTACAAGAACAAGGGTCACCACAGTACTTGCAATAACTGTTGAGGCATCTCCCTGCTGAGCATCTTGTGAAAAATGTTTGCCACGTTACCTTTTTCAGTCTGCAGATCCTGGCCGAATCCCAGCGTGGTTTCAGAACTGGAAAGCCTACAACTGGCATATTTTCTCAGGCAGGCAGCTGCAAGAGAAATGCGGTGAACAAAGTGTAGCACTATATATTGCCTTCGTCGATCTCACCAAGGCATTCATCCATGTAATTAGAGAGGCTCTATTTAAGCTGCAGGAGCTGCTCAGTGTGACCTCCTCTTTCCATGACAACATAATGGGTAAGGTCAGCAACGACAGAGCAACATTTGGAACCCTTTGAACGTTTTAAGGTCAGTGTTGGCTCAACCATGATTATGTCCTGGTATCAAACGCTCTTAGACATTTTCTTCCTTTGCTGCTGTCATATGGATCATTTACAGAGTGTATCTACTTAAATACCAAAATGGATGGAAAACTGTTCATCTTTCCTTGCCTAAAATCCAAGACAAAGCTGTCCAAAGTCCTCAGCAGAGAATGGTTCTACACTGATGATGGCACACTAACCTTCTATACTGAGGAACACTTTCAGTGGCAAATGGACAGACTCTGTCATGTCTGCAAAGACTTTGATTTGAACATCAATTTCAGGAAGACAAATATTGTGGTCCAGTATGTTGCCATTCCGGCATCAAGCAGAATTGACAATGTAACCTTGGAGATTGTTGATAACCTGACATTTCTGGGCTCCACATTCACTAGCAATCTATTTTCTTTGCACTGAAATTAAAACAAACATTTCATAAGCTGCAGCTAGTATGTCCAAGCTGATTATGAGTGTGTGGGATAACAGTAACCCAATTGAGAATACCAAAATGTGAGTTTACCAAACCTGCATCATCAAGACACTCCTACGAATGGTGAGACTTAGACATCATATGCTAGGCAGACCACTTCCCACCTTCTGAGTTTTGCTTTGATTTATTATTGTCATATGTATTGGGATACAGTGAAAATTGCTTCTGGCGCATTGTACAGACAAAAAAATGCCACGTATAGACAAGTCCCCAGGGCCTGATGGGATATACCCCAAAATACTGAGAGAGACAAGGGAGGAAATTGCTGGGGCTTTGAGAGAAATCTTTGTATCTTCACTGGCTACAGGGGGGGTCCCAGAGGATTGGAGAATAGCCAATGTTGTTCCTTTGTTTAAGAAGGGTAGCAAGAATAATCCAGGTAATTACAGGCTGGAGAGCCTTACATCAATGGAAGGAAAATTATTCAAGAGGATTCCTCGAGACAGGATTTATTCCCACTTGGAAATGTGGACTTATTAATTAGAGGCAACATTGTTTTGTGAAGGGAGGTCGTGTCTTACGAACTTGATCGAGTTTTTCGAGGAAGTGACAAAGATGACTATGACTATTGAGGGTAAGACTGTGGATGTTGTTTACGTGGACTTCATAAGGCCTTTGACAAGGTCCCTCATGGTAGACTGGTGCAGAAGGTGAAGTCACATGGTATATCAGAGGTGAGCTGGCAAGGTGGATACGAAACTGGCTTGGTCAAAGAAGACAGAGCGTAGCAGTGCATTTCTGAATGGAGGGTTGTGACAAGTGGCTTTCCTTAGGGATCAGTTTGTAATATATATAAATGATTTGGAGGAAAATGTAACTGGTTTGATTAGTAAATTTGCAGATGACACAAAGGTTGGCAGATTTGTGCGTAGCGATAAGGACCATCAGAGGATACAGCAGGATATAGATCGGTTGGAGACTTGGACAGAGAGATAGTAGATGGCGTTTAATCTGGACAAATGTGAGAGAGTGCATTTTGGAAGGTCTAATACAGATAGGAGATCTACAGTAAATGGCAGAACCCTTAAGAGCATTGATAGGCAGAGCGATCTGGGTATACAGGTACACAGGTCATTGAAAGTGGCAATGCAGGTGGAGAAGGTAATCAAGAAGGCATATGGCACATTTGCTTTCATTGGCTGGGGCATTGAGTTTAAAAATTAGCAAGTCACGTTGCAGCTTTATAGAACCCTAGTTCAGTCGCATTTGGAATATAGTGTTCAATTCTGGTTGCCACACTACCAGACCGATGTGGAGACTTTGAAGAGAATGCAGAAAAGACTTACCAGGATGTTGCCTGGTATGGAGGGCATTAGCTATGAGGAGAGATTGGAGAAACTTGGTTTGTTCTCACTGGAACGACAGAGGTTGAGGGGTGACCTGATAGAAATCTACAAGATTATGAGAGGTATGGACAGAGTGGATAGTCGGAAGCTTTTTCCCAGGATGGAAGAGTCAATTACAAGGGGGCACAAGTTTAAGTGCGAGGGGCAAGATTTAAAGGAGATCTACGAGGCAGATTTTTTACACAGAGAGTAGTGGGCACTTGGAAGTCGTTGCCGGAGGAGATAGTGGAAGAGGATACTGTAGTAACTTAAAAGAGGCATCTTGACAAATACATGAATACGATGGGAATAGAGGGATATGGTCTCTAGAAGGGTAGGGGGTTTTAGTTAAGTTGGGTACATGGTCAGTGCAGGCTTGGAGGACTTGATCCTGTGCTGTAATTTTCTTTTGTTCTTTGTTCTTTACAGTACATGGAGGAGAAGGACAGAAGAGGGTGCAGAATATAATGTTAGTCATAGCTGGGCGTAGAGAAAGATCGGCTTAATATACAGTAGGTCCATTCAAAAGTCTGATGGCAGCAGGAAAGAAGCTGTTCTTGTGTCATTTGGTACATGATTTCAGACTTTATTTATTTCCCAATGGAAGAAGGTGGAAGAGAGCATGTCCAGGATGCTGGCTGCTTTTCCGAGACAGCCTGAATTGTAAAAGGAGTCAATGGATGGGAGGCTGGTTTGCGTGATGGACTGGACATTTTCACAAGTCTTCGTATCTTCCTACTGTCTTGGTCAGAACAAGAGCTGTGATATTTCCGAAAAGGATGGTGCGTCTATGGTGCGTCTGTAAAAATTGGTCAGAATCGTAGCAGGCATGCTGAATTTCCTTTGCTTCCTTTGAAAGTAGAGACATTGGTGGGCTTTTATCACTACAGCATCAGCATGGAAGGACCAGGATAGTTTGTTGATGATCTGGATGTTGAGAAACTTGTAGCTGGAGACCATTTCCACTTCATGATGATGTAGACAGTTACAGGCAGTGGATGGAGGCAAACCTGAACTCCTCTTTTTTCTCACTGTAAGTCTATGCTATGGTCAGCCTGTCCATAAGGAGAAGTGTTTTAATTTTTGAAGTAGGCTGTGGCGTATTTCCCTCAGCACAACCCTCTCTCTGTGAGGTCAATTTGTAAAGAACTGATATCATTGGGGTTAAATCAAAACTATAGTTTATTCAAACTCAGGAGATGGTCACATCTTCATACACACACAAGTAGACAGTAAGAAAATCGGAAAAAGAACATAAGAAATAGGAGCAGGAGTAGGCCATCCAGCCCTTCGAGTCTGCCCCGCCATTCAATAAGATCATGGCTGATCTGTCGTCGCTCAGTTCCACATTCCCGCCCTCTCCCCATAACCCTTAATCTCCTCGCTTATCAAAAACCCATCAACCCGCGTCTTAAAAATATTTAGCGAGGTAGCCTCCACCACTTCAACGGGCAGAGAATTCCAGAGATTCACCACCCTTTGAGTGAAGAAGTTCCTCCTCAACTCCGTTCTAAACCGCCGCCCCTTTATCTTGACGCTGTGCCCCCTAGTCCTATTATACTTTTTGAGCGGGAAGAGTCTCTCCACTTCTATCCTATCCATCCCATTCATCATCTTATATGTCTCAATGAGATCTCCCCTCATTTTCTAAACTCGAACGAGTACAAGCCTAGTTTATTAAGCCTCTCCTCATAGCTCAACCCCCTCAACTCCGGCATCAGTCTAGTAAACCTCCTCTGCACTCCCTCCAAGGCCAAAATATCCTTGCGTAAGTACGGCACCCAAAACTGCACTCAGTACTCCAGCTGCGGCCTCACCAATGCCCTATACAGCCGCAGCAAGACCTCCCTCTTTTTATATTCAATCCCCCTCGCTATGAAGGCCAGCATCCCATTAGCCTTCCTGACCACCTTTTGCGACTCATGCACAAGGACCCCGAGGTCCCTCTGCACCGTCGCCTGCTGCAGTTTTTCGCCACGTAAGTAATAATCCTTCCTACCATTATTCCTACCAAAGTGGACCACCTCGCACTTGCCAACATTAAATTCCATTTGCCATTTCCTGTCCCTTTCGCCCAGCCTATCTAGATCCTTCTGCAGACTCTCCACACCCTCCGCACAATTTGCCTTTCCTCCAATCTTGGTGTCATCAGCAAATTTCGACACCCTACACTCAGTTCCCTCCTCCAGATCATCTATATAAATGGTAAAAAGCTGAGGCCCCAGCACCGACCCCTGGGGCACTCCACTAGTCACCATCCGCCAATCCGAATAGCACCCGTTGACCCCCACTTCTGCCTCCTATTTGACAACCAATCCTCTATCCACGCTAACACCCTACCCCCAACTCCATGTCCCCTGACCTTCTGCAATAACCTCCTGTGAGGTACCTTGTCAAACGCCTTCTGAAAATCCAGAAAGACCACATCCACTGGCTCTCCTCTATCCACTGCCCTAGACACATCCTCATAGAACTCCAGTAAATTTGTCAGACACAACTTCCCTTTAACGAAACCGTGCTGCATCTGTCCTATCAAGCAATTCCTCTCAAGATGCCTCGCTATTTCCTCCTTGATGACAGATTCTAACATTTTACCTACAACAGACGTTAAACTAACCGGCCTATAATTCCCCGCCTTTTGCCTGGCACCCTTCTTAAACAACGGCGTAACATTAGCCGCTTTCCAATCTTCCGGCACTTCCCCGGAATCCAGCGACATCTGGAAAATAACCACCAAGGCGTCCACTATCACCTCTGCCATTTCTTTCAGAACCCTCGGATGCATTCCATCCAGTCCTGGCGACTTGTCCACAATCAGTCCCTCCAGTCTGTCGAGCACCACCTCTCTAGTAACAGTAATGTCATTAAGACCCTCCATTCCTACCACCTTTCCATCTCTAACACCCGCCAAATTATTCACGTCCTCCTCCGTGAAGACAGAAACAAAAAAGTTATTCAAGACCTCAGCCATTTCCCCATCCCCTACCACTAAGTCCCCCTTCTCATCCTCTAGGGGTCCAACGTTTACCCTAGCCAGCCTCTTCCTTTTTATATATTTATAAAAACTCTTGCTATCCTTTTTTATATTAAGCGCAAGCCCAGCTTCATAGTTTCTCCTACACTTCTTTATCATCTTCTTTGTCAATCTTTGTTGACATTTAAACCTCTCCCAATCCTCTTCTCGCCCACTACTCTTTGGAGTTGTTACGACTAGTAAAAGATAAAAGAACTGCAGATGCGGATGTCAGTTCAGATGACTGCCAGAGTCTAGACAGTCAGGGTCCAGTGACTCTGGTCATGGAGAAACTTCCATTCACACAGCTCAAGCAGGATTTGCATAATTCCTTCAGTAAGGTTTTTGACAAGGTCCCACGTGGGAGGCTAGTTAGGAAGGTTCAATTGCTAAGTATAAATGGAGAGGTAGTAAATTGGATTAGATATTGCCTCAATGGAAGAAGCCAGAGACTGGCTGTGAAGGATTGCTTCTCTGAGTGGAGGCCTGTGACTAGTGGTGTGCCAAAGGCCAGAAGTTTAGATCATGGGCTCTCCCTTGAGGTTGTCCACTGGCTTCTGGTTTAATTGATTGTAATGTATACTCACAATGAGAGGTATGAGATTCCACATGGATGATTGTTGCATTTTAGTCCTGCAGCTGCTGTTGGAAATTTCCAGAAGCTGTAGCCAACTCGTGAATCATGTGATCAGTAGCAGCTCAGCAAAGTCCACTTCTCTAAATTAGCAAAAAAGTAAGGTTTAATCCAAACAGTTTATGATCTCTTTCATGTGTTAGGGTCTTAGGGACATGACATTTGCCTTAAGGTATTTCCTCAGTATCTCTTAACAGGATATAGTCACCAATTCAGAGTCCCTGGAACATGCTAATTCCATCAGCGTACACTCACTGCTGAATGAACAACATCTGCAATGGTTCAACCATTTTCCTTGGGGGATGATGAGTTTCTGTAAACACCTTCTGAACAGAGAACAGGTAATTGGGTTATGACTTCTTGGGCATCTATTCCTTCTCTGCAAGGATACCTGCAAATGAGTTATGAAGATATATGTAATTGACACTCACAACTGAGACAGTTGCTGATGGCTATGACTTTGGAAGCTCAGCACTTGGAAAAGGTAAACAGAAATAAGAAGAGAGCTCAGAGAAAACAGGGACCAGTGAATCATACATCTTTGCAACTCCCCATTCAGGAATCCCATTCCAGCTGCAACAGTCTTGGCCACATAGTGCAAACCATTGTCTTACAAAGTGGAAGGCTGTAAATCATTGCCTAGTTAGGTTGGTGGTGTCTGAAAGGAGAAAGGAATGAAGGTCATGTTGTGATAAGGGAAATGCTTACATCATTCACAGAATGTAAATTACAGGAGATTGTGAGATGAGGGCTAAATTGTATGTGAAGAGAAGCAGGTACAATTATCCAGTCAATTTGAATGATTCCAACCTGCCGCTGGCCACATAGCTGCACCAATGATGGTGAGCACTGTCTCCTCTAAGAGTGGAAGGTCATTCTCCCACAGGTTCAAGTTAAATAGGTAGGCTTACATTTACACTGTTCTGACTTGCATGTGTTATGTCATCACCTTGTCCTGCAAGAGATTGGGAAGTGTGTGAGTACGGTGCAATGTGTTTGGTTAATAGGCTTGTCATAATTCAGTGTCTCTCATCAAGGGTAAACTGTGAGATTATGAATGTAAGGCAGTAAGTGCATGAGGGTGAGGTGAGGCATATAAACGTTAGGTATGAGGTTTGAGTCATGATTGATAAATACGTCTAGTTCTTGGGTAATGTATTGTGTTTGCTGTAGTGTATTGAACAGTGTATGAGCCAAGTGGCGATACAGTGGTTAGCACTGCACCCTCACAGCACTAGGGATCTGGGTTCGATTACAACCTTGGGTGATTGTCTGTGTGGAGTTCTTCCTGTGTTTGTTTGGGTTTCCCCTGGGTGCTCCAGTTTCCTCCCATAGTCCTATGATGTGCAGGTTAGGTGGATTAGTCATGCTAAACTGCTCCTTAGTGTCCAAAGATGTGTATGTTAAGGGGATTAGTGGGATAAATGTGTGGGGTTCCAGGGACAGAACAAGTAGGAGCATTCTCTTATCCACCTTCCGTTAAAAAAAGGTACAAAAGTCTAAGAGCATGTAACAACTGACTCAAGGACTGCTTCTTCTCTGCTGCCATCAGACTTTTGAATTAACCTACTATATCCCTAGGGTAAGAGGTTTGGATGGGGAGGAGTTTGTTAGGTGTGTTCAGGAAGGTTTCCTGACACAGTATGTGGATAAGCCTACGTGGGGAGAGGCTGTACTTGACCTGGTACTGGCGAATGAACCAGGGCAGGTGATGGATCTCTCGGTAGGAGAGCATCTTGGGAATGGTGACCATAATTCTATCTCCTTCACAATTGCATTGGAATGAGATAGGATCAGGCAGGCTAGGAAGGTGTTTGTCTGGGGTAAGGGGAGATACGAAGAAGTCAGGAAGTTACTTGGAAGGAGGCATTCTTAGGGAAAAGTACCGAAGGAAGGTGGCAGATATTCAAGGAATGTGTGTCTTGAGCTCTGAATGACAACGTTCCGATGAGACAAGGGGGTTTTGGTAGGTCGCGGGAACCGTGGTGCACAAAGGCTGTGTTGAACCTAGTCAGGAGGAAAGGGAAGGTGTACAAGAGGTTCAAGGAATTAGGAGAGGTTAAAGATCTTGAGGAGTATAAGGACTGTAGGAAGGAACTTAAGAGGGAAATTAGGAGAGCCAGAAGGGGTCATGAGAAGACCTTGGCGGGTAAGATTAAGGAGAATCCCAAGGCCTTCTATAAATATGTGAAAGGTAAAAGGATAAGAAGAGAAGGGATAGGACCTATAAAAGGTGAGGAGGGAAAAGTTTGTGTGGAACCAGAAGAAATGGCAGAGGTGCTTAACGAGTACTTCGCCTCAGTATTCACAGTGGAAGCTGATCTGGGAGATTTTGTTATGGATTTGCAGCAGATGGAAAAGATTGAATACGTGAATATTAAGGAGGAGGATGTGTTGGAACTTTTGAAAACTATCAAGGTAGATAAGTCGCCTGGACCAGATGGGATGTACCCCAGGATACTGTGGGAGACGAGGGAAGAGATTGCAGAGCCCCTGGCGATGATCTTTGCGTCGTCAATGGAGACGGGAGAGGTTCCGGAGGATTGGAGGATTGCGGATGTAGTTCCTATTTTCAAGAAAGGGAACAGAGATAGCCCGGGAAATTACCAACCGGTGTGTCTGACCTCAGTGGTTGGTAAGCTGATGGAGAGGCTTCTGAGGGACAAGATTTACGAACATTTGGAGAGGTTTGACATGATCAGGAATAGTCAGCATGGATTTGTCAAGGGCAGGTCGTGCCTTACAAGCCTAGTTGAGTTCTTCGATAATGTGACTGAACACATTGACGAAGGAAGTGCCGTGGACGTAGTGTACATGGACTTCAGCAAGGCGTTTGATAAGGTCCCCCATGCAAGACTTCTTGAGAAGGTGAGAGGGCATGGGATCCAAGGGCCTTTGACCTTGTGGATCCAGAACTGGCTTGCCTGCAGAAGGCAGAGTGTGGTTGTGGATGGGGCTTTTTCTGAATGGAGGTCAGTCACCAGCGGAGTGCCTCAAGGATCTGTTCTGGGACCCTTGTTGTTTGTCATTTTCATAAATGACCTGGATGAGGAAGTGGAGGGATGGGTAAGTAAGTTCGTTGATGACACTAAGGTCGGTGGTGTTGTGGATGGTCTGGAAGGATGGCAAAAGTTGCAGCAGGACATAGATAGGATGCAGGACTGGGCGGAGAAGTGGCAGATGGACTTCAACGCGGATAAATGCGTAGTCGTCCATTTTGGCAGAACCAACGGGATGAACGAGTACACTATCAAGGGCAGAAGTCTGAGTAATGTTGAAGAGCAGAAGGATCTAGGGGTCCGGGTCCACAGGACTCTTAAATCGGCCTCGCAGGTGGAGGTGGTGGTCATGAAGGCGTATGGTGTACTGGCCTTCATTAATCGAGGGATTGAGTTTAGGAGTCGGGAGGTAATGCTGCAACTTTATAAGACCCTTGTCAGGCCTCATTTAGAGTATTGTGCGCAGTTCTGGTTGCCTCACTATAGGAAAGATCTAGAAGCTATTGAGAGGCACAGAGGAGATTTACAAGGATGTTGCCTGGACTGGGAGGCATGCCTTATGAAGTTAGGTTGAGGGAGCTGGGACTCTTTTCCCTGGAGAGACGAAGGTTGAGAGGCAACCTGATAGAAGTTTACAAAATGTTGAGAGGAATAGATAGGGTGGACTCTCAGAGGCTATTTCCCCGGGTTGAAATGGTTGCTACGAGAGGACACAGATTTAAGGTGCAGGGAGGGAAGTTCAGAAGTGATGTTAGGGGTAAGTTTTTCACTAAGAGGGTGGGGAGTGAATGGAATCGGCTGCCGTCAGTGGTGGTGGAGGGGAACTCGCTGGGGTCTTTTAAAAGACTTCTGGATGAGTATATGGGGTTTAATGAGATTGAGGGTTATAGATAGGTCTGTAGGTTGGTAGGTGTTGATGCGATCGGCGCAACTTGTGGGCTGAAGGGCCTGTTTGTGCTGTAGTGTTCTATGTTCTATATATTAAGCTGATTTCTCACTACACCCTAGCTGTGACTGTAACACCATATTCTGCACATTCTCCTTTCTTTTTCTATGTACTCTGTGAACAGTATGTATAGCATGCAAGAAACAATACTTTTCACCATATCCTAATACATGTGACAATAAACTAAATCAAATCAAATGCTCTGTCGGAGTCAGTGCAGACCTGATAGGCCAAATGGCCTCCTTTTGTACTGCAGGGACCCTATGATATGGCTTTTGAAATATTGGTGGGGTTGACATTTATTGACTTTTATCACTTGTGTGAAGTTATTGAACTTCTTTTGACACAAAATGCCAGCATTGGCTGGCATGGCTATTCTCCTCTTCCTTCTAATGTCCTGACTTGCAGATCTCCTGTTTCCTTCTTTATAGCTCCTGCCCGCCTGCACAATCAAGGGCTCCAGTATAATGTTGGAAAGTCTTGGAGTTTGAAATGGTGTGCCATCATTTAGCGTTCTTCTTTCTTACGTTCTCTTTTGCTCTAATTCCCAAATGATGGCATAGTGATAGTAATCCGGTGTACAGATCTGGGAACTCTGGTCTGAATTTCACCATGGCAGGTGGTCAAATGTGAATTCAATAAAAAAAATCGGGAAAGATGTTGACTATCGAATCATTGTCAATTTTCATAAAAACCCATCAGGTTCACTAATGTCCTTTACGGAGAGAAATCTGCCATCCTTATCTGATCTGACTCCCCCACGGCAATGTGGTTGACTCTTAAATAGCCTAACAATCACTCAAGTCGAGTGCAGTTAGGAATGTGCACTAACTGCTGGCCTAGCCAGTAATGCCGACTTCTCATGAATGAACTAAGAAAAAATCTGCTGCCACCAGAATGCTACATTTGCTTCTTTAAAAGTTGTTGGACTGGTTTAAGTAGGCACTGTTCATCTAGCCTTTGACAATTTGATGTATCCTGTAAAGTTACCAACAGCAGTTGGAAGTGATTTCCCTAGTCTGGACCTCTTTAAGAGTTGAACAGACAGAGTGTTAGCCCATTTTCCCACTCAGCTTGACAACAGGTGCTCTAACCATTTTGAATGGAGCCAGTGACAGGAGGGTCTATGGAAGAATTAAAGATTTGATTCAGGACGTGGCCTGTTTACTGATTTCACTTTGTTTTATTGCTCTGAATGTTGTAATTATTTTATGGAGAATTTGGCAGAATACTTTATCGCTATCTCACACTGAATTTATGATGTGTAATTATATCACTTCTTGATGTGCACTTCATTCAAAACAAAATGTAATAGTTTTGATTCTAAATTAGGAGCTTCCAACAGTCCCACCATCAAATAACACAACGGGTTATGAAACAGTGTACCTTTCCTTAATATGAAGCAAAATACCACTTCCTTATTACTTTTACTCTGAATGAAATTGTGCTGCAGATAATTCAATCATGAGATTGTGGAAGAGTCAATGTCTGTCATTTCATCATGAGCAACTAATTCCTACTCCTGAAACATAATACACACCTGTCAGATACACCATGGGGGTCACTCACTTTGCAGTCCTTTAAGAAACATTTGTTATTTTTAAAATAGTTGCCATGATTTTTTTCCAGGTTTTATTGACTTTATTGTGGAGCCAACATTTTCCGTTTTGACTGACATGTCTGAAAAGATTGTAACTCCCCTTATTGATGAAGCAGCCCGCTCTAGTGCAAGTGGATTTCGGCGAGCCAGGTTAGTCAGAAACTAAAATCTGGATCATCTGTTCGCTCTGAAAGATTGCCAATGTTTCCGGAGCTGTTAGCTTTGATTAATGGTTCTGTGGTTCAGTAGCCAGAGAGCCTTTCTGCTCTCCATTCCAAGCTGTCCTTCAAAATGAATGCTGAAATTGGTAGAATGGACCATTAAACAGCATTCTGTTCAATGAATGTTACTGTAATTCAGCACTGCCTGGGAGCTGCAGGACTCTCACTAACAGTGTAGGGCTGTGCGTGGGTGGGGAGATGACAGTTCAAATGGAGTGGGGGACTGACCACTCCTAAGTCCACCCTGAGTAACTGCAATTTTGAATTATAAGCATTAAGGATATGTGCCTCCAAAATGGTGTGGTTCTGTTTGAAAATGCAGATTGGACTCTGATCACACCATCAGACTCCAACCTGCAAATTCAAACAGAGACCCAAGGGTGGGGGTGGGGGACGGGGGAGGCAGCAGTTAAAGGAAGTTGTATCTCAACAAAGTAAATTTAAAATGATTTTATGTTCAGAATTTTACATCCCTAGATCAAAACTGCATGTGTAAAATTCAGCATGACGATGTTGGGTTGTGAACCCAAAGTCAACATGTCATTTTCCCATAATGTGGAATTCCAGTGAACACCAAAATCAGCAGATCGTTTGACCTTATTAGAAAGCTCACTGAAAGGTAATTGATCTTGCAGGGCAATTAACCCGACTAATTGTTTGTTGTCTACACTATAATGCAGTGGGAGTAGGGGAAAAACCTGGGTAGTGGGAGTTACATTTTTCAACAGGAGGTGCTGCAAAGATGGCTATAAAGACTGCAAAGTGGGACTGTGGTTGACTTTACAAGAACAGGTCAGGGAGACTTCATTATTGTGGTTAAATTTATTTTCTCTTCCAATTTAAGCTCCATTAGGCCATTTCCTGATAGAAGGGGAATACCCCTGCTGTTCTAGCCAAGCTGTTTCTGTGCTGCTACAAAACTGGCACCAACCCAGCAACGTGGAAAATTGCCCAGGTACATCTTGCATACCAAAAGCAAGACAAATCCAACCCAGCCAATTACTGCCCCATCAGTCAACTCTTGATCATTAGTGAAGTGATGGAAGGTGACATCAAGAGTGCTGTGAAGTGGCACTTGCTCAGCAATAACTTGCTCACGGATGCTCAGTGATTCCGCCAGAATCACTCACTACGACCTCAGTTTAAACATGGAGAGAAGATCAGAATGCCGAAGGTGAGAGTGACAGCCCTTGACATCAAGACAGCATTTGACTGAGTGTGGCATCATGGGGTCCTAACAAAACTGGAGTCAAAGGGAATCGGGAACCCCCCTCCCCCTGCTGATTGGCGCAAAGGAAAATGGTTGTGGTGGTTGGAAGCCAATAATCTCAGTTCCAGGACATTACTGTAGGAGTTCTTCAGGGTAGTGTCCTAGGTCTAACCATCTTCAGTTGCTTCGTCAATGACCTTCCTTCCCTCAGAAGGTAAGAAGTGGGAATGTTCGCTGATGGAGTGTGGAGCGAGTAAGACCTGTGATTAATAACTGTGTTAAACAAGAATTATCTCTCCCTCAATGTCAACAAAATAAGGAGATAGTCATCGACTTCAGGAAGGATAGTGCAGGGCTACAGCTCTGTAGTAGAGAATTTAACTCTGTAGTGATGAAGGTTGGAGTGACTGGTGGCTCGCAAGGTGAAGGAAGTTAGGGTAGTCTGTCGAGATCCACAGAGCAGGGTGAAAGAAAACTCAGAGGATAGATAGAACCACGGGGGTAAGAGGGCATCAAGAGATGCAGCAAGTTGAACATGGCCTTCACTGGCATCGGTTGTTGTGGGGCAATTGGAAGTAGACTCGGTCATTGAGCAATAGGGAATACTGAGTACTCAGGGAGAAGGGAATGCAGAAGTAAGAAGCAGGCTTTGGGCCTAGTTTCAGGGGCAGAAAACCCCCTGCTGCTGGCAATAAAGAATGGTGGAAAAATATGACTTTATAGATGCGTTCAATGAGGAAGCCGAGTCACGGATGACGTACGTTAAGCGGTTCAGTATATTTGTGAAGGCAAATCAGGACCTCATTGAGCTGGCCTTTCTGAGCAGCATTGGAAATAAGACATTTGGCATCCTGAGGAATTTACCACTGCCAGAGAAACCGGCTGAGAAACCATTCCAGGAGTTGTGTGCAGTATTGGAGGGGCATTTCACACCAAAACCTCTGCTAATCATGGAGCATTTCCGCTTTTACAAGCAGGACTAGATGAAGGGTAAGACCCTCACCAAATTCATTGATATCCTCGAAAGCCTTGTGGAATATTGTGACTGCACGGCTTTCTTGCAGGACGTGCTTTAGGATCAGCTTGTATGTGGCCTCCAACAGGAAACAATCCAGTGATGATTACTGGCAGAGCCGCACATCTGGAGTTTAAGAATGATCTCAATCTTCATGGAATGGGCTGCCAGGGAGGCAGCACACTTAGGCACTAGCAGGAGGGTGCACAAGATGACAGTGACACCAAGGAGTCAGTCACGACCTGAGAAATGCTGCCATTGTGACAGAATCAACTGGATTCTGTCACAGAATCCAGTTGATAGACGAGGGGAGATCAGTGCTGGAATTGTCAGAAAATGGGCCATGTTGCCTGGAACTGAAGAGCACCAATGCCCCAGGAGAGTGCAAAGTTAAAGGAATCTGGGTTAAGACCCGGGAAGAAGTGGCCAGTGTAGATGAGGACAAAACTTCATGGGGTCTGCAGAGAAAACAGAAGATATAGCTTAAAGTAAAATATCTGTCTGTGCAATAGACCAGTTCTCGGCAGTGCCCAAAGTGGGAGGGAAATCAGTGAAGATGGAGGTGGACACCAGGTTGGCAATGTTCCCATGAAATGTTAAATCATCTACCTCTGAAGCAAGTGAACATCACTCTTGAGGACATGCATGGAAAAGTTGATTCCTCTTGAGGGCTGTGTCTCAGCCAAGGTACAACTGAGGAATGTCAGTTGTACCTTTGGATGTCATTATGGTGACCACCCTGCCTTGTTCAGACAGTCTGACTGATTCCTGAACAGGTGGTGAGCAGATTAATAGAGTCTTATTCAAGTCGGAATGATATTTTGGAACGATACAAGAAAGTGTTTAATGGAACTCTTGGTGAGATGAAATGAGTGAAAGTGAGCCGACAGCTGAAGCTAGATACGTGCTCAAAGAGCATGAAGGCACGTCTAGTAACGTACGCGATTAAACCCAAGGTAGAGGGCAAACTCAAGAGATCATGGGTTTGGGGGAATTGGAACCACTGGTTATGAGTGAGTGGGCCACACCCATTGTTCCCGTCATGAAGACTGATCGCTCAGTGAGGCAATGCAGGGATTTTAAAGTCACGTTGAACTCTAGCATATGTGCAGATCAGTATCTGTTGCCCCTTATCGAAGACCTGTTTAGTGGCCTTGCTGGTGGCCAGAAATTTACCAAAATGGATCTCTCCCAAGCTTATTTGCAGGGTGAGATGGCTGAAGACTCTCAGCCACTGTACGCTATCATCACATATAAAGAGTTACAAACAACTGCCTTTTGACATTACTTCAGCTCCAGCCATTTCTGAAAGAGCAATGGACCAGATATTGATTGGTCTTCTGAGAGTTCAGTGTTACCTAGATGACATCCTGGCAACTGGTTCCACAGATGGGAAACACTTGAGGAACTTAGAAGAGGCACAAAAAGACTGAAGGAATGTGGGCTGCAGATTAGAAAAGAGAAGTGTGAGTTTTTCAAGGACTCTGAATATGTAGGACACATTATCGATGGTGAAGGGTTACATAAAGTGTGAAGGAAGCTGGGGGTCACAACAAAGTAAGAAGTCTCACAACACCGGGTTAAAGTCCAACAGGTTTATTTGATAGCACAAGTCACAATAAGCCTGTTGGACTTTAACTTAGTGTTGTGAGACTTCTTACTGTGCTTACCCCAGTCTAAGGCCGGCATCTCTACATCATGGTCACATGAGACAAGAAAACATGAACCAGTTGAGGTACTTCCTGGGACTCTCAAAAACTATTGTGGCAAATTTGTGGCTGACTTGGTGACAGCACTGAAACCACTGCATCAGTTATTGATGAAGGGACAGGTGTGGAAAAGGGAGCCAGAGTGTGGGAAGGCTGACCAGGCAGTGAAGAAATCATTGGAGGTCTCTGAGGCCCTAATGCATTTTAATCCCAAACTACCTCTTTAGCTGGCCTGTTACACTTTGTTGTGTGGCATGGGAGTGATGCTATCCCATCTGATGGCAAAGAGAGAAGATAAGCCTTTTGCATTTGCATCATTTTCTAAAGTGGAAGAAAATCAAGTGCAAATAAAGAAGGAGGCACTCGGCATCGTTTTTCGGGTTGCTAAGTTTCACCTCTATCTGTATGGTAGGATGTTTGCCTTGCTGACAAACCGCTGACTACAATTTTGGGACCTCACTTTCCAACCATTGCCACAGCTCGATTGCAAAGGTGGGCGTTGATATTATCAGAACACTTGTATGAAATCCGCTACCGCCAACCGGATCATGCAAATGGGGAAGTGTTTTCCAGGCTGTTGTTGCCTTGTAATAAGAAGGTCCTGGGCAAGATTATCCAGATCATGTACCTTTCACAAGACCATAAGCTGCTACGGTGAAACTTGCCACACGAAAGGATCCCACAGGTGGTAGACCTCACCTGCAATTGAAGAACAAGCTGACAGAAGAATCCAGAATTAAGGCCATATTTAAGCCAGCAGTGGGAATTGTCAGTGCAAGACGGTTGTTTGTTGTGGGGCATGTGAGGGTTATCATACCCCCTTGTGGAGTAAAGGTTCAGAGCAAGGGCACCCATGGGTGGTGCGCATGAAAGAGGTGCACTGCAGTTGTGTGGTGACCAAAAGTCCATACGAGTATTGAGGAGAAAGCAGCCTCTTGTGTCTCGTGTTCAAAAATTCGGAAGGCACCACCTACGTCACCATTGCACCCATGAGAATGACCAAAGGGGCCTTGAGAGCAGGACCACATGGATTTTGCAGAGCTAGTGGAAGGCCAGGTGTTGCTGGTAGCTATCGATGCACACTCGAAGTGGCTGTTAGTGAAATGTATGAAGTTGGCGACCACAAAATGGACCCTTGCAAGCTTGATGAATACTTGCTAGGTTTGGATATCCAGACCAGGTTGTAAGTGACAACAGACCGCAGTTCATGTAGTGGGACTTTGTGGGGTACATGGAACTGCTTGGAGTTCATCATATAAAGTTTGCGCCCTACCACCCTGAGATGAATGGCTTATCACAGTGCTTTATATAGTCTGTTAAATACCCCCTGGAAGATACATGGGGGAGAAAGGTCTTTGATGCAAAGATCCATCCAGTTCTTCAGTATGTACAGGAACATTCCCTACACAACAACTAGATGCTTCCTGGTGGCATTGATGTTTGAGAGATAGATATGTGCAATGTTTTACCTACTGAGGCCTGATGACGCGAGTGGTGGAGAGGAACCAGGAGGCATGGATGGGCTGTCGAGCTGAACATGCCAATCTGAGGGTATTCTAGAATGGTGAGTTGATACTTGCCAGGAACCATTCCTTGAGGGAGAAGTGCGTTCCCAGCACGATTGTAGCCAAGATAGGGCCTTTGTCCTGTATGGTGGAAACTCAGGATGTATTAGTTTAACAGACCAACTGCTGGTGCCCCACATCAGTCACATTAACAACTCTGGACTCCTTACAAATGGCATCAGTGGGGGTACCGGGAAAGGGAGGCGTGGAACCAATAGCACCTCCTTCTTCAGAGGAAATTGGGGGTCTGGTATTGGCAACCAGCGGTGTGCGGAAAGGAGGTCACCATCGGTGGTTTTGCCAAAGCCGTGATCACCAAAAATGAGTTCCAGTTCCCAGAATCTCCATGGCAGCATTGTTCCCCCTGACAGATTGACCATGTCAATATAGTATGTACATGTGAGTGGGAGCCAAAGGAATGTACCAGATTGTAGATAATACTGTGGGTTTATCATAATAGAGGTTTACAGCATGGAAACAGACTCTTTGGCCGAACTTGTCCGTGCTTCCCTTTTTTAAACCACTAAGCTAGCCCCAATTGCCTGCGCTTGGCCCATATCTCTCTATACCCATCTTACTATGTAACTGACTAAATGCTTCTTAAAAGACAAAATTGTACCCGCCTCTATTACTACCTCTGGCAACTTGTTCCAGACATCACCATCTGCCTCTCTGAACCCTTTTATATCTCTCCCTTCTCAAATGAAACCTATGCCCTCAAGATTTAGACTCCTTTACCTTTGGGAAAACATGTCAACTATCGAGCTGATTTATGCCCCTTATTATTTTAAAACCACTATAAAAGAGGTAAACAGGTACGATATAATTGGGATTATGGAGACTTGGCTGTAGGATGATCAGGGATGGCAACTGAATATGCCAAGGTATTTAGTATTTAGGAAGAACAAGATGGTGGAGTGGCATTACTGGTAATACAGTTGTGAGAAATGATGTTAGCTCTGACATTGTGGAGTCTGTATGGGTAAAACTGAGAACTACCAGGGGGCAAAAAAAAACTTCAGTGGGTGTCAAACAACAGTAGTGATGTTGGGAAAGGCATTAAGCATGAAATTAGAGATGCAAGTGATAAGGGAATATTGATGATCATGGGTGATTTTAATCTGCATATAGATTGGGCTAATCATGTTAGCCACAGTGCCATGGAAGATAAATTCACAAAGTGTATATGGGATGGTTTCCTTGACCAAAATGTGGAGGAACCAACTAGACAGCAGGCTATCTTAGACTGCATACTGTGTAATAAGAAGGGAATCATTGCCAGTCTAATGTGTGAGACCCCTTAGGGATGAGTGACCATAACATGATAGAATTTTTTATCAAATGGAGAGTGAAATAGTTGATTTAGAGACTGGGGTGCTGAATATTAATAAAGTAATCTATGAAGATATAAGGCGTGAGTTGGCCTTGATAGATTGGGGAGAGTTACTAAGAAGGATGACAGTGGATAAGCAATGGCAAACATTCAAGGGACACATGGTGGAACGGCAACAACTGTTTATTCCTGTCGGGCTTAAAAGGGAGTAAGAGAGCCAATCCATGGGTTACAAAGGATATTAGAGACAGTATCCAATCCAAGGAAGAAGCATACAGATTGGCCAAGAAAAATAATCGGTCTGAGGATTGGGAGCAGTTTAGACTTCAAAGAACAAAGAACAAAATCAGCCCAAAGAAAGATTGATTAAGAAGGAGAAGACACAGTATGAAAATAAGCTTGCAGGGAACATAAAGACTGATAATTTGAATTTCTATAGATATGTGAAGAGAAAGAGGTTGGTGGAGACAAATGTAGGTCCCCGATAGACGCAAACGTGGGAACGCATAGTAAGAGACAAAGAAATGGCCAAACAACTGAATAGATACTTTGGTTCTGTCTTCACAAAAGAGGACACAAATCAGATACCAGAAATGTTGGAGAATGCAAGATTTAGTGAGAGGGAAGAACTGAGGGAGATCAACATGAGTAGAGAAATGGTGCTGGAAAAATTGATGGAACTGAAGGCACCTAAATCCCCAGGGCCTGATAATCTACATCCCAGGGTACTTAAGGAAGTGGCTCTAGAAATAGTGGATCCATAGGAGGTCATCTTCCAGGATTCTATAGACTCAGGAACAGTCCCTGCAGAATGGAGGATAGCGAATGTCACTCCAGTATTCAAACAGGGAGGCAGAGAGAAAACGGAATTAGAGACCAGTGAGCCTAACATTGGTAGTGGGGAAAATTCTCAAATCCTTTATCAAGGACTTTATAGCGGGGCATTTAGAAAGCAGTCGCAGGATTGAACAAAGTTGGTATGGATTTATAAAGGGAAATCGTGCTTGAGAAATCTGTTGGAATTTTTTGAAGATGTAAGTAGTAGAGTTGACAAGGGGGAGTTGATGTGGTATATTTGGACTTCCAGAAAGTGCTTGACAAAGTCCGCATAAGAGATTATCGTGCAAGATTAAAGTGCCTGGGATTGGGAGAAGTGTATTGAGATGGATAGAAAACTGGTTGGCAGAGTGGAAAAAAGGAGTAGGAACCCATAGGTGCTTTTCAAATTGGCAGGCAGTAACCAGTGGGTTTCTACAGGGATTGGTGTTATGACCCAGCATTCACAATATAATGATTTGTACGAGGGAACAAAATAACATCTCACAGTTGGGTGAGAGGACAAACTCTGATGAGGATGTACAGATCCTTCAGCATGATCTGGACAGATTGGGTGAGTAGGCAAATCAAGACAGATGCAGTATAACTTGGATAAATGTGAGATTATTCAGTTTGGAAGCAAAAACAAGAAGGCAGATTACTACCTGAATGGCTATAAATTGGGAGAGGGGAGTGTGCAATGGGACGTAGTTGTTCTTATGCACCAGTCGCTGAAGGTAAGCATGCAGGTGCAGCAGGCTATAAAGAATGCAAATGATATGTTGGCATTTATTGTGAAAGGTTTTGAGTATAGGAGCAGGGATGTGTTGTTGCAATTATACAGGGCCTTGTTGAGACTACACCTAGAATACTGTGTGCAATTTTGTTCTCCTTTTCTGAGAAAGGATGTTCTTGCTCTTGAAAGAGTGCAGCAAAGGTTTACCAGGCTGATTCTGGGGATGAAGGGACTGATGTATGAGAAGAGATTTACTAGGTTAGGATTGTTTTCACTGGAGTTCAAATGAATGAGGGGGAAATCTCATAGAGACATATAAAATTCTAACAGGACCAGATAGCCTAGATGCAGGAAGGATGTTCCCGATGGTGAGGATGTTCAGAACCAGGGGTTACAGTCTGAGGATGTAGAGTAGACTAGACTGTTTAGAACAGAGATGAGGAAATATTTCTTCACCAAAGTGTGGTGAGCCTGTGGAATTCATGACCAGAGGAAGCAATTGATGCCACAACAATGAATGTATTCAAGAGGTGGCTGGAAATAGCCCTTGGGGTAATTGGGATCAAAGGTAATGGGGAGAAAGCAGGATTAGGCTATTGAGTTGGACGATCAGCTGTGATCATGATGAATGGCGGAGCAGGCTCGAAGGGGCAAATGGCCTCCTGCTGCTCCTATCTTCAATGTTTCTATGAGTTCACCCCTAAGTCTTCTATGCTCGAGGGAAAAAAGTCTCAGTCTATCCTGCTTGGATGTATGGGAATATGATGCATCGGAATTCTGTAAAAAAAAGTGTTGTAGTTGTATGTAAATAGTTTTAATTTCTGTTGCTGTTATGGGTGTTGTGTTTAGAGAGGAGGAGTGTTATGTATGTTGGGGCACAGTCCCTTGAAGGGAATGGATCAGGTCATTCTCAATGTGGAGCGATCTGGCTGGGAACTTCACCGAGAGAGCAGTTGTAGTGTAGGTCATAAGACCTGCAATAAATACTTGTGTTCCCAGATGCCTGACATTAGAGTCAGTTCTTGAGGATACACCACAGTAGTAATGAATTTAACAGCTAGCATTTACACCTGATATCCTATCAGTAAATTGCAGGGTTTGACCCTCGATGACAGCTACCAGTCCTTCAATGGAGGAAACTATGTATTCTGTCAAGTAGGTAATCTCGGCACTTGCTTGCACACCTTCACTGTCCATTCCAGTGCTCAGATCCCCTTTGGAGTCTCTGCCACGTTTCCACACATCTCATGCAGAACCTGCTATAATAAAGGCAAAATACTGCAGATGTTGAAATCTGAAACAAAAAGAGAAAACTCAGCAAGCCTGACAGCATCTGTGGAGAGAGAATAGAGCCAGCGTTTCATGTCAGGATGACCCTTCATTAGAGCTGTTTTTCTGTTTTTGATGCAGAACCTGCTGCCTGATAGACCATTTCAGCTCATCAGCAGACTGAAACTCAGTATCTAGCTGACCTCCAATACTCCTGAGTGTCAGAGGGCTGCTCCAACTCAGTCTCTGATAGCTGCTCTTTTGACCATTGATGTGCTCTCACCATTGTTTGGATCCCTTAGAGCCAACTCGCCCATACCCAGCAAAGAGCATGTATCAGAACTAGTGCTTCTTGCAAAGCAAGGATGTGATTCTGCACCTTCTGAAGCTTTTTCTTCCTCCTCCTCTGAGGTTAGCGACAGTCCCTCAGGCTTGTAGTTGCTGTTGATGTTTTTCATTTGAGGTGAATTAAGAGACATGAACATTGTGGCACCATTAGGAGAGGGTAGGCGGTGTTCGAATATTAGATAAAAGCATATTGCTGCGGACACTGGAATCTGAAACCAGATTTCAAGCTTTGACAAAGAGTCATCTGGGCTCAAAACATCAGCTCTTTTCTCTTGTTACAGATGCTGCCAGACCTGCTGGGATTTTCCAGTGTTTTCTCTCTTGGTTTGAATATTAGACACTTCAACATCTTCCCAAATGTACAAATGTCCAGTTCCAAGAGAGTGGGCCTCACCGCAACATTTACATAACAAAAATTTCGAGGAGATAGTAATGCAAACTGGGACCCTCACGGCCCCAGAACCTTCATCTAACACCACCTCAGACTCACACTGCCCCAGAACCTTCCTCTAGCCTCACCTCAGACTCACACTGCCCCAGAACCTTCCTCTAGCCTCACCTCAGACTCACACTGCCCCAGAACCTTCCTCTAGCCTCACCTCAGACTCACACTGCCCCAGAACCTTCCTCTAGCCTCACCTCAGACTCACACTGCCCCGAATCTTCCTCTAACCTCACCTCAGACTCACACTGACCCGAACCTTCCTCTAACACCGCCTCAGACTCACACTGCCCCGAACCTTCCTCTAACACCACCTCAGACTCACACTGACCCGAACGTTCCTCTAACCTCACCTCAGACTCACACTGACCCGAACGTTCCTCTAACCTTACCTCAGACTCACACTGACCCGAACCTTCCATCACCTTAGTGATGGAAAGGGATAGGCATGAACCTCGGGTCAGTAGTTTCAGCTGGGGGAAGGGTAATTATGAGGCTATTAGGAGAGAATTAGGAAGCATTGGTTGGACTAGGAGATTACAGGGACTGGGAACATCCGAGATGTGGAGATTTTTCAAGGAGCAGCTATTGCGGGTCTGTGATAGGTATATCCCTGTCAGGCAAGGAGGATTTGGTAGGCCCAGGGAACCGTGGTGCACTAAAAAAGTTGATTCGTTGGTTAGGAAGAAAAAGGAGGCTTATGTTCGGATGAGGCTTGAGGGCTCAGGTAGTGCATTAGAAAGTTTTAGATTGGCTAGGAGGGAGTTGAAGAGGGAGTTAAGAAGGGCGAAAAGAGGACATGAGATGACTTTGGCTGATAGGATTAAGGAGAACCCTAAGGCGTTTTACAGGTATGTCAAGAACAGAAGGTTGGTTAGGGCAAGATTAGGGCCAGTTACAGACAGTCGAGGGAAGTTGTGTGTGGAACCGGAGGAGATTGGAGAGGCGTTGAACCAATATTTCTCTTCGGTGTTCACGCAAGGGGACATGAATGTAGCTGAGGAGGACACTGGGGTGCAGGGGTGTAAAATAGATAGTATTGCAGTTGATACGGGGGATGTGCTGGATATTTTAGAGGGTTTGAAAATAGATAAGTCCCCTGGTCCGGATGGGATTTACCCTAGGATTCTTTGGGAGGCAAGAGAGGTGATTGCAAAGCCTCTGGCTCTGATCTTCAGGTTGTCGTTGGTCTCTGGTATAGTACTGGAAGATTGGAGGACAGCAAATGTTGTCCCACTGTTTAAGAAGGGGAGAAGAGACTTCCCTAGGAATTGTAGACCGGTGAGTCTTACTTCTGTGGTGGGTAAGGTTTTGGAAAGGATTATTAGAGACAGGATTTATAGTTATTTGGAGAGTAATGAGTTGATTAGAGACAGTCAGCATGGTTTAGTAGCGGGTAGGTCATGCCTTACTAACCTTATCGAGTTCTTTGAGAAAGTGACCAAAGAGGTGGATAGGGGTAAGGCAGTTGATGTGGTGTATATGGATTTTAGCAAGGCGTTTGATAAGGTTCACCATGGTAGGCTTCTGCAGAAAATGCAGATGTATGGGATTGGGGGTGATCTAGGTAATTGGATCAGGAATTGGCTAGCAGATAAGAGACAGAGAGTGGTGTTGATGGTAAATATTCGTCATGGAGTTCGGTTACGAGTGGTGTGCCTCAGGGATCTGTTTTGGGGCCACTGCTGTTTGTAATTTTTATTAATGATCTGGATGAGGGTATAGTTGGGTGGATTAGTAAGTTTGCTGATGACACCAAAGTTGGAGGTGTGGTAGATTGTGAGGAAGGGTGTCATAGTTTGCAGGGTGACTTAGAAAGGTTGCAGAGCTGGGCTGCGAGGTGGCAGATGGAGTTTAATGTGGAGAAGTGTGAGGTAATTCATTTCGGTAGGAATAACAGATGTGTTGAGTATAGGGCTAACGGGAGGACTTTGAATAGTGTGGAGGAGCAGAGGGATCTAGGTGTATGTGTACATAGATCCCTGAAAGTTGGGAATGAAGTAGATAAGATTGTTAAGAACGCATACGGTGACTTGGCGTTTATTGGTAGGGGGATTGAATTTAGGAGTCGCAGCATCATGATGCAACTGTACACAACTCTGGTGCGGCCGCACTTGGAGTTTTGTGTGCTGTTCTGATCCCCACATTACAGGAAGGATGTGGAGGCTTTGGGGAAGGTGCAGAGGAGGTTTACCAGGATGTTGCCTGGTATGGAGGGGAGATCCTATTAGGTGAGACTGAGAGATTTGGGGGTTGTTTTCGCTGGAAAGAAGGCGGCTAAGAGGGGACCTCATTGAAACATATAAGATGATAAGAGGTTTAGACAAGGTAGATAGTGATAGCCTTTTTCCTAGGATGGAGAAAGCTAGCACGAGGGGGCACATCTTTAAATTAAGGGGGGGTAGTTATAGGACTGATGTCAGGGGTAGGTTCTTTACCCAGAGGGTGGTGAGGGATTGGAATGCCCTGCCTGCTGCAGTTGTAAATGCGCCTAGTTTGGGGGCGTTTAAGAGATCTGTGGATAGATTTATGGATGAAAAGGGATTGGTTTAGGCTAGTGGGTCATTGTTTTGTAACTGGTCGGCGAAACATCGTGGGCCGAAGGGCCTGTTCTACGCTGTAATGTTCTATGTTCTATGTTCCTCTAACACCACCTCAGACTCACACTGACCCAAACCATCCTCTCACCTTACCTCAGACTCACACTGACCCGAACCTTCCTCTAACCTTACCTCAGATTCACACTGACCCGAACCTTCCTCTAACACCGCCTCAGACTCACACTGACCCGAACCTTCCACTAACACCACCTCAGACTCACACTGACCCGAACATTTCTCTGACACCACCTCAGATTCACACTGACCCGAACCTTCCTCTAACACCACCTCAGACTCACACTGACCCGAACCTTCCTCTAACACCACCTCAGACTCACACTGACCCGAACGTTCCACTAACACCACCTCAGACTCACACTGACCCGAACCTTCCTCTCACACCACCTCAGACTCATACTGACCCGAACCTTCCTCTAACACCACCTCAGACTCACACTGACCCGAACATTTCTCTAACACCACCACAGACTCACACTGACCCGAACCTTCCTCTAACACCACCTCAGACTCACACTGACCCGAACATTTCTCTAACACCACCTCAGACTCACACTGACCCGAACCTTCCTCTAACACCACCTCAGACTCACACTGACCCGAACCATCCACTAACAGCACCTCAGACTCACACTGACCCGAACCTTCCTCTAACACCACCTCAGACTCACACTGACCCGAACCTTCCACTAACACCACCTCAGACTCACACTGACCCGAACATTTCTCTAACACCACCTCAGACTCACATTGACCCGAACCTTCCACTAAGACCACCTCAGACTCACACTGACCTGAACATTCCTCTAACACCGCCTCAGACTCACACTGACCCGAACCTTCCTCTAACACTGCCTCAGACTCACACTGACCCGAACCTTCCTCGAACACCGCCTCAGACTCACACTAACCCGAAACTTCCTCTAACACCGCCTCAGACTCACGCTGACCCTAACCTTCCTCTAACACCGCCTCAGACTCACACTGACCCGAACCTTCCTCTAACACCGCCTCAGACTCACACTGACCCTAACCTTCCTCTAACACCGCCTCAGACACATACTGACCCGAACCTTCCTCTAACAGCGGCTCAGACTCACACTGACCCTAACCTTCCTCTAACACCGCCTCAGACTCATACTGACACAAACCTTCATCTAACACCGCCTCAGACTCACACTGACCCGAACCTTCCTCTAACACCACCTCAGACTCACACTGACCCGAACCTTCCTCTAACACCGCCTCAGACTCACACTGACTCGAACCTTCCTCTAACACCACCTCAGACTCACACTGACCCGAACCATCCTCTAACACCGCCTCAGACTCACACTGCCCCGAACATTCTTCTAACACCACCTCAGACTCACACTGACTCGAACCTTCCTCTAACACCACCTCAGACTCAGACTGACCCGAACCTTCCTCTAACACCGCCTCAGACTCACACTGACCCGAACCTTCCTCTAACACCGCCTCAGACTCACACTGACCCTAACCTTCCTCTAACACCGCCTCAGACTCACACTGACCCGAACCTTCCTCTAACACCGCCTCAGACTCACACTGACCCGAACCTTCCTCTAACACCACCTCAGACTCTCACTGACACGAACCTTCCTCTAACACCGCCTCAGACTCACACTGACCCGAACCTTCCTCTAACACCACCTCAGACTCACACTGACCCGAACCTTCCTCTAACACCGCCTCAGACTCACACTGACTCGAACCTTCCTCTAACACTACCTCAGACTCACACTGACCCGAACCATCCTCTAACACCGCCTCAGACTCACACTGCCCCGAACATTCCTCTAACACCACCTCAGACTCACACTGACTCGAACATTCCTCTAACACCACCTCAGACTCACACTGACTCGAACCTTCCTCTAACACCACCTCAGACTCAGACTGACCAGAACCTTCCTCTAACACCGCCTCAAGCTCACACTGACCAGAACCTTCCTCTAACACTGCCTCAGGCTCACACTGACTCGAACCTTCCTCTAACACCGCCTCAGACTCACACTGACCCGAACCTTCCTCTAACACCGCCTCAGACTCACACTGCCCCGAACATTCTTCTAACACCACCTCAGACTCACACTGACCCGAACCTTCCTCTAACACCACCTCAGACTCACGCTGACTCGAACCTTCCTCTAACACCACCTCAGACTCAGACTGACCCGAACCTTCCTCTAACACCGCCTCAGACTCACACTGACCCGAACCTTCCTCTAACACCGCCTCAGACTCACACTGACCCTAACCTTCCTCTAACACCGCCTCAGACTCTCACTGACACGAACCTTCCTCTAACACCGCCTCAGACTCACACTGACCCGAACCTTCCTCTAACACCACCTCAGACTCACACTGACCCGAACCTTCCTCTAACACCACCTCAGACTCTCACTGACACGAACCTTCCTCTAACACCGCCTCAGACTCACACTGACCCGAACCTTCCTCTAACACCACCTCAGACTCACACTGACCCGAACCTTCCTCTAACACCACCTCAGACTCACACTGACCCGAACCTTCCTCTAACACCGCCTCAGACTCACATTGACCCGAACCTTCCTCTAACACCACCTCAGACTCACACTGACCCGAACCTTCCTCTAACACCACCTCAGACTCACACTGACCCGAACCTTCCTCTAACACCGCCTCAGACTCACATTGACCCGAACCTTCCTCTAACACCACCTCAGACTCACACTGACCCAAACCTTCCTCTAACACCACCTCAGACTCACACTGACCCGAACCTTCCTCTAACACCGCCTCAGACTCACACTGACCCGAACCTTCCTCGAACACCACCTCAGACTCACACTGACCCGAACCTTCCTCTAACACCACCTCAGACTCACACTGACCCAAACCTTCCTCTAACACCACCTCAGACGTACACTGACCCGAACCTTCCTCGAACACCACCTCAGACTCACACTGACCCGAACCTTCCTCGAACACCACCTCAGACTCACACTGTCCCGAACCTTCCTCGAACACCGCCTCAGACTCACACTGACCCAAACCTTCCTCTAACACCACCTCAGACTCACACTGACCCAAACCTTCCTCTAACACCACCTCAGACTCACACTGACCCAAACCTTCCTCTAACACCGCCTCAGACTCACACTGACCCAAACCTTCCTCTAACACCACCACAGACTCACACTGACCCGAACCTTCCTCTAACACCGCCTCAGACTCACACTGACCCGAACCTTCCTCTAACACCGCCTCAGACTCACACTGACCCGAACCTTCCTCTCACACCACCTCAGACTCACACTGACCCGAACCTTCCTCTAACACCGCCTCAGACTCACACTGACCCGAACCTTCCTCTAACACCGCCTCAGACTCACACTGACCCGAACCTTCCTCTAACACCGCCTCAGACGCACATTGACCCGAACCTTCCTCTAACACCACCTCAGACTCACACTGACCCGAACCTTCCTCTAACACCGCCTCAGACTCACACTGACCCGAACCTTCCTCTAACACCACCTCAGACTCATACTGACCCGAACCTTCCTCTAACACCGCCTCAGACTCACACTGACCCGAACCTTCCTCTAACACCGCCTCAGACTCACACTGACCCGAACCTTCCTCTAACACCGCCTCAGACTCACACTGACCCGAACCTTCCGCTAACACCACCTGAGACTCACGCTGACCCGAACCTTCTTCTAACCTCACCTCAGACTCACACTGACCCGAACCTTCCTCTAACCTCACCTCAGACTCACACTGACCCGAACCTTCCTCTAACACCACCTCAGACTCACACTGACCCGAACCTTCCTCTAACACCACCTCAGGCTCACACTGACCCGAACATTCCTCTAACACCACCTCAGACTCACACTGACCCGAACCTTCCTCTAACACCACCTCAGGCTCACACTGACTCGAACCTTCCTCTAACACCGCCTCAGACTCACACTGACCCGAACCTTCCTCTAACACCACCTCAGGCTCACACTGACCCGAAGCTTCCTCTAACACCACCTCAGACTCACACTGACTCAAACCTTCCTCTAACACCGCCTCGGACCCACACTGCCCCGAACCTTCCTCTAACACCGCCTCAGACCCACACTGACCCGAACCTTCCTCTAACACCACCTCAGACTCACACTGACCCGAACCTTCCTCTAACACCGCCTCAGACTCACACTGACCCGAACCTTCCGCTAACACCACCTGAGACTCACGCTGACCCGAACCTTCTTCTAACCTCACCTCAGACTCACACTGACCCGAACCTTCCTCTAACCTCACCTCAGACTCACACTGACCCGAACCTTCCTCTAACACCACCTCAGACTCACACTGACCCGAACCTTCCTCTAACACCACCTCAGGCTCACACTGACCCGAACATTCCTCGATCCCCACCTCAGACTCACACTGACCCGAACCTTCCTCTAACACCACCTCAGGCTCACACTGACCCGAAGCTTCCTCTAACACCACCTCAGACTCACACTGACTCAAACCTTCCTCTAACACCGCCTCGGACCCACACTGCCCCGAACCTTCCTCTAACACCGCCTCAGACCCACACTGACCCAAACCTTCCTCTAACACCACCTCAGACTCACACTGACCCGAACCTTCCTCTAACACCACCTCAGGCTCACACTGACCCGAACCTTCCTCTAACACCACCTCTGGCTCACACTGACCCGAACCTTCCTCTAACACCGCATCAGACTCACACTGTCCCGAACCTTCCTCTAACACCACCTCAGACTCACACTGACTCGAACCTTCCTCTAACACCACCTCAGACTCCCACTGACCCGAACCTTCCTCTAACACCGCCTCAGACTCACACTGACCCGAACCTTCCTCTAACACCGCCTCAGACACACACTGACTCGAACCTTCCTATAACACGGCCTCAGACTCACACTGACCCGAACCTTTTTCTAAACTCACCTCAGACTCACACTGACTCGAACCTTCCTCTAACATCACCTCAGACTCACACTGACCCAGAACCTTCCTCTAACACCACCTCAGTCTCACACTGACCCGAACCTTCCTGTAACACCACCTCAGACTCACACTGACCCGAACCTTCCTCTAACACCGCCTCAGGCTCACACTGACCCGAACCTTCCTCAAACACCGCCTCAGACTCACACTGACCCGAACCTTCTTCTAACCTCACCTCAGACTCACACTGACCCGAACCTTCCTCGAACACCGCCTTAGACTCACACTGACCCTAACCTTCCACTAACACCGCCTCAGAATCACACTGACCCAAACCTTCTTCTAACCTCACCTCAGACTCACACTGACCCGAACCTTCCTCTAACACCGCCTCAGACTCACACTGACCCTAACCTTCCACTAACACCGCCTCAGAATCACACTGACCCGAACCTTCCTCTAACACCGCCTCAGAATGACACTGACCCGAACCTTCTTCTAACCTCACCTCAGACTCACACTGACCCTAACCTTCCACTAACACCGCCTCAGACTCACACTGACCCGAACCTTCCTCTAACACCACCTCAGAATCACACTGACCCGAACCTTCCTCTAACACCGCCTCAGAATCACACCGACCCGAACCTTCCTCTAACACCACCTCAGTCTCACACTGACCCGAACTTTCCTCTAACACCGCCTCAGATTCACACTGACCCGAACCTTCCTCTAACACCGATTCAGATTCACACTGACCCAGAACCTTCCTCTAACACCACCTCAGACTCACACTGACCCGAACCTTCCACTAACACCACCTCAGACTCACACTGACCCGAACCTTCCTCTAACACCGCCTCAGACTCACACTGACCCGAACCTTCCTCTAACACCACCTCAGACTCACACTGACCCGAACATTTCTATAACACCACCTCAGACTCACACTGTCCCAAACCTTCTTCTAACACCACCTCAGACTCACACTGACCCGAACCTTCCTCTAACACCACCTCAGACTCACACTGACCCGAACCTTCCACTAACACCGCCTCAGACTCACACTGACCCGAACCTTCCTCTAACACCGCCTCAGACTCAAACTGACCCGAACCTTCCTCTAACACCACCTCAGACTCACACTGACCCGAACCTTCCTCTAACACCGCCTCAGACCCACACTGACCCGAACCTTCCTCTAACACCACCTCAGACTCACACTGACCCGAACCTTTCTCGAACACCACCTCAGACTCACACTGACCCGAACCTTCCTCTAACACCACCTCAGACTCACACTGATCCGAACCTTCCTCGAACACCACCTCAGACTCAAACTGACCCGAACCTTCCTCGAACACCACCTCAGACTCACACTGACCCGAACGTTCCACTAACACCACCTCAGACTCACACTGACCCGAACCTTCCTCGAACACCACCTCAGACTCACACTGACCCGAACGTTCCACTAACACCACCTCAGACTCACACTGACCCGAACCATCCTCTAACCTCACCTCAGATTCACACTGAACCGAACATTCCTCAAACACCGCATCAGACTCACACTGACCCGAACCTTCCTCTAACAACGCCTCAGACTCACACTGACCCGAACCTGCCTCTAACACCGCATCAGACTCACACTGACCCGAACCTTCCTCTAACACCACCTCAGACTCACACTGACCCGAACCTTCCTCTAACACCGTCTCAGACTCACACTGACCCGAACCTTCCTCTAACACCGCCTCAGACTCACACTGACCCGAACCTTCCTCTAACACCGCCTCAGACTCACATTGACCCGAACCTTCCTCTAACACCACCTCAGACTCACACTGACCCGAACCTTCCTCTAACACCGCCTCAGACTCACACTGACCCGAACCTTCCTCTAACACCACCTCACACTCATACTGACCCGAACCTTCCTCTAACACCGCCTCAGGCTCACACTGACCCGAACCTTCCTCTAACACCGTCTCAGACTCACACTGACCCGAACCTTCCTCTAACACCGCCTCAGACTCACACTGACCCGAACATTCCTCGAACACCACCTCAGTCTCACACTGACCCGAACCTTCCTCTAACACCACCACAGACTCACACTGACCCGAACCTTCCTCGAACACCACCTCAGACTTACACTGACCCGAACCTTCCTCGAACACCACATCAGACTCACACTGACCCGAACCTTCCTCGAACACCACCTCAGACTCACACTGACCCAAACCTTCCTGTAACACCACCTCAGACTCACACTGACCCGAACCTTCCTCTAACACCACCTCAGACTCACACTGACCCGAACCTTCCTCTAACACCACCTCAGACTCACACTGACCCAAACCTTCCTGTAACACCACCTCAGACTCACACTGACCCGAACCTTCCTCTAACACCACCTCAGACTCACACTGTCCCGAACCTTCCTCGAACACCGCCTCAGACTCACACTGACCCAAACCTTCCTGTAACACCACCTCAGACTCACACTGACCCGAACCTTCCTCTAACACCACCTCAGACTCACACTGACCCGAACCTTCCTCTAACACCACCTCAGACTCACACTGACCCGAACCTTCCTCTAACACCACCTCAGACTCACACTGACCCGAACCTTCCTCTAACACCGCCTCAGAATCACACTGACCCGAACCTTCCTCTAACACCACCTCAGACTCACACTGACCCGAACCTTCCTCTAACACCGCCTCAGACTCACACTGACCCGAACCTTCCTCTAACACCGCCTCAGAATCACACTGACCCGAACCTTCCTCTAACACCGCCTCAGACTCAGTCTGACCCGAACCTTCCTCTAACACCGCCTCAGACTCACACTGACCCGAACCTTCCTCTCACACCACCTCAGACTCACACTGACCCGAACCTTCCTCTAACACCGCCTCAGACTCACACTGACCCGAACCTTCCTCTAACACCGCCTCAGACTCACACTGACTCGAACCTTCCTCTAACACCACCTCAGACTCACACTGACCCGAACCTGCCCCTAACACCGTCTCAGACTCACACTGAACCAAACCTTCCTCTAACACCACCTCAGACTCACACTGACCCGAACCTTCCTCTAACACCACCACAGACTCACACTGACCCGAACCTTCCTCTAACACCGCCTCAGACTCACACTGACCCGAACCTTCCTCTAACACCGCCTCAGACTCACACTGACCCGAACCTTCCTCTCACACCACCTCAGACTCACACTGACCCGAACCTTCCTCTAACACCGCCTCAGACTCACACTGACCCGAACCTTCCTCTAACACCGCCTCAGACTCACACTGACCCGAACCTTCCTCTAACACCGCCTCAGACGCACATTGACCCGAACCTTCCTCTAACACCACCTCAGACTCACACTGACCCGAACCTTCCTCTAACACCGCCTCAGACCTCACACTGACCCGAACCTTCCTCTAACACCACCTCAGACTCATACTGACCCGAACCTTCCTCTAACACCGCCTCAGACTCACACTGTCTCGAACCTTCCTCTAACACCGCCTCAGACTCACACTGACCCGAACCTTCCTCTAACACCGCCTCAGACTCACACTGACCCGAACCTTCCTCTAACACCGCCTCAGACTCACACTGACCCGAACCTTCCGCTAACACCACCTGAGACTCACGCTGACCCGAACCTTCTTCTAACCTCACCTCAGACTCACACTGACCCGAACCTTCCTCTAACCTCACCTCAGACTCACACTGACCCGAACCTTCCTCTAACACCACCTCAGGCTCACACTGACCCGAACATTCCTCTAACACCACCTCAGACTCACACTGACCCGAACCTTCCTCTAACACCACCTCAGGCTCACACTGACTCGAACCTTCCTCTAACACCGCCTCGGACCCACACTGCCCCGAACCTTCCTCTAACACCGCCTCAGACCCACACTGACCCGAACCTTCCTCTAACACCACCTCAGACTCACACTGACCCGAACCTTCCTCTAACACCACCTCAGACTCACACTGACCCGAACCTTCCTCTAACACCACCTCAGGCTCACACTGACCCGAACCTTCCTCTAACACCACCTCTGGCTCACACTGACCCGAACCTTCCTCTAACACCACCTCAGACTCACACTGACTCGAACCTTCCTCTAACACCACCTCAGACTCCCACTGACCCGAACCTTCCTCTAACACCACCTCAGGCTCACACTGACCCGAACCTTCCTCTAACACCACCTCTGGCTCACACTGAACCGAACCTTCCTCTAACACCGCATCAGACTCACACTGACCCGAACCTTCCTCTAACACCGCCTCAGACTCACACTGACCCGAACCTTCCTCTAACACCGCCTCAGACTCACACTGACTCGAACCTTCCTATAACACGGCCTCAGACTCACACTGACCCGAACCTTTTTCTAAACTCACCTCAGACTCACACTGACTCGAACCTTCCTCTAACATCACCTCAGACTCACACTGACCCAGAACCTTCCTCGAACACCACCTCAGTCTCACACTGACCCGAACCTTCCTGTAACACCACCTCAGACTCACACTGACCCGAACCTTCCTCTAACACCGCCTCAGGCTCACACTGACCCGAACCTTCCTCAAACACCGCCTCAGACTCACACTGACCCGAACCTTCTTCTAACCTCACCTCAGACTCACACTGACCCGAACCTTCCTCTAACACCGCCTCAGAATCACACTGACCCGAACCTTCCTCTAACACCGCCTCAGACTCACACTGACCCTAACTTTCCACTAACACCGCCTCAGAATCACACTGACCCGAACCTTCCTCTAACACCGCCTCAGACTCACACTGACCCTAACCTTCCACTAACACCACCTCAGAATCACACTGACCCGAACCTTCCTCTAACACCGCCTCAGAATGACACTGACCCGAACCTTCTTCTAACCTCACCTCAGACTCACACTGACCGGAAACTTCCTCTAACACCACCTCAGACTCACACTGACCCTAACCTTCCACTAACACCGCCTCAGAATCACACTGACCCGAACCTTCCTCTAACACCGCCTCAGAATCACACCGACCCGAACTTTCCTCTAACACCACCTCAGTCTCACACTGACCCGAACTTTCCTCTAACACCGCCTCAGATTCACACTGACCCGAACCTTCCTCTAACACCGATTCAGACTCACACTGACCCAGAACCTTCCTCTAACACCACCTCAGACTCACACTGACCCAAACCTTCCTGTAACACCACCTCAGACTCACACTGACCCGAACCTTCCACTAACACCACCTCAGACTCACACTGACCCGAACCTTCCTCTAACACCGCCTCAGACTCACACTGACCCGAACCTTCCTCTAACACCACCTCAGACTCACACTGACCCGAACATTTCTATAACACCACCTCAGACTCACACTGTCCCAAACCTTCTTCTAAGACCACCTCAGACTCACACTGACCCGAACCTTTCTCTAACACCACCTCAGACTCACACTGACCCGAACCTTCCACTAACACCGCCTCAGACTCACACTGACCCGAACCTTCCTCTAACACCGCCTCAGACTCAAACTGACCCGAACCTTCCTCTAACACCACCTCAGACTCACACTGACCCGAACCTTCCTCTAACACCACCTCAGACTCACACTGACCCGAACCTTCCTCTAACACCGCCTCAGACCCACACTGACCCGAACCTTCCTCTAACACCACCTCAGACTCACACTGACCCGAAACTTCCTCGAACACCACCTCAGACTCACACTGACCCGAACCTACCTCTAACCTCACCTCAGATTCACACTGACCCGAACATTCCTCTAACACCACCTCAGACTCACACTGACCCGAACATTCTTCTAACCTCACCTCAGACTCACACTGACCCGAACCTTCCTCTAACACCGCCTCAGACTCACACTGACCCGAACCTTCCTCTAACACCACCTCTGGCTCACACTGACCCGCACCTTCCTCTAACACCGCCTCAGAATCACACTGACCCGAACCTTCCTCTAACACCAGCTCAGACTCACACTGACCCGAACCTTCCTCGAGCACCACCTCAGACTCACACTGACCCGAACCTTCCTCTAATACCACCTCAGACTCACACTGACCCGAACCTTCCTCTAACACCGCCTCAGACTCACACTGACCCGAACCTTCCTCTAACACCGCCTCAGAATCACACTGACCCGAACCTTCCTCTAACACCGCCTCAGACTCAGTCTGACCCGAACCTTCCTCTAACACCGCCTCAGACTCACACTGACCCGAACCTTCCTCTCACACCACCTCAGACTCACACTGACCCGAACCTTCCTCTAACACCGCCTCTGACTCACACAGACCCGAACCTTCCTCTAACACCGCCTCAGACTCACATTGACCCGAACCTTCTTCTAACACCACCTCAGACTCACACTGACCCGAACCTTCCTCTAACCTCAGCTCAGACTCACACTGACCCGAACCTTCCTCTAACACCGCCTCAGACTCACACTGACTCGAACCTTCCTCTAACACCACCTCAGACTCACACTGACCCGAACCTTCCTCTAACACCGCCTCAGACTCACACTGACCCGAACCTTCCTCTAACACCGCCTCTGACTCACACAGACCCGAACCTTCCTCTAACACCGCCTCAGACTCACATTGACCCGAACCTTCTTCTAACACCACCTCAGACTCACACTGACCCGAACCTTCCTCTAACCTCAGCTCAGACTCACACTGACCCGAACCTTCCTCTAAAACCGCCTCAGACTCACACTGACTCGAACCTTCCTCTAACACCACCTCAGACTCACACTGACCCGAACCTGCCCCTAACACCGTCTCAGACTCACACTGACCCAAACCTTCCTCTAACACCACCTCAGACTCACACTGACCCGAACCTTCCTCGAACACCACCTCAGACTCACACTGACCCGAACCTTCCTCTAACACCACCACAGACTCACACTGACCCGAACCTTCCTCTAACACCGCCTCAGACTCACACTGACCCGAACCTTCCTCTAACACCGCCTCAGACTCACACTGACCCGAACCTTCCTCTCACACCACCTCAGACTCACACTGACCCGAACCTTCCTCTAACACCGCCTCAGACTCACACTGACCCGAACCTTCCACTAACACCGCCTCAGACTCACACTGACCCGAACCTTCCTCTAACACCGCCTCAGACGCACATTGACCCGAACCTTCCTCTAACACCACCTCAGACTCACACTGACCCGAACCTTCCTCTAACACCGCCTCAGACCTCACACTGACCCGAACCTTCCTCTAACACCACCTCAGACTCATACTGACCCGAACCTTCCTCTAACACCGCCTCAGACTCACACTGTCTCGAACCTTCCTCTAACACCGCCTCAGACTCACACTGACCCGAACCTTCCTCTAACACCGCCTCAGACTCACACTGACCCGAACCTTCCTCTAACACCGCCTCAGACTCACACTGACCCGAACCTTCCGCTAACACCACCTGAGACTCACGCTGACCCGAACCTTCTTCTAACCTCACCTCAGACTCACACTGACCCGAACCTTCCTCTAACCTCACCTCAGACTCACACTGACCCGAACCTTCCTCTAACACCACCTCAGGCTCACACTGACCCGAACATTCCTCTAACACCACCTCAGACTCACACTGACCCGAACCTTCCTCTAACACCACCTCAGGCTCACACTGACTCGAACCTTCCTCTAACACCGCCTCGGACCCACACTGCCCCGAACCTTCCTCTAACACCGCCTCAGACCCACACTGACCCGAACCTTCCTCTAACACCACCTCAGACTCACACTGACCCGAACCTTCCTCTAACACCACCTCAGACTCACACTGACCCGAACCTTCCTCTAACACCACCTCAGGCTCACACTGACCCGAACCTTCCTCTAACACCACCTCTGGCTCACACTGACCCGAACCTTCCTCTAACACCGCATCAGACTCACACTGACCCGAACCTTCCTCTAACACCACCTCAGACTCACACTGACTCGAACCTTCCTCTAACACCACCTCAGACTCCCACTGACCCGAACCTTCCTCTAACACCACCTCAGGCTCACACTGACCCGAACCTTCCTCTAACACCACCTCTGGCTCACACTGAACCGAACCTTCCTCTAACACCGCATCAGACTCACACTGACCCGAACCTTCCTCTAACACCGCCTCAGACTCACACTGACCCGAACCTTCCTCTAACACCGCCTCAGACTCACACTGACTCGAACCTTCCTATAACACGGCCTCAGACTCACACTGACCCGAACCTTTTTCTAAACTCACCTCAGACTCACACTGACTCGAACCTTCCTCTAACATCACCTCAGACTCACACTGACCCAGAACCTTCCTCTAACACCACCTCAGTCTCACACTGACCCGAACCTTCCTGTAACACCACCTCAGACTCACACTGACCCGAACCTTCCTCTAACACCGCCTCAGGCTCACACTGACCCGAACCTTCCACAAACACCGCCTCAGACTCACACTGACCCGAACCTTCTTCTAACCTCACCTCAGACTCACACTGACCCGAACCTTCCTCTAACACCGCCTCAGAATCACACTGACCCGAACCTTCCTCTAACACCGCCTCAGACTCACACTGACCCTAACCTTCCTCTAACACCGCCTCAGAATCACACTGACCCGAACCTTCCTCTAACACCGCCTCAGACTCACACTGACCCTAACCTTCCACTAACACCACCTCAGAATCACACTGACCCGAACCTTCCTCTAACACCGCCTCAGAATGACACTGACCCGAACCACCTTCTAACCTCACCTCAGACTCACACTGACCCGAAACTTCCTCTAACACCACCTCAGACTCACACTGACCCTAACCTTCCACTAACACCGCCTCAGAATCACACCGACCCGAACTTTCCTCTAACACCACCTCAGTCTCACACTGACCCGAACTTTCCTCTAACACCGCCTCAGATTCACACTGACCCGAACCTTCCTCTAACACCGATTCAGACTCACACTGACCCAGAACCTTCCTCTAACACCACCTCAGACTCACACTGACCCAAACCTTCCTGTAACACCACCTCAGACTCACACTGACCCGAACCTTCCACTAACACCACCTCAGACTCACACTGACCCGAACCTTCCTCTAACACCGCCTCAGACTCACACTGACCCGAACCTTCCTCTAACACCACCTCAGACTCACACTGACCCGAACATTTCTATAACACCACCTCAGACTCACACTGTCCCAAACCTTCTTCTAACACCACCTCAGACTCACACTGACCCGAACCTTCCTCTAACACCACCTCAGACTCACACTGACCCGAACCTTCCACTAACACCGCCTAAGACTCACACTGACCCGAACCTTCCTCTAACACCGCCTCAGACTCAAACTGACCCGAACCTTCCTCTAACACCGCCTCAGACTCACACTGACCCGAACCATCCTCTAACACCGCCTCAGACTCACACTGACCCGAACCTTCCTCTAACACCACCTCAGACTCACACTGACCCGAACCTTCCTCTAACAACGCCTCAGACCCACACTGACCCGAACCTTCCTCTAACACCACCTCAGACTCACACTGACCCGAACCTTTCTCGAACACCACCTCAGACTCACACTGACCCGAACCTTTCTCGAACACCACCTCAGACTCACACTGACCCGAACCTTTCTCGAACACCACCTCAGACTCACACTGACCCGAAACTTCCTCGAACACCACCTCAGACTCACACTGACCCGAACATTCCTCTAACACCACCTCAGACTCACACTGACCCGAACATTCTTCTAACCTCACCTCAGACTCACACTGACCCGAACCTTCCTCTAACACCGCCTCAGACTCACACTGACCCGAACCTTCCTCTAACACCGCCTCAGACTCACACTGACCCGAACCTTCCTCTAACACCACCTCTGGCTCACACTGACCCGCACCTTCCTCTAACACCGCATCAGACTCACACTGACCCGGACCTTCCTCTAACACCACCTCAGACTCACACTGACTCGAACCTTCCTCTAACACCACCTCAGACTCCCACTGACCCGAACCTTCCTCTAACACCGCCTCAGACTCACACTGACCCGAACATTCCTCTAACCTCAGCTCAGACTCACACTGACCCGAACCTTCCTCTAACACCGCCTCAGACTCACACTGACCCGAACCTTCCTCTAACACCGCCTCAGACTCACACTGACCCGAACCTTCCTCTAACACCACCTCAGACTCACACTGACTCGAACCTTCCTCTAACACCACCTCAGACTCCCACTGACCCGAACCTTCCTCTAACACCGCCTCAGACTCACACTGACCCGAACCTTCTCTAACACCGCCTCAGACTCACACTGACCCGAACCTTCCTCTAACACCACCTCAGACTCACACTGACCCGAACCTTCCTCGAACACCACCTCAGTCTCACACTGACCCGAACCTTCCTCTAACACCACCTCAGACTCACACTGACCCGAACCTTCCTCGAACACCACCTCAGTCTCACACTGACCCGAACCTTCCTCTAACACCACCTCAGACTCACACTGACCCGAACCTTCCTCTAACACCGCCTCAGACTCACACTGACCCGAACCTTCCTCTAACACCGCCTCAGACTCACACTGACCCGAACCTTCCTCTAACACCGAATCAGACTCACACTGACCCGAACCTTCCTCTAACACCGCCTCAGACTCACACTGACCCGAACCTTCTTCTAACACCACCTCAGACTCACATTGACCCGAACCTTCCTCTAACACCGCCTCAGACTCACACTGACCCGAACCTTCCTCTAACACCGCCTCAGACTCACACTGACCCGAACCTTCCGCTAACACCACCTGAGACTCACACTGACCCGAACCTTCTTCTAACCTCACCTCAGACTCACACTGACCCGAACCTTCCTCTAACGTCACCTCAGACTCACACTGACCCGAACCTTCCTCTAACACCACCTCAGACTCACACTGACCCGAACATTCCTCTAACACCACCTCAGGCTCACACTGACCCGAACATTCCTCTAACACCACCTCAGACTCACACTGACCCGAACCTTCCTCTAACACCACCTCAGGCTCACACTGACTCGAACCTTCCTCTAACACCGCCTCGGACCCACACTGCCCCGAACCTTCCTCTAACACCGCCTCAGACCCACACTGACCCGAACCTTCCTCTAACACCACCTCAGACTCACACTGACCCGAACCTTCCTCTAACACCGCCTCAGACTCACACTGACCCGAACCTTCCACTAACACCACCTCAGACTCACACTGACCCGAACCTTCCTCTAACACCGCCTCAGACTCACACTGACCCGAACCTTCCTCTAACACCACCTCAGACTCACACTGACCCGAACATTTCTATAACACCACCTCAGACTCACACTGTCCCAAACCTTCTTCTAAGACCACCTCAGACTCACACTGACCCGAACCTTTCTCTAACACCACCTCAGACTCACACTGACCCGAACCTTCCACTAACACCGCCTCAGACTCACACTGACCCGAACCTTCCTCTAACACCGCCTCAGACTCAAACTGACCCGAACCTTCCTCTAACACCACCTCAGACTCACACTGACCCGAACCTTCCTCTAACACCACCTCAGACTCACACTGACCCGAACCTTCCTCTAACACCGCCTCAGACCCACACTGACCCGAACCTTCCTCTAACACCACCTCAGACTCACACTGACCCGAAACTTCCTCGAACACCACCTCAGACTCACACTGACCCGAACCTACCTCTAACCTCACCTCAGATTCACACTGACCCGAACATTCCTCTAACACCACCTCAGACTCACACTGACCCGAACATTCTTCGAACCTCACCTCAGACTCACACTGACCCGAACCTTCCTCTAACACCGCCTCAGACTCACACTGACCCGAACCTTCCTCTAACACCACCTCTGGCTCACACTGACCCGCACCTTCCTCTAACACCGCCTCAGAATCACACTGACCCGAACCTTCCTCTAACACCAGCTCAGACTCACACTGACCCGAACCTTCCTCGAGCACCACCTCAGACTCACACTGACCCGAACCTTCCTCTAATACCACCTCAGACTCACACTGACCCGAACCTTCCTCTAACACCGCCTCAGACTCACACTGACCCGAACCTTCCTCTAACACCGCCTCAGAATCACACTGACCCGAACCTTCCTCTAACACCGCCTCAGACTCAGTCTGACCCGAACCTTCCTCTAACACCGCCTCAGACTCACACTGACCCGAACCTTCCTCTCACACCACCTCAGACTCACACTGACCCGAACCTTCCTCTAACACCGCCTCAGACTCACACTGACCCGAACCTTCCTCTAACACCGCCTCTGACTCACACAGACCCGAACCTTCCTCTAACACCGCCTCAGACTCACATTGACCCGAACCTTCTTCTAACACCACCTCAGACTCACACTGACCCGAACCTTCCTCTAAAACCGCCTCAGACTCACACTGACTCGAACCTTCCTCTAACACCACCTCAGACTCACACTGACCCGAACCTGCCCCTAACACCGTCTCAGACTCACACTGACCCAAACCTTCCTCTAACACCACCTCAGACTCACACTGACCCGAACCTTCCTCGAACACCACCTCAGACTCACACTGACCCGAACCTTCCTCTAACACCACCACAGACTCACACTGACCCGAACCTTCCTCTAACACCGCCTCAGACTCACACTGACCCGAACCTTCCTCTAACACCGCTCAGACTCACACTGACCCGAACCTTCCTCTCACACCACCTCAGACTCACACTGACCCGAACCTTCCTCTAACACCGCCTCAGACTCACACTGACCCGAACCTTCCACTAACACCGCCTCAGACTCACACTGACCCGAACCTTCCTCTAACACCGCCTCAGACGCACATTGACCCGAACCTTCCTCTAACACCACCTCAGACTCACACTGACCCGAACCTTCCTCTAACACCGCCTCAGACCTCACACTGACCCGAACCTTCCTCTAACACCACCTCAGACTCATACTGACCCGAACCTTCCTCTAACACCGCCTCAGACTCACACTGTCTCGAACCTTCCTCTAACACCGCCTCAGACTCACACTGACCCGAACCTTCCTCTAACACCGCCTCAGACTCACACTGACCCGAACCTTCCTCTAACACCGCCTCAGACTCACACTGACCCGAACCTTCCGCTAACACCACCTGAGACTCACGCTGACCCGAACCTTCTTCTAACCTCACCTCAGACTCACACTGACCCGAACCTTCCTCTAACCTCACCTCAGACTCACACTGACCCGAACCTTCCTCTAACACCACCTCAGGCTCACACTGACCCGAACATTCCTCTAACACCACCTCAGACTCACACTGACCCGAACCTTCCTCTAACACCACCTCAGGCTCACACTGACTCGAACCTTCCTCTAACACCGCCTCGGACCCACACTGCCCCGAACCTTCCTCTAACACCGCCTCAGACCCACACTGACCCGAACCTTCCTCTAACACCACCTCAGACTCACACTGACCCGAACCTTCCTCTAACACCACCTCAGACTCACACTGACCCGAACCTTCCTCTAACACCACCTCAGGCTCACACTGACCCGAACCTTCCTCTAACACCACCTCTGGCTCACACTGACCCGAACCTTCTCTAACACCGCATCAGACTCACACTGACCCGAACCTTCCTCTAACACCACCTCAGACTCACACTGACTCGAACCTTCCTCTAACACCACCTCAGACTCCCACTGACCCGAACCTTCCTCTAACACCACCTCAGGCTCACACTGACCCGAACCTTCCTCTAACACCACCTCTGGCTCACACTGAACCGAACCTTCCTCTAACACCGCATCAGACTCACACTGACCCGAACCTTCCTCTAACACCGCCTCAGACTCACACTGACCCGAACCTTCCTCTAACACCGCCTCAGACTCACACTGACTCGAACCTTCCTATAACACGGCCTCAGACTCACACTGACCCGAACCTTTTTCTAAACTCACCTCAGACTCACACTGACTCGAACCTTCCTCTAACATCACCTCAGACTCACACTGACCCAGAACCTTCCTCTAACACCACCTCAGTCTCACACTGACCCGAACCTTCCTGTAACACCACCTCAGACTCACACTGACCCGAACCTTCCTCTAACACCGCCTCAGGCTCACACTGACCCGAACCTTCCACAAACACCGCCTCAGACTCACACTGACCCGAACCTTCTTCTAACCTCACCTCAGACTCACACTGACCCGAACCTTCCTCTAACACCGCCTCAGAATCACACTGACCCGAACCTTCCTCTAACACCGCCTCAGACTCACACTGACCCTAACCTTCCTCTAACACCGCCTCAGAATCACACTGACCCGAACCTTCCTCTAACACCGCCTCAGACTCACACTGACCCTAACCTTCCACTAACACCACCTCAGAATCACACTGACCCGAACCTTCCTCTAACACCGCCTCAGAATGACACTGACCCGAACCTTCTTCTAACCTCACCTCAGACTCACACTGACCCGAAACTTCCTCTAACACCACCTCAGACTCACACTGACCCTAACCTTCCACTAACACCGCCTCAGAATCACACCGACCCGAACTTTCCTCTAACACCACCTCAGTCTCACACTGACCCGAACTTTCCTCTAACACCGCCTCAGATTCACACTGACCCGAACCTTCCTCTAACACCGATTCAGACTCACACTGACCCAGAACCTTCCTCTAACACCACCTCAGACTCACACTGACCCAAACCTTCCTGTAACACCACCTCAGACTCACACTGACCCGAACCTTCCACTAACACCACCTCAGACTCACACTGACCCGAACCTTCCTCTAACACCGCCTCAGACTCACACTGAACACAGTGAGCACGTGAACCACCTCAGACTCACACTGACCCGAACATTTCTATAACACCACCTCAGACTCACACTGTCCCAAACCTTCTGCTAACACCACCTCAGACTCACACTGACCCGAACCTTCCTCTAACACCACCTCAGACTCACACTGACCCGAACCTTCCACTAACACCGCCTCAGACTCACACTGACCCGAACCTTCCTCTAACACCGCCTCAGACTCAAACTGACCCGAACCTTCCTCTAACACCGCCTCAGACTCACACTGACCCGAACCATCCTCTAACACCGCCTCAGACTCACACTGACCCGAACCTTCCTCTAACACCACCTCAGACTCACACTGACCCGAACCTTCCTCTAACAACGCCTCAGACCCACACTGACCCGAACCTTCCTCTAACACCACCTCAGACTCACACTGACCCGAACCTTTCTCGAACACCACCTCAGACTCACACTGACCCACACAGTGAGCACGTGACCACCTCAGACTCACACTGACCCGAACCTTTCTCGAACACCACCTCAGACTCACACTGACCCGAAACTTCCTCGAACACCACCTCAGACTCACACTGACCCGAACATTCCTCTAACACCACCTCAGACTCACACTGACCCGAACATTCTTCTAACCTCACCTCAGACTCACACTGACCCGAACCTTCCTCTAACACCGCCTCAGACTCACACTGACCCGAACCTTCCTCTAACACCGCCTCAGACTCACACTGACCCGAACCTTCCTCTAACACCACCTCTGGCTCACACTGACCCGCACCTTCCTCTAACACCGCATCAGACTCACACTGACCCGGACCTTCCTCTAACACCACCTCAGACTCACACTGACTCGAACCTTCCTCTAACACCACCTCAGACTCCCACTGACCCGAACCTTCCTCTAACACCGCCTCAGACTCACACTGACCCGAACATTCCTCTAACCTCAGCTCAGACTCACACTGACCCGAACCTTCCTCTAACACCGCCTCAGACTCACACTGACCCGAACCTTCCTCTAACACCGCCTCAGACTCACACTGACCCGAACCTTCCTCTAACACCACCTCAGACTCACACTGACTCGAACCTTCCTCTAACACCACCTCAGACTCCCACTGACCCGAACCTTCCTCTAACACCGCCTCAGACTCACACTGACCCGAACCTTCCTCTAACACCGCCTCAGACTCACACTGACCCGAACCTTCCTCTAACACCACCTCAGACTCACACTGACCCGAACCTTCCTCGAACACCACCTCAGTCTCACACTGACCCGAACCTTCCTCTAACACCACCTCAGACTCACACTGACCCGAACCTTCCTCGAACACCACCTCAGTCTCACACTGACCCGAACCTTCCTCTAACACCACCTCAGACTCACACTGACCCGAACCTTCCTCTAACACCGCCTCAGACTCACACTGACCCGAACCTTCCTCTAACACCGCCTCAGACTCACACTGACCCGAACCTTCCTCTAACACCGAATCAGACTCACACTGACCCGAACCTTCCTCTAACACCGCCTCAGACTCACACTGACCCGAACCTTCTTCTAACACCACCTCAGACTCACATTGACCCGAACCTTCCTCTAACACCGCCTCAGACTCACACTGACCCGAACCTTCCTCTAACACCGCCTCAGACTCACACTGACCCGAACCTTCCGCTAACACCACCTGAGACTCACACTGACCCGAACCTTCTTCTAACCTCACCTCAGACTCACACTGACCCGAACCTTCCTCTAACGTCACCTCAGACTCACACTGACCCGAACCTTCCTCTAACACCACCTCAGACTCACACTGACCCGAACATTCCTCTAACACCACCTCAGGCTCACACTGACCCGAACATTCCTCTAACACCACCTCAGACTCACACTGACCCGAACCTTCCTCTAACACCACCTCAGGCTCACACTGACTCGAACCTTCCTCTAACACCGCCTCAGACTCAGACTGACCCGAACCTTCCTCTAACACCACCTCAGGCTCATACTGACCCGAAGCTTCCTCTAACACCACCTCAGACTCACACTGACTCAAACCTTCCTCTAACACCGCCTCGGACCCACACTGCCCCGAACCTTCCTCTAACACCGCCTCAGACCCACACTGACCCGAACCTTCTTCTAACACCGCCTCAGACTCAGACTGACCCGAACCTTCCTCTAACACCACCTCAGGCTCATACTGACCCGAAGCTTCCTCTAACACCACCTCAGACTCACACTGACTCGAACTTTCCTCTAACACCGCCTCAGACCCACACTGAGCCGAACCTTCCTCTAACACCACCTCAGACTAACACTGACCCGAACATTCCTCTAACACCGCCTCAGGCTCACACTGACCCTAACCTTCCACTAACACCGCCTCAGAATCACACTGACCCGAACCTTCCTCGAACACCACCTCAGAATCACACTGACCCGAACCTTCCTCTAACACCGCCTCAGACTCACACTGACCCGAACCTTCTTCTAACCTCACCTCAGACTCACACTGACCCGAACCTACCTCTAACACCACCTCAGACTCACACTGACCCTAACCTTCCACTAACACCGCCTCAGAATCACACTGACCTGAACCTTCCTCTAACACCACCTCAGAGTCACACTGACCCGAACCTTCCTCTAACACCGCCTCAGAATCACACTGACCCGAACCTTCCTCTAACACCACCTCAGTCTCACACTGACCCGAACTTTCCTCTAATACCACCTCAGACTCACACTGACCCGAACCTTCCTCTAACACCAACTCAGTCTCACACTGACCCGAACTTTCCTCTAACACCGCCTCAGACTCACACTGACCCAGAACCTTCCTCTAACACCACCTCAGACTCACACTGACCCAAACCTTCCTGTAACACCACCTCAGACTCACACTGACCCGAACCTTCCACTAACACCACCTCAGGCTCACACTGACCCGAACCTTCCTCTAACACCGCCTCAGACTCACACTGACCCGAACCTTCCTCTAACAGCACCTCAGACTCACACTGACCCAAACCTTCCTCTAACACCACCTCAGACTCACACTGACCCGAAATTTCCTCTCACACTACCTCAGACTCACACTGACCCAAACCTTCCTCTAACACCACCTCAGACTCACACTGACCCGAACCTTCCACTAACACCACCTCAGACTCACACTGACCCGAACCTTCCTCTAACACCACTTCAGACTCACACTGACCCGAACCTTCCACTAACACCACCTCAGACTCACACTGACCCGAACCTTCCTCGAACACCGCCTCAGACTCACACTGACCCGAACCTTCCTCTATCACCGCCTCAGACTCACACTGACCCGAACCTTCCTCGAACACCGCCTCAGACTCACACTGACCCGAACCTTCCTCGAACACCGCCTCAGACTCACACTGACTCGAACCTTCCTCGAACACCGCCTCAGACTCACACTGACCCGAACCTTCCTCGAACACCGCCTCAGACTCACACTGACTCGAACCTTCCTCTAACACCACCTCAGACTCACACTGACCCGAACCTTCCTCTAACACCACCTCAGACTCACACTGACCCGAACCTTCCTCTAACACCACCTCAGACTCACACTGACCCGAACCTTCCTCGAACACCACCTCAGTCTCAAACTGACCAGAACCTTCCTCTAACACCGCCACAGACTCACACTGACCCGAACCTTCCTCTAACACCACCTCAGACTCACACTGACCCGAACCTTCCTCGAACACCACCTCAGTCTCAAACTGACCAGAACCTTCCTCTAACACCGCCACAGACTCACACTGACCCGAACCTTCCTCTAACACCACCTCAGACTCACACTGACCCGAACCTTCCTCTAACACCACCTCAGACTCACACTGACCCGAACCTTCCTCTAACACCACCTCAGTCTCAAACTGACCAGAACCTTCCTCTAACACCGCCACAGACTCACACTGACCCGAACCTTCCTCTAACACCACCTCAGTCTCACACTGACCCGAACCTTCCTCTAACACCGCCTCAGACTCACACTGACCCGAACCTTCCTCGAACACCGCCTCAGAGTCACACTGACCCGAACCTTCTTCGAACACCACCACAGACTCACACTGACCCGAACCTTCCTCTAACACCACCTCAGACTCACACTGACCCGAACCTTCCTCTAACACCACCTCAGACTCACGCTGACCCGAACCTTCCTCTAACACCGCCTCAGACTCACACTGACCCGAACCTTCGTCCAACACCACCTCAGACTCACACTGACCCGAACTTTACTCTAACACCACCTCAGACTCACACTGACCCGAACCTTCCTCTAAGACCGCCTCAGACTCACACTGACCCGAACCTTCCTCGAACACCACCTCAGACTCACACTGACCCGAACCTTCCTCTAACACCACCTCAGACTCAAACTGACCCGAACCTTGCTCTGACCTCAGCTCAGACTCACGCTGACCCGAAAATTCCTCGATCCCCACCTCGGACTCACACTGACCCGCACCTTCCTCTAACACCGCCTCAGACTCACACTGACCCGAACCTTCCTCTAACACCACCTCAGACTCACACTGACCTGAACCTTCCTCTAACACCACCTCAGAATCACACTGACCCGAACCTTCGTCTAACACCACCTCAGACTCACACTGACCTGAACCTTCCTCTAACACCACCTCAGACTCACACTGACCTGAACCTTTCTCTAACACCGCCTCAGACTCACACTGACCCGAACCTTCCTCTAACACCACCTCAGACTCACACTGACCCGAACCTTCCTCTAACACCGCCTCAGACTCACACTGACCCAAACCTTCCTCTAACACCTCCTCAGACTCACACTGACCCGAACATTCCTCTAACACCGCCTCTGACTCACACTGACCCGAACCTTCCTCTAACACTGCCTCAGACTCACACTGCCCCGAACCTTCCTCTAACACCGCCTCAGACTCACACTGACCCGAACCTTCCTCTAACACCACCTCAGACTCACACTGACCCGAACCCTCCTCTAACACCGCCTCGGACCCACACTGCCCCGAACCTTCCTCTAACACCGCCTCAGACCCACACTGACCCGAACCTTCTTCTAACACCATCTCAGACTCACACTGACTCGAACCTTCCTCTAACACCGCCTCAGATCCACACTGACCCGAACCTTCCTCTAACACCACCTCAGACTCACACTGACCCGAACATTCCTCTAACACCGCCTCAGGCTCACACTGACCCAAACCTTCCTCAAACACCGCCTCAGACTCACACTGACCCGAACCTTCTTCTAACCTCACCTCAGACTCACACTGACCCGAACCTTCCTGTAACACCACCTCAGACTCACACTGACCCGAACCTTCCACTAACACCACCTCAGGCTCACACTGACCCGAACCTTCCTCTAACACCGCCTCAGACTCACACTGACCCGAAGCTTCCTCTAACACCACCTCAGACTCACACTGACCCGAACATTTCTCTAACAGCACCTCAGACTCACACTGACCCAAACCTTCCTCTAACACCACCTCAGACTCACACTGACCCGAACCTTCCTCTAACAACGCCTCAGACCCACACTGACCTGAACCTTCCTCTAACACCACCTCAGACTCACACTGCCCCGAAACTTCCTCGAACACCACCTCAGACTCACACTGACCCGAATCTTCCTCGAACACCACCTCAGACTCACACTGACCCGAACCTTCCTCGAACACCACCTCAGACTCACACTGACCCGAACCTTCCTCTAACACCGCCTCAGACTCACACTGACCCAAACCTTCCTCTAACAGCACCTCAGACTCACACTGACCCAAACCTTCCTCTAACACCGCCTCAGACTCACACTGACCCAAACCTTCCTCTAACAGCACCTCAGACTCACACTGACCCAAACCTTCCTCTAACAGCAGCTCAGACTCACACTGACCCGAACCTTCCTCTAACACCGCCTCAGACTCACACTGACCCGAACCTTCCTCAAACACCACCTCACACTCACACTGACCCGAACGTTCCTCTAACACCGCCTCAGAGTCACACTGACCCGAACCTTCCTCGATCCCCACCTCACACTCACACTGACCCGAACGTTCCTCTAACACCGCCTCAGAATCACACTGACCCGAACCTTCCTCTAACACCGCCTCAGAGTCACACTGACCCGAACCTTCCTCGATCCCCACCTCACACTCACACTGACCCGAACGTTCCTCTAACACCGCCTCAGAATCACACTGACCCGAACCTTCCTCTAACACCACCTCACACTCACACTGACCCGAACGTTCCTCTAACACCGCCTCAGAGTCACACTGACCCGAACCTTCCTCGATCCCCACCTCACACTCACACTGACCCGAACCTTCCCCTAACACCGCCTCAGAATCACACTGACCCAAACCTTCCTCTAACAGCAGCTCAGAGTCACACTGACCCGAACCTTCCTCGAACACCGCCTCAGACTCACACTGACCCGAACCTTCCTCAAACACCACCTCACACTCACACTGACCCGAACGTTCCTCTAACACCGCCTCAGAGTCACACTGACCCGAACCTTCCTCGATCCCCACCTCACACTCACACTGACCCGAACGTTCCTCTAACACCGCCTCAGAATCACACTGACCCGAACCTTCCTCTAACACCGCCTCAGAATCACACTGACCCAAACCTTCCTCTAACAGCAGCTCAGAGTCACACTGACCCGAACCTTCCTCTAACACCGCCTCAGAATCACACTGACCCAAACCTTCCTCTAACAGCAGCTCAGAGTCACACTGACCCGAACCTTCCTCGAACACCGCCTCAGACTCACACTGACCCGAACCTTCCTCTAACCTCACCTCAGATTCACACTGACCCGAACGTTCCTCTAACACCGCCTCAGACTCACACTGACCCGAACCTTCCTCAAACACCACCTCACACTCACACTGACCCGAACGTTCCTCTAACACCGCCTCAGGCTCACACTGACCCAAACCTTCCTCTAACAGCAGCTCAGAGTCACACTGACCCGAACCTTCCTCGAACACCGCCTCAGACTCACACTGACCCGAACCTTCCTCTAACCTCACCTCAGATTCACACTGACCCGAACGTTCCTCTAACACCACCTCAGACTCACTCTGCCCCGAACCTTCCTCTAACCTCACCTCAGATTCACACTGACCCGAACATTCCTCTAACACCACCTCACACTCACACTGACCCGAACCTTCCTGTAACCTTTCCTCAGACTCAGACTGACCCGAACCTTCCTCAAACACCACCTCAGACTCACACTGACCCGAACCTTCCTCTAACCTCACCTCAGATTCACACTGACCCGAACCTTCCTGTAACCTTTCCTCAGACTCAGACTGACCCGAACCTTCCTCAAACACCACCTCAGACTCACACTGACCCGAACCTTCCTCTAACCTCACCTCAGACTCACACTGACCCGAACATTCCTCTAACACCACCTCACACTCACACTGACCCGAACCTTCCTGTAACCTTTCCTCAGACTCAGACTGACCCGAACCTTCCTCAAACACCACCTCAGACTCAAACTGAACTGAACCTTCCACTAACACCACCTCAGACTCACACTGACCCGAACCTTCCTCTAACCTCACCTCAGATTCACACTGACCCGAACATTCCTCTAACACCACCTCAGACTCACACTGACCCGAACCTTCCTCTAACACCACCTCAGACTCACACTGACCCGAACATTCCTCTAACACCACCTCACACTCACACTGACCCGAATCTTCCTGTAACCTTTCCTCAGACTCAGACTGACCCGAACCTTCCTCTAACACCACCTCAGACTCACACTGACCCGAACCTTCCTCTAACACCGCCTCAGACTCACACTGACCCGAACCTTCCTCTAACACCACCTCAGACTCACACTGACCCGAACCTTCCTCTAACACCACCTCAGTCTCAAACTGACCAGAACCTTCCTCTAACACCACCTCAGTCTCAAACTGACCAGAACCTTCCTCTAACACCACCTCAGACTCACACTGACCCGAACCTTCCTCTAACACCACCTCAGACTCACACTGACCCGAACCTTCCTCTAACACCACCTCAGTCTCAAACTGACCAGAACCTTCCTCTAACACCGCCACAGACACACACTGACCCGAACCTTCCTCTAACACCACCTCAGTCTCACACTGACCCGAACCTTCCTCTAACACCGCCTCAGACTCACACTGACCCGAACCTTCCTCGAACACCGCCTCAGACTCACACTGACACGAACCTTCCTCTAACACCGCCTCAGACTCACACTGACCCGAACCTGCCTGTAACACCGCCTCAGACTCACACTGACCCGAACCTTCCTCTAACACCGCCTCAGACTCACGCTGACCCGAACCTTCCTCTAACACCACCTCAGACTCACACTGACCCGAATCTTCCTCGAACACCACCTCAGACTCACACTGACCCGAACCTTCCTCGAACACCACCTCAGACTCACACTGTCCCGAACCTTCCTCGAACACCGCCTCAGACTCACACTGACCCAAACCTTCCTCTAACAGCAGCTCAGAGTCACACTGACCCGAACCTTCCTCGAACACCACCTCAGACTCACACTGACCCGAATCTTCCTCGAACACCACCTCAGACTCACACTGACCCGAACCTTCCTCGAACACCACCTCAGACTCACACTGTCCCGAACCTTCCTCGAACACCGCCTCAGACTCACACTGACCCAAACCTTCCTCTAACAGCAGCTCAGACTCACACTGACCCGAACCTTCCTCTAACACCGCCTCAGACTCACACTGACCCGAACGTTCCTCTAACACCCCCTCAGACTCACACTGACCCGAACCTTCCTCGAACACCACCTCAGACTCACACTGTCCCGAACCTTCCTCGAACACCGCCTCAGACTCACACTGACCCGAACCTTCCTCGAACACCACCTCAGACTCACACTGTCCCGAACCTTCCTCGAACACCGCCTCAGACTCACACTGACCCAAACCTTCCTCTAACAGCAGCTCAGACTCACACTGACCCGAACCTTCCTCTAACACCGCCTCAGACTCACACTGACCCGAACGTTCCTCTAACACCCCCTCAGACTCACACTGACCCGAACCTTCCTCGAACACCACCTCAGACTCACACTGTCCCGAACCTTCCTCGAACACCGCCTCAGACTCACACTGACCCAAACCTTCCTCTAACAGCAGCTCAGACTCACACTGACCCGAACCTTCCTCTAACACCGCCTCAGACTCACACTGACCCGAACGTTCCTCTAACACCGCCTCAGAATCACACTGACCCGAACCTTCCTCGAACACCGCCTCAGAATCACACTGACCCGAACCTTCCTCTAACACCGCCTCAGAATCACACTGACCCAAACCTTCCTCTAACAGCAGCTCAGAGTCACACTGACCCGAACCTTCCTCAAACACCACCTCACACTCACACTGACCCGAACGTTCCTCTAACACCACCTCAGACTCACACTGACCCGAACCTTCCTCTAACCTCACCTCAGACTCACACTGACCCGAACATTCCTCTAACACCACCTCACACTCACACTGACCCGAACCTTCCTGTAACCTTTCCTCAGATTCACACTGACCCGAACATTCCTCTAACACCACCTCAGACTCACACTGACCCGAACATTCCTCTAACACCACCTCACACTCACACTGACCCGAACCTTCCTGTAACCTTTCCTCAGACTCAGACTGACCCGAACCTTCCTCAAACACCACCTCAGACTCACACTGAACTGAACCTTCCTCTAACACCACCTCAGACTCACACTGACCCGAACCTTCCTCTAACACCACCTCAGACTCACACTGACCCGAACCTTCCTCTAACACCGCCTCAGACTCACACTGACCCGAACCTTCCTCTAACACCACCTCAGACTCAAACTGACCAGAACCTTCCTCTAACACCACCTCAGTCTCAAACTGACCAGAACCTTCCTCTAACACCACCTCAGACTCACACTGACCCGAACCTTCCTCTAACACCACCTCAGACTCACACTGACCCGAACCTTCCTCTAACACCACCTCAGTCTCAAACTGACCAGAACCTTCCTCTAACACCACCTCAGTCTCAAACTGACCAGAACCTTCCTCTAACACCACCTCAGACTCACACTGACCCGAACCTTCCTCTAACACCACCTCAGACTCACACTGACCCGAACCTTCCTCTAAGACCACCTCAGTCTCAAACTGACCAGAACCTTCCTCTAACACCGCCACAGACACACACTGACCCGAACCTTCCTCTAACACCACCTCAGTCTCACACTGACCCGAACCTTCCTCTAACACCGCCTCAGACTCACACTGACCCGAACCTTCCTCGAACACCGCCTCAGACTCACACTGACACGAACCTTCCTCTAACACCGCCTCAGACTCACACTGACCCGAACCTGCCTGTAACACCGCCTCAGACTCACACTGACCCGAACCTTCCTCTAACACCGCCTCAGACTCACGCTGACCCGAACCTTCCTCTAACACCACCTCAGACTCACGCTGACCCGAACCTTCCTCTAACACCGCCTCAGACTCACACTGACCCGAACCTTCCTCTAAGACCGCCTCAGACTCACACTGACCCGAACCTTGCTCTGACCTCAGCTCAGACTCACGCTGACCCGAAAATTCCTCGATCCCCACCTCGGACTCACACTGAACCGCACCTTCCTCTAACACCGCCTCAGACTCACACTGACCCGAACCTTCCTCTAACACCACCTCAGACTCACACTGACCTGAACCTTCCTCTAACACCACCTCAGAATCACACTGACCCGAACCTTCCTCTAACACCACCTCAGACTCACACTGACCCGAACCTTCCTCTATCACCGCCTCAGACTCACACTGACCCGAACCTTCCTCTAACACCACCTCAGACTCACACTGACCCGAACCTTCCTCTAACACCGCCTCAGACTCACACTGACCCAAACCTTCCTCTAACACCTCCTCAGACTCACACTGACCCGAACATTCCTCTAACACCGCCTCTGACTCACACTGACCCGAACCTTCCTCTAACACTGCCTCAGACTCACACTGACCCGAACCTTCCTCTAACCCCACCTCAGACTCACACTGACTCGAACCTTCCTCTAACACCACCTCAGACTCACACTGACCCGAACCTTCCTCTAACACCACCTCAGACTCACACTGACCCGAACCCTCCTCTAACACCGCCTCGGACCCACACTGCCCCGAACCTTCCTCTAACACCGCCTCAGACCCACACTGACCCGAACCTTCTTCTAACACCATCTCAGACTCACACTGACTCGAACCTTCCTCTAACACCGCCTCAGATCCACACTGACCCGAACCTTCCTCTAACACCGCGTCAGAATCACACTGACCCGAACATTCCTCTAACACCGCCTCAGGCTCACACTGACCCAAACCTTCCTCAAACACCGCCTCAGACTCACACTGACCCGAACCTTCTTCTAACCTCACCTCAGACTCACACTGACCCGAACCTTCCTGTAACACCACCTCAGACTCACACTGACCCGAACCTTCTTCTAACCTCACCTCAGACTCACACTGACCCGAACCTTCCTCTAACACCACCTCAGACTCACACTGACCCGAACATTCCTCTAACACCGCCTCAGGCTCACACTGACCCAAACCTTCCTCAAACACCGCCTCAGACTCACACTGACCCGAACCTTCTTCTAACCTCACCTCAGACTCACACTGACCCGAACCTTCCTCTAACACCACCTCAGGCTCACACTGACCCGAACCTTCCTCTAACACCACCTCAGACTCACACTGACCCGAACATTTCTCTAACAGCACCTCAGACTCACACTGACCCAAACCTTCCTCGAACACCACCTCAGACTCACACTGACCCGAAATTTCCTCTAACACCACCTCAGACTCACACTGACCCGAACCTTCCACTAACACCACCTCAGACTCACACTGACCCGAACCTTCCTCTAACACCGCCTCAGACTCATACTGACCCGAACCTTCCTCTAACACCACTTCAGACTCACACTGACCCGAACCTTCCTCTAACACCGCCTCAGACCAACACTGACCTGAACCTTCCTCTAACACCACCTCAGACTCACACTGCCCCGAACCTTCATCTAACACCACCTCAGACTCACACTGACCCGAACCTTCCTCTAACACCACCTCAGTCTCACACTGACCCGAACCTTCATCTAACACCGCCACAGACTCACACTGACCCGAACCTTCCTCTAACACCACCTCAGTCTCACACTGACCCGAACCTTCCTCTAACACCGCCTCAGACTCACACTGCCCCGAACCTTCCTCTAACACTGCCTCAGACTCACACTGACCTGAACCTTCCTCTAACACCGCCTCAGACTCACACTGCCCCGAACCTTCCTCTAACACTGCCTCAGACTCACACTGACCCGAACCTTCCTCTAACACCGCCTCAGACTCACACTGCCCCGAACCTTCCTCTAACACTGCCTCAGACTCACACTGACCTGAACCTTCCTCTAACACCGCCTCAGACTCACACTGCCCCGAACCTTCCTCTAACTCCGCCTCAGACTCACACTGACCCGAACCTTCCTCTAACACCGCCTCAGACTCACACTGCCCCGAACCTTCCTCTAACACTGCCTCAGACTCACACTGACCCGAACCTTCCTCTAACACCACCTCAGACTCACACTGCCCCAAACCTTCCTCTAACACCACCTCAGTCTCACACTGACCCGAACCTTCCTCTAACACTGCCTCAGACTCACACTGACCCGAACCTTCCTCTAACACCACCTCAGACTCACACTGACCCGAACTTTCCTCTAACACCGCCTCAGACTCACACTGACCCGAACCTTCCTCTAACACAGCCTCAGACTCACACTGACCCGAACCTTCCTCGAACACAGCCTCAGACTCACACTGACCCGAACCTTCCTCTAACACAGCCTCAGACTCACACTGACCCGAACCTTCCTCTAAGACCACCTCAGACTCACACTGACCCGAACCTTCCTCTAAGACCACCTCAGACTCACACTGACCCAAACCTTCCTCTGACCTCAGCTCAGACTCACACTGACCCGAACCTTCCTCTAACACCACCTCAGACTCACACTGACCTGAACCTTCCTCTAACACCGCCTCAGACTCACACTGACCCGAACCTTCCTCTAACACCACCTCAGACTCACACTGACCCGAACCTTCCTCTAACACCGCCTCAGACTCACACTGACCCGAACCTTCCTCTAACACCGCCTCAGACTCACACTGACCCGAACCTTCCTCTAACACTGCCTCAGACTCACACTGCCCCGAACTTTCCTCTAACACCGCCTCAGACTCACACTGACCCGAACCTTCCTCTAACACCACCTCAGACTCACACTGACCCGAACCCTCCTCTAACACCGCCTCGGACCCACACTGCCCCGAACCTTCCTCTAACACCGCCTCAGACCCACACTGACTCGAACCTTCCTCTAACACCGCCTCAGACCCACACTGACCCGAACCTTCCTCTAACACCACCTCAGACTCACACTGACCCGAACATTCCTCTAACACCGCCTCAGGCTCACCATGACCCGAACCTTCCTCAAACACCGCCTCAGACTCACACTGACCCGAACCTTCTTCTAACCTCACCTCAGACTCACACTGACCCGAACCTTCCTCAAACACCACCTAAGACTCACACTGACCCAAACCTTCCTGTAACACCACCTCAGACTCACACTGACCCGAACCTTCCACTAACACCACCTCAGGCTCACACTGACCCGAACCTTCCTCTAACACCGCCTCAGACTCACACTGACCCGAAGCTTCCTCTAACACTACCTCAGACTCACACTGACCCGAACATTTCTCTAACAGCACCTCAGACTCACACTGACCCAAACCTTCCTCTAACACCACCTCAGACTCACACTGACCCGAAATTTCCTCTAACACCGCCTCAGACTCACACTGACCCGAACATTCCTCGATCCCCACCTCAGACTCATACTGACCCGAACCTTCCTCTAACACCACTTCAGACTCACACTGACCCAAACCTTCCTCTAACACCGCCTCAGACTCACACTGACCCGAACATTTCTCGATCCCCACCTCAGACTCATACTGACCAGAACCTTCCTCTAACACCACTTCAGACTCACACTGACCCGAACCTTCCTCTAACACCGCCTCAGACCCACACTGACCTGAACCTTCCTCTAACACCACCTCAGACTCACACTGCCCCGAAACTTCCTCTAACACCACCTCAGACTCACACTGACCCGAACCTTCCTCTAACACCACCTCAGATTCACACTGTCCCGAACCTTCCTCGAACACCGCCTCAGACTTACACTGACCCAAACCTTCCTCTAACACCACCTCAGACTCACACTGACCCGAACCTTCCTCTAACACCACCTCAGACTCACACTGACCCGATCCTTCCTCTAACACCACCTCAGACTCACACTGACCCGAACCTTCCTCTAACACCACCTCAGACTCACACTGACCCGAACCTTCCTCTAACACCGCCTCAGAATCACACTGACCCAAACCTTCCTCTAACACCACCTCAGACTCACACTGACCCGAACCTTCCTCTAACACCGCCTCAGAATCACACTGACCCAAACCTTCCTCTAACACCACCTCAGACTCACACTGACCCGAACCTTCCTCTAACACCACCTCAGACTCACACTGACCCGAACCTTCCTCTAACACCACCTCAGACTCACACTGACCCGAACCTTCCTCAAACACCACCTCACACTCACACTGACCCGAACGTTCCTCTAACACCACCTCAGACTCACACTGACCCGAACCTTCCTCTAACACCACCTCAGACTCACACTGACCCGAACCTTCCTCTAACACCACCTCAGACTCACACTGACCCGAACCTTCCTCAAACACCACCTCACACTCACACTGACCCGAACGTTCCTCTAACACCACCTCAGACTCACACTGACCCGAACCTTCCTCTAACACCACCTCACACTCACACTGACCCGAACCTTCCTCTAACAACGCCTCAGACTCACACTGACCCGAACCTTCCTCTAACACCACCTCAGACTCACACTGACCCGAACCTTCCTCAAACACCACCTCACACTCACACTGACCCGAACCTTCCTCTAACAACGCCTCAGACTCACAATGACCCGAACCTTCCTGTAACCTTTCCTCAGACTCAGACTGACCCGAACCTTCCTCGAACACCACCTCAGACTCACACTGACCCGAACGTTCCTCTAACACCACCTCAGACTCACACTGACCCGAACCATCCTCTAACACCGCCTCAGACTCACACTGAACTGAACCTTCCTCTAACACCAACTCAGACTCACACTGACCCGAACCTTCCTCTAACACCGCCTCAGACTCACACTGACCCGAACCATCCTCTAACACCGCCTCAGACTCACACTGAACTGTACCTTCCTCTAACACCGCCTCAGACTCACACTGAACTGAACCTTCCTCTAACACCACCTCAGACTCACACTGACCCGAACCTTCCTGTAACCTTTCCTCAGACTCAGACTGACCCGAACCTTCCTCTAACACCACCTCAGACTCACACTGAACTGAACCTTCCTCTAACACCACCTCAGACTCACACTGACCCGAACCTTCCTCGAACACCGCCTCAGACTCACACTGACTCGAACCTTCCTCTAACACCACCTCAGACTCACACTGACCCGAACCTGCCTCTAACACCGCCTCAGACTCACACTGACCCGAACGTTCCTCTAACACCACCTCAGACTCACACTGACCCGAACCTTCCTCTAACCTCACCTCAGATTCACACTGACCCGAACCTTCCTCAAACACCACCTCACACTCACACTGACCCGAACGTTCCTCTAACACCACCTCACACTCACACTGACCCGAACGTTCCTCTAACACCACCTCAGACTCACACTGACCCGAACCTTCCTGTAACCTTTCCTCAGATTCACACTGACCCGAACATTCCTCTAACACCACCTCACACTGACCCGAACCTTCCTCTAACACCGCCTCAGACTCACACTGACCCGAACCTTCCTCTAACACCGCCTCAGACTCACACTGACCCGAACCTTCCTCTAACACCACCTCAGACTCACACTGACCCGAACCTTCCTCTAACACCGCCTCAGACTCACACTGACCCGAACCTTCCTCTAACACCACCTCAGACTCACACTGACCCGAACCTTCCTCTAACACGGCCTCAGACTCACACTGACCCGAACCTTCCTCTAACACCACCTCAGACTCACACTGACCCGAACCTTCCTCTAACACCACCTCAGACTCACACTGACCCGAACCTTCCTCTAACACCGCCTCAGACACACGCTGACCCGAACCTTCCTCTAACATCACCTCAGACTCACACTGACCCGAACCTTCGTCCAACACCACCTCAGACTCACACTGACCCGAACCTTCCTCTAACACCGCCTCAGACTCACACTGACCCGAACCTTCCTCTAACACCACCTCAGACTCACACTGACCCGAACTTTACTCTAACACCACCTCAGACTCACACTGACCCGAACCTTCCTCTAAGACCGCCTCAGACTCACACTGACCCGAACCTTCCTCGAACACCACCTCAGACTCACACTGACCCGAACCTTCCTCGAACACCACCTCAGACTCACACTGACCCGAACCTTCCACTAACACCACCTCAGACTCACACTGACCCGAACCTTCCTCTAACACCACCTCAGACTCACACTGACCCGAACCTTCCTCTAACACCACCTCAGACTCACACTGACCCGAACCTTCCTCTAACACCGCCTCAGAATCACACTGACCCAAACCTTCCTCTAACAACACCTCAGACTCACACTGACCCGAACCTTCCTCGAACACCACCTCAGACTCACACTGACCCGAACCTACCTCTAACACCACCTCAGACTCACACTGACCCGAACCTTCCTCGAACACCACCTCAGACTCACACTGACCCGAACCTACCTCTAACACCACCTCAGACTCACACTGACCCGAACCTTCCTCGAACACCACCTCAGACTCACACTGACCCGAACCTTCCTCTAACACCACCTCAGACTCACACTGACCCGAACCTTCCTCGAACACCACCTCAGACTCACACTGACCCGAACCTTCCTCAAACACCACCTCACACTCACACTGACCCGAACGTTCCTCTAACACCACCTCAGACTCACACTGACCCGAACCTTCCTGTAACCTTTCCTCAGACTCAGACTGACCCGATCCTTCCTCAAACACCGCCTCAGACTCACACTGACCCGAACCTTCCTGTAACCTTTCCTCAGACTCAGACTGACCCGAACCTTCCTCAAACACCGCCTCAGACACACACTGACCCGAACCTTCCTGTAACCTTTCCTCAGACTCAGACTGACCCGAACCTTCCTCGAACACCACCTCAGACTCACACTGACCCGAACGTTCCTCTAACACCACCTCAGTCTCACAGAGACCCGAACCTTCCTGTAACACCACCTCAGACTCACACTGACCCGAACCTTCCTCGAACACCGCCTCAGACTCACACTGACTCGAACCTTCCTCAAACACCACCTCAGACTCACACTGACCCGAACCTTCCTCTAACCTCACCTCAGATTCACACTGACCCGAACGTTCCTCTAACACCACCTCAGACTCACACTGACCCGAACCTTCCTGTAACCTTTCCTCAGATTCACACTGACCCGAACATTCCTCTAACACCACCTCAGACTCACACTGAACTGAACCTTCCTCGAACACCGCCTCAGACTCACACTGACCCGAACCTTCCTGTAACCTTTCCTCAGACTCAGACTGACCCGAACCTTCCTCTAACACCGCCTCAGACTCAGAATGACCCGAACCTTCCTCTAACACCGCCTCAGACTCACACTGACCCGAACCTTCCTCTAACACCACCTCAGACTCACACTGACCCGAACCTTCCTCTAACACCGCCTCAGACTCACACTGACTCGAACCTTCCTCTAACACCACCTCAGACTCACACTGACCCGAACCTTCCTCTAACACCACCTCAGACTCAGACTGACCCGAACCTTCCTCTAACACCGCCTCAGACTCACACTGACCCGAACCTTCCTCTAACACCACCTCAGACTCAGACTGACCCGAACCTTCCTCTAACACCACCTCAGACTCACACTGACCCGAACCTTCCTCTAACACCACCTCAGACTCAGACTGACCCGAACCTTCCTCTAACACCACCTCAGACTCACACTGACCCGAACCTTCCTCTAACACCACCTCAGACTCACACTGACCCGAACCTTCCTCTAACACCGCCTCAGACTCACGCTGACCCGAACCTTCCTCTAACACCGCCTCAGACTCACACTGACCCGAACCTTCGTCCAACACCACCTCAGACTCACACTGACCCGAACCTTCCTCTAACACCGCCTCAGACTCACGCTGACCCGAACCTTCCTCTAACACCGCCTCAGACTAACACTGACCCGAACCTTCGTCCAACACCACCTCAGACTCACACTGACCCGAACCTTCCACTAACACCGCCTCAGACTCACACTGACCCGAACCTTCGTCCAACACCACCTCAGACTCACACTGACCCGAACCTTCCTCTAACACCGCCTCAGACTCACGCTGACCCGAACCTTCCTCTAACACCGCCTCAGACTCACACTGACCCGAACCTTCCTCTAACACCGCCTCAGACTCACGCTGACCCGAACCTTCCTCTAACACCGCCTCAGACTCACACTGACCCGAACCTTCCTCTAACACTGCCTCAGACTCACACTGCCCCGAACTTTCCTCTAACACCGCCTCAGACTCACACTGACCCGAACCTTCCTCTAACACCACCTCAGACTCACACTGACCCGAACCCTCCTCTAACACCGCCTCGGACCCACACTGCCCCGAACCTTCCTCTAACACCGCCTCAGACCCACACTGACTCGAACCTTCCTCTAACACCGCCTCAGACCCACACTGACCCGAACCTTCCTCTAACACCACCTCAGACTCACACTGACCCGAACATTCCTCTAACACCGCCTCAGGCTCACCATGACCCGAACCTTCCTCAAACACCGCCTCAGACTCACACTGACCCGAACCTTCTTCTAACCTCACCTCAGACTCACACTGACCCGAACCTTCCTCAAACACCACCTAAGACTCACACTGACCCAAACCTTCCTGTAACACCACCTCAGACTCACACTGACCCGAACCTTCCACTAACACCACCTCAGGCTCACACTGACCCGAACCTTCCTCTAACACCGCCTCAGACTCACACTGACCCGAAGCTTCCTCTAACACTACCTCAGACTCACACTGACCCGAACATTTCTCTAACAGCACCTCAGACTCACACTGACCCAAACCTTCCTCTAACACCACCTCAGACTCACACTGACCCGAAATTTCCTCTAACACCGCCTCAGACTCACACTGACCCGAACATTCCTCGATCCCCACCTCAGACTCATACTGACCCGAACCTTCCTCTAACACCACTTCAGACTCACACTGACCCAAACCTTCCTCTAACACCGCCTCAGACTCACACTGACCCGAACATTTCTCGATCCCCACCTCAGACTCATACTGACCAGAACCTTCCTCTAACACCACTTCAGACTCACACTGACCCGAACCTTCCTCTAACACCGCCTCAGACCCACACTGACCTGAACCTTCCTCTAACACCACCTCAGACTCACACTGCCCCGAAACTTCCTCTAACACCACCTCAGACTCACACTGACCCGAACCTTCCTCTAACACCACCTCAGATTCACACTGTCCCGAACCTTCCTCGAACACCGCCTCAGACTTACACTGACCCAAACCTTCCTCTAACACCACCTCAGACTCACACTGACCCGAACCTTCCTCTAACACCACCTCAGACTCACACTGACCCGATCCTTCCTCTAACACCACCTCAGACTCACACTGACCCGAACCTTCCTCTAACACCACCTCAGACTCACACTGACCCGAACCTTCCTCTAACACCGCCTCAGAATCACACTGACCCAAACCTTCCTCTAACACCACCTCAGACTCACACTGACCCGAACCTTCCTCTAACACCGCCTCAGAATCACACTGACCCAAACCTTCCTCTAACACCACCTCAGACTCACACTGACCCGAACCTTCCTCTAACACCACCTCAGACTCACACTGACCCGAACCTTCCTCTAACACCACCTCAGACTCACACTGACCCGAACCTTCCTCAAACACCACCTCACACTCACACTGACCCGAACGTTCCTCTAACACCACCTCAGACTCACACTGACCCGAACCTTCCTCTAACACCACCTCAGACTCACACTGAACCGAACCTTCCTCAAACACCACCTCACACTCACACTGACCCGAACCTTCCTCTAACAACGCCTCAGACTCACACTGACCCGAACCTTCCTCTAACACCACCTCAGACTCACACTGACCCGAACCTTCCTCAAACACCACCTCACACTCACACTGACCCGAACCTTCCTCTAACAACGCCTCAGACTCACAATGACCCGAACCTTCCTGTAACCTTTCCTCAGACTCAGACTGACCCGAACCTTCCTCGAACACCACCTCAGACTCACACTGACCCGAACGTTCCTCTAACACCACCTCAGACTCACACTGACCCGAACCATCCTCTAACACCGCCTCAGACTCACACTGAACTGAACCTTCCTCTAACACCAACTCAGACTCACACTGACCCGAACCTTCCTCTAACACCGCCTCAGACTCACACTGACCCGAACCATCCTCTAACACCGCCTCAGACTCACACTGAACTGTACCTTCCTCTAACACCACCTCAGACTCACACTGAACTGAACCTTCCTCTAACACCACCTCAGACTCACACTGACCCGAACCTTCCTCGAACACCGCCTCAGACTCACACTGACTCGAACCTTCCTCTAACACCACCTCAGACTCACACTGACCCGAACCTGCCTCTAACACCGCCTCAGACTCACACTGACCCGAACGTTCCTCTAACACCACCTCAGACTCACACTGACCCGAACCTTCCTCTAACCTCACCTCAGATTCACACTGACCCGAACCTTCCTCAAACACCACCTCACACTCACACTGACCCGAACGTTCCTCTAACACCACCTCACACTCACACTGACCCGAACGTTTCTCTAACACCACCTCAGACTCACACTGACCCGAACCTTCCTGTAACCTTTCCTCAGATTCACACTGACCCGAACATTCCTCTAACACCACCTCACACTGACCCGAACCTTCCTCTAACACCGCCTCAGACTCACACTGACCCGAACCTTCCTCTAACACCGCCTCAGACTCACACTGACCCGAACCTTCCTCTAACACCACCTCAGACTCACACTGACCCGAACCTTCCTCTAACACCGCCTCAGACTCACACTGACCCGAACCTTCCTCTAACACCACCTCAGACTCACACTGACCCGAACCTTCCTCTAACACGGCCTCAGACTCACACTGACCCGAACCTTCCTCTAACACCACCTCAGACTCACACTGACCCGAACCTTCCTCTAACACCACCTCAGACTCACACTGACCCGAACCTTCCTCTAACACCGCCTCAGACACACGTTGACCCGAACCTTCCTCTAACATCACCTCAGACTCACACTGACCCGAACCTTCGTCCAACACCACCTCAGACTCACACTGACCCGAACCTTCCTCTAACACCGCCTCAGACTCACACTGACCCGAACCTTCCTCTAACACCACCTCAGACTCACACTGACCCGAACTTTACTCTAACACCACCTCAGACTCACACTGACCCGAACCTTCCTCTAAGACCGCCTCAGACTCACACTGACCCGAACCTTCCTCGAACACCACCTCAGACTCACACTGACCCGAACCTTCCTCGAACACCACCTCAGACTCACACTGACCCGAACCTTCCACTAACACCACCTCAGACTCACACTGACCCGAACCTTCCTCTAACACCACCTCAGACTCACACTGACCCGAACCTTCCTCTAACACCACCTCAGACTCACACTGACCCGAACCTTCCTCTAACACCGCCTCAGAATCACACTGACCCAAACCTTCCTCTAACAACACCTCAGACTCACACTGACCCGAACCTTCCTCGAACACCACCTCAGACTCACACTGACCCGAACCTACCTCTAACACCACCTCAGACTCACACTGACCCGAACCTTCCTCGAACACCACCTCAGACTCACACTGACCCGAACCTACCTCTAACACCACCTCAGACTCACACTGACCCGAACCTTCCTCGAACACCACCTCAGACTCACACTGACCCGAACCTTCCTCTAACACCACCTCAGACTCACACTGACCCGAACCTTCCTCGAACACCACCTCAGACTCACACTGACCCGAACCTTCCTCAAACACCACCTCACACTCACACTGACCCGAACGTTCCTCTAACACCACCTCAGACTCACACTGACCCGAACCTTCCTGTAACCTTTCCTCAGACTCAGACTGACCCGATCCTTCCTCAAACACCGCCTCAGACTCACACTGACCCGAACCTTCCTGTAACCTTTCCTCAGACTCAGACTGACCCGAACCTTCCTCAAACACCGCCTCAGACACACACTGACCCGAACCTTCCTGTAACCTTTCCTCAGACTCAGACTGACCCGAACCTTCCTCGAACACCACCTCAGACTCACACTGACCCGAACGTTCCTCTAACACCACCTCAGTCTCACAGAGACCCGAACCTTCCTGTAACACCACCTCAGACTCACACTGACCCGAAACTTCCTCGAACACCGCCTCAGACTCACACTGACTCGAACCTTCCTCAAACACCACCTCAGACTCACACTGACCCGAACCTTCCTCTAACCTCACCTCAGATTCACACTGACCCGAACGTTCCTCTAACACCACCTCAGACTCACACTGACCCGAACCTTCCTGTAACCTTTCCTCAGATTCACACTGACCCGAACATTCCTCTAACACCACCTCAGACTCACACTGAACTGAACCTTCCTCGAACACCGCCTCAGACTCACACTGACCCGAACCTTCCTGTAACCTTTCCTCAGACTCAGACTGACCCGAACCTTCCTCTAACACCGCCTCAGACTCAGAATGACCCGAACCTTCCTCTAACACCGCCTCAGACTCACACTGACCCGAACCTTCCTCTAACACCACCTCAGACTCACACTGACCCGAACCTTCCTCTAACACCGCCTCAGACTCACACTGACTCGAACCTTCCTCTAACACCACCTCAGACTCACACTGACCCGAACCTTCCTCTAACACCACCTCAGACTCACACTGACCCGAACCTTCCTCTAACACCGCCTCAGACTCACACTGACCCGAACCTTCCTCTAACACCACCTCAGACTCACACTGACCCGAACCTTCCTCTAACACCACCTCAGACTCACACTGACCCGAACCTTCCTCTAACACCACCTCAGACTCAGACTGACCCGAACCTTCCTCTAACACCGCCTCAGACTCACACTGACCCGAACCTTCCTCTAACACCACCTCAGACTCAGACTGACCCGAACCTTCCTCTAACACCACCTCAGACTCACACTGACCCGAACCTTCCTCTAACACCACCTCAGACTCAGACTGACCCGAACCTTCCTCTAACACCACCTCAGACTCACACTGACCCGAACCTTCCTCTAACACCACCTCAGACTCACACTGACCCGAACCTTCCTCTAACACCGCCTCAGACTCACGCTGACCCGAACCTTCCTCTAACACCGCCTCAGACTCACACTGACCCGAACCTTCGTCCAACACCACCTCAGACTCACACTGACCCGAACCTTCCTCTAACACCGCCTCAGACTCACGCTGACCCGAACCTTCCTCTAACACCGCCTCAGACTAACACTGACCCGAACCTTCGTCCAACACCACCTCAGACTCACACTGACCCGAACCTTCCACTAACACCGCCTCAGACTCACACTGACCCGAACCTTCGTCCAACACCACCTCAGACTCACACTGACCCGAACCTTCCTCTAACACCGCCTCAGACTCACGCTGACCCGAACCTTCCTCTAACACCGCCTCAGACTCACACTGACCCGAACCTTCCTCTAACACCGCCTCAGACTCACGCTGACCCGAACCTTCCTCTAACACCGCCTCAGACTCACACTGACCCGAACCTTCCTCTAACACCGCCTCAGACTCACACTGACCCGAACCTTCCTCTAACACCGCCTCAGACTCACACTGACCCGAACCTTCCTCTAACACCGCCTCAGACTCACGCTGACCCGAACCTTCCTCTAACACCGCCTCAGACTCACACTGACCCGAACCTTCGTCCAACACCACCTCAGACTCACACTGACCCGAACTTTACTCTAACACCACCTGAGACTCACACTGACCCGAACCTTCCTCTAACACCGCCTCAGACTCACACTGACCCGAACCTTCCTCTAAGACCGCCTCAGACTCACACTGACCCGAACCTTCCTCGAACACCACCTCAGACTCACACTGACCCGAACCTTCCTCGAACACCACCTCAGACTCACACTGACCCAAACCTTCCTCTAACACCACCTCAGACTCACACTGACCCGAACCTTCCTCTAACACCACCTCAGACTCACACTGACCCAAACCTTCCTCTAACACCACCTCAGACTCACACTGACCCGAACCTTCCTCGAACACCGCCTCAGAGTGACACTGACCCGAACCTTCCTCTAACACCGCCTCAGACTCACACTGACCCGAACCTTCCTCTAACACCGCCTCAGAATCACACTGACCCAAACCTTCCTCTAACACCACCTCAGACTCACACTGACCCGAACCTTCCTCTAACACCGCCTCTGACTCACACTGACCCGAACCTGCCTCTAACACCGCCTCAGACTCACACTGACCCGAACCTGCCTCTAACACCGCCTCAGACTCACACTGACCCGAACCTTCCTCAAACACCACCTCACACTCACACTGACCCGAACGTTCCTCTAACACCACCTCAGACTCACACTGACCCGAACCTTCCTCTAACCTCACCTCAGACTCACACTGACCCGAACGTTCCTCTAACACCACCTCAGACTCACACTGACCCGAACCTTCCTCTAACACCACCTCAGACTCACACTGATCCGAACCTTCCTCAAACACCGCCTCAGACTCACACTGACCCGAACCTTCCTCTAACACCACCTCACACTCACACTGACCCGAACCTTCCTGTAACCTTTCCTCAGACTCACACTGACCCGAACCTTCCTCTAACACCACCTCAGACTCACACTGACCCGAACCTTCCTCTAACACCGCCTCAGACTCACACTGACCCGAACCTTCCTGTAACCTTTCCTCAGACTCACACTGACCCGAACCTTCCTGTAACCTTTCCTCAGACTCAGACTGACCCGAACCTTCCTCGAACACCACCTCAGACTCACACTGAACTGAACCTTCCTCTAACACCACCTCAGACTCACACTGACCCGAACCTTCCTCTAACACCACCTCAGACTCACACTGACCCGAACCATCCTCTAACACCACCTCAGACTCACACTGACCCGAACCTTCCTGTAACACCACCTCAGACTCACACTGACCCGAACCTTCCTCTAACACCACCTCAGACTCACACTGACCCGAACCATCCTCTAACACCGCCTCAGACTCACACTGACCCGAACCTTCCTCTAACCTCACCTCAGATTCACACTGACCCGAACATTCCTCTAACACCACCTCACACTCACACTGACCCGAACCTTCCTGTAACCTTTCCTCAGACTCAGACTGACCCGAACCTTCCTCTAACACCGCCTCAGACTCAGAATGACCCGAACCTTCCTCTAACACCGCCTCAGACTCACACTGACCCGAACCTTCCTCTAACACCACCTCAGACTCACACTGACCCGAACCTTCCTCTAACACCGCCTCAGACTCACACTGACCCGAACCTTCCTCTAACACCACCTCAGACTCACACTGACCCGAACCTTCCTCTAACACCGCCTCAGACTCACACTGACCCGAACCTTCCTCTAACACCACCTCAGACTCACACTGACCCGAACCTTCCTCTAACACCACCTCAGACTCACACTGACCCGAACCTTCCTCTAACACCGCCTCAGACTCAGAATGACCCGAACCTTCCTCTAACACCACCTCAGACTCACACTGACCCGAACCTTCCTCTAACACCACCTCAGACTCAGACTGACCCGAACCTTCCTCTAACACCGCCTCAGACTCAGAATGACCCGAACCTTCCTCTAACACCACCTCAGAATCACACTGACCCGAACCTTCGTCTAACACCACCTCAGACTCACACTGACCCGCACCTTCCTCTAACACCACCTCAGACTCACACTGACCCGAACCTTCCTCTAACAACGCCTCAGACTCACACTGACCCGAACCTTCCTCTAACACCGCTTCAGACTCACACTGACCCAAACCATCCTCTAACACCACCTCAGACTCACACTGACCCGAACCTTCCTCTAACACCACCTCAGACTCACACTGACCCGAACCTTCCTCTAACACCGCCTCAGACTCACAGTGACCCATACCTTCCTCTAACACCTCCTCAGACTCACACTGACCCGAACATTCCTCTAACACCGCCTCTGACTCACACTGACCCGAACCTTCCTCTATCACTGCCTCAGACTCACACTGCCCCGAACCTTCCTCTAACACCGCCTCAGACTCACACTGACCCGAACCTTCCTCTAACACCACCTCAGACTCACACTGACCCGAACCCTCCTCTAACACCGCCTCGGACCCACACTGCCCCGAACCTTCCTCTAACACCGCCTCAGACCCACACTGACCCGAACCTTCCTCTAACACCGCCTCAGACCCACACTGACCCGAACCTTCCTCTAACACCACCTCAGACTCACACTGACCCGAACATTCCTCTAACACCGCCTCAGGCTCACACTGACCCGAACCTTCCTCAAACACCGCCTCAGACTCACACTGACCCGAACCTTCTTCTAACCTCACCTCAGACTCACACTGACCCGAACCTTCCTCTAACACCACCTCAGACTCACACTGACCCGAACCTTCCACTAACACCACCTCAGGCTCACACTGACCCGAACCTTCCTCTAACACCGCCTCAGACTCACACTGACCCGAAGCTTCCTCTAACACTACCTCAGACTCACACTGACCCGAACATTTCTCTAACAGCACCTCAGACTCACACTGACCCGAACCTTCCACTAACACCACCTCAGACTCACACTGACCCGAACCTTCCTCTAACACCGCCTCAGACTCATACTGACCCGAACCTTCCTCTAACACCACTTCAGACTCACACTGACCCGAACCTTCCTCTAACACCACCTCAGACCCACACTGACCTGAACCTTCCTCTAACACCACCTCAGACTCACACTGACCCGAACCTTCCTCGAACACCACCTCAGACTCACACTGACCCGAACCTTCCTCGAACACCACCTCAGACTCACACTGTCCCGAACCTTCCTCGAAAACCGCCTCAGACTCACACTGACCCAAACCTTCCTCTAACACCACCTCAGACACACACTGACCCGAACCTTCCTCTAACACCACCTCAGACTCACACTGACCCGAACCTTCCTCTAACACCACCTCAGACTCACACTGACCCGAACCTTCCTCTAACACCACCTCAGACTCACACTGACCCGAACCTTCCTCTAACACCACCTCAGACTCACACTGACCTGAACCTTCCTCTAACACCGCCTCAGACTCACACTGACCCGAACCTTCATCTAACACCACCTCAGACTCACACTGACCCGAACCTTCCTCTAACACCGCCACAGACTCACACTGACCCGAACCTTCATCTAACACCGCCACAGACTCACACTGACCCGAACCTTCCTCTAACACTGCCTCAGACTCACACTGACCCGAACCTTCCTCTAACACCACCTCAGACTCACACTGACCCGAACCTTCCTCTAACACCGCCTCAGACTCACACTGACCCGAACCTTCTTCGAACACCGCCTCAGACTCACACTGACCCGAACCTTCATCTAACACCGCCACAGACTCACACTGACCCGAACCTTCCTCTAACACTGCGTCAGACTCACACTGACCCGAACCTTCCTCTAACACCACCTCAGACTCACACTGACCCGAACCTTCCTCTAACACCACCTCAGACTCACACTGACCCGAACCTTCCTCTAACACCGCCTCAGACTCACACTGACCCGAACCTTCCTCTAACACTGCCTCAGACTCACACTGACCCGAACCTTCCTCTAACACCACCTCAGACTCACACTGACCCGAACCTTCCTCTAACACCGCCTCAGACTCACATTGACCCGAACCTTCCTCTAACACCGCCTCAGTCTCACACTGACCCGAACCTTCCTCTAACACCGCCTCAGACTCACACTGACCCGAACCTTCCTCTAACACCGCCTCAGACTCACACTGACCCGAACCTTCCTCTAACACCACCTCAGATTCACGCTGACCCGAACCTTCCTCTAACACCGCCTCAGACTTACACTGACCCGAACCTTCGTCCAACACCACCTCAGACTCACACTGACCCGAACCTTCCACTAACACAGCCTCAGACTCACACTGACCCGAACCTTCCTCGAACACCACCTCAGACTCACACTGACCCGAACCTTCCTCTAACACCGCCTCAGACTCACACTGAACCGAACCTTCCTCGAACACCACCTCAGACTCAAACTGACCCGAACCTTCCTCTGACCTCAGCTCAGACTCACGCTGACCCGAAAATTCCTCGATCCCCACCTCGGACTCACACTGACCCGCACCTTCCTCTAACACCGCCTCAGACTCACACTGACCCGAACCTTCCTCTAACACTGCCTCAGACTCACACTGACCTGAACCTTCCTCGAACACCGCCTCAGACTCACACTGACCCGAACCTTCCTCTAACACTGCCTCGGGCTCACACTGACCTGAACCATCCTCGAACACCGCCTCAGACTCACACTGACCCGAACCTTCCTCTAACACCACCTCAGACTCACACTGACCCGAACCTTCCTCTAACCTCAGCTCAGACTCACGCTGACCCGAACCTTCCTCTAACACCACCTCAGACTCACACTGACCCGAACCTTCCTCGAACACCGCCTCAGACTCACACTGACCCGAACCTTCCTCTAACATTGCCTCAGACTCACACTGACCCGAACCTTCCTCAAACACCGCCTCAGACTCACACTGCCCCGAACCTTCCTCTAACACCACCTCAGACTCACACTGCCCCGAATCTTCCTCTAACACCGCCTCAGACTCACACTGACCCGAACCTTCCTCTAACACCGCATCAGACTCACACTGACTCAAACCTTCCTCTAACACCACCTCAGACTCACACTGACCCGAACTTTCCTCTATCACAGCCTCAGACTCACACTGACCCGAACCTTCCTCTAACCTCAGCTCAGACTCACACTGACCCGAACCTTCCTCTAACACCGCCTCAGACTCACACTGACCCGAACCTTCGTCTAACACCGCCTCAGACTCACACTGACCCGAACCTTCCTCGAACACCGCCTCTGGCTCACACTGACCTGAACCTTCCTCTAACACCGCCTCTGGCTCACACTGACCCGAACCTTCCTCTAACACCGCCTCAGACTCACACTGACCCGAACCTTCCTCTAACACCGCCTCTGGCTGACACTGACCTGAACCTTCCTCGAACACCACCTCAGGGTCACACTGACTCGAATTTTCCTCGAACACCGCCTCAGACTCAAATTGACCCAAACCTTCCTCTAACACCGCCTCAGACTCACACTGACCCAAACCTTCCTCTAACACCGCCTCTGGCTCACACTGACCTGAACCTTCCTCTAACACCGCCTCAGACTCACACTAACCCGACCTTCCTCTAACACCGCCTCAGACTCACACTAACCCGACCTTCCTCTATCACCGCCTCAGACTCACACTGCCCCGAACCTTCCTCAAACACCACCTCAGACTCACACTGACCCGAACCTTCCTCTAACACCACCTCAGGCTCACACTGACCCGAACCTTCCTCTAACACCGCCTCAGACTCACACTGACCCGAAGCTTCCTCTAACACTACCTCAGACTCACACTGACCCGAACATTTCTCTAACAGCACCTCAGACTCACACTGACCCAAACCTTCCTCTAACACCACCTCAGACTCACACTGACCCGAAATTTCCTCTAACACCACCTCAGACTCACACTGACCCGAACCTTCCTCTAACACCGCCTCAGACTCACACTGACCCGAATCTTCCTCTAACACCGCCTCAGACTCACACTGACCCGAACCTTCCTCTAACACCGCCTCAGAATCACACTGACCCGAACCTTCCTCTAACACCGCCTCAGACTCACACTGACCCGAACCTTCCTCAAACACCACCTCAGACTCACACTGACCCGAACCTTCCTCGAACACCACCTCAGACTCACACTGACCCGAACCTTCCTCTAACACCGCCTCAGACTCACACTGACCCGAACCTTCCTCTAACACCACCTCAGACTCACACTGACCCGAACCTTCCTCTAACACCGCCACAGACTCACACTGACCCGAACCTTCCTCTAACACTGCCTCAGACTCACACTGACCCGAACCTTCCTCTAACACCGCCACAGACTCACACTGACCCGAACCTTCATCTAACACCGCCACAGACTCACACTGACCCGAACCTTCCTCTAACACCACCTCAGACTCACACTGACCTGAACCTTCCTCTAACACCGCCTCAGACTCACACTGACCCGAACCTTCCTCTAACACCGCCTCAGACTCACACTGACCCGAACCTTCTTCGAACACCGCCTCAGTCTCACACTGACCCGAACCTTCCTCTAACACCGCCTCAGACTCACACTGACCCGAACCTTCCTCTAACACCACCTCAGATTCACGCTGACCCGAACCTTCCTCTAACACCGCCTCAGACTCACACTGACCCGAACCTTCTTCGAACACCGCCTCAGTCTCACACTGACCCGAACCTTCCTCTAACACCGCCTCAGACTCACACTGACCCGAACCTTCCTCTAACACCGCCTCAGACTCACACTGACCCGAACCTTCCTCTAACACCGCCTCAGACTCACACTGACCCGAACCTTCGTCCAACACCACCTCAGACTCACACTGACCCGAACCTTCCACTAACACCGCCTCAGACTCACACTGACCCGAACCTTCCTCTAAGACCGCCTCAGACTCACACTGACCCGAAACTTCCTCGAACACCGCCTCAGACTCACACTGAACCGAACCTTCCTCGAACACCACCTCAGACTCAAACTGACCCGAACCTTCCTCTGACCTCAGCTCAGACTCACGCTGACCCGAAAATTCCTCGATCCCCACCTCGGACTCACACTGACCCGCACCTTCCTCTAACACCACCTCAGACTCACACTGACCCGAACCTTCCTCTAACACAGCCTCAGACTCACACTGACCCGAACCTTCCTCTAAGACCGCCTCAGACTCACACTGACCCGAACCTTCCTCGAACACCACCTCAGACTCACACTGACCCGAACCTTCCTCTAACACCGCCTCAGACTCACACTGAACCGAACCTTCCTCGAACACCACCTCAGACTCAAACTGACCCGAACCTTCCTCTGACCTCAGCTCAGACTCACGCTGACCCGAAAATTCCTCGATCCCCACCTCGGACTCACACTGACCCGCACCTTCCTCTAACACCGCCTCAGACTCACACTGACCCGAACCTTCCTCTAACAGCACCTCAGACTCACAATGACCCGAACCTTCCTCTAACACCGCCTCAGGCTCAAACTGACCCGAACCTTCCTCTAACACCACCTCAGACTCACACTGACCCGAACCTTCCTCTAACACCGCCTCTGACTCACGCTGACCCGAACCTTCCTCTAACACTGCCTCAGACTCACACTGACCTGAACCTTCCTCGAACACCGCCTCAGACTCACACTGACCCGAACCTTCCTCTAACACTGCCTCGGGCTCACACTGACCTGAACCATCCTCGAACACCGCCTCAGACTCACACTGACCCGAACCTTCCTCTAACACCACCTCAGACTCACACTGACCCGAACCTTCCTCTAACCTCAGCTCAGACTCACGCTGACCCGAACCTTCCTCTAACACCACCTCAGACTCACACTGACCCGAACCTTCCTCGAACACCGCCTCAGACTCACACTGACCCGAACCTTCCTCAAACACCGCCTCAGACTCACACTGCCCCGAACCTTCCTCTAACCTCAGCTCAGACTCACGCTGACCCGAACCTTCCTCTAACACCACCTCAGACTCACACTGACCCGAACCTTCCTCTAACATTGCCTCAGACTCACACTGACCCGAACCTTCCTCAAACACCGCCTCAGACTCACACTGCCCCGAACCTTCCTCTAACACCACCTCAGACTCACACTGCCCCGAATCTTCCTCTAACACCACCTCAGACTCACACTGACTCAAACCTTCCTCTAACACCACCTCAGACTCACACTGACCCGAACTTTCCTCTATCACAGCCTCAGACTCACACTGACCCGAACCTTCCTCTAACCTCAGCTCAGACTCACACTGACCCGAACCTTCCTCTAACACCGCCTCAGACTCACACTGACCCGAATCTTCGTCTAACACCGCCTCAGACTCACACTGACCCGAACCTTCCTCGAACACCGCCTCTGGCTCACACTGACCTGAACCTTCCTCTAACACCGCCTCTGGCTCACACTGACCCGAACCTTCCTCTAACACCGCCTCAGACTCACACTGACCCGAACCTTCCTCTAACACCGCCTCTGGCTGACACTGACCTGAACCTTCCTCGAACACCACCTCAGGGTCACACTGACTCGAATTTTCCTCGAACACCGCCTCAGACTCACATTGACCCAAACCTTCCTCTAACACCGCCTCAGACTCACACTGACCCAAACCTTCCTCTAACACCGCCTCTGGCTCACACTGACCTGAACCTTCCTCTAACACCGCCTCAGACTCACACTAACCCGACCTTCCTCTATCACCGCCTCAGACTCACACTGCCCCGAACCTTCCTCAAACACCACCTCAGACTCACACTGACCCGAACCTTCCTCTAACACCGCCTCAGACTCACACTGACCCGAAGCTTCCTCTAACACCTCCTCAGACTCACACTGACCCGAACCTTCCTCTAACAGCACCTCAGACTCACAATGACCCGAACCTTCCTCTAACACCGCCTCAGGCTCACACTGACCCGAACCTTCCTCTAACACCACCTCAGACTCACACTGACCCGAACCTTCCTCTAACACCGCCTCAGACTCATACTGACACGAACTATCCTCTAACACCGCCTCAGACTCACACTGACCTGAACCTTCCTCGAACACCGCCTCAGACTCACACTGACCCGAACCTTCCTCTAACACTGCCTCGGGCTCACACTGACCTGAACCTTCCTCGAACACCGCCTCAGACTCACACTGACCCGAACCTTCCTCTAACACCACCTCAGACTCACACTGACCCGAACCTTCCTCTAACACCGCCTCAGACTCATACTGACACGAACTATCCTCTAACACCGCCTCAGACTCACACTGACCCGAACCTTCCTCGAACACCGCCTCAGACTCACACTGACCCGAACCTTCCTCTAACCTCAGCTCAGACTCACACTGATCTGAACCTTCCTCGAGCACCAGCTCAGACTCACACTGACCCGAACCTTCCTCTAACCTCAGCTCAGACTCACGCTGACCCGAACCTTCCTCGAACACCGCCTCAGACTCACACTGCCCCGAACCTTCCGCTAACACCGCCTCAGACTCACACTGACCCGAACCTTCCTCTAACCTCAGCTCAGACTCACACTGACCCGAACCTTCCTCTAACACCGCCTCAGACTCACACTGACCCGAACCTTCGTCTAACACCGCCTCAGACTCACACTGACCCGAACCTTCCTCTAACACCGCCTCTGGCTCACACTGACCTGAACCTTCCTCTAACACCGCCTCTGGCTCACACTGACCCGAACCTTCCTCTAACACCGCCTCAGACTCACACTGACCCGAACCTTCCTCTAACACCGCCTCTGGCTCACACTGACCTGAACCTTCCTCGAACACCACCTCAGGGTCACACTGACTCGAATCTTCCTCGAACACCGCCTCAGACTCACACTGACCCGAACCTTCCTCTAACACCGCCTCAGACTCACACTGACCCAAACCTTCCTCTAACACCGACTCAGACTCACACTGACCCGAACCTTCCTCTAACACCGCCTCTGGCTCACACTGACCCGAACCTTCCTCTAACACCGCCTCAGACTCACACTGACCCGAACCTTCCTCTAACACCGCCTCTGGCTCACACTGACCTGAACCTTCCTCTAACACCACCTCAGAGTCACACTGACCCGAATCTTCCTCGAACACCACCTCAGAGTCACACTGACCCGAATCTTCCTCTAACACCGCCTCAGACTCACACTGACCCGAACCTTCCTCTAACACCGCCTCAGACTCACACTGACCCGAACCTTCCTCTAACACCGCCTCAGACTCACACTAACCCGAACCTTCCTCTAACCTCAGCTCAGACTCACACTGACCCGAACCTTCCTCTAACACCGCCTCAGCTTCACACTGACCCGAACCTTCCTCTAACACCGCCTCAGATTCACACTGACCCGAACCTTCGTCTAACACCGCCTCTGGCTCACACTGACCCGAACCTTCCTCTAACACCGCCTCAGATTCACACTGACCCGAACCTTCGTCTAACACCGCCTCAGACTCACACTGACCCGAATCTTCCTCTAACACCCCCTCACACTCACACTGACCCGAACCTTCCTCTAACACCGCCTCAGACTCACACTGACCCGAACCTTCCTCTAACACTGCCTCAGACTCACACTGACCCGAAGCTTCCTCTAACACCGCCTCAGATTCACACTGACCCGAACCTTCGTCTAACACCGCCTCTGGCTCACACTGACCTGAACCTTCCTCTAACACCGCCTCTGGCTCACACTAACCCGACCTTCCTCTAACACTGCCTCAGACTCACACTGACCCGAACCTTCCTCTAACACCGCCTCTGGCTCACACTGACCTGAACCTTCCTCTAACACCGCCTCAGGGTCACACTGACCCGAATCTTCCTCGAACACCGCCTCAGACTCACATTGACCCAAACCTTGCTCTAACACCGCCTCAGACTCACACTGACCCGAACCTTCCTATAACACCGCCTCAGACTCACACTGACCCGAACCTTCCTCTAACATTGCCTCAGACTCACACTGACCCGAACCTTCCTCAAACACTGCCTCAGACTCACACTGACCCGAACCTTCCTCGAACACCTCCTCAGACTCACACTGCCCCGAACCTTCCTCTAACACCACCTCAGACTCACACTGCCCCGAATCTTCCTCTAACACCACCTCAGACTCACACTGACTCAAACCTTCCTCTAACACCACCTCAGACTCACACTGACCCGAACTTTCCTCTATCACCACCTCAGACTCACACTGACCCGAAACTTCCTCTAACACCTCCTCAGACTCACACTGACTCAAACCTTCCTCTAACACCACCTCAGACTCACACTGCCCCGAATCTTCCTCTAACACCACCTCAGACTCACACTGACTCAAACCTTCCTCTAACACCACCTCAGTCTCACACTGACCCGAACCTTCCTCTAACACCGCCTCAGACTCACAATGACCCGAACCTTCCTCTAACACCGCCTCAGACTCACAATGACCCGAACCTTCCTCTAACACCGCCTCAGACTCACACTGACCCGAACTATCCTCTAACACCGCCTCAGACTGACGCTGACCGGAACCTTCCTCTAACACCGCCTCTGGCTCACACTGACCTGAACCTTCCTCGAACACCGCCTCAGACTCACACTGCCGCGAACCTTCCTCTAACACCGCCTCAGACTCACACTGACCCGAACCTTCCTCTAACACCGCCTCAGACTCACACTGACCCGAACCTTCCTCTAACACTGCCTCGGGCTCACACTGACCTGAACCATCCTCGAACACCGCCTCAGACTGACACTGACCCGAACCTTCCTCTAACCTCAGCTCAGACTCACACTGACCCGAACCTTCCTCGAACACCGCCTCAGACTCACACTGCCCCGAACCTTCCGCTAACACCGCCTCAGACTCACACTGACCCGAACCTTCCTCTAACCTCAGCTCAGACTCACACTGACCCGAACCTTCCTCTAACACCGCCTCAGACTCACACTGACCCGAACCTTCGTCTAACACCGCCTCAGACTCACACTGACCCGAACCTTCCTCTAACACCGCCTCTGGCTCACACTGACCTGAACCTTCCTCTAACACCGCCTCTGGCTCACACTGACCCGAACCTTCCTCTAACACCGCCTCAGACTCACACTGACCCGAACCTTCCTCTAACACCGCCTCTGGCTCACACTGACCTGAACCTTCCTCGAACACCACCTCAGGGTCACACTGACTCGAATCTTCCTCGAACACCGCCTCAGACTCACACTGACCCGAACCTTCCTCTAACACCGCCTCAGACTCACACTGACCCAAACCTTCCTCTAACACCGCCTCAGGGTCACACTGACTCGAATCTTCCTCGAACACCGCCTCAGACTCACACTGACCCGAACCTTCCTCTAACACCGACTCAGACTCACACTGACCCGAACCTTCCTCTAACACTGCCTCAGACTCACACTGACCCGAAGCTTCCTCTAACACCGCCTCAGATTCACACTGACCCGAACCTTCGTCTAACACCGCCTCTGGCTCACACTGACCTGAACCTTCCTCTAACACCGCCTCTGGCTCACACTAACCCGACCTTCCTCTAACACTGCCTCAGACTCACACTGACCCGAACCTTCCTCTAACACCGCCTCTGGCTCACACTGACCTGAACCTTCCTCTAACACCACCTCAGACTCACACTGACCCGAACCTTCCTCTAACACCACCTCAGACTCACACTGACGCGAACCTTCCTCTAACACCGCCTCAGACTCACACTGACACGAACTATCCTCTAACACCGCCTCAGACTCACGCTGACCCGAACCTTCCTCTAACACCGCCTCAGACTCACACTGACCCGAATCTTCCTCTAACACCGCCTCAGACTCACACTAACCCGAACCTTCCTCTAACACCACCTCAGACTCACACTGCCGCGAACCTTCCTCTAACACCGCCTCAGACTCACACTGACCCGAACCTTCCTCTAACACCGCCTCAGACTCACACTGCCGCGAACCTTCCTCTAACACCGCCTCAGACTCACACTGACCCGAACCTTCCTCTAACACCGCCTCAGACTCACACTGTCCCGAACATTCCTCGAACACCGCCTCAGACTCACACTGACCCGAACCTTCCTCTAACACCACCTCTGACTCACACTGACCCGAACCTTCCTCTAACACCGGCTCAAACTCACTCTGCCCCGAACCTTCCTCTAACCTCAGTTCACACTCACACTGACCCGAACCTTCCTCTAACACCGTCTCAGACTCACACTGATCCGAACCTTCCTCTAACACCGGCTCAAACTCACTCTGCCCCGAACCTTCCTCTAACCTCAGTTCAGACTCACACTGACCCGAACCTTCCTCTAACACCGTCTCAGACTCACACTGACCCAAATCTTCCTCTAACACCACCTCAGACTCACACTGTCCCGAACATTCCTCTAACACCGCCTCAGACTCACACTGACCCGAACCTTCCTCTAACACCGCCTCAAACTCACACTGACCCGAACTTTCCTCTAACACCGCGTCAGACTCAAACTGACCCGAACCATCCTCGAACACCGCCTCAGACTCACACTGACCCGAACCTTCCTCGAACACCACCTCAGACTCACACTGACCCGAACCATCCTCGAACACCGCCTGAGACTCACACTGACCCGGACCTTCCTCTAACAACGACTCAGACTCACACTGACCCGAACTCTCCTCTAACACCACCTCAGACTCACACTGACCTGAACCTTCCTCGAACACTGCCTCAGACTCACACTGCCCCGAACCTTCCTCTAACACTGCCTCAGACTCACACTGACCCGAACCTTCCTCTAACACCGCCTCAGACTCACACTGACCCGAATCTTCCTCTAACACCGCCTCAGACTCACACTGACCCGAACCTTCCTCTAACACCACCTGAGACTCACACTGACCCGAACCTTCCTCTAACACCGCCTCAGACTCACACTGACCCGAACCATTGTCTAACCTCAGCTCAGACTCACACTGACCCGAACCTTCCTCTAACCTCACCTCAGACTCACACTGTCCCGAAACTTCCTCTAACACCACCTCAGGCTCACACTGACTCGAACCTTCCTCTAACACCGCCTCAGACTCACACTGACCCGAACCTTCCTCTAACACCGCCTCAGACTCACACTGACCCGAACCTTCCTCTAACACCACCTCAGACTCACACTGATCCGAACCTTCCTCTAACACTGCCTCAGACTCACACTGCCCGGAACCTTCCTCTAACACCACCTCAGACTCATACTGACCCGAACCTTCCTCTAACACCATCTCAGACTCACACTGACCCGAACCTTCCTCTAACACCACCACAGACTCATGCTGACCCGAACCTTCCTCTAACACCTCCTCAGACTCACACTGCCCCGAACCTTCCTCGAACACCGCCTCAGACTCAGACTGCCCCGAAACGTCCTCTAACACCACCTCAGACTCACACTGACCCGAACCTTCCTCTAACACCATCTCAGACTCACACTGACCCGAACCTTCCTCTAACACCACCTCAGACTCATGCTGACCCGAACCTTCCTCTAACACCTCCTCAGACTCACACTGCCCCGAACCTTCCTCTAACACCGCCTCAGACTCACACTGACCCGAACCTTCCTCTAACAACGCCTCAGACTCACACTGACCCGAACCTTCCTCTAACACCGCCTCAGACTCACACTGACCCGAATTTTCCTCTAACACCGCCTCAGACTCACACTGACCCGAACATTCCTCTAACCTCAGCTCAGACTCACACTGACCCGAACCTTCCTCTAACACCACCTGAGACTCACACTGACCCGAACCTTCCCCTAACACTGCCTCAGACTCACACTGACCCGAACCATCCTCTAACCTCAGCTCAGACTCACACTGACCTGAACCTTCCTCTAACCTCACCTCAGACACACACTGACCCGAATCTTCCTCTAACACCACCTCAGACTCACACTGACCCGAACCTTCATCTAACACCGCCTCAGACTCACACTGACCCGAACCTTCCTCTAACACCGCCTCAGACTCACACTGACCCGAACCTTCCTCTAACACCACCTGAGACTCACACTGACCCGAACCTTCCCCTAACACCGCCTCAGACTCACACTGACCCGAACCATCCTCTAACCTCAGCTCAGACTCACACTGACCTGAACCTTCCTCTAACCTCACCTCAGACACACACTGACCCGAATCTTCCTCTAACACCACCTCAGACTCACACTGACCCGAACCTTCATCTAACACCGCCTCAGACTCACACTGACCCGAACCTTCCTCTAACACCGCCTCAGACTCACACTGACCCGAACTTTCCTCTAACACCACCTCAGACTCACTCTGACATGAACCTTCCTCTAACACTGCCTCAGACTCACACTGACCCGAACCTTCCTCTAACACTGCCTCAGACTCACACTGACCCGAACCTTCCTCTAACACCGCCTCAGACTCACACTGCCCCGAACATTCCTCTAACACCACCTCAGACTCACACTGACCCGAACCTTCCTCTAATACCACCTCAGACTCACATTGACACGAACCTTCCTCTAACACCACCTCAGACTCACACTGCCCCGAACCTTCCTCTAACTCTGCCTCAGACTCACACTGACCCGAATCTTCCTCTAACACCGCCTCAGACTCACACTGACCCGAACCTTCCTCTAACCCCACCTCAGACTCACACTGTCCCGAACTTTCCTCTAACACCACCTCGGACTCACACTGAACCGAACCTTCCTCTAACACCGCCTCATTCTCACACTGACCCGAACCTTCCTCTAACACCGCCTCAGACTCACACTAACCCGAACCTTCCTCTAACACCACCTCAGACTCACACTGCCGCGAACCTTCCTCTAACACCGCCTCAGACTCACACTGACCCGAACTTTCCTCTAACACCACCTCAGACTCACAGTGATCCGAACCTTCCTCTAACACCGCCTCAAACTCACACTGCCCCGAACCTTCCTCTAACCTCAGTTCAGACTCACACTGACCCAAACCTTCCTCTAACACCGCCCCAGACTCACACTGACCCAAATCTTCCTCTAACACCACCTCAGACTCACACTGACCCGAACCTTCCTCTAACACCGCCTCAAACTCACACTGACCCGAACTTTACTCTAACACCGCGTCAGACTCAAACTGACCCGAACCTTCCTCTAACACCGCCTCAGACTCACACTGACCCGAACATTCCTCTAACACCGCCTCAGACTCACAGTGACATGAACCATCCTCGAACACCGCCTCATTCTCACACTGACCCGAACCTTCCTCTAACACCGCCTCAGACTCACACTGACCCGAACTCTCCTCTAACACCACCTCAGACTCATACTGACCTGAACCTTCCTCTAACACTGCCTCAGACTCACACTGCCCCGAACCTTCCTCTAACACCGCCTCAGACTCACACTGACCCGAACCTTCCTCGAACACCGCCTCAGACTCACACTGACCCAAACCTTCCTCTAACACCACCTCAGACTCAGACTGCCCCGAAACGTCCTCTAACACCGCCTCAGACTCACACTGACCCGAATCTTCCTCTAACACCGCCTCAGACTCACACTGACCCGAACATTCCTCTAACTTCAGCTCAGACTCACACTGACCCGAACCTTCCTCTAACACCGCCTCAGACTCACACTGACCCGAACCTTCCTCTAACCTCACCTCAGACTCACACTGCCCCGAACCTTCCTCTAACTCCGCCTCAGACTCACACTGACCCGAATCTTCCTCTAACACCGCCTCAGACTCACACTAACCCGAACCTTCCACTAACACCACCTCAGACTCACACTGCCGCGAACCTTCCTCTAACACCGCCTCAGACTCCCACTGACCCGAACCTTCCTCTAACACCGCCTCAGACTCACACTGACCCGACCCTTCCTCTAACACCGCCTCAGACTCACACTGACCCGAACCTTCCTCTAACCCCACCTCAGACTCACACTGACCCGAACCTTCCTCGAACACCACCTCAGACTCACACTGACCCAAACCTTCCTCTAACACCGCCTCAGACTCACACTGACCCGAATCTTCCTCTAACACCGCCTCAGACTCACACTGACCCGAACATTCCTCTAACTTCAGCTCAGACTCACACTGACCCGAACCTTCCTCTAACACCGCCTCAGACTCACACTGACCAGAACCTTCCTCTAACCTCACCTCAGACTCACACTGCCCCGAACCTTCCTCTAACTCCGCCTCAGACTCACACTGACCCGAACCTTCCTCTAACACCGCCTCAGACTCACACTGACCCGAACCTTCCTCTAACACCGCCTCAGACTCACACTGACCCGACCCTTCCTCTAACACCGCCTCAGACTCACACTGCCCCGAACCTTCCTCTAACACTGCCTCAGACTCACACTGACCCTCCTTCCTCTAACACCGCCTCAGACTCACACTAACCCGAACCTTCTCTAACACCGCCTCAGACTCACACTGCCGCGAACCTTCCTCTAACACCGCCTCAGACTCACACTGACCCGACCCTTCCTCTAACACCGCCTCAGACTCACACTGACCCGAACCTTCCTCTAACCCCACCTCAGACTCACACTGCCCCGAACCTTCCTCTAACACCACCTCAGACTCACACTGATCCGAACCTTCCTCTAACACCGCCTCAGACTCACACTGACCCGAACCTTCCTCTAACACCACCTCAGACTCACACTGATCCGAACCTTCCTCTAACACCGGCTCAAACTCACACTGCCCCGAACCTTCCTCTAATCTCAGTTCAGACTCACACTGACCCGAACCTTCCTCTAACACCGCCCCAGACTCACACTGACCCGAACCTTCCTCTAACACCGTCTCAGACTCACACTGACCCAAATCTTCCTCTAACACCACCTCAGACTCACACTGACCCGAACCTTCCTCTAACACCGCCTCAAACTCACACTGAACCGAACTTTACTCTAACACCGCGTCAGACTCAAACTGACCCGAACCTTCCTCTAACACCGCCTCAGACTCACACTGACCCGAACATTCCTCTAACACCGCCTCAGACTCACACTGACATGAACCATCCTCGAACACCGCCTCAGACTCACACTGACCCGAACTCTCCTCTAACACCATCTCAGACTCATACTGACCTGAACCTTCCTCTAACACTGCCTCAGACTCACACTGCCCCGAACCTTCCTCTAACACCGCCTCAGACTCACACTGACCCGAAACGTCCTCTAACACCACCTCAGACTCACACTGACCCGAATCTTCCTCTAACACCGCCTCAGACTCACACTGACCCGAACATTCCTCTAACTTCAGCTCAGACTCACACTGACCCGAACCTTCCTCTAACACCGCCTCAGACTCACACTAACCCGAACCTTCCTCTAACACCGCCTCAGACTCACACTGACCCGAACATTCCTCTAACTTCAGCTCAGACTCACACTGACCCGAACCTTCCTCTAACCTCACCTCAGACTCACACTGACCCGAACCTTCCTCTAACCTCACCACAGACTCACACTGACCCGAACCTTCCTCTAACCTCAGCTCAGACTCACACTGACCCGAACCTTCCTCTAACCTCAGCTCAGACTCACACTGACCCGAACCTTCCTCTAACCTCACCTCAGACTCTCACTGACCCGAACCTTCCTCTAACACCACCTCAGACTCACACTGACCCGAACCTTCATCTAACACCGCCTCAGACTCACACTGACCCGAACCTTCCTCTAACACCACCTCAGACTCACACTGACCCGAACCTTCCTCTAACACCGCCTCAGACTCACACTGCCCCGAACCTGCCTCTAACACCGCCTCAGACTCACACTGACCCGAACTCTCCTCTAACACCACCTCAGACTCATACTGACCTGAACCTTCCTCTAACACTGCCTCAGACTCACACTGCCCCGAACCTTCCTCTAACACCGCCTCAGACTCACACTGACCCGAACCTTCCTCGAACACCGCCTCAGACTCACACTGACCCAAACCTTCCTCTAACACCACCTCAGACTCAGACTGCCCCGAAACGTCCTCTAACACCGCCTCAGACTCACACTGACCCGAATCTTCCTCTAACACCGCCTCAGACTCACACTGACCCGAACATTCCTCTAACTTCAGCTGAGACTCACACTGACCCGAACCTTCCTCTAACACCGCCTCAGACTCACACTGACCCGAACCTTCCTCTAACCTCACCTCAGACTCACACTGCCCCGAACCTTCCTCTAACTCCGCCTCAGACTCACACTGACCCGAATCTTCCTCTAACACCGCCTCAGACTCACACTAACCCGAACCTTCCACTAACACCGCCTCAGACTCCCACTGACCCGAACCTTCCTCTAACACCGCCTCAGACTCACACTGACCCGACCCTTCCTCTAACACCGCCTCAGACTCACACTGACCCGAACCTTCCTCTAACCCCACCTCAGACTCACACTGACCCGAACCTTCCTCTAACACCGCCTCAGACTCACACTGACCCAAACCTTCCTCTAACACCACCTCAGACTCAGACTGCCCCGAAACGTCCTCTAACCCCACCTCAGACTCACACTGACCCGAACCTTCCTCGAACACCACCTCAGACTCACACTGACCCAAACCTTCCTCTAACACCGCCTCAGACTCACACTGACCCGAATCTTCCTCTAACACCGCCTCAGACTCACACTGACCCGAACATTCCTCTAACTTCAGCTCAGACTCACACTGACCCGAACCTTCCTCTAACACCGCCTCAGACTCACACTGACCAGAACCTTCCTCTAACCTCACCTCAGACTCACACTGCCCCGAACCTTCCTCTAACACCGCCTCAGACTCACACTGACCAGAACCTTCCTCTAACCTCACCTCAGACTCACACTGACCCGAACCTTCCTCTAACACCGCCTCAGACTCACACTGACCCGAACCTTCCTCTAACACCGCCTCAGACTCACACTGACCCGACCCTTCCTCTAACACCGCCTCAGACTCACACTGCCCCGAACCTTCCTCTAACACTGCCTCAGACTCACACTGACCCTCCTTCCTCTAACACCGCCTCAGACTCACACTAACCCGAACCTTCTCTAACACCGCCTCAGACTCACACTGCCGCGAACCTTCCTCTAACACCGCCTCAGACTCACACTGACCCGACCCTTCCTCTAACACCGCCTCAGACTCACACTGACCCGAACCTTCCTCTAACCCCACCTCAGACTCACACTGTCCCGAACTTTCCTCTAACACCACCTCAGACTCACACTGACCCGAACCTTCCTCTAACAGCGCCTCAGACTCACACTGACCCGAACCTTCCTCTAACACCACCTCAGACTCACACTGATCCGAACCTTCCTCTAACACCGGCTCAAACTCACACTGCCCCGAACCTTCCTCTAATCTCAGTTCAGACTCACACTGACCCAAATCTTCCTCTAACACCACCTCAGACTCACACTGACCCGAACCTTCCTCTAACACCGCCTCAAACTCACACTGAACCGAACTTTACTCTAACACCGCGTCAGACTCAAACTGACCCGAACCTTCCTCTAACACCGCCTCAGACTCACACTGACCCGAACATTCCTCTAACACCGCCTCAGACTCACACTGACATGAACCATCCTCGAACACCGCCTCAGACTCACACTGACCCGAACTCTCCTCTAACACCATCTCAGACTCATACTGACCTGAACCTTCCTCTAACACTGCCTCAGACTCACACTGCCCCGAACCTTCCTCTAACACCGCCTCAGACTCACACTGACCCGAAACGTCCTCTAACACCACCTCAGACTCACACTGACCCGAATCTTCCTCTAACACCGCCTCAGACTCACACTGACCCGAACATTCCTCTAACTTCAGCTCAGACTCACACTGACCCGAACCTTCCTCTAACACCGCCTCAGACTCACACTAACCCGAACCTTCCTCTAACACCGCCTCAGACTCACACTGACCCGAACATTCCTCTAACTTCAGCTCAGACTCACACTGACCCGAACCTTCCTCTAACCTCACCTCAGACTCACACTGACCCGAACCTTCCTCTAACCTCACCTCAGACTCACACTGACCCGAACCTTCCTCTAACCTCAGCTCAGACTCACACTGACCCGAACCTTCCTCTAACCTCAGCTCAGACTCACACTGACCCGAACCTTCCTCTAACCTCACCTCAGACTCACACTGACCCGAACCTTCATCTAACACCGCCTCAGACTCACACTGACCCGAACCTTCCTCTAACACCACCTCAGACTCACACTGACCCGAACCTTCCTCTAACACCGCCTCAGACTCACACTGCCCCGAACCTTCCTCCAACACCACCTCAGACTCACACTGACCCGAACCTTCCTCCAACACCGCCTCAGACTCACACTGACCCGAACCTTCCTCTAACACCACCTCAGACTCACACTGACCCGAATCTTCCTCTAACACCGCCTCAGACTCACACTGACCCGGACCTTCCTCTAACACCACCTCAGACTGACACAGCCCCGAACCTTCCTCTAACACAGCCTCAGACTCACACTGACCCGAATCTTCCTCTAACACCGCCTCAGACTCACACTGACCCGGACATTCCTCTAACACCGCCTCAGACTCACACTGACCCGAACCTGCCTCTAACACCGCCTCAGACTCACACTGACCCGAACCTTCCTCTAACACCGCCTCAGACTCACACTGACCCGAATCTTCCTCTAACACCGCCTCAGACTCACACTGACCCGAACCTTCCTCTAACACCGCCTCAGACTCACACTGACCCGAATCTTCCTCTAACACCGCCTCAGACTCACACTGACCCGAACCTTCCTCTAACACCACCTCAGACTCACACTGCCCCGAACTTTCCTCTAACACCACCTCGGACTCACACTGACCCGAACCTTCCTCTAACACCGCCTCAAACTCACACTGACCCGAACTTTCCTCTAACACCGCGTCAGACTCAAACTGACCCGAAACTTCCTCTAACACCGCCTCAGACTCACACTGACCCGAACCTTCCTCGATCACCACCTCAGACTCACACTGACCCGAACCATCCTCGAACACCGCCTCATTCTCACACTGACCCGAACCTTCCTCGAACACCGCCTCAGACTCACACTGACCCGAATCTTCCTCTAACACCGCCTCAGACTCACACTGACCCGAACCTTCCTCTAACACCGCCTCAGACTCACACTGACCCGAACCTTCCTGTAACATCGCCTCAGACTCACACTGACCCGAACCTTCCTCTAACACCGCCTCAGACTCACACTGCCCCGAACCTTCCTCTAACACCGCCTCAGACTCACACTGACCCGAACCTTCCTCTAACACCGCCTCAGACTCACACTGACCCTAACCTTCCTCTCACACCGCCTCAGACTCACACTGACCCGAACCATCCTCTAACACCGCCTCAGACTCACACTGACCCGAACCTTCCTCTAACACCACCTCAGTCTCACACTGACCCGAACCTTCCTCTAACACCACCTCAGCCTCACACTGCCCCGAACCTTCCTCTAACACCGCCTCAGACTCACACTGACCCGAACCTTCCTCTAACACCGCCTCAGACTCACACTGACCCGAACCTTCCTCTAACACCGCCTCAGACTCACACTGACCCAAACCTTCCTCTAACACCACCTCAGACTCACACTGACCCCAACCTTCCTCTAACACCGCCTCAGACTCTCACTGACCCGAACCTTCCTCTAACACCGCCTCAGACTCACACTGACCCGAACCTTCCTCTAACACCACCTCAGACTCACACTGCCCCGAACCTTCCTGTAACACCGCCTCAGACTCACACTGACCCGAACCTTCCTCTAACACCGCCTCAGACTCACACTGACCCGAACCTTCCTCTAACACCACCTCAGACTCATACTGACCCGAACCTTCCTCTCACACCGCCTCAGACTCACACTGACCCGAACCTTCCTCAAACACCGCCTCAGAATCACTCTGACCTGAACCTTCCTCTAACACCGCCTCAGACTCACACTGACCCGAACCTTCCTCTAACATCTACCGAGTAGGGTGGTGGAGGCAGGAACATTGGACTCGTTTAACATGCAGTTAGATAGGCACATGAGTCAAACGAGAATGGAGGGATATGGTAGGGGCTATTAAATAGGGTTAAACCTCAGGAGACAACGGAAAGGCAGGCTGTAAGATTAATATTTTTGTCTTTATTCCACAGGTGGAGGTCCACCTCGTGTCAAACGAGGGGCATTCACACGGCGGGTCGTGCGTGGGCTGCTCTTGGAAGTTCCAGGAGTGGCCTAGTACTTCATGTCGATGTGTGTACTTGATCCTGGACCGGTAGATGGGCGCCGCAACAGCTCTGGGACTAGCACTGCTGGCTGTGCAGGCACATGGATTTGGGCCTGTGTCTGTGGGAGTTTGCGCAATCTCCCTGTGGTTGCGTGGGTTTCCTCCGGGCGCTCCGGTTTCCTCCCACACCCCAAAGATGTGCTCTCAGGCTAATCGGTTTTTACCAAATTGACACTATTTCTTCCCTGAATCTGACAGGGTAGGGTTCCATTCATAGATATGCAGGGTAGAATAGGTGCAGGGTGATGTGGCGGCGCGGGCTCGTTGGGCCGAAGGGCCTGTTTCCCGTGCTGGATTGTTCTTTGTTCTTTGTTCTTAACACCGCCTCAGACTCACACTGACCCAGAACCTTCCTCTAACACCGTCTCAGGCTCACACTGACCCAGAACCTTCCTCTAACACCGTCTCAGACTCACACTGCCCCGAACCTGCCTCTAACCCCACCTCAGACTCACAACTGCCCCAAACCTTCCTCTAAAATCAGCTCAGACTCACACTGACCCGAACCTTCCCCTAACACCGCCTCAGACTCACACTGACCCAGAACCTTCCTCGAACACCGCCTCAGACTCACACTGACCCGAACCTTGCTCTAACCCCACCTCGGACTCACACTGACCCAGAACCTTCCTCTAACACTTTCTCAGACTCACACTGACCCGAACCTTCCTCTAACCCCACCTCGGACTCACACTATCCCGAACCTTCCTCTAACACCGCCTCAGACTCACACTGACGCGAATCTTCCTCTAACTCCGCCTCAGAGTCACACTGAGCCGAACCTTCCTCTAACACCGCCTCAGACTCACAGTGACCCGAACATTCCTCTAACCTCAGCTCAGACTCACACTGACCCAAACCTTCCTCTAACACCGCCTCAGACTCACACTGACCCGAACCTTCCTCTAACCTCAGCTCAGACTGACACTGATCCGAACCTTCCTCTAACACCGCCTCAGACTCACACTGACCCGAACCTTGCTCTAACCTCAGCTCAGACACACACTGACCCGAACCTTCCTCTAACACCGCCTCAGACAGACACTGACCCGAACCTTCCTCTAACCCCACCTCGGACTCACACTGACCCAAATCTTCCTCTAACACCGCCTCAAACTCACACTGACCCGAACTTTCCTCTAACACCGCGACAGACTCACACTGACCCGAACCTTCCTCTAACACCGCCTCAGACTCACACTGACCCGAACCTTCCTCTAACACCACCTCAGACTCACACTGACCCGAAACTTCCTCTAACACCGCCTCAGACTCACACTGACCCGAACCTTCCTCTCACACCGCCTCAGACTCACACTGACCAGAACCTTCCTCTAACACCACCTTAGACTCGCACTGACCTGAACCTTCCTCTAACACCGCCTCAGACTCACACTGCCCCAAACCTTCCTCTAACACCGCATCAGACTCACACTGCCCCAAAACTTCCTCTAACACCGCATCAGACTCACACTGACACGAACCTTCCTCTAACACCGCCTCAGACTCACACTGACCCGAATCTTCCTCTAACACCACCTCAGACTCACACTGACACAAACCAATCTCTAACACCGCCTCAGACTCACACTGACCCGAATCTTCCTCTAACACCACCTCAGACTCACACTGCCCCAAAACTTCCTCTAACACCGCATCAGACTCACACTGACCCGAACCTTCCTCTAACACCGCCTCAGACTCGCACTGACCCGAACCTTCCTCTAACACCGCCTCAGACTCACACTGACCCGAACCTTCCTCTAACACCACCTCAGACTCACACTGACCCGAACCTTCCTCTAACACCGCCTCAGACTCACACTGACCAGAACCTTCCTCTAACACCGCCTCAGACTCACACTGCCCCAAACCTTCCTCTAACCTCCGCTCAGACTCACTCTGACCCGAACCATCCTCTAACACCGCCTCAGACTCACACTGTCCCGAACCTTCCTCTAACCCCACCTCGGACTCACACTGACCCGAACCTTCCTCTAAAACCGCCTCAGATTCACACTGCCCCGAACCTTCCTCTAACACTGCCTCAGACTCACACTGACCCAGAACCTTCCTCTAACACCGTCTCAGACTCACACTGACCCGAACCTTCCTCTAACACCGCCACTGCTGTTTGTAATGTTTATTAATGTTCTGGATGAGGGTATAGTTGGGTGGATTAGTAAATTTGCTGATGACACCAAAGTCAGAGGTGTGGTAGATTGTGAGGAAGGGTGCCATAGTCTGCAGGGAGACTTAGATATGTTGCAGAGCTGGGCCGAGAGGTGGCGGATGGAATTTAATGCGGATAAGTGTGAGGTAATTCACTTCGGTAGGAGCAACAGATGTGTCAAGTATAGGGCTAACGGGAGGACTTTGAATAGTGTGGATGAACAGAGGGATCTAGGTGTATGTGTACATAGATCCCTGAAAGTTGGGAATCAAGTAGATAAGGTTGTTAAGAAGGCGTACGGTGTCTTGGCGTTTATTGGTATGGGATTGAGTTTAAGAGTCACAGCGTCATGTTGCAATTGTACACCACTCTGGTGCGGCCGCACTTGGAGGACTGTGTGCAGTTCTGGTCCCCACATAACAGGAAGGATGTGGAGGCTTTGGAGAGGGTGCAGAGGAGGTTTACTAGGATGTTGCCTGGTATGGTGGAGAGGTCCTATGAGGAGAGACTGAGGGATTTGGGGTTGTTTTCGTTGGAAAGAAGGCGGCTAAGAGGGGATCTTATTGAAACATATAAGATGATTAGAGGTTTAGATAGGGTGGACAGTGAAACCCTTTTTCCTTGGATGGAGGAAGCTAGCATGAGGGGGCATGGCTTTAAATTAAGGGTGGGTAGCTACAGGACGGATGTCAAGGGTAGGTTGTTTACCCAGCGGGTGGTGAGGGATGGGAATGCCCTGCCTGCTGCAGTTGTAAATGGGCCTAGTTTGGGGGCGTTTAAGAGATCTGTGCATAGGTTTATGGACGAAAAGGGATTGGTTTAGGCTAGTGGGTCATTGTTTTTGTAACTGGTCGGCGCAACATCGTGGGCCGAAGGGCCTGTTCAGCGCGGTAATGTTCTATGTTCTATTGACACCGCCTCAGTCTCACACTGACCCGAACCTTCCTCTAACACCGCCTCAGACTCAGACTGACCCGAACCTTCGTCTAACCTCACCTCAGACCCACACTGACCCGAACCTACCTCTAACACCGCCTCAGACTCACACTGACCCGAACGTTCCTCTAACACCGCCTCAGACTCACACTGACTCGAGCCTTCCTCTAACACCGCCTCAGACTCACACTGACCCGAACCTTCCTCTAACACCACCTCAGACTCACACTGACCCAAACCTTCCTCTAACACCGCCTCAGACTCACACTGAACCGAACGTTCCTCTAACACCGCCTCAGACTCACACTGACCCGGACCTTCCTCTAACCCCACCTCGGACTCACACTGACCCAAATCTTCCTCTAACACCGCCTCAAACTCACACTGACCCGAACTTTCCTCTAACACCGCAACAGACACACACTGACCCGAACCTTCCTCTAACACCGCCTTAGACTCACACTGACCCGAACCTTCCTCTAACACCACCTCAGACTCACACTGACCCGAACCTTCCTCCACCACCGCCTCAGACTCACACTGACCCGACCCTTCCTCTAACACCGCCTCAGACTCAGACTGACCCGAACCTTCCTCTAACCTCACCTCAGACCCACACTGACCCGAACCTACCTCTAACACCGCCTCAGACTCACACTGACCCGAACCTTCCTCTAACACAGCCTCAGACTCACACTGACCCGAGCCTTCCTCTAACACCGCCTCAGACTCACACTGACCCGAACCTTCCTCTAACACCACCTCAGACTCACACTGACCCAAACCTTCCTCTAACACCGCCTCAGACTCACACTGAACCGAACGTTCCTCTAACACCGCCTCAGACTCACATTGACCCGAACATTCCTCTAACCTCAGCTCAGACTCACACTGACCCGAACCTTCCTCTAACACCGACTCAGACTCACACTGCCCCGAGACTTCCTCTAACACCGCCTCAGACTCACACTGACCCGAACCTTCTTCTAACACCGCCTCAGACTCACACTGACCCGAACCTTCCTCTAACACCGCCTCAGACTCACACTGACCCGAACCTTCCTCTAACACCGCCTCAGACTCACACTGACACGAACCTTCCTCTAACACCGCCTCAGAATCACTCTGACCCGAACCTTCCTCTAACACCGTCTCAGACTCACACTGACTCGAACATTCCTGTAACACCGCCTCAGACACACACTGACCCGAAACTTCCTCTAAAACCGCCTCAGACTCACACTGACCCGAAACTTCCTCTAACCCCACCTCGGACTCACACTATCCCGAACCTTCCTCTAACACCGCCTCAGACTCACACTGACCGGAATCTTCCTCTAACTCCGCCTCAGACACACACTGACCCGAACCTTCCTCTAACCCCACCTCCGACTCACACTGACCCAAATCTTCCTCTAACACCGCCTCAAACTCACACTGACCCGAACTTTCCTCTAACACCGCCTCAGACTCAAACTAACCCGAACCTTCCTCTAACACCGCGACAGACTCACACTGACCCGAACCTTCCTCTAACACCGCCTCAGACTCACACTGACCCGGAACTTCCTCTAACACCACCTCAGACTCACACTGACCCGAACCTTCCTCTAACACCGCCTCAGACTCTCACTGACCCGAACCTTCCTCTCACAACGCCTCAGACTCACACTGACCAGAACCTTCCTCTAACACCGCCTCAGACTCACACTGAACCGAACGTTACTCTAACACCGCCTCAGACTCACATTGACCCGAACATTCCTCTAACCTCAGCTCAGACTCACACTGACACGAACCTTCCTCTAACACCGCCTCAGAATCACTCTGACCCGAACCTTCCTCTAACACCGCCTCAGACTCACACTGACTCGAACATTCCTGTAACACCGCCTCAGACACACACTGACCCGAACCTTCCTCTAACACTTTCTCAGACTCACACTGACCCGAAACTTCCTCTAACCCCACCTCGGACTCACACTATCCCAAACCTTCCTCTAACACCGCCTCAGACTCACACTGACCCGAATCTTCCTCGAACTCCGCCTCAGAGTCACACTGACCCGAACGTTCCTAACACCGCCTCAGACTCACACTGCCCCAAACCTTCCTCTAACCTCAGCTCAGACTCACACTGACTCGAACCTTCCTCTAACACCGCCTCAGACTCACACTGACCCGAACCTTCCTCTAACCTCAGCTCAGACTCACACTTACCCGAACCTTCCTCTAACACCGCCTCAGACTCACACTGCCCCGAACCTTCCTCTAACACCACCTCAGACTCACACTGACCCGAACCTGCCTCTAACCTCAGCTCAGACTCACACTAACCCGAACCTTCCTCTAACACCGCCTCAGACTCACACTGACCCGAACCTTCCTCTAACACCGCCTCAGACTCACTCTGACCCGAACCAGCCTCTAACCTCAGCTCAGACTCACACTAACCCGAACCTTCCTCTAACACCGCCTCAGACTCACACTGACCCGAACCTTCCTCTAACACCGCCTCAGACTCACACTGACCCGAACCTGCCTCTAACCTCAGCTCAGACTCACACTGCCCCAAACCTTCCTCTAACCTCAGCTCAGACTCACACTGACCCGAACCTTCCTCTAACACCGCCTCAGACTCACACTGACCCGAACCTTCCTCTAACACCGCCTCAGACTCACACTGACCCGAACCTTCCTCTAACACCACCTCAGACTCACACTGACCCGAACCTTCCTCTAACACCGCCTCAGACTCACACTGACCCGAACCTTCCTCTAATACCGGCTCAGACTCACACTGACCCGAACATTCCTCTAACACCGCCTCAGACTCACACTGACCTGAACCTTCCTCTAACACCGCCTCAGACTCACATTGACCCAAATCTTCCTCCAACACCGCCTCAAACTCACACTGACCCGAACTTTCCTCTAACACCGCGACAGACTCAGACTGACCCGAACCTTCCTCTAACCTCACCTCAGACCCACACTGACCCGAACCTACCTCTAACACCGCCTCAGATTCACACTGACCCGAACCTTCCTCTAACACAGCCTCAGACTCACACTGACCCGAGCCTTCCTCTAACACCGCCTCAGACTCACACTGACCCGAACCTTCCTCTAACACCACCTCAGACTCACACTGACCCAAACCTTCCTCTAACACCGCCTCAGACTCACACTGAACCGAACGTTCCTCTAACACCGCCTCAGACTCACATTGACCCGAACATTCCTCTAACCTCAGCTCAGACTCACACTGACCCGAACCTTCCTCTAACACCGACTCAGACTCACACTGCCCCGAGACTTCCTCTAACACCGCCTCAGACTCACACTGACCCGAACCTTCTTCTAACACCGCCTCAGACTCACACTGACCCGAACCTTCCTCTAACACCGCCTCAGACTCACACTGACCCGAACCTTCCTCTAACACCGCCTCAGACTCACACTGACACGAACCTTCCTCTAACACCGCCTCAGAATCACTCTGACCCGAACCTTCCTCTAACACCGTCTCAGACTCACACTGACTCGAACATTCCTGTAACACCGCCTCAGACTCACACTGACCCGAACCTTCCTCTAACACCGCCTCAGACACACACTGACCCGAAACTTCCTCTAAAACCGCCTCAGACTCACACTGACCCGAAACTTCCTCTAACCCCACCTCGGACTCACACTATCCCGAACCTTCCTCTAACACCGCCTCAGACTCACACTGACCCGAACCTTCCTCTAACTCCGCCTCAGACACACACTGACCCGAACCTTCCTCTAACCCCACCTCCGACTCACACTGACCCAAATCTTCCTCTAACACCGCCTCAAACTCACACTGACCCGAACTTTCCTCTAACACCGCCTCAGACTCACACTAACCCGAACCTTCCTCTAACACCGCGACAGACTCACACTGACCCGAACCTTCCTCTAACACCGCCTCAGACTCACACTGACCCGGAACTTCCTCTAACACCACCTCAGACTCACACTGACCCGAACCTTCCTCTAACACCGCCTCAGACTCTCACTGACCCGAACCTTCCTCTCACAACGCCTCAGACTCACACTGACCAGAACCTTCCTCTAACACCGCCTCAGACTCACACTGAACCGAACGTTCCTCTAACACCGCCTCAGACTCACATTGACCCGAACATTCCTCTAACCTCAGCTCAGACTCACACTGACACGAACCTTCCTCTAACACCGCCTCAGAATCACTCTGACCCGAACCTTCCTCTAACACCGCCTCAGACACACACTGACCCGAAACTTCCTCTAAAACCGCCTCAGACTCACACTGACCCAGAACCTTCCTCTAACACTTTCTCAGACTCACACTGACCCGAAACTTCCTCTAACCCCACCTCGGACTCACACTATCCCAAACCTTCCTCTAACACCGCCTCAGACTCACACTGACCCGAATCTTCCTCGAACTCCGCCTCAGAGTCACACTGACCCGAACGTTCCTAACACCGCCTCAGACTCACACTGAGCCGAACCTTCCTCTAACACCGCCTCAGACTCACACTGACCCGAACCTTCCTCTAACCTCAGCTCAGACTCACACTTACCCGAACCTTCCTCTAACACCGCCTCAGACTCACACTGCCCCGAACCTTCCTCTAACACCACCTCAGACTCACACTGACCCGAACCTGCCTCTAACCTCAGCTCAGACTCACACTGACCCGAACCTTCCTCTAACACCGCCTCAGACTCACACTGACCCGAACCAGCCTCTAACCTCAGCTCAGACTCACACTAACCCGAACCTTCCTCTAACACCGCCTCAGACTCACACTGACCCGAACCTTCCTCTAACACCGCCTCAGACTCACACTGACCCGAACCTGCCTCTAACCTCAGCTCAGACTCACACTGACCCGAACCTTCCTCTAACACCGCCTCAGACTCACACTGACCTGAACCTTCCTCTAACACCACCTCAGACTCACACTGACCCGAACCTTCCTCTAACACCGCCTCAGACTCACACTGACCCGAACCTTCCTCTAATACCGGCTCAGACTCACACTGACCCGAACATTCCTCTAACACCGCCTCAGACTCACACTGACCTGAACCTTCCTCTAACACCGCCTCAAACTCACACTGACCCGAACTTTCCTCTAACACCGCGACAGACTCACACTGACCCGAACTTTCCTCTAACACCACCTCAGACTCACACTGACCCGAACCTTCCTCTAACACCACCTCAGACTCGCACTGACCTGAACCTTCCTCTAACACCATCTCAGACTCACACTGACCCGAACCTTCCTCTAACACCGCCTCAGACTCACACTGACCCGAACCTTCCTCTCACACCGCCTCAGGCTCACACTGACCTGAACCTTCCTCTAACACCGCCTCAGACTCACACTGCCCCAAATCTTCCTCTAACACCGCCTCAGACTCACACTGACCCGAATCTTCCTCTAACACCGCCTCAGACTCACACTGACCCGAACCTTCCTCGAACACCGCCTCAGACTCACACTGACCTGAATCTTCCTCTAACACCGCCTCAGACTCACACTGACCCGAACTTTCCTCTAACACCGCCTCAGACTCACAATGACCCGAACCTTCCTCTAACACCGCCTCAGACTCACACTGACCCGAACTTTCCTCTAACACAGCCTCAGACTCACACTGACCCGAACCTTCCTCTAACACCGCCTCAGACTCACACTGACCAGAACCTTCCTCTAACACCGCCTGAGACTCACACTGCCCCAAACCTTCCTCTAACACCGTCTCAGACTCACACTGACCCGAAACTTCCTCTAACACCGCCTCAGACTCACACTGACCCAAAACCTTCCTCTAACACCGTCTCAGACTCACACTATCCCGAACCTTCCTCTAACACCGCCTCAGACTCACACTGACCGGAATCTTCCTCTAACTCCGCCTCAGAGTCACACTGACCCGAACGTTCCTCTAACACCGCCTCAGACTCACACTGACCCGAACCTTCCTCTAACCCCACCTCCGACTCACACTGACCCAAATCTTCCTCTAACACCGCCTCAAACTCACACTGACCCGAACTTTCCTCTAACACCGCCTCAGACTCACACTAACCCGAACCTTCCTCTAACACCGCCTCAGACTCACACTGACCCGAAACTTCCTCTAACACCACCTCAGACTCACACTGACCCGAACCTTCCTCTAACACCGCCTCAGACTCTCACTGACCCGAACCTTCCTCTCACAACGCCTCAGACTCACACTGACCAGAACCTTCCTCTAACACCACCTCAGACTCGCACTGACCTGAACCTTCCTCTAACACCACCTCAGACTCACACTGACCCGAACCTTCCTCTAACACCGCCTCAGACTCACACTGACCTGAACCTTCCTCGAACACCGCCTCAGACTCACACTGACCCGAACCTTCCTCTAACACCGCATCAGACTCACACTGCCCCAAACCTTCCTCTAACACCGCATCAGACTCACACTGCCCCGCACATTCCTCTAACACCACCTCAGACTCACACTGACCCGAATCTTCCTCTAACACCACCTCAGACTCACACTGACCCGAACCTTCCTCTAACACCGCCTCAGACTCACACTGACCCGAACCTTCCTCTCACACCGCATCAGACTCACACTGCCCCGCACATTCCTCTAACACCACCTCAGACTCACACTGACCCGAATCTTCCTCTAACACCGCCTCAGACTCACACTGATCAGAACCTTCCTCTAACACCGCCTGAGACTCACACTGCCACAAACCTTCCTCTAACCTCCGCTCAGACTCACACTGACCCGAACTTTCCTCTAACACCGCCTCAGACTCACACTGTCCCGAACCTTCCTCTAACACCGCCTCAGACTCACATTGACCCGAACCTTCCTCTAACCCCACCTCGGACTCACACTGACCCGAACCTTCCTCTAAAACCGCCTCAGACTCACACTGCCCCGAACCTTCCTCTAACACTGCCTCAGACTCACACTGACCCAGAACCTTCCTCTAACACCGCCACTGCTGTTTGTAATCTTTATTAATGTTCTGGATGAGGGTATAGTTGGGTGGATTAGTAAATTTGCTGATGACACCAAAGTCAGAGGTGTGGTAGATTGTGAGGAAGGGTGCCATAGTCTGCAGGGAGACTTAGATACGTTGCAGAGCTGGGCCGAGAGGTGGCGGATGGAATTTAATGCGGATAAGTGTGAGGTAATTCACTTCGGTAGGAGCAACAGATGTGTCAAGTATAGGGCTAACGGGAGGACTTTGAATAGTGTGGATGAACAGAGGGATCTAGGTGTATGTGTACATAGATCCCTGAAAGTTGGGAATCAAGGAGATAAGGTTGTTAAGAAGGCGTACGGTATCTTGGCGTTTATTGGTATGGGATTGAGTTTAAGAGTCACAGCGTCATGTTGCAATTGTACACCACTCTGGTGCGGCCGCACTTGGAGTACTGTGTGCAGTTCTGGTCCCCACATAACAGGAAGGATGTGGAGGCTTTGGAGAGGGTGCAGAGGAGTTTCACTAGGATGTTGCCTGGTATGGTGGAGAGGTCCTATGAGGAGAGACTGAGGGATTTGGGGTTGTTTTCGTTGGAAAGAAGGCGCTAAGAGGGGATCTTATTGAAACATATAAGATGATTAGAGGTTTAGATAGGGTGGACAGTGATAGCCTTTTTCCTCGGATGGAGAAAACTTGCATGAGGGGGCATGGCTTTAAATTAAGGGGGGGTAGCTACAGGACGGATGTCAGGGGTAGGTTCTTTACCCAGCGGGTGGTGAGGGATTGGAATGCCCTGCCTGCTGCAGGTGTAAATGCGCCTAGTTTGGGGGCGTTTTAGAGATCTGTGGATAGGTTTATGGACGAAAAGGGATTGGTTTAGGCTAGTGGGTCATTGTTTTTGTAACTGGTCGGCGCAACATCGTTGGCCGAAGGGCCTGTTCTGCGCTGTAATGTTCTATGTTCTATGTTCTATTGACACCGCCTCAGTCTCACACTGACCCGAACCTTCCTCTAACACCGCCTCAGACTCAGACTGACCCGAACCTTCCTCTAACCTCACCTCAGACTCACACTGACCCGAACCTACCTCTAACACCGCCTCAGACTCACACTGACCCGAACCTTCCTCTAACACCGCCTCAGACTCACACTGACCCGAGCCTTCCTCTAACACCGCCTCAGACTCACACTGACCCGAACCTTCCTCTAACACCACCTCAGATTCACACTGACCCAAACCTTCCTCTAACACCGCCTCAGACTCACAGTGAACAGAACGTTCCTCTAACACCGCCTCAGACTCACATTGACCCGAACATTCCTCGAAACTCAGCTCAGACTCACACTGACCCGAACTTTCCTCTAACACCGCCTCAGACTCACACTGCCCCGAGCCTTCCTCTAACACTGCCTCAGACTCACACTGACCCGAACCTTCCTCTCACACCGCCTCAGACTCACACTGACACGAACCTTCCTCTAACACCGCCTCAGACTCACACTGACCCGGACCTTCCTCTAACCCCACCTCGGACTCACACTGACCCAAATCTTCCTCTAACATCGCCTCAAACTCACACTGACCCGAACTTTCCTCTAACACCGCGACAGACTCACACTGACCCGAACCTTCCTCTAACACCGCCTCAGACTCACACTGACCCGAACCTTCCTCTAACACCACCTCAGACTCACACTGACCCGAACCTTCCTCCACTACCGCCTCAGACTCACACTGACCCGAACCTTCCTCTAACACCGCCTCAGACTCAGACTGACCCGAACCTTCCTCTAACACCGCCTCAGACTCAGACTGACCCGAACCTTCCTCTAACCTCACCTCAGACCCACACTGACCCGAACCTACCTCTAACACTGCCTCAGACTCACACTGACCCGAACCTTCCTCTAACACCGCCTCAGACTCACACTGACCCGAGCCTTCCTCTAACACCGCCTCAGACTCACACTGACCCGAACCTTCCTCTAACACCACCTCAGACTCACACTGACCCAAACCTTCCTCTAACACCGCCTCAGACTCACACTGAACCGAACGTTCCTATAACACCGCCTCAGACTCACATTGACCCGAACATTCCTCTAACACCGCCTCAGACTCACACTGCCCCGAGCCTTCCTCTAACACCGCCTCAGACTCACACTGACCCGAACCTTCTTCTAACACCGCCTCAGACTCACACTGACCCGAACCTTCCTCTAACACCGCCTCAGACTCACACTGACCCGAACCTTCCTCGAACCTCATCTCAGACTCACACTGACCCGAACCTTCCTCTAACACCGCCTCAGACTCACACTGACCCGAACCTTCCTCTAACACCGCCTCAGACTCACACTGACCCGAACCTTCCTCTAACACCACCTCAGAATCACACTGACCCGAACCATCCTCTCACACCACCTCAGACTCACACTGACCCGAACCTTCCTCTAACACCGCCGCAGACTCACACTGACCCGAACCTTCCTCTAACACCACCTCAGAATCACACTGACCCGAACCATCCTCTCACACCACCTCAGACTCATACTGACCTGAACCTTCCTCGAACCTCATCTCAGACTCACACTGACCTGAACGTTCCTCTAACACCGACTCAGACTCACACTGACCTGAACCTTCCTCTAACACCACCTCAGTCTCACACTGCTCCGAACCTTCCTCTAACACTGCCTCAGGCTCACACTGACCCGAACCTTCCCCTAACACCACCTCAGACTCACACTGCCCCGAACCTTCCTCTAACACTACCTCAGACTCACACTGACCCGAACCTTCCTCTAACACCGCCTCAGACTCACACTGACCCGAACCTTCCTCTAACCTCACCTCAGACTCACACTGCCCCGAACCTTCCTCTAATACCGCCTCAGACTCACACTGCCCCGAACCTTCCTCTAACACCGCCTCAGGCTCAAACTGACCCGAACCTTCCTCTAACCTCAGCTCAGACTCACACTAACCCGAACCTTCCTCTAACACCGCCTCAGACTCACACTGACCCGAACCTTCCTCTAACACCGCCTCAGACTCACACTGACCCGAACATTCCTCGATCCCCACCTCAGACTCACACTGACCCGAACCTTCCTCTAACCTCAGCTCAGACTCACACTGCCCCGAACCTTCCTCTAACACCGCCTCAGACTCACACTGACCCGAACCTTCCGCTAACACCTCCTCAGACTCACACTGACCTGAACCTTCCTCTAACCTCACCTCAGACTCACACTGACCTGAACCTTCCTCTAACACCACCTCAGACTCACACTGAACCGAACCTTCCTCGAACTCCGCCTCAGACTCACACTGACCCGAACCTTCCTCGAACACCGCCTCAGGCTCACACTGACCCGAACCTTCCTCTAACACCACCTCAGACTCACACTGAACCGAACCTTCCTCTAACACCGCCTCAGACTCACACTGACCCGACCCTTCCTCTAACACCGCCTCAGACTCACACTGACCCGAACCTTCCTCTAACACCGTCACTGCTGTTTGTAATCTTTATTAATGTTCGGGATGAGGGTATAGTTGGGTGGATTAGTAAATTTGCTGATGACACCAAAGTCGGAGGTGTGGTAGATTGTGAGGAAGGGTGTCGTAGTCTGCACGGAGACTTAGATAGGTTGCAGAGCTGGGCCGAGAGGTGGCGGATGGAATTTAATGCGGAGAAGTGTGAGGTAATTCACTTCGGTAGGAGCAACAGATGTGTCAAGAATAGGGCTAACGGGAGGACTTTGAATAGTGTGGATGAACAGAGGGATCTAGGTAAATGTGTACATAGATCCCTGAAAGTTGGGAATCAAGTAGATAAGGTTGTTAAGAAGGCGTACGGTGTCTTGGCGTTTATTGGTATGGGATTGAGTTCAAGAGTCACAGCGTCATGTTGCAATTGTACACCACTCTGGTGCGGCCACACTTGGAGTACTGTGTGCAGTTCTGGTCCCCACATTACAGGAAGGATGTGGAGGCTTTGGAGAGGGTGCAGAGGAGTTTTACTCGGATGTTGCCTGGTATGGTGGAGAGGTCCTATGAGGAGAGACTGAGGGATTTGGGGTTGTTTTCGTTGGAAAGAAGGCGGCTAAGAGGGGATCTTAATGAAACATGTAAGATGATTAGAGGTTTAGATAGGGTGGACAGTGATAGCCTTTTTCCTTGGATGGAGGAAGCTAGCACGAGGGGGCATGGCTTTAAATTAAGGGGGGGTAGCTACAGGACGGATGTCAGGGGTAGGTTCGTTACCCAGCGGGTGGTGAGGGATTGGAATGCACTGCCTGCTGCAGTTGTAAATGCGCCCAGTTTGGGGGCATTTAAGAGATCTGGGGATAGTTTTATGGACGAAAATGGATTGGTTGAGGCTAGTGGGTCATTGTTTTTGTAACTGGTCGGCGCAACATCGTGGGCCGAAGGGCCTGTTCATCGCTGTAATGTTGTATGTTCTATGTTCAATTGACACCACCTCAGTCTCACACTGACCCGAACCTTCCTCTAACACCGCCTCAGACTCATACTGACCCAAACGTTCCTCTAACCTCAGCTCAGATTCACACTGACCCGAACCTTCCTGTAACACCGCCTCAGACTCACACTGACCCGAACCTTCCTCTAACACCGTCTCAGACTCACACCTGACCCAAACCTTCCTCTAACACCACCTGAGACTCACACTGACCCAAACCTTCCTCTCACACCGCCTCAGACTCACACTGACCCGAAACTTCCTCTAACCTCACCTCAGTCTCACAGTGAGCCGAGCTTTCCTCTAACACCACCTCAGACTCACACTGACCTGAACCTTCCTCGAACCTCATCTCAGACTCACACTAACCCGAACCTTCCTCTAACACCGCCTCAGACTCACACTGACCCGAACCTTCCTCTAACACCACCTTAGTCTCACACTGACCCGAACCTTCCTCTAACACCGCCTCAGGCTCACACTGACCCGAACCTTCCTCTAACCTCACGTCAGACTCACACTGCCCCGAACCTTCCACTAACACCGCCTCAGACTCACTCTGCCCCGAACCTTCCTCTAACCTCATCTCATTCTCACAGTGACCCGAACTTTCCTCTAACAGCACCTCAGACTCACACTGACCTGAACCTTCCTATAACCTCATCTCAGTCTCACAGTGACCCGAACTTTCCTCTAACACCACCTCAGACTCACACTGACCCGAACCTTCCTCCAACACCACCTCAGACTCACACTGACCCGAACCTTCCTCTAACACCATCTCAGACTCACACTGACCCGAAACTTCCTCTCACACCACCTCAGACTCACACTGACCCGAACCTTCCTCTAGCACCACCTCAGACTCACACTGACCCGAACCTTCCTCTAACACCATCTCAGACTCACACTGACCCGAAACTTCCTCTAACACCGCCTCAGACTCACACTGACCCGAACCTTCCTCTAACCTCACCTCAGACTCACATGCCCCGAACATTCCTTTAACACCGCCTCAGACTCACACTGACCCGAACCTTCCTCTAACACCACCTCAGACTCACACTGCCCCGAACCTTCCTCTAACACTGCCTCAGGCTCACACTGACCCGAACCTTCCCCTAACACCACCTCAGACTCACACTGCCCCGAACCTTCCTCTAACACTGCCTCAGACTCACACTGCCCCGAACCTTCCTCTAACACCGCCTCAGACTCACACTGCCCCGAACCTTCCTCTAACACTGCCTCAGACTCACACTGCCCCGAACCTTCCTCTAACACCACCTCAGACTCACACTGCCCCGAATCTTCCTCTAACACTGCCTCAGGCTCACACTGACACGAACCTTCCTCGAACACTACCTCAGACTCATACTGACCCGAACCTTCCTCTAACACCGCCTCATACTCACACTGACCCGAACCTTCCTCTAACCTCACCTCAGACTCACACTGCCCCGAACCTTCCTCTAATACCGCCTCAGACTCACACTGCCCCGAACCTTCCTCTAACACCACCTCAGACTCACACTGCCCCGAACCTTCCTCTAACAACACCTCAGACTCACACTGACCCGAACCATCCTCTAACACCACCTCAGACTCACACTGACCTGAACCTTCCTCTAACACCGCCTCAGACTCACACTGACCCGAACCTTCCTCTAACACCACCTCAGACTCACACTGACCCGAACCTTCCTCTAACAACACCTCAGACTCACACTGACCCGAACCTTCCTCTAACACCACCTCAGACTCACACTGACCCGAACCTTCCTCTAACACCACCTCAGACTCACACTGACCCGAACCATCCTCTCACACCACCTCAGACTCACACTGACCCGAACCTTCCTCTAACACCGCCTCAGGCTCACACTGACCCGAACCTTCCTCTAACCTCACCTCAGACTCACACTGCCCCGAACCTTCCACTAACAACGCCTCAGATTCACTCTGCCCCGAACCTTCCTCTAACCTCACCTCAGTCTCACACTGACCCGAACTTTCCTCTAACAGCACCTCAGACTCACACTGACCTGAATCTTCCTCGAACCTCATCTCAAACACACACTGACCCGAACCTTCCTCCAAGACCACCTCAGACTCACACTGACCCGAACCTTCCTCTAACACCACCTCAGACTCACACTGACCCGAACCTTCCTCTAACACCATCTCAGACTCACACTGACCCGAAACTTCCTCTAACACCGCCTCAGACTCACACTGCCCCGAACATTCCTCTAAAACCGCCTCAGACTCACACTGACCCGAACCTTCCTCTAACACCACCTCAGACTCACACTGCCCCGAACCTTCCTCTAACACTGCCTCAGGCTCACACTGACCCGAACCTTCCCCTAACACCACCTCAGACTCACACTGCCCCGAACCTTCCTCTAACACCGCCTCAGACTCACACTGCCCCGAACCTTCCTCTAACACCACCTCAGACTCACACTGCCCCGAATCTTCCTCTAACACTGCCTCAGGCTCACACTGACCCGAACCTTCCTCTAACCTCACCTCAGACTCACATGCCCCGAACATTCCTCTAAAACCGCCTCAGACTCACACTGACCCGAACCTTCCTCTAACACCACCTCAGACTCACACTGCCCCGAACCTTCCTCTAACACTGCCTCAGGCTCACACTGACCCGAACCTTCCCCTAACACCACCTCAGACTCACACTGCCCCGAACCTTCCTCTAACACCGCCTCAGACTCACACTGCCCCGAACCTTCCTCTAACACCACCTCAGACTCACACTGAGCCGAACCTTCCTCTAACCTCCCCTCAGACTCACACTGCCCCGAACCTTCCTCTAACAACACCTCAGACTCACACTGACCCGAACCATCCTCTCACACCACCTCAGACTCACACTGACCCGAACCTTCCTCTAACACCACCTCAGACTCACACTGACCTGAACCTTCCTCTAACACCGCCTCAGATTCACACTGACCCGAACCTTCCTCTAACACCACCTCAGACTCACACTGACCCGAACCTTCCTCTAACACCACCTTAGTCTCACACTGACCCGAACCTTCCTCTAACACCGCCTCAGGCTCACACTGACCCGAACCTTCCTCTAACCTCACCTCAGACTCACACTGCCCCGAACCTTCCACTAACACCGCCTCAGGCTTACACTGACCCGAACCTTCCTCTAACCTCACCTCAGACTCACACTGACCCGAACCATCCTCTCACACCACCTCAGACTCACACTGACCCGAACCTTCCTCTAACACCACCTCAGACTCACACTGACCTGAACCTTCCTCTAACACCGCCTCAGACTCACACTGACCCGAACCTTCCTCTAACACCACCTCAGACTCACACTGACCCGAACCATCCTCACACACCACCTCAGACTCACACTGACCCGAACCTTCCTCTAACACCACCTTAGTCTCACACTGACCCGAACCTTCCTCTAATACCGCCTCAGGCTCACACTGACCCGAACCTTCCTCTAACCTCACCTCAGTCTCACACTGACCCGAACTTTCCTCTAACAGCACCTCAGACTCACACTGACCTGAACCTTCCTCGAACCTCATCTCAAACTCACACTGACCCGAACCTTCATCCAACACCACCTCAGACTCACACTGACCCGAACCTTCCTCTAACACCACCTCAGACTCACACTGACCCGAACCTTCCTCTAACACCATCTCAGACTCACACTGACCCGAAACTTCCTCTAACACCGCCTCAGACTCACACTGACCAGAACCTTCCTCTAACACCATCTCAGACTCACACTGACCCGAAACTTCCTCTAACACCGCCTCAGACTCACACTGACCCGAACCTTCCTCTAACACCACCTCAGACTCACACTGACCCGAACCTTCCTCTAACACCATCTCAGACTCACACTGACCCGAACCTTCCTCTAACACCATCTCAGACTCACACTGACCCGAAACTTCCTCTAACACCACCTCAGACTCACACTGACCCGAACCTTCCTCTAACACCATCTCAGACTCACACTGACCCGAACCTTCCTCTAACACCACCTCAGACTCACACTGCCCCGAACCTTCCTCTAACACTGCCTCAGACTCACACTGCCCCGAACCTTCCTCTAACACTGCCTCAGGCTCACACTGACACGAACCTTCCTCTAACACTACCTCAGTCTCACACTGACCCGAACCTTCCTCTAACACCGCCTCATACTCACACTGACCCGAACCTTCCTCTAACCTCACCTCAGACTCACACTGCCCCGAACCTTCCTCTAATACCGCCTCAGTCTCACACTGACCCGAACTTTCCACTAACAGCACCTCAGACTCACACTGACCTGAACCTTCCTCGAACCTCATCTCAAACTCACACTAACCCAAACCTTCCTCTAACACCGCCTCAGACTCACACTGACCCGAACATTCCTCGATCCCCACCTCAGACTCACGCAGGCCCGAACCTTCCTCTAACCTCACCTCAGACTCACACTGACCCGAACCTTCCTCTAACACCACCTCAGACTCACACTGACCCGAAACTTCCTCTAAGCTCACCTCAGACTCACACTGCCCCGAACTTTCCTCTAACACCACCTGAGACTCACACTGACCCGAAACTTCCTCTAAGCTCACCTCAGACTCACACTGCCCCGAACCTTCCTCTAACACCACCTCAGACTCACACTGCCCCGAACTTTCCTCTAACACCGCCTCAGGCTCACACTGACCCAAACCTTCCTCTAACACTACCTCAGACTCACACTGCCCCGAACCTTCCTCTAACACCACCTCAGACTCACACTGCCCCGAACTTTCCTCTAACACCACCTCAGACTCACACTGCTCCGAACTTTCCTCTAACACCGCCTCAGGCTCACACTGACACGAACCTTCCTCTAACACTACCTCAGACTCACACTGACCCGAACATTCCTCGATCCCCACCTCAGACTCACACTGACCCGAACCTTCCTCTAACCTCAGCTCAGACTCACACTGCCCCGAACCTTCCTCTTACACCGCCTCAGACTCACACTGACCCGAACCTTCCGCTAACACCTCCTCAGACTCACACTGACCTGAACCTTCCTCTAACCTCACCTCAGACTCACACTGACCCGAACCTTCCTCTAACACCGCCTCAGACTCACACTGACCTGAACCTTCCTCTAACACCACCTCAGACTCACACTGAACCGAACCTTCCTCTAACACCGCCTCAGACTCACACTGATCCGAACCTTCCTCTAACACCGCCTCAGGCTCACACTGACCCGAACCTTCCTGTAACACCGCCTCAGACTCACACTGCCCCGAGTCTTCCTCTAACACCGCCTCAGGCTCACACTGACCCGAACCTTACTCTAACACCGCCTCAGACTCACACTGACCCGAACCTTCCTCTAACACCGCCTCAGACTCACACTGACATGAACCTTCCTCGATCCCCACCTCAGACTCACACTGACCCGAACCTTCCTCTAACAACGCCTCAGAATCACTCTGACCCGAACCTTCCTCTAACACCGCCTCAGACTCACACTGAGCCGAACATTCCTCTAACACAACCTCAGAGTCACACTGACCCGAACCTTCTGCTAACACCGGCTCAGACTCACACTGACCCGAACCTTCCTCTAACACCGCCTCAGACTCACACTGACCCGAACTTTCCTCTAACACCGCCTCAGACTCACACTGTCCTGAACCTTCCTCTAACACCGCCTCAGACTCACACTGCCCCGAACCTGCCTCTAACACCGCCTCAGACTCACAATGACCCGAACCTTCCTCTAACACCGCCTCAGACTCACACTGAGCCGAACATTCCTCGAAGACCACCTCAGACTCACACTGACCCGAACCTTCCTCTAACACCGCCTCAGAATCACTCTGACCCGAACCTTCCTCTAACACCGCCTCAGACTCACACTGAGCCGAACATTCCTCTAACACCACCTCAGACTCACACTGACTCGAACCTTCCTCTAACACCACCTCAGACTCACACTGACTCGAACCTTCTGCTAACACCGCCTCAGACTCACACTGACCCGAATCTTCCTCTAACACCGCCTCAGACTCACACTGACCCGAACCTTCTACTAACACCGCCTCAGACTCACACTGACCCGAACCTTCCTCTAACACCGCCTCAGACTCACACTGACCCGAACCTTCCTCTAACACCGCCTCAGACTCACACTGACCCGAACCTTCCTCTAACACCGCCTCAGACTCACAGTGCCCCGAACCTTCCTCTAACACCAACTGAGACTCACACTGACCCGAACCTTCTACTAACACTGCCTCAGACTCACACTGACCCGAACCTTCCTCTAACACCGCCTCAGACTCACACTGCCCCGAACCTTCCTCTAACACCAACTGAGACTCACACTGACCCGAACCTTCTACTAACACTGCCTCAGACTCACACTGACCCGAACCTTCCTCTAACACCGCCTCAGACTCACACTGACCCGAACCTTCCTCTAACACCGCCTCAGACTCACACTGACCCGAATCTTCCTCTAACACCGCCTCAGACTCACACTGACACGAACCTGCCTCTAACACCGCCTCAGACTCACACTGACCCGAACCTTCCTCTAACACCGCCTCAGACTCACACTGAGCCGAACATTCCTCGAACACCACCTCAGACTCACACTGAGCCGAACATTCCTCTAACACCGCCTCAGACTCACACTGCCCCGAACCTTCCTCTAACACCACCTCAGACTCACACTGAGCCGAACATTCCTCGAACACCACCTCAGACTAACACTGACCCGAACCTTCTACTAACACCGCCTCAGACTCACACTGCCCCGAACCTTCCTCTAACACCAACTCAGACTCACACTGACCCGAACCTTCCTCTAACACTGCCTCAGACTCACACTGACCCGAACCTTCTACTAACACCGCCTCAGACTCACACTGACCCGAACCTTCCTCTAACACCGCCTCAGACTCACATTAACCCGAACCTTCCTCTAACACCGCCTCATACTCACACTGACCCAAACCTTCCTCTAACCTCACCTCAGACTCACACTGCCCCGAACCTTCCTCTAATACCGCCTCAGACTCACACTGCCCCGAACCTTCCTCTAACACCACCTCAGACTCACACTGCCCCGAACCTTCCTCTAACACCGCCTCAGTCTCACACTGACCCGAACTTTCCTCTAACAGCACCTCAGACTCACACTGACCTGAACCTTCCTCGAACCTCATCTCAAACTCACACTAACCCAAACCTTCCTCTAACACCGCCTCAGACTCACACTGACCCGAACATTCCTCGATCCCCACCTCAGACTCACGCAGGCCCGAACCTTCCTCTAACCTCACCTCAGACTCACACTGACCCGAACCTTCCTCTAACACCACCTCAGACTCACACTGACCCGAAACTTCCTCTAAGCTCACCTCAGACTCACACTGCCCCGAACCTTCCTCTAACACCACCTCAGACTCACACTGCCCCGAACTTTCCTCTAACACCGCCTCAGGCTCACACTGACCCGAACCTTCCTCTAACACTACCTCAGACTCACACTGCCCCGAACTTTCCTCTAACACCGCCTCAGGCTCACACTGACACGAACCTTCCTCTAACACTACCTCAGACTCACACTGACCCGAACCTTCCTCTAACACCGCCTCAGACTCACACTGACCCGAACATTCCTCGATCCCCACCTCAGACTCACACTGACCCGAATCTTCCTCTAACCTCAGCTCAGACTCACACTGACCCGAACCTTCCTCTAACACCGCCTCAGACTCACAATGACCCGAACCTTCCGCTAACACCGCCTCAGACTCACACTGACCTGAACCTTCCTCTAACCTCACCTCAGACTCACACTGACCCGAACCTTCCTCTAACACCGCCTCAGACTCACACTGACCTGAACCTTCCTCTAACACCACCTCAGACTCACACTGAACCGAACCTTCCTCTAACACCGCCTCAGACTCACACTGACCTGAACCTTCCTCTAACCTCACCTCAGACTCACACTGACCCGAACCTTCCTCTAACACCGCCTCAGGCTCACACTGACCCGAACCTTACTCTAACACCGCCTCAGACTCACACTGACCCGAACCATCCTCTCACACCACCTCAGACTCACACTGACCCGAACCTTCCTCTAACACCACCTCAGACTCACACTGACCTGAACCTTCCTCTAACACCGCCTCAGACTCACACCGACCCGAACCTTCCTCTAACACCACCTCAGACTCACACTGACCCGAACCATCCTCACACACCACCTCAGACACACACTGACCCGAACCTTCCTCTAACACCACCTTAGTCTCACACTGACCCGAACCTTCCTCTAACACCGCCTCAGGCTCACACTGACCCGAACCTTCCTCTAACCTCACCTCAGACTCACACTGCCCCGAACCTTCCACTAACACCGCCTCAGATTCACTCTGCCCCGAACCTTCCTCTAACACCATCTCAGACTCACACTGACCGGAATCTTCCTCCAACACCGCCTCAGACTCACACTGACCAGAACCTTCCTCTAACACCATCTCAGACTCACACTGACCCGAAACTTCCTCTAACACCGCCTCAGACTCACACTGACCCGAACCTTCCTCTAACACCACCTCAGACTCACACTGACCCGAACCTTCCTCTAACACCATCTCAGACTCACACTGACCCGAAACTTCCTCTAACACCACCTCAGACTCACACTGACCCGAAACTTCCTCTAACACCACCTCAGACTCACACTGACCCGAACCTTCATCTAACACCACCTCAGACTCACACTGCCCCGAACCTTCCTCTAACACTGCCTCAGACTCACACTGCCCCGAACCTTCCTCTAACACTGCCTCAGACTCACACTGACACGAACCTTCCTCTAACACTACCTCAGTCTCACACTGACCCGAACCTTCCTCTAACACCGCCTCAGACTCACACTGACCCGAACCTTCCTCTAACACCACCTCAGACTCACACTGACCCGTACCTTCCTCTAACAGCACCTCAGACTCACACTGCCCCGAACCTTCCTCTAACACCGCCTCAGTCTCACACTGACCCGAACTTTCCTCTAACAGCACCTCAGACTCACACTGACCTGAACCTTCCTCTAACACCACCTCAGACTCTCACTGACCCGAACCTTCCTCTAACACCACCTCAGACTCACACTGCCCCGAACTTTCCTCTAACACCACCTCAGACTCACACTGACCCGAACCTTCCTCTAAGCTCACCTCAGACTCACACTGCCCCGAACTTTCCTCCAACACCGCCTCAGGCTCACACTGACCCGAACCTTCCTCTAACACTACCTCAGACTCACACTGCCCCGAACTTTCCTCTAACACCACCTCAGACTCACACTGACCCGAACCTTCCTCTAACACCACCTCAGACTCACACTGCCCCGAACTTTCCTCTAACACCACCTCAGACTCACACTGACCCGAACCTTCCTCTAACACCACCTCAGACTCACACTGATCCGAACCTTCCTCTAACACTACCTCAGACTCACACTGACCCGAACTTTCCTCTAACACCGCCTCAGGCTCACACTGACACGAACCTTCCTCTAACACTACCTCAGACTCACACTGACCCGAACCTTACTCTAACACCGCCTCAGACTCACACTGACCCGAACATTCCTCGATCCCCACCTCAGACTCACACTGACCCGAACCTTCCTCTAACCTCAGCTCAGACTCACACTGCCCCGAACCTTCCTCTAACACCGCCTCAGAATCACTCTGACCCGAACCTTCCTCTAACACAACCTCAGAGTCACACTGACCCGAACCTTCTGCTAACACCGGCTCAGACTCACACTGAACCGAACCTTCCTCTAACACCGCCTCAGACTCACACTGACCCGAACCTTCCTCTAACACCGCCTCAGTCTCACACTGACCCGAACCTTCCTCTAACACCGCCTCAGACTCACACTGACCCGAACCTTCCTCTAACACCGCCTCAGACTCACACTGAACCGAACCTTCCTCTAACACCGCCTCAGGCTCACACTGACCCGAACCTTCCTGTAACACCGCCTCAGACTCACACTGACCTGAACCTTCCTCTGACACCACCTCAGACTCACACTGAACCGAACCTTCCTCTAACACCGCCTCAGGCTCACACTGACCCGAACCTTCCTGTAACACCGCCTCAGACTCACACTGCCCCGAGTCTTCCTCTAACACCGCCTCAGGCTCACACTGACCCGAACCTTACTCTAACACCGCCTCAGACTCACACTGACCCGAACCTTCCTCTAACACCGCCTCAGACTCACACTGACCCGAATCTTCCTCTAACACCGCCTCAGACTCACACTGACACGAACCTTCCTCGATCCCCACCTCAGACTCACACTGACCCGAACCTTCCTCTAACACCGCCTCAGAATCACTCTGACCCGAACCTTCCTCTAACACAACCTCAGAGTCACACTGACCCGAACCTTCTGCTAACACCGGCTCAGACTCACACTGACCCGAACCTTCCTCTAACACCGCCTCAGACTCACACTGACCCGAACCTTCCTCTAACACCACCTCAGACTCACACTGCCCCGAACCTTCCTCTAACACCAACTCAGACTCACACTGACCCGAACCTTCCTCGATCCCCACCTCAGACTCACACTGACCCGAACCTTCCTCTAACACCGCCTCAGAATCACTCTGACCCGAACCTTCCTCTAACACCGCCTCAGAATCACTCTGACCCGAACCTTCCTCTAACACCGCCTCAGACTCACACTGAGCCGAACATTCCTCTAACACAACCTCAGAGTCACACTGACCCGAACCTTCTGCTAACACCGCCTCAGACTCACACTGACCCGAACCTTCTACTAACACCGCCTCAGACTCACACTGACCCGAACTTTCCTCTAACACCGCCTCAGACTCACACTGACCTGAACCTTCCTCTAACACCGCCTCAGACTCACACTGCCCCGAACCTGCCTCTAACACCGCCTCAGACTCACACTGAGCCGAACATTCCTCGAAGACCACCTCAGACTCACACTGACCCGAACCTTCCTCTAACACCGCCTCAGACTCACACTGACCCGAATCTTCCTCTAATACCGCCTCAGACTCACACTGACCCGAATCTTCCTCTAATACCGCCTCAGACTCACACTGACCCGAACCTTCTACTAACACCGCCTCAGAATCACACTGACCCGAACCTTCCTCTAACACCGCCTCAGACTCACACTGACCCGAACCTTCCTCTAACACCGCCTCAGACTCACACTAACCCGAATCTTCCTCTAACACCGCCTCAGACTCACACTGACCCGAACCTTCTACTAACACCGCCTCAGACTCACTCTGACCCGAACCTTCCTCTAACACCGCCTCAGACTCACACTGACCCGAACCTTCCTCTAACACCGACTCAGACTCACACTGCCCCGAACCTTCCTCTAACACCAACTCAGACTCACACTGACCCGAACCTTCTACTAACACCGCCTCAGACTCACACTGACCCGAACCTTCCTCTAACACCGCCTCAGACTCACACTGACCCGAATCTTCCTCTAACACCGCCTCAGACTCACACTGACACGAACCTTCCTCTAACACCGCCTCAGACTCACACTGAGCCGAACATTCCTCGAACACCACCTCAGACTCACACTGACCCGAACCTTCCTCTAACACCGCCTCAGACTCACACTGACCTGAACCTTCCTCTAACACCGCCTCAGACTCACACTGACCCGAACCTTCCTCTAACACCGCCTCAGACTCACACTGAGCCGAACATTCCTCAAACACCACCTCAGACTAACACTGACCCGAACCTTCTACTAACACCGCCTCAGACTCACACTGACCCGAACCTTCCTCTAACACCGCCTCAGACTCACACTGCCCCGAACCTTCCTCTAACACCAACTCAGACTCACACTGACCCGAACCTTCCTCTAACATCGCCTCAGACTCACACTGACCCGAACCTTCTACTAACACCGCCTCAGACTCACACTGACCCGAACCTTCCTCTAACACCGCCTCAGACTCACACTGACCCGAATCTTCCTCTAACACTGCCTCAGACTCACACTGACCCGAACCTTCCTCTAACACCGCCTCAGACTCACATTAACCCGAACCTTCCTCTAACACCGCCTCAGACTCACATTAACCCGAACCTTCCTCTAACACCGCCTCATACTCACACTGACCCAAACCTTCCTCTAACCTCACCTCAGACTCACACTGCCGCGAACCTTCCTCTAATACCGCCTCAGACTCACACTGACCCGAATCTTCCTCTAACACTGCCTCAGACTCACACTGACCCGAACCTTCCTCTAACACCACCTCATACTCACACTGACCCAAACCTTCCTCTAACCTCACCTCAGACTCACACTGCCGCGAACCTTCCTCTAATACCGCCTCAGACTCACACTGACCCGAATCTTCCTCTAACACTGCCTCAGACTCACACTGACCCGAATCTTCCTCTAACACCGCCTCAGACTCACACTGACCCGAATCTTCCCCTAACACCGCCTCAGACTCACATTAACCCGAACCTTCCTCTAACACCGCCTCAGACTCACATTAACCCGAACCTTCCTCTAACACCGCCTCATACTCACACTGACCCAAACCTTCCTCTAACCTCACCTCAGACTCACACTGCCGCGAACCTTCCTCTAATACCGCCTCAGACTCACACTGCCCCGAACCTTCCTCTAACCTCACCTCAGACTCACACTGCCCCGAACCTTCCTCTAACACCGCCTCAGTCTCACACTGACCCGAACTTTCCTCTAACAGCACCTCAGACTCACACTGACCTGAACCTTCCTCGAACCTCATCTCAAACTCACACTGACCCGAACTTTCCTCTAACACCGCCTCAGACTCACACTGACCCGAACATTCCTCGATCCCCACCTCAGACTCACGCAGGCCCGAACCTTCCTCTAACCTCACCTCAGACTCACACTGACCCGAACCTTCCTCTAACACCACCTCAGACTCACACTGACCCGAAACTTCCTCTAAGCTCACCTCAGACTCACACTGCCCCGAACTTTCCTCTAACACCACCTGAGACTCACACTGACCCGAAACTTCCTCTAAGCTCACCTCAGACTCACACTGCCCCGAACCTTCCTCTAACACCACCTCAGACTCACACTGCCCCGAACTTTCCTCTAACACCGCCTCAGGCTCACACTGACCCGAACCTTCCTCTAACACTACCTCAGACTCACACTGCCCCGAACCTTCCTCTAACACCACCTCAGACTCACACTGACCCGAACCTTCCTCTAACACTACCTCAGACTCACACTGCCCCGAACTTTCCTCTAACACCACCTCAGACTCACACTGCCCCGAACTTTCCTCTAACACCGCCTCAGGCTCACACTGACCCGAACCTTCCTCTAACACCACCTCAGACTCACACTGACCCGAACCTTCCTCTAACACCACCTCAGACTCACACTGCCCCGAACTTTCCTCTAACACCGCCTCAGACTCACACTGAGCCGAACATTCCTCGAACACCACCTCAGACTAACACTGACCCGAACATTCCTCGATCCCCACCTCAGACTCACACTGACCCAAATCTTCCTCTAACCTCAGCTCAGACTCACACTGCCCCGAACCTTCCTCTGACACCGCCTCAGACTCACACTGACCCGAACCTTCCGCTAACACCTCCTCAGACTCACACTGACCTGAACCTTCCTCTAACCTCACCTCAGACTCACACTGACCCGAACCTTCCTCTAACACCACCTCAGACTCACACTGAACCGAACCTTCCTCTAACACCGCCTCAGACTCACACTGATCCGAACCTTCCTGTAACACCGCCTCAGACTCACACTGACCCGAATCTTCCTCTAACACCGCCTCAGGCTCACACTGACCCGAACCATCCTCTAACACCACCTCAGACTCACACTGACCCGAACCATCCTCTAACACCACCTCAGACTCACACTGACCCGAACCTTCCTCTAACACCACCTTAGTCTCACACTGACCCGAACCTTCCTCTAACACCGCCTCAGGCTCACACTGACCCGAACCTTCCTCTAACCTCACCTCAGACTCACACTGACCCGAACCATCCTCACACACCACCTCAGACTCACACTGACCCGAACCTTCCTCTAACACCACCTTAGTCTCACACTGACCCGAACCTTCCTCTAACACCGCCTCAGGCTCACACTGACCCGAACCTTCCTCTAACCTCACCTCAGACTCACACTGCCCCGAACCTTCCACTAACACCGCCTCAGATTCACTCTGCCCCGAACCTTCCTCTAACCTCACCTCAGTCTCACACTGACCCGAACTTTCCTCTAACAGCACCTCAGACTCACACTGACCTGAACCTTCCTCGAACCTCATCTCAAACTCACACTGACCCGAACCTTCCTCCAACACCACCTCAGACTCACACTGACCCGAACCTTCCTCTAACACCACCTCAGACTCACACTGACCCGAACCTTCCTCTAACACCATCTCAGACTCACACTGACCCGAAACTTCCTCTAACACCACCTCAGACTCACACTGACCAGAACCTTCCTCTAACACCATCTCAGACTCACACTGACCCGAAACTTCCTCTAACACCACCTCAGTCTCACACTGACCCGAACCTTCCTCTAACACCACCTCAGACTCACACTGCCCCGAACCTTCCTCTAACACTACCTCAGTCTCACACTGACCCGAACCTTCCTCTAACACCACCTCAGACTCACACTGCCCCGAACCTTCCTCTAACACTACCTCAGTCTCACACTGACCCGAACCTTCCTCTAACACCGCCTCATACTCACACTGACCCGAACCTTCCTCTAACCTCACCTCAGACTCACAATGACCCGAACCTTCCTCTAACACCGCCTCAGACTCACACTGAGCCGAACATTCCTCGAAGACCACCTCAGACTCACACTGACCCGAACCTTCCTCTAACACCGCCTCAGAATCACTCTGACCCGAACCTTCCTCTAACACCGCCTCAGACTCACACTGAGCCGAACATTCCTCTAACACCACCTCAGACTCACACTGACTCGAACCTTCTGCTAACACCGCCTCAGACTCACACTGACCCGAACCTTCCTCTAACACCACCTCAGACTCACACTGACTCGAACCTTCTGCTAACACCGCCTCAGACTCACACTGACCCGAATCTTCCTCTAACACCGCCTCAGACTCACACTGACCCGAACCTTCTACTAACACCGCCTCAGACTCACACTGACCCGAACCTTCCTCTAACACCGCCTCAGACTCACACTGACCCGAACCTTCCTCTAACACCGCCTCAGACTCACACTGCCCCGAACCTTCCTCTAACACCAACTGAGACTCACACTGACCCGAACCTTCTACTAACACTGCCTCAGACTCACACTGACCCGAACCTTCCTCTAACACCGCCTCAGACTCACACTGCCCCGAACCTTCCTCTAACACCAACTGAGACTCACACTGACCCGAACCTTCTACTAACACTGCCTCAGACTCACACTGACCCGAACCTTCCTCTAACACCGCCTCAGACTCACACTGACCCGAACCTTCCTCTAACACCGCCTCAGACTCACACTGACCCGAATCTTCCTCTAACACCGCCTCAGACTCACACTGACACGAACCTGCCTCTAACACCGCCTCAGACTCACACTGCCCCGAACCTTCCTCTAACACCGCCTCAGACTCACACTGAGCCGAACATTCCTCGAACACCACCTCAGACTCACACTGAGCCGAACATTCCTCTAACACCGCCTCAGACTCACACTGCCCCGAACCTTCCTCTAACACCACCTCAGACTCACACTGAGCCGAACATTCCTCGAACACCACCTCAGACTAACACTGACCCGAACCTTCTACTAACACCGCCTCAGACTCACACTGCCCCGAACCTTCCTCTAACACCAACTCAGACTCACACTGACCCGAACCTTCCTCTAACACTGCCTCAGACTCACACTGACCCGAACCTTCTACTAACACCGCCTCAGACTCACACTGACCCGAACCTTCCTCTAACACCGCCTCAGACTCACATTAACCCGAACCTTCCTCTAACACCGCCTCATACTCACACTGACCCAAACCTTCCTCTAACCTCACCTCAGACTCACACTGCCCCGAACCTTCCTCTAATACCGCCTCAGACTCACACTGCCCCGAACCTTCCTCTAACACCACCTCAGACTCACACTGCCCCGAACCTTCCTCTAACACCGCCTCAGTCTCACACTGACCCGAACTTTCCTCTAACAGCACCTCAGACTCACACTGACCTGAACCTTCCTCGAACCTCATCTCAAACTCACACTAACCCAAACCTTCCTCTAACACCGCCTCAGACTCACACTGACCCGAACATTCCTCGATCCCCACCTCAGACTCACGCAGGCCCGAACCTTCCTCTAACCTCACCTCAGACTCACACTGACCCGAACCTTCCTCTAACACCACCTCAGACTCACACTGACCCGAAACTTCCTCTAAGCTCACCTCAGACTCACACTGCCCCGAACCTTCCTCTAACACCACCTCAGACTCACACTGCCCCGAACTTTCCTCTAACACCGCCTCAGGCTCACACTGACCCGAACCTTCCTCTAACACTACCTCAGACTCACACTGCCCCGAACTTTCCTCTAACACCGCCTCAGGCTCACACTGACACGAACCTTCCTCTAACACTACCTCAGACTCACACTGACCCGAACCTTCCTCTAACACCGCCTCAGACTCACACTGACCCGAACATTCCTCGATCCCCACCTCAGACTCACACTGACCCGAATCTTCCTCTAACCTCAGCTCAGACTCACACTGACCCGAACCTTCCTCTAACACCGCCTCAGACTCACAATGACCCGAACCTTCCGCTAACACCGCCTCAGACTCACACTGACCTGAACCTTCCTCTAACCTCACCTCAGACTCACACTGACCCGAACCTTCCTCTAACACCGCCTCAGACTCACACTGACCTGAACCTTCCTCTAACACCACCTCAGACTCACACTGAACCGAACCTTCCTCTAACACCGCCTCAGACTCACACTGACCTGAACCTTCCTCTAACCTCACCTCAGACTCACACTGACCCGAACCTTCCTCTAACACCGCCTCAGGCTCACACTGACCCGAACCTTACTCTAACACCGCCTCAGACTCACACTGACCCGAACCATCCTCTCACACCACCTCAGACTCACACTGACCCGAACCTTCCTCTAACACCACCTCAGACTCACACTGACCTGAACCTTCCTCTAACACCGCCTCAGACTCACACCGACCCGAACCTTCCTCTAACACCACCTCAGACTCACACTGACCCGAACCATCCTCACACACCACCTCAGACACACACTGACCCGAACCTTCCTCTAACACCACCTTAGTCTCACACTGACCCGAACCTTCCTCTAACACCGCCTCAGGCTCACACTGACCCGAACCTTCCTCTAACCTCACCTCAGACTCACACTGCCCCGAACCTTCCACTAACACCGCCTCAGATTCACTCTGCCCCGAACCTTCCTCTAACACCATCTCAGACTCACACTGACCGGAATCTTCCTCCAACACCGCCTCAGACTCACACTGACCAGAACCTTCCTCTAACACCATCTCAGACTCACACTGACCCGAAACTTCCTCTAACACCGCCTCAGACTCACACTGACCCGAACCTTCCTCTAACACCACCTCAGACTCACACTGACCCGAACCTTCCTCTAACACCATCTCAGACTCACACTGACCCGAAACTTCCTCTAACACCACCTCAGACTCACACTGACCCGAAACTTCCTCTAACACCACCTCAGACTCACACTGACCCGAACCTTCATCTAACACCACCTCAGACTCACACTGCCCCGAACCTTCCTCTAACACTGCCTCAGACTCACACTGCCCCGAACCTTCCTCTAACACTGCCTCAGACTCACACTGACACGAACCTTCCTCTAACACTACCTCAGTCTCACACTGACCCGAACCTTCCTCTAACACCGCCTCAGACTCACACTGACCCGAACCTTCCTCTAACACCACCTCAGACTCACACTGACCCGTACCTTCCTCTAACAGCACCTCAGACTCACACTGCCCCGAACCTTCCTCTAACACCGCCTCAGTCTCACACTGACCCGAACTTTCCTCTAACAGCACCTCAGACTCACACTGACCTGAACCTTCCTCTAACACCACCTCAGACTCTCACTGACCCGAACCTTCCTCTAACACCACCTCAGACTCACACTGCCCCGAACTTTCCTCTAACACCACCTCAGACTCACACTGACCCGAACCTTCCTCTAAGCTCACCTCAGACTCACACTGCCCCGAACTTTCCTCTAACACCGCCTCAGGCTCACACTGACCCGAACCTTCCTCTAACACTACCTCAGACTCACACTGCCCCGAACTTTCCTCTAACACCACCTCAGACTCACACTGACCCGAACCTTCCTCTAACACCACCTCAGACTCACACTGCCCCGAACTTTCCTCTAACACCACCTCAGACTCACACTGACCCGAACCTTCCTCTAACACCACCTCAGACTCACACTGATCCGAACCTTCCTCTAACACTACCTCAGACTCACACTGACCCGAACTTTCCTCTAACACCGCCTCAGGCTCACACTGACACGAACCTTCCTCTAACACTACCTCAGACTCACACTGACCCGAACCTTACTCTAACACCGCCTCAGACTCACACTGACCCGAACATTCCTCGATCCCCACCTCAGACTCACACTGACCCGAACCTTCCTCTAACCTCAGCTCAGACTCACACTGCCCCGAACCTTCCTCTAACACCGCCTCAGACTCACACTGACCTGAACCTTCCTCTAACACCACCTCAGACTCACACTGAACCGAACCTTCCTCTAACACCGCCTCAGACTCACACTGACCTGAACCTTCCTCTAACACCACCTCAGACTCACACTGAACCGAACCTTCCTCTAACACCGCCTCAGGCTCACACTGACCCGAACCTTCCTGTAACACCGCCTCAGACTCACACTGACCCGAACCTTACTCTAACACCGCCTCAGGCTCACACTGACCCGAACCTTACTCTAACACCGCCTCAGACTCACACTGACCCGAACCTTCCTCTAACACCGCCTCAGACTCACACTGACCCGAATCTTCCTCTAACACCGCCTCAGACTCACACTGACACGAACCTTCCTCGATCCCCACCTCAGACTCACACTGACCCGAACCTTCCTCTAACACCGCCTCAGAATCACTCTGACCCGAACCTTCCTCTAACACAACCTCAGAGTCACACTGACCCGAACCTTCTGCTAACACCGGCTCAGACTCACACTGACCCGAACCTTCCTCTAACACCGCCTCAGACTCACACTGACCCGAACCTTCCTCTAACACCACCTCAGACTCACACTGCCCCGAACCTTCCTCTAACACCAACTCAGACTCACACTGACCCGAACCTTCCTCGATCCCCACCTCAGACTCACACTGACCCGAACCTTCCTCTAACACCGCCTCAGAATCACTCTGACCCGAACCTTCCTCTAACACCGCCTCAGAATCACTCTGACCCGAACCTTCCTCTAACACCGCCTCAGACTCACACTGAGCCGAACATTCCTCTAACACAACCTCAGAGTCACACTGACCCGAACCTTCTGCTAACACCGCCTCAGACTCACACTGACCCGAACCTTCTACTAACACCGCCTCAGACTCACACTGACCCGAACTTTCCTCTAACACCGCCTCAGACTCACACTGACCTGAACCTTCCTCTAACACCGCCTCAGACTCACACTGCCCCGAACCTGCCTCTAACACCGCCTCAGACTCACACTGAGCCGAACATTCCTCGAAGACCACCTCAGACTCACACTGACCCGAACCTTCCTCTAACACCGCCTCAGAATCACTCTGACCCGAACCTTCCTCTAACACCGCCTCAGACTCACACTGACCCGAATCTTCCTCTAATACCGCCTCAGACTCACACTGACCCGAACCTTCTACTAACACCGCCTCAGAATCACACTGACCCGAACCTTCCTCTAACACCGCATCAGACTCACACTGACCCGAACCTTCCTCTAACACCGCCTCAGACTCACACTAACCCGAATCTTCCTCTAACACCGCCTCAGACTCACACTGACCCGAACCTTCTACTAACACCGCCTCAGACTCACTCTGACCCGAACCTTCCTCTAACACCGCCTCAGACTCACACTGACCCGAACCTTCCTCTAACACCGACTCAGACTCACACTGCCCCGAACCTTCCTCTAACACCAACTCAGACTCACACTGACCCGAACCTTCTACTAACACCGCCTCAGACTCACACTGACCCGAACCTTCCTCTAACACCGCCTCAGACTCACACTGACCCGAATCTTCCTCTAACACCGCCTCAGACTCACACTGACACGAACCTTCCTCTAACACCGCCTCAGACTCACACTGAGCCGAACATTCCTCGAACACCACCTCAGACTCACACTGACCCGAACCTTCCTCTAACACCGCCTCAGACTCACACTGACCCGAACCTTCCTCTAACACCGCCTCAGACTCACACTGAGCCGAACATTCCTCGAACACCACCTCAGACTAACACTGACCCGAACCTTCTACTAACACCGCCTCAGACTCACACTGACCCGAACCTTCCTCTAACACCGCCTCAGACTCACACTGCCCCGAACCTTCCTCTAACACCAACTCAGACTCACACTGACCCGAACCTTCCTCTAACATCGCCTCAGACTCACACTGACCCGAACCTTCTACTAACACCGCCTCAGACTCACACTGACCCGAACCTTCCTCTAACACCGCCTCAGACTCACACTGACCCGAATCTTCCTCTAACACTGCCTCAGACTCACACTGACCCGAACCTTCCTCTAACACCGCCTCAGACTCACACTGACCCGAACCTTCCTCTAACACCGCCTCAGACTCACATTAACCCGAACCTTCCTCTAACACCGCCTCAGACTCACATTAACCCGAACCTTCCTCTAACACCGCCTCATACTCACACTGACCCAAACCTTCCTCTAACCTCACCTCAGACTCACACTGCCGCGAACCTTCCTCTAATACCGCCTCAGACTCACACTGACCCGAATCTTCCTCTAACACTGCCTCAGACTCACACTGACCCGAACCTTCCTCTAACACCACCTCATACTCACACTGACCCAAACCTTCCTCTAACCTCACCTCAGACTCACACTGCCGCGAACCTTCCTCTAATACCGCCTCAGACTCACACTGACCCGAATCTTCCTCTAACACTGCCTCAGACTCACACTGACCCGAATCTTCCTCTAACACCGCCTCAGACTCACACTGACCCGAATCTTCCCCTAACACCGCCTCAGACTCACATTAACCCGAACCTTCCTCTAACACCGCCTCAGACTCACATTAACCCGAACCTTCCTCTAACACCGCCTCATACTCACACTGACCCAAACCTTCCTCTAACCTCACCTCAGACTCACACTGCCGCGAACCTTCCTCTAATACCGCCTCAGACTCACACTGCCCCGAACCTTCCTCTAACCTCACCTCAGACTCACACTGCCCCGAACCTTCCTCTAACACCGCCTCAGTCTCACACTGACCCGAACTTTCCTCTAACAGCACCTCAGACTCACACTGACCTGAACCTTCCTCGAACCTCATCTCAAACTCACACTGACCCGAACTTTCCTCTAACACCGCCTCAGACTCACACTGACCCGAACATTCCTCGATCCCCACCTCAGACTCACGCAGGCCCGAACCTTCCTCTAACCTCACCTCAGACTCACACTGACCCGAACCTTCCTCTAACACCACCTCAGACTCACACTGACCCGAAACTTCCTCTAAGCTCACCTCAGACTCACACTGCCCCGAACTTTCCTCTAACACCACCTGAGACTCACACTGACCCGAAACTTCCTCTAAGCTCACCTCAGACTCACACTGCCCCGAACCTTCCTCTAACACCACCTCAGACTCACACTGCCCCGAACTTTCCTCTAACACCGCCTCAGGCTCACACTGACCCGAACCTTCCTCTAACACTACCTCAGACTCACACTGCCCCGAACCTTCCTCTAACACCACCTCAGACTCACACTGACCCGAACCTTCCTCTAACACTACCTCAGACTCACACTGCCCCGAACTTTCCTCTAACACCACCTCAGACTCACACTGCCCCGAACTTTCCTCTAACACCGCCTCAGGCTCACACTGACCCGAACCTTCCTCTAACACCACCTCAGACTCACACTGACCCGAACCTTCCTCTAACACCACCTCAGACTCACACTGCCCCGAACTTTCCTCTAACACCGCCTCAGACTCACACTGAGCCGAACATTCCTCGAACACCACCTCAGACTAACACTGACCCGAACATTCCTCGATCCCCACCTCAGACTCACACTGACCCAAATCTTCCTCTAACCTCAGCTCAGACTCACACTGCCCCGAACCTTCCTCTGACACCGCCTCAGACTCACACTGACCCGAACCTTCCGCTAACACCTCCTCAGACTCACACTGACCTGAACCTTCCTCTAACCTCACCTCAGACTCACACTGACCCGAACCTTCCTCTAACACCACCTCAGACTCACACTGAACCGAACCTTCCTCTAACACCGCCTCAGACTCACACTGATCCGAACCTTCCTGTAACACCGCCTCAGACTCACACTGACCCGAATCTTCCTCTAACACCGCCTCAGGCTCACACTGACCCGAACCATCCTCTAACACCACCTCAGACTCACACTGACCCGAACCATCCTCTAACACCACCTCAGACTCACACTGACCCGAACCTTCCTCTAACACCACCTTAGTCTCACACTGACCCGAACCTTCCTCTAACACCGCCTCAGGCTCACACTGACCCGAACCTTCCTCTAACCTCACCTCAGACTCACACTGACCCGAACCATCCTCACACACCACCTCAGACTCACACTGACCCGAACCTTCCTCTAACACCACCTTAGTCTCACACTGACCCGAACCTTCCTCTAACACCGCCTCAGGCTCACACTGACCCGAACCTTCCTCTAACCTCACCTCAGACTCACACTGCCCCGAACCTTCCACTAACACCGCCTCAGATTCACTCTGCCCCGAACCTTCCTCTAACCTCACCTCAGTCTCACACTGACCCGAACTTTCCTCTAACAGCACCTCAGACTCACACTGACCTGAACCTTCCTCGAACCTCATCTCAAACTCACACTGACCCGAACCTTCCTCCAACACCACCTCAGACTCACACTGACCCGAACCTTCCTCTAACACCACCTCAGACTCACACTGACCCGAACCTTCCTCTAACACCATCTCAGACTCACACTGACCCGAAACTTCCTCTAACACCACCTCAGACTCACACTGACCAGAACCTTCCTCTAACACCATCTCAGACTCACACTGACCCGAAACTTCCTCTAACACCACCTCAGTCTCACACTGACCCGAACCTTCCTCTAACACCACCTCAGACTCACACTGCCCCGAACCTTCCTCTAACACTACCTCAGTCTCACACTGACCCGAACCTTCCTCTAACACCACCTCAGACTCACACTGCCCCGAACCTTCCTCTAACACTACCTCAGTCTCACACTGACCCGAACCTTCCTCTAACACCGCCTCATACTCACACTGACCCGAACCTTCCTCTAACCTCACCTCAGACTCACACTGCCCCGAACCTTCCTCTAACACCGCCTCAGACTCACACTGACCCGAACATTCCTCTAACACCACCTCAGACTCACACTGCCCCGAACCTTCCTCTAACACCGCCTCAGTCTCACACTGACCCGAACTTTCCTCTAACAGCACCTCAGACTCACACTGACCCGAACTTTCCTCGATCCCCACCTCAGACTCACGCAGGCCCGAACCTTCCTCTAACCTCACCTCAGACTCACACTGACCCGAACCTTCCTCTAACACCACCTCAGACTCACACTGACCCGAAACTTCCTCTAAGCTCACCTCAGACTCACACTGCCCCGAACTTTCCTCTAACACCACCTGAGACTCACACTGACCCGAAACTTCCTCTAAGCTCACCTCAGACTCACACTGCCCCGAACTTTCCTCTAACACCACCTGAGACTCACACTGCCCCGAACTTTCCTCTAACACCACCTCAGACTCACACTGCCCCGAACTTTCCTCTAACACCGCCTCAGGCTCACACTGACCCGAACCTTCCTCTAACACTACCTCAGACTCACACTGCCCCGAACCTTCCTCTAACACCGCCTCAGACTCACACTGACCCGAACATTCCTCGATCCCCACCTCAGACTCACACTGACCCGAACCTTCCTCTAACCTCAGCTCAGACTCACACTGCCCCGAACCTTCCTCTTACACCGCCTCAGACTCACACTGACCCGAACCTTCCGCTAACACCTCCTCAGACTCACACTGACCTGAACCTTCCTCTAACCTCACCTCAGACTCACACTGACCCGAACCTTCCTCTAACACCGCCTCAGACTCACACTGACCTGAACCTTCCTCTAACACCACCTCAGACTCACACTGAACCGAACCTTCCTCTAACACCGCCTCAGACTCACACTGATCCGAATCTTCCTCTAACACCGCCTCAGGCTCACACTGCCCCGAACCTTCCTCTAACACCACCTCAGACTCACACTGCCCCGAACTTTCCTCTAACACCGCCTCAGGCTCACACTGACACGAACCTTCCTCTAACACTACCTCAGACTCACACTGACCCGAACCTTACTCTAACACCGCCTCAGACTCACACTGACCCGAACATTCCTCGATCCCCACCTCAGACTCACACTGACCCGAACCTTCCTCTAACCTCAGCTCAGACTCACACTGCCCCGAACCTTCCTCTTACACCGCCTCAGACTCACACTGACCCGAACCTTCCGCTAACACCTCCTCAGACTCACACTGACCTGAACCTTCCTCTAACCTCACCTCAGACTCACACTGACCCGAACCTTCCTCTAACACCGCCTCAGACTCACACTGACCTGAACCTTCCTCTAACACCACCTCAGACTCACACTGAACCGAACCTTCCTCTAACACCACCTCAGACTCACACTGAACCGAACCTTCCTCTAACACCGCCTCAGGCTCACACTGACCCGAACCTTACTCTAACACCGCCTCAGACTCACACTGACCCGAACCTTCCTGTAACACCGCCTCAGGCTCACACTGACCCGAACCTTACTCTAACACCGCCTCAGACTCACACTGACCCGAACCTTACTCTAACACCGCCTCAGACTCACACTGACCCGAACCTTCCTCTAACACCGCCTCAGACTCACACTGACCCGAACCTTGCTCTAACACCGCCTCAGACTCACACTGACCCGAACCTTGCTCTAACACCGCCTCAGACTCACACTGACCCGAACCTTGCTCTAACACCGCCTCAGACTCACACTGACCCGAACCTTCCTCTAACACCGCCTCAGACTCACACTGACCCGAACCTTCCTGTAACACCGCCTCAGACTCACACTGCCCCGAGTCTTACTCTAACACCGCCTCAGGCTCACACTGACCCGAACCTTACTCTAACACCGCCTCAGACTCACACTGACCCGAACCTTCCTCTAACACCGCCTCAGGCTCACACTGACCCGAACCTTACTCTAACACCGCCTCAGACTCACACTGACCCGAAACTTCCTCTAACACCGCCTCAGACTCACACTGACACGAACCTTCCTCGATCCCCACCTCAGACTCACACTGACCCGAACCTTCCTCTAACACCGCCTCAGAATCACTCTGACCCGAACCTTCTGCTAACACCGGCTCAGACTCACACTGACCCGAACCTTCCTCTAACACCGCCTCAGGCTCACACTGACCCGAACCTTGCTCTAACACCGCCTCAGACTCACACTGCCCCGAGTCTTCCTCTAACACCGCCTCAGACTCACACTAACCCGAATGTTCCTCTAACAGCGCCTCAGACTCACACTGACCCGAACCTTCTACTAACACCGCCTCAGACTCACACTGACCCGAACTTTCCTCTAACACCGCCTCAGACTCACACTGACCTGAACCTTCCTCTAACACCGCCTCAGACTCACACTGCCCCGAACCTGCCTCTAACACCGCCTCAGACTCACACTGAGCCGAACATTCCTCGAAGACCACCTCAGACTCACACTGACCCGAACCTTCCTCTAACATCGCCTCAGACTCACACTGACCCGAACCTTCCTCTAACGTCGCCTCAGACTCACACTGACCCGAACCTTCTACTAACACCGCCTCAGACTCACACTGACCCGAACCTTCCTCTAACACCGCCTCAGACTCACACTGACCCGAACCTTCCTCTAACACTGCCTCAGACACACACTGACCCGAACCTTCCTCTAACACCGCCTCAGACTCACATTAACCCGAACCTTCCTCTAACACCGCCTCAGACTCACATTAACCCGAACCTTCCTCTAACACCGCCTCATACTCACACTGACCCAAACCTTCCTCTAACCTCACCTCAGACTCACACTGTCCCGAACCTTCCTCTAACACCGCCTCAGTCTCACACTGACCCGAACTTTCCTCTAACACCACATCAGACTCACACTGCCCCGAACCTTCCTCTAACACCACATCAGACTCACACTGCCCCGAACCTTCCTCTAACACCGCCTCAGACTCACACTGACCCGAACCTTCCTCTAACACCACCTCAGACTCACACTGCCCCGAACCTTCCTCTAACACCACCTCAGACTCACACTGACCCGAACCTTCCTCTAACACCGCCTCAGTCTCACACTGACCCGAACTTTCCTCTAACAGCACCTCAGACTCACACTGACCTGAACCTTCCTCGAACCTCATCTCAAACTCACACTAACCCAAACCTTCCTCTAACACCGCCTCAGACTCACACTGACCCGAACATTCCTCGATCCCCACCTCAGACTCACGCAGGCCCGAACCTTCCTCTAACCTCACCTCAGACTCACACTGACCCGAACCTTCCTCTAACACCACCTCAGACTCACACTGACCCGAAACTTCCTCTAAGCTCACCTCAGACTCACACTGCCCCGAACCTTCCTCTAACACCACCTCAGACTCACACTGCCCCGAACTTTCCTCTAACACCACCTCAGACTCACACTGCCCCGAACCTTCCTCTAACACCACCTCAGACTCACACTGCCCCGAACTTTCCTCTAACACCACCTCAGACTCACACTGCCCCGAACATTCCTCTAACACTACCTCAGACTCACACTGCCCCGAACTTTCCTCTAACACCGCCTCAGGCTCACATTGACACGAACCTTCCTCTAACACTACCTCAGACTCACACTGACCCGAACCTTCCTCTAACACCGCCTCAGACTCACACTGACCCGAACATTCCTCGATCCCCACCTCAGACTCACACTGACCCGAACCTTCCTCTAACCTCAGCTCAGACTCACACTGCCCCGAACCTTCCTCTTACACCGCCTCAGACTCACACTGACCCGAACCTTCCGCTAACACCTCCTCAGACTCACACTGACCTGAACCTTCCTCTAACCTCACCTCAGACTCACACTGACCCGAACCTTCCTCTAACACCGCCTCAGACTCACACTGACCTGAACCTTCCTCTAACACCACCTCAGACTCACACTGAACCGAACCTTCCTCTAACACCGCCTCAGACTCACACTGATCCGAACCTTCCTCTAACACCGCCTCAGGCTCACACTGACCCGAACCTTCCTGTAACACCGCCTCAGACTCACACTGCCCCGAGTCTTCCTCTAACACCGCCTCAGACTCACACTGACCCGAACCTTCCTCTAACACCGCCTCAGACTCACACTGACCCGAATCTTCCTCTAACACCGCCTCAGACTCACACTGACACGAACCTTCCTCGATCGCCACCTCAGACTCACACTGACCCGAACCTTCCTCTAACACCGCCTCAGACTCACACTGACCCGAACCTTCCTCTAACACCGCCTCAGACTCACACTGAGCCGAACATTCCTCTAACACCATCTCAGAGTCACACTGACCCGAACCTTCTGCTAACACCGGCTCAGACTCACACTGACCCGAACCTTCCTCTAACACCGCCTCAGACTCACACTAACCCGAATGTTCCTCTAACACCGCCTCAGACTCACACTGACCCGAACCTTCTACTAACACCGCCTCAGACTCACACTGACCCGAACATTCCTCTAACACCGCCTCAGACTCACACTGCCCCGAACCTGCCTCTAACACCGCCTCAGACTCACACTGAGCCGAACATTCCTCGAAGACCACCTCAGACTCACACTGCCCCGAACCTGCCTCTAACACCGCCTCAGACTCACACTGAGCCGAACATTCCTCGAAGACCACCTCAGACTCACACTGAGCCGAACATTCCTCGAAGACCACCTCAGACTCACACTGCCCCGAACCTGCCTCTAACACCACCTCAGACTCACACTGACCCGAACCTTCCTCTAACACCGCCTCAGACTCACACTGCCCCGAACCTTCCTCTAACACCAACTCAGACTCACACTGACCCGAACCTTCTACTAACACCGCCTCAGACTCACACTGACCCGAACCTTCCTCTAACACCGCCTCAGACTCACACTGACCCGAATCTTCCTCTAACACCGCCTCAGACTCACACTGACACGAACCTGCCTCTAACACCGCCTCAGACTCACACCGACCCGAATCTTCCTCTAACACCGCCTCAGACTCACACTGACCCGAACCTTCCGTTAACACCACCTCAGACTCACACTAACCCGAACCTGCCTCTAACACCGCCTCAGACTCACACTGAGCCGAACATTCCTCGAAGACCACCTCAGACTCACACTGAGCCGAACATTCCTCTAACACCACCTCAGACTCACACTGACCCGAACCTTCCTCTAACACCGCCTCAGACTCACACTGCCCCGAACCTTCCTCTAACACCAACTCAGACTCACACTGACCCGAACCTTCTACTAACACCGCCTCAGACTCACACTGACCCGAACCTTCCTCTAACACCGCCTCAGACTCACACTGACCCGAATCTTCCTCTAACACCGCCTCAGACTCACACTGACACGAACCTGCCTCTAACACCGCCTCAGACTCACACCGACCCGAATCTTCCTCTAACACCGCCTCAGACTCACACTGACCCGAACCTTCCGTTAACACCACCTCAGACTCACACTGACCCGAATCTTCCTCTAACACCGCCTCAGACTCACACTGACACGAACCTTCCTTGATCCCCACCTCAGACTCACACTGACCCGAACCTTCCTCTAACACCGCCTCAGAATCACTCTGACCCGAACCTTCCTCTAACACCGCCTCAGACTCACACTGACCCGAACCTTCCTCTAACACCGCCTCAGACTCACACTGCCCCGAACCTTCCTCTAACACCAACTCAGACACACACTGACCCGAACCTTCCTCTAACATCGCCTCAGACTCACACTGACCCGAACCTTCTACTAACACCGCCTCAGACTCACACTGACCCGAACCTTCCTCTAACACCGCCTCAGACTCACACTGACCCGAATCTTCCTCTAACACTGCCTCAGACTCACACTGACCCGAACCTTCCTCTAACACCGCCTCAGACTCACATTAACCCGAACCCTCCTCTAACACCGCCTCAGACTCACATTAACCCGAACCTTCCTCTAACACCGCCTCAGACTCACACTGACCCAAACCATCCTACAACACCGCCTCAGACTGCCCCGAATCTTCCTCTAACACCGCCTCAGACTCACACTGACCCGAACCATCCTCTAACACTGCCTCAGACTCATACTGACACGAACCTTCCTCTAACACCGCCTCAGACTCACACTGACCCGAACCTTCCTCTAAAACCACCTCAGACTCACACTGACCCGAACCTTTCTCTAACACCGCCTCAGACTCACACTGCCCCGAACCTGCCTCTAACACCGCCTCAGACTCACACTGACCCGAACATTCCTCTAACCTCAGCTCAGACTCACACTGACCCGAACCTTCCTCTAACACCGCCTCACGCTCACACTGACCCGAACCTTCCTCTAACACCGCCTCAGAGTCACACTGACCCGACCGTTCCTCTAACACCGCCTCAGACTCACACTGACCCGAACCTTCCCCTAACACCGCCTCAGACTCACACTGACCCGAACCTTCCTCTAACACCACCTCAGACTCACACTGACTCGAACCTTCCTCCAACACCGCCTCAGACTCACACTGCCCCGAACCAGCCTCTAACACCGCCTCAGACTCACACTGACCCGAACATTCCTCGAACCTCAGCTCAGACTCACACTGACCCGAACCTTCCTCTAACACCGCCTCAGACTCACACTGACCCGAATCTTCCTCTAACACCGCCTCAGGCTCACACTGACCCGAACCTTCCCCTAACACCACCTCAGTCTCACACTGACCCGAACATTCCTCTAACACCGCCTCAGACTCACACTGACCCGAACCTTCCTCTAACCTCACCTCAGACTCACACTGCCCCGAACCTTCCTCTAACACCGCCTCAGACTCACACTGACCCGAACCTTCCTCCAACACCGCCTCAGGCTCACACTGACCCGAACCTTCCTCTAACCTCAGCTCAGACTCACACTGACCCGAACCTTCCTCTAACACCGGCTCAGACTCACACTGACCCGAACATTCCTCGATCCCCACCTCAGACTCACACTGACCCGAACCTTCCTCTAACACCGTCTCAGACTCACACTGACCCGAACCTTCCTCTAACACCGCCTCAGACTGACACTGACCCGAACCTTCCTCTAACACCGCCTCAGACTCACACTGACCCGAACATTCCTCGATCCCCATCTCAGACTCACACTGTCCCGAACCTTCCTCGAACACCGCCTCAGACTCACTCTGACCCGAACCTTCCTCTAACCTCACCTCAGACTCATACTGCCCCGAACCTTCCTGTAACACCGCCTCAGACTCACACTGCCCCGAGTCTTCCTCTAACACCGCCTCAGGCTCACACTGACCCGAACCTTCCTCTAACACCGCCTCAGACTCACACTGACCCGAACCTTCCTCTAACACCGCCTCAGACTCACACTGACCCGAATCTTCCTCTAACACCGCCTCAGACTCACACTGACACGAACCTTCCTCTAACACCGCCTCAGACTCACACTGACCCAAACCTTCCTCTAACACCGCCTCAGACTCACACTGACCCGAACCTTCCGTTAACACCACCTCAGACTCACACTGACCTGAACCTTCCTCTAACACCGCCTCAGACTCACACTGCCCCGAACCTGCCTCTAACACCGCCTCAGACTCACACTGAGCCGAACATTCCTCGAACACCACCTCAGACTCACACTGACCCGAACCTTCCTCTAACACCGCCTCAGACTCACACTGACCCGAATCTTCCTCTAACACCGCCTCAGACTCACACTGACACGAACCTTCCTCGATCCCCACCTCAGACTCACACTGACCCGAACCTTCCTCTAACACCGCCTCAGAATCACTCTGACCCGAACCTTCCTCTAACACCGCCTCAGACTCACATTGACCCGAACATTCCTCTAACACCACCTCAGAATCACACTGACCCGAACCTTCTGCTAACACCGCCTCAGACTCACACTGACCCGAACCTTCCTCTAACACCGCCTCAGACTCACACTAACCCGAATCTTCCTCTAACACCGCCTCAGACTCACACTGACCCGAACCTTCTACTAACACCGCCTCAGACTCACACTGACCCGAACCTTCCTCTAACACCGCCTCAGACTCACACTGCCCCGAACCTTCCTCTAACACTGCCTCAGACTCACATTGACCCGAACCTTCCTCTAACACCGCCTCAGACTCACACTGACCCGAACCTCCCTCTAACACCGCCTCAGACTCACACTGCCCCGAACCTTCCTCTAACACCAACTCAGACTCACACTGACCCGAACCTTCCTCTAACATCGCCTCAGACTCACACTGACCCGAACCTTCTACTAACACGGCCTCAGACTCACACTGATCCGAACCTTCCTCTAACACCGCCTCAGACTCACACTGACCCGAATCTTCCTCTAACACTGCCTCAGACTCACACTGACCCGAACCTTCCTCTAACACCGCCTCAGACTCACACTGACCCAAACCATCCTACAACACCGCCTCAGACTCACACTGCCCCGAATCTTCCTCTAACACTGCCTCAGACTCACACTGACACGAACCTTCCTCTAACACCGCCTCAGACTCACACTGACCCGAACCTTCCTCTAAAACCACCTCAGACTCACACTGACCCGAACCTTTCTCTAACACCGCCTCAGACTCACACTGCCCCGAACCTGCCTCTAACACCGCCTCAGACTCACACTGACCCGAACCTTCCTCTAACACCGCCTCAGGCTCACACTGACCCGAATCTTCCTCTAACACCGCCTCAGACTCACACTGACCCGACCGTTCCTCTAACACCGCCTCAGACTCACACTGACCCGAACCTTCCCCTAACACCGCCTCAGACTCACACTGACCCGAACCTTCCTCTAACACCACCTCAGACTCACACTGACTCGAACCTTCCTCTAACACCGCCTCGGGCTCACACTGACCCGAACATTCCTCTAACCTCAGCTCTGACTCACACTTACCCGAACCTTCCTCTAACACCGCCTCAGACTCACACTGACCCGAATCTTCCTCTAACACCGTCTCAGGCTCACACTGACCCGAACCTTCCCCTAACACCACCTCAGTCTCACACTGACCCGAACATTCCTCTAACACCGCCTCAGACTCACACTGCCGCGAACCTTCCTCGAACCTCACCACAGACTCACACTGACCCGAACCTTCGTCTAACACCGCCTCAGACTCACACTGACCCGAACCTTCCTCTAACCTCACCTCAGACTCACACTGCCCCGAACCTTCCTCTAACACCGCCTCAGACTCACACTGACCCGAACCTTCCTCCAACACCGCCTCAGGCTCACACTGACCCGAACCTTCCTCTAACCTCAGCTCAGACTCACACTGACCCGAACCTTCCTCTAACCCCGGCTCAGACTCACACTGACCCGAACCTTCGTCCAACACCACCTCAGACTGACACTGACCCGAACCTTCCTCTAACACCGCCTCAGACTCACACTGACCCGAACATTCCTCGATCCCCACCTCAGACTCACACTGACCCGAACCTTCCTCTAACACCGCCTCAGACTGACACTGACCCGAACCTTCCTCTAACACCGCCTCAGACTCACACTGACCCGAACATTCCTCTATCTCCATCTCAGACTCACACTGTCCCGAACCTTCCTCTAACACCGCCTCAGACTCACACTGCCCCGAGTCTTCCTCTAACACCGCCTCAGGCTCACACTGACCCGAACCTTACTCTAACACCGCCTCAGACTCACACTGACCCGAACCTTCCTCTAACACCGCCTCAGACTCACACTGACCCGAACCTTCCTCTAACACCACCTCAGACTCACGCTGACCCGAACTTTCCTCTAACACCGCCTCAGACTCACACTGACCCGAACCTTCCTCTAACACCACCTCAGACTCACGCTGACCCGAACTTTCCTCTAACACCGCCTCAGACTCACACTGACCCGAACCTTCCTCTAACACCGCCTCAGACTCACACTGACCCGAACCTTCCTCTAACCTCAACTCAGACTCACACTGACCCGAACCTTCCTCTAACACCGCCTCAGACTCACATTGACCCGAACCTTCCTCTAACCTCACCTCAGACTCACACTGACCCGAACCTTCCTATAACACCGCCTCAGACTCACACTGACCCGAACCTTCCTCTAACACCGCCTCAGACTCACACTGACCCGAACCTTCCTCTAACACCGCCTCAGACTAACACTGATCCAAACCTTCCTCTAACACCACCTCAGACTCACACTGACACGAAACTTCCTCTAACACCGCGTCAGACACACACTGACCCGAACCACCTTCTAACACCGCCTCAGACTCACACTGACCCGAACCTTCCTCTAACACCGCCTCAGACTCACAATGACCCGAACGTTCCTCTAACACCGCCTCAGGCTCACACTGACTCGAACCTTCCCCTAACACCGCCACAGGCGCACACTGACCCGAACCTTCCTCTAACCTCACCTCAGACTCACACTGTCCCGAACCTTCCTCTAAAACCAGCTCAGTCTCACACTGACCCGAACCTTCCTCTAACACCGCCTCAGGCTCACACTGACCCGAAACTTCCTCTAACCTCACCTCAGTCTCACAGTGACCCGAACTTTCCTCTAACACCGCCTCAGACTCACACTGACCCGAACCTTCCTCTAACACCACCTCAGACTCACACTGACCCGAACCATCCTCTAACACCGCCTCAGAATCACTCTGACCCGAACCTTCCTCTAACACCGCCTCAGACTCACACTGACCCGAACATTCCTCTAACACCACCTCAGACTCACACTGACCCGAACCTTCTACTAACACCGCCTCAGACTCACACTGAGCCGAACCTTCCTCTAACACCGCCTCAGACTCACATTGACCCGAACATTCCTCTAACCTCAGCTCAGACTCACACTGACCCGAACCTTCCTCTAACACCGCCTCAGACTCACACTGACCCGAAACTTCCTCTAACACCGCCTCAGACTCACACTGACCCGAATCTTCCTCTAACACCGCCTCAGACTCACACTGAGCCGAACATTCCTCTAACACCACTTCAGACTCACACTGACCCGAACCTTCTGCTAACACCGCCTCATACTCACACTAACCCGAATCTTCCTCTAACACCACCTCAGACTCACACTGACCCGAACCTTCCTCTAACACCGCCTCAGAATCACACTGACCCGTACCTTCTACTAACAGCGCCTCAGACTCACACTGACCCGAACCTTCCTCTAACACCGCCTCAGACTCACACTAACCCGAATCTTCCTCTAACACCGCCTCAGACTCACACTGACCCGAACTATTCTCTAACACCACCTCAGACTCACACTGCCCCAAACCTTCCTCTAACACTGCCTCAGACTCACATTGACCCGAACCGTCCTCTAACACCGCTTCAGACTCACACTGACCCGAACCTTCCTCTAACACCGCCTCAGTCTCACACTGACCCGAACCTTCCTCTAACACCACCTCAGACTCACACTGACCCGAACCTTCCTCGAACACCGCCTCAGACTCACACTGCCCCGAACCTGCCTCTAACACCACCTCAGACTCACACTGACCCGAACATTCCTCTAACCTCAACTCAGACTCACACTGACCCGAACCTTCCTCTAACACCACCTCAGACTCACACTGACCCGAATCTTCCTCTAACACCGCCTCAGACTCACACTGACACGAACCTTCCTCGATCCCCACCTCAGACTCACACTGACCCGAACCTTCCTCTAACACCGCCTCAGAATCACTCTGACCCGAACCTTCCTCTAACACCGCCTCAGACTCACACTGAGCCGAACATTCCTCTAACACCACCTCAGACTCACACTGACACGAACCTTCCTCGATCCCCACTTCAGACTCACACTGACCCGAACCTTCCTCTAACACCGCCTCAGACTCACTCTGACCCGAACCTTCCTCTAACACCGCCTAAGACTCACACTGAGCCGAACATTCCTCTAACACCACCTCAGACTCACACTGACCCGAACCTTCTGCTAACACCGCCTCAGACTCACACTGACCCGAACCTTCCTCTAACACCGCCTCAGACTCACACTAACCCGAATGTTCCTCTAACAGCGCCTCAGACTCACACTGACCCGAACCTTCTACTAACACCGCCTCAGAGTCACACTGACCCGAACCTTCCTCTAACACCGCCTCAGACTCCCACTGACCCGACCGTTCCTCTAACACCGCCTCAGACTCACACTGACCCGAACCTTCCGTTAACACCACCTCAGACTCACACTGACCTGAACCTTCCTCTAACACCGCCTCAGACTCACACTGACCCGAACCTTCCTCTAACACCGCCTCAGTCTCACACTGACCCGAATCTTCCTCTAACATCGCCTCAGACTCACACTGACCCGAACCCTCCTCTAACACCGCCTCAGAATCACTCTGACCCGAACCTTCCTCTAACACCACCTCAGACTCACACTGAGCCGAACATTCCTCTAACACCGCCTCAGACTCACACTGACTCGAACCTTCCTCTAACACCGCCTCAGTCTCACACTGACCCGAACCTTCCTCTAACACCGCCTCAGAATCACTCTGACCCGAACCTTCCTCTAACACCGCCTCAGACTCACACTGAGCCGAACATTCCTCGAACACCACCTCAGACTCACACTGACCCGAACCTTCCTCTAACACCGCCTCAGACTCACACTGACCCGAACCTTCTGCTAACACCGCCTCAGACTCACACTGAGCCGAACATTCCTCTAACACCGCCTCAGACTCACACTAACCCGAATCTTCCTCTAACACCACCTCAGACTCACACTGACCCGAATCTTCCTCTAACACCACCTCAGACTCACACTGACCCGAACCTTCCTCTAACACCGCCTCAGACTCACACTGACACGAACCTTCCTCGATCCCCACCTCAGACTCACACTGACCCGAACCTTCCTCTAACACCGCCTCAGAATCACTCTGACCCGAACCTTCCTCTAACACCACCTCAGACTCACACTGAGCCGACCATTCCTCTAACACCACCTCAGAATCACACTGACCCGAACCTTCCTCTAACACCGCCTCAGACTCACACTGAGCCGAACATTCCTCTCACACCACCTCAGACTCACACTGACCCGAACCTTCTGCTAACACCGCCTCAGACTCACACTGACCTGAACCTTCCTCTAACACCGCCTCAGACTCACACTGACCCGAACCTTCCTCTAACACCGCCTCAGACTCACACTGACCCGAACCTTCCTCTAACACCGCCTCAGACTCACACTGACCCGAACCTTCTACTAACACCACCTCAGGCTCACACTGACCCGAACCTTCCTCTAACACCGCCTCAGACTCACACTGCCCCGAACCTTCCTCTAACACTGCCTCAGACTCACACTGACCCGAACCTCCCTCTAACACCGCCTCAGACTCACACTGCCTCGAACCTTCCTCTAACACTGCCTCAGACTCACACTGACCCGAACCTCCCTCTAACACCGCCTCAGACTCACACTGCCCCGAACCTTCCTCTAACACCGCCTCAGACTCACACTGACCCGAACCTTCCTCTAACACCGCCTCAGACTCACACTGACCCGAACCTTCTACTAACACCACCTCAGGCTCACACTGACCCGAACCTTCCTCTAACACCGCCTCAGACTCACACTGCCCCGAACCTTCCTCTAACACTGCCTCAGACTCACACTGACCCGAACCTCCCTCTAACACCGCCTCAGACTCACACTGCCCCGAACCTTCCTCTAACACTGCCTCAGACTCACACTGACCCGAACCTCCCTCTAACACCGCCTCAGGCTCACACTGACCCGAACCTTCCTCTAACACCGCCTCAGACTCACACTGCCCCGAACCTTCCTCTAACACTGCCTCAGACTCACACTGACCCGAACCTCCCTCTAACACCAACTCAGACTCACACTGACCCGAACCTTCCTCTAACATCGCCTCAGACTCACACTGACCCGAACCTTCTACTAACACGGCCTCAGACTCACACTGACCCGAACCTTCCTCTAACACCGCCTCAGACTCACACTGACCCGAATCTTCCTCTAACACTGCCTCAGACTCACACTGACCCGAACCTTCCTCTAACACCGCCTCAGACTCACATTAACCCGAACCTTCCTCTAACACTGCCTCAGACTCACACTGACCCAAACCATCCTACAACACCGCCTCAGACTCACACTGCCCCGAATCTTCCTCTAACACCGCCTCAGACTCACACTGACCCGAACCTTCCTCTAACCTCAGCTCAGACTCACACTGACCCGAACCTTCCTCTAACACCGCCTCAGGCTCACACTGACCCGAACCTTACTCTAACACCGCCTCAGACTCACACTGACCCGAACCTTCCTCGAACACCGCCTCAGACTCACACTGACCCGAACCTTCCTCTAACACCGCCTCAGACTCACACTGACCCGAACCTTCCTCTAACCTCAGCTCAGACTCACACTGACCCGAACCTTCCTCTAACACCGCCTCAGGCTCACACTGACCCGAACCTTCCTCTAACACCGCCTCAGACTCACACTGACCCGACCGTTCCTCTAACACCGCCTCAGACTCACACTGACCCGAACCTTCCCCTAACACCGCCTCAGACTCACACTGACCCGAACCTTCCTCTAACACCACCTCAGACTCACACTGACTCGAACCTTCCTCTAACACCGCCTCAGACTCACACTGCCCCGAACCAGCCTCTAACACCGCCTCAGACTCACACTGACCCGAACATTCCTCTAACCTCAGCTCTGACTCACACTTACCCGAACCTTCCTCTAACACCGCCTCAGACTCACACTGACGCGAATCTTCCTCTAACACCGTCTCAGGCTCACACTGACCCGAACCTTCCCCTAACACCACCTCAGTCTCACACTGACCCGAACATTCCTCTAACACCGCCTCAGACTCACACTGCCGCGAACCTTCCTCGAACCTCACCACAGACTCACACTGACCCGAACCTTCGTCTAACACCGCCTCAGACTCACACTGACCCGAACCTTCCTCTAACCTCACCTCAGACTCACACTGCCCCGAACCTTCCTCTAACACCGCCTCAGACTCACACTGACCCGACCGTTCCTCTAACACCGCCTCAGACTCACACTGACCCGAACCTTCCCCTAACACCGCCTCAGACTCACACTGACCCGAACCTTCCTTTAACACCACCTCAGACTCACACTGACTCGAACCTTCCTCTAACACCGCCTCAGACTCACACTGCCCCGAACCTGCCTCTAACACCGCCTCAGACTCACACTGACCCGAACATTCCTCTAACCTCAGCTCAGACTCACACTGACCCGAACCTTCCTCTAACACCGCCTCAGACTCACACTGACCCGAATCTTCCTCTAACACCGCCTCAGACTCACATTGACCCGAACATTCCTCTAACACCACCTCAGACTCACACTGACCCGAACATTCTACTAACACCACCTCAGACTCACACTGACCCGAACCTTCCTCTAACACCGCCTAAGAATCAGTCTGACCCGAACCTTCCTCTAACACCACCTCAGACTCACACTGACCTGAACCTTCCTCTAACACCGCCTCAGACTCACACTGAGCCGAACATTCCTCGAACACCACCTCAGACTCACACTGACCCGAACCTTCCTCTAACACCGCCTCAGTCTCACACTGACCCGAATCTTCCTCTAACACCGCCTCAGACTCACACTGACCCGAACCTTCCTCTAACACCGCCTCAGAATCACTCTGACCCGAACCTTCCTCTAACACCGCCTCAGACTCACTCTGACCCGAACCTTCCTCTAACACCACCTCAGACTCACACTGACCCGAACATTCCTCTAACACCGCCTCAGACTCACACTGAGCCGAACCTTCCTCTAACACCACCTCAGACTCACACTGACCCGAACCTTCCTCTCACACCACCTCAGACTCACACTGACCCGAACCTTCTGCTAACACCGCCTCAGACTCACACTGACCTGAACCTTCCTCTAACACCGCCTCAGACTCACACTAACCCGAATCTTCCTCTAACACCGCCTCAGGCTCACACTGCCCCGAACCTTCCTCTAACACTGCCTCAGACTCACATTGACCCGAACCTTCCTCTAACACCGCCTCAGACTCACACTGACCCGAACCTCCCTCTAACACCGCCTCAGACTCACACTGCCCCGAACCTTCCTCTAACACCAACTCAGACTCACACTGACCCGAACCTTCCTCTAACATCGCCTCAGACTCACACTGACCCGAACCTTCTACTAACACCGCCTCAGACTCACACTGACCCGAACCTTCCTCTAATACCGCCTCAGACTCACACTGACCCGAATCTTCCTCTAACACTGCCTCAGACTCACACTGACCCGAACCTTCCTCTAACACCGCCTCAGACTCACATTAACCCGAACCTTGCTCTAACACCGCCTCAGACTCACACTGACCCAAACCATCCTACAACACCGCCTCAGACTCACACTGCCCCGAATCTTCCTCTAACACCGCCTCAGACTCACACTGACCCGAACCATCCTCTAACACTGCCTCTGACTCATACTGACACGAACCTTCCTCTAACACCGCCTCAGACTCACACTGACCCGAACCTTCCTCTAAAACCACCTCAGACTCACACTGACCCGAACCTTTCTCTAACAACGCCTCAGACTCACACTGCCCCGAACCTGCCTCTAACACCGCCTCTGACTCACACTGACCCGAACATTCCTCTAACCTCAGCTCAGATTCACACTGACCCGAACCTTCCTCTAACACCGCCTCAGACTCACACTGACCCGAACCTTCCTCTAACACCGCCTCAGACTCACACTGACCCGACCGTTCCTCTAACACCGCCTCAGACTCACACTGACCCGAACCTTCCCCTAACACCGCCTCAGACTCACACTGACCCGAACCTTCCTTTAACACCACCGCAGACTCACACTGACTCGAACCTTCCTCTAACACCGCCTCAGACTCACACTGCCCCGAACCTGTCTCTAACACCGCCTCAGACTCACACTGACCCGAACATTCCTCTAACCTCAGCTCAGACTCACACTGACCCGAACCTCCCTCTAACACCGCCTCAGACTCACACTGCCCCGAACCTTCCTCTAACACCAACTCAGACTCACAATGACCCGAACCTTCCTCTAACATCGCCTCAGACTCACACTGACCCGAACCTTCTACTAACACCGCCTCAGACTCACACTGACCCGAACCTTCCTCTAATACCGCCTCAGACTCACACTGACCCGAATCTTCCTCTAACACTGCCTCAGACTCACACTGACCCGAACCTTCCTCTAACACCGCCTCAGACTCACATTAACCCGAACCTTGCTCTAACACCGCCTCAGACTCACACTGACCCAAACCATCCTACAACACCGCCTCAGACTCACACTGCCCCGAATCTTCCTCTAACACCGCCTCAGACTCACACTGACCCGAACCATCCTCTAACACTGCCTCTGACTCATACTGACACGAACCTTCCTCTAACACCGCCTCAGACTCACACTGACCCGAACCTTCCTCTAAAACCACCTCAGACTCACACTGACCCGAACCTTCCTCTAACACCGCCTCAGACTCACACTGACCCGACCGTTCCTCTAACACCGCCTCAGACTCACACTGACCCGAACCTTCCCCTAACACCGCCTCAGACTCACACTGACCCGAACCTTCCATTAACACCACCGCAGACTCACACTGACTCGAACCTTCCTCTAACACCGCCTCAGACTCACACTGCCCCGAACCTGCCTCTAACACCGCCTCAGACTCACACTGACCCGAACATTCCTCTAACCTCAGCTCAGACTCACACTGACCCGAACCTTCCTCTAACACCGCCTCAGACTCACACTGACCCGAATCTTCCTCTAACACCGCCTCAGACTCACATTGACCCGAACATTCCTCTAACACCACCTCAGACTCACACTGACCCGAACATTCTACTAACACCACCTCAGACTCACACTGACCCGAACCTTCCTCTAACACCGCCTCAGACTCACACTGACCCGAACCTTCCTCTAACACCGCCTCAGACTCACACTGACCCGAACCTTCCTCTAACACCGCCTCAGACTCACACTGACCCGAACCTTCCTCTAACACCGCCTCAGACTCACACTGCCCCGAACCTGCCTGTAACACCGCCTCAGACTCACACTGACCCGAACATTCCTCTAACCTCAGCTCAGACTCACACTGACCCGAACATTCCTCTAACACCGCCTCAGACTCACACTGACCCGAATCTTCCTCTAACACCGCCTCAGACTCACACTAACCCGAATCTTCCTCTAACACCACCTCAGACTCACACTGACCCGAACCTTCCTCTAACACCGCCTCAGACTCACACTGACCCGTACCTTCTACTAACACCGCCTCAGACTCACACTGACCCGAACCTTCCTCTAACCCCGCCTCAGACTCACACTGACCCGAACCTTCTACTAACACCGCCTCAGACTCACACTGAGCCGAACCTTCCTCTAACACCGCCTCAGACTCACACTGACCCGAACCTTCGTCTAACACCGCCTCAAACCCACACTGACCCGAACCTTCCTCTAACACCGCCTCAGACTCACACTGACCCGAACCTTCCTCTAACACCGCCTCAGACTCACACTGACCCGAACCTTCCTCTAACACCGCGTCAGAATCACACTGACCCGAACCTACCTCTAAAACCTCCTCAGACTCACACTGACCCGAGCCTTCCTCTAACACCGCCTCAGACTCACACTGACCCGAACATTCCTCTAAAATCGCCTCAGACTCACACTGACCCGAACCTTCTACTAACACCGCCTCAGACTCACACTGACCCGAACCTTCCTCTAACACCGCCTCAGACTCACACTGACCCGAACCTTCCTCTAACACCGCCTCAGACCCACACTGACCCGAACCTTCCTCTAACACCGTCTCAGGCTCACACTGACCCGAACCTTCCCCTAACACCACCTCAGTCTCACACTGACCCGAACATTCCTCTAACACCGCCACAGACTCACACTGCCGCGAACCTTCCTCGAACCTCACCACAGACTCACACTGACCCGAACCTTCGTCTAACACCGCCTCAGACTCACACTGACCCGAACCTTCCTCTAACCTCACCTCAGACTCACACTGCCCCGAACCTTCCTCTAACACCGCCTCAGACTCACACTGACCCGACCGTTCCTCTAACACCGCCTCAGACTCACACTGACCCGAACCTTCCCCTAACACCGCCTCAGACTCACACTGACCCGAACCTTCCTTTAACACCACCTCAGACTCACACTGACTCGAACCTTCCTCTAACACCGCCTCAGACTCACACTGCCCCGAACCTGCCTCTAACACCGCCTCAGACTCACACTGACCCGAACATTCCTCTAACCTCAGCTCAGACTCACACTGACCCGAACCTTCCTCTAACACCGCCTCAGACTCACACTGACCCGAACCTTCCTCTAACACCGCCTCAGACTCACACTGACCCGAATCTTCCTCTAACACCGCCTCAGACTCACATTGACCCGAACATTCCTCTAACACCACCTCAGACTCACACTGACCCGAACATTCTACTAACACCACCTCAGACTCACACTGACCCGAACCTTCCTCTAACACCGCCTAAGAATCACTCTGAGGTGGTGTTAGAGGAAGGTTCGGGTCAGAGTGATTCTTAGGCGGTGTTAGAGGAAGGTTCGGGTCAGTGTGAGTCTGAGGTGGTGTTAGTAGAATGTTCGGGTCAGTGTGAGTCTGAGGTGGTGTTAGAGGAATGTTCGGGTCAATGTGAGTCTGAGGCGGTGTTAGAGGAAGGTTCGGGTCAGTGTGAGTCTGAGGTGGTGTTCGAGGAATGTTCGGCTCAGTGTGAGTCTGAGGCGGTGTTAGAGGAAGGTTCAGGTCAGTGTGAGTCTGAGGTGGTGTTAGAGGAAGGTTCGGGTCAGACTCACACTGACCTGAACCTTCCTCTAACACCGCCTCAGACTCACACTGAGCCGAACATTCCTCGAACACCACCTCAGACTCACACTGACCCGAACCTTCCTCTAACACCGCCTCAGTCTCACACTGACCCGAATCTTCCTCTAACACCGCCTCAGACTCACACTGACCCGAACCTTCCTCTAACACCGCCTCAGAATCACTCTGACCCGAACCTTCCTCTAACACCGCCTCAGACTCACTCTGACCCGAACCTTCCTCTAACACCACCTCAGACTCACACTGATCCGAACATTCCTCTAACACCGCCTCAGACTCACACTGACCCGAACCTTCCTCTAACACCGCCTCAGACTCACACTGACCTGAACCTTCCTCTAACACCGCCTCAGACTCACACTAACCCGAATCTTCCTCTAACACCGCCTCAGACTCACACTGACCCGAACCTTCTACTAACACCGCCTCAGGCTCACACTGCCCCGAACCTTCCTCTAACACTGCCTCAGACTCACATTGACCCGAACCTTCCTCTAACACCGCCTCAGACTCACACTGACCCGAACCTCCCTCTAACACCGCCTCAGACTCACACTGCCCCGAACCTTCCTCTAACACCAACTCAGACTCACACTGACCCGAACCTTCCTCTAACATCGCCTCAGACTCACACTGACCCGAACCTTCTACTAACACCGCCTCAGACTCACACTGACCCGAACCTTCCTCTAATACCGCCTCAGACTCACACTGACCCGAATCTTCCTCTAACACTGCCTCAGACTCACACTGACCCGAACCTTCCTCTAACACCGCCTCAGACTCACATTAACCCGAACCTTGCTCTAACACCGCCTCAGACTCACACTGCCCCGAATCTTCCTCTAACACCGCCTCAGACTCACACTGACCCGAACCATCCTCTAACACTGCCTCTGACTCATACTGACACGAACCTTCCTCTAACACCGCCTCAGACTCACACTGACCCGAACCTTCCTCTAAAACCACCTCAGACTCACACTGACCCGAACCTTTCTCTAACAACGCCTCAGACTCACACTGCCCCGAACCTGCCTCTAACACCGCCTCTGACTCACACTGACCCGAACATTCCTCTAACCTCAGCTCAGATTCACACTGACCCGAACCTTCCTCTAACACCGCCTCAGACTCACACTGACCCGAACCTTCCTCTAACACCGCCTCAGACTCACACTGACCCGACCGTTCCTCTAACACCGCCTCAGACTCACACTGACCCGAACCTTCCCCTAACACCGCCTCAGACTCACACTGACCCGAACCTTCCTTTAACACCACCGCAGACTCACACTGACTCGAACCTTCCTCTAACACCGCCTCAGACTCACACTGCCCCGAACCTGCCTCTAACACCGCCTCAGACTCACACTGACCCGAACATTCCTCTAACCTCAGCTCAGACTCACACTGACCCGAACCTTCCTCTAACACCGCCTCAGACTCACACTGACCCGAATCTTCCTCTAACACCGCCTCAGACTCACATTGACCCGAACATTCCTCTAACACCACCTCAGACTCACACTGACCCGAACATTCTACTAACACCACCTCAGACTCACACTGACCCGAACCTTCCTCTAACACCGCCTCAGACTCACACTGACCCGAACCTTCCTCTAACACCGCCTCAGACTCACACTGACCCGAACCTTCCTCTAACACCGCCTCAGACTCACACTGACCCGAACCTTCCTCTAACACCGCCTCAGACTCACACTGCCCCGAACCTGCCTGTAACACCGCCTCAGACTCACACTGACCCGAACATTCCTCTAACCTCAGCTCAGACTCACACTGACCCGAACATTCCTCTAACACCACCTCAGACTCACACTAACCCGAATCTTCCTCTAACACCGCCTCAGACTCACACTGACCCGAATCTTCCTCTAACACCGCCTCAGACTCACACTAACCCGAATCTTCCTCTAACACCACCTCAGACTCACACTGACCCGAACCTTCCTCTAACACCGCCTCAGACTCACACTGACCCGTACCTTCTACTAACACCGCCTCAGACTCACACTGACCCGAACCTTCCTCTAACCCCGCCTCAGACTCACACTGACCCGAACCTTCTACTAACACCGCCTCAGACTCACACTGACCCGAACCTTCCTCGAACACCGCCTCAGACTCACACTGACCCGAACCTTCGTCTAACACCGCCTCAAACCCACACTGACCCGAACCTTCCTCTAACACCGCCTCAGACTCACACTGACCCGAACCTTCCTCTAACACCGCGTCAGAATCACACTGACCCGAACCTACCTCTAAAACCTCCTCAGACTCACACTGACCCGAGCCTTCCTCTAACACCGCCTCAGACTCACACTGACCCGAACCTTCTACTAACACCGCCTCAGACTCACACTGACCCGAACCTTCCTCTAACACCGCCTCAGACTCACACTGACCCGAACCTTCCTCTAACACCGCCTCAGACCCACACTGACCCGAACCTTCCTCTAACACCGCCTCAGACTCACACTGACCCGAACCTTCCTCTAACACCGCCTCAGACTCACACTGACCCGAACCTTCCTCTAACACCGCGTCAGAATCACACTGACCCGAACCTACCTCTAAAACCTCCTCAGACTCACACTGACCCGAGCCTTCCTCTAACACCGCCTCAGACTCACACTGACCTGAACCTTCCTCTAACACCACCTCAGACTCACACTGACCCCAACCTTCCTCTAACACCGCCTCAGACTCACACTGACCCGAACCTTCCTCTAACACCGCCTCAGACTCACACTGACCCGAACCTTCCTTTAACACCACCTCAGACTAACACTAACCCGAACCTTCCTCTAACACCGCCTCAGACTCACACTGCCCCGAACATTCCTCTAACCTCAGCTCAGACTCACACTGACCCGAACCTTCCTCTAACACCGCCTCAGACTCACACTGACCCGAATCTTCCTCTAATACCGCCTCAGACTCACACTGACACGAACCTTCCTCGATACCCACCTCAGACTCACACTGACCCGAACCTTCCTCTAACACCGCCTCAGACTCACACTGACCCGAACCTTCCTCTAACACCACCTCAGACTCACACTAACCCGAATCTTCCTCTAACACCGCCTCAGACACACACTGACCCGTACCTTCTACTAACACCGCCTCAGACTCACACTGACCCGAACCTTCCTCTAACACCGCCTCAGACTCACACTGACCCGAACATTCCTCTAACACCGCCTCAGACTCACACTGACCCGAACATTCCTCTAACACCACCTCAGACTCACACTGACCCGATCCTTCCTCTAACACCACCTCAGACTCACACTGACCCCAACCTTCCTCTAACACCGCCTCAGACTCACACTGACCCGAACCTTCCTCTAACACCGCCTCAGACTCACACTGACCCGAACCTTCCTTTAACACCACCTCAGACTAACACTAACCCGAACCTTCCTCTAACACCGCCTCAGACTCACACTGCCCCGAACATTCCTCTAACCTCAGCTCAGACTCACACTGACCCGAACCTTCCTCTAACACCGCCTCAGACTCACACTGACCCGAATCTTCCTCTAATACCGCCTCAGACTCACACTGACACGAACCTTCCTCGATACCCACCTCAGACTCACACTGACCCGAACCTTCCTCTAACACCGCCTCAGACTCACACTGACCCGAACCTTCCTCTAACACCACCTCAGACTCACACTAACCCGAATCTTCCTCTAACACCGCCTCAGACACACACTGACCCGTACCTTCTACTAACACCGCCTCAGACTCACACTGACCCGAACCTTCCTCTAACACCGCCTCAGACTCACACTGACCCGAACATTCCTCTAACACCACCTCAGACTCACACTGACCCGATCCTTCCTCTAACACCGCCTCAGACTCACACTGACCCGATCCTTCCTCTAACACCGCCTCAGACACCACTGCCCCGAACCTTCCTCTAACACTGCCTCAGAGTCACATTGACCCGAACCTTCCTCTAAAACTGCCTCAGACTCACACTGACCCGAACCTTCCTCTAACACCGCCTCAGACTCACACTGACCCGAACATTCCTCTAACACCACCTCAGACTCACACTGACCCGAACCTTCCTCTAACACCGCCTCAGACTCACACTGACCCGAACCTTCCTCTAACACCGCCTCAGAGTCACACTGACCCGAACCTTCCTCTAACACCACCTCAGAGTCACACTGACCCGAACCTTCCTCTAACACCGCCTCAGACTCACACTGACCCGAACCTTCCTCTAACACCGCCTCAGACACACACTGACCCGTACCTTCTACTAACACCGCCTCAGACTCACACTGACCCGAACCTTCCTCTAACACCGCCTCAGACTCACACTAACCCGAATCTTCCTCTAACACCGCCTCAGACACACACTGACCCGTACCTTCTACTCACACCGCCTCAGACTCACACTGACCCGAACCTTCCTCTAACACCGCCTCAGACTCACACTAACCCGAATCTTCCTCTAACACCGCCTCAGACTCACGCTGACCCGAACTATCCTCTAACACCACCTCATACTCACACTGACCCGAACCTTCCTCTAACACCGCCTCAGACTCATACTAACCCGAATCTTCCTCTAACACCACCTCAGACTCACACTGAGCCGAACCTTCCTCTAACACCGCCTCAGACTCACACTGACCCGAACCTTCCTCTAACACCGCCTCAGACTCACACTGCCCCGAACCTTCCTCTAACACTGCCTCAGACTCACATTGACCCGAACCTTCCTCTAACACCGCCTCAGACTCACACTGACCCGAACCTTGATCTAACACCGCCTCAGACTCACAATGCCCCGAACATTCCTCTAACACCACCTCAGACTCACACTGACCCGAACATTCCTCTAACATCGCCTCAGACTCACACTGACCCGAACCTTCTACTAACACCGCCTCAGACTCACACTGACCCGAACCTTCCTCTAACACCGCCTCAGACTCACACTGACCCGAACCTTCCTCTAACACCGCCTCAGACCCACACTGACCCGAACCTTCCTCTAACACCGCCTCAGACTCACACTGACCCGAACCTTCCTCTAACACCGCCTCAGACTCACACTGACCCGAACCTTCCTCTAACACCGCGTCAGAATCACACTGACCCGAACCTACCTCTAAAACCTCCTCAGACTCACACTGACCCGAGCCTTCCTCTAACACCGCCTCAGACTCACACTGACCGGAACCTTCCTCTAACACCACCTCAGACTCACACTGACCCGAACCTTCCTCTAACACCGCCTCAGACTCACACTGACCCGAACCTTCCTTTAACACCACCTCAGACTAACACTAACCCGAACCTTCCTCTAACACCGCCTCAGACTCACACTAACCCGAACCTTCCTCTAACACCACCTCAGACTCACACTGACCCGAACATTCCTCTAACCTCTGCTCAGACTCACACTGACCCGAACCTTCCTCTAACACCACCTCAGACTCACACTGACCCGAACCTTCCTCGAACACCGCCTCAGACTCACACTGCCCCGAATCTGCCTCTAACACCACCTCAGACTCACACTGACCCGAACATTCCTCTAACCTCAACTCAGACTCACACTGACCCGAACCTTCCTCTAACACCGCCTCAGACTCACACTGACCCGAACCTTCCTCTAACACCGCCTCAGACTCACACTGACCCGAACCTTCCGTTAACACCACCTCAGACTCACAGTGACCTGAACCTTCCTCTAACACCGCCTCAGACTCACACTGCCCCGAACCTGCCTCTAACACAGCCTCAGACTCATACTGACCCGAACATTCCTCTAACCTCAGCTCAGACTCACACTGACCCGAAACTTCCTCTAACACCGCCTCAGACTCACACTGACCCGAATCTTCCTCTAACACCGCCTCAGACTCACACTGACACGAACCTTCCTCGATCCCCACCTCAGACTCACACTGACCCGAACTTTCCTCTAACACCGCCTCAGACTCACACTGACCCGAACCATCCTCTAACACCGCCTCAGACTCACACTAACCCGAATCTTCCTCTAACACCGCCTCAGACACACACTGACCCGTACCTTCTACTCACACCGCCTCAGACTCACACTGACCCGAACCTTCCTCTAACACCGCCTCAGACTCACACTAACCCGAATCTTCCTCTAACACCGCCTCAGACTCACGCTGACCCGAACTATCCTCTAACACCACCTCATACTCACACTGACCCGAACCTTCCTCTAACACCGCCTCAGACTCACACTAACCCGAATCTTCCTCTAACACCACCTCAGACTCACACTGACCCGAACCTTCCTCTAACACCGCCTCAGACTCACACTGACCCGTACCTTCTACTAACACCGCCTCAGACTCACACTGACCCGAACCTTCCTCTAACACCGCCTCAGACTCACACTAACCCGAATCTTCCTCTAACACCGCCTCAGACTCACACTGACCCGAACTATTCTCTAACACCACCTCAGACTCACACTGCCCCGAACCTTCCTCTAACACTGCCTCAGACTCACATTGACCCGAACCGTCCTCTAACACCGCTTCAGACTCACACTGACCCGAACCTTCCTCTAACACCGCCTCAGTCTCACACTGACCCGAACCTTCCTCTAACACCACCTCAGACTCACACTGACCCGAACCTTCCTCGAACACCGCCTCAGACTCACACTGCCCCGAACCTGCCTCTAACACCACCTCAGACTCACAGTGACCTGAACCTTCCTCTAACACCGCCTCAGACTCACACTGCCCCGAACCTGCCTCTAACACAGCCTCAGACTCGCACTGACCCGAACCTTCCTCTAACACCGCCTCAGACTCACACTGACCCGAACCTTGCTCTAACACCACCTCAGACTCACACTGACCCGAACATTCCTCTAACCTCAGCTCAGACTCACACTGACCCGAAACTTCCTCTAACACCGCCTCAGACTCACACTGACCCGAATCTTCCTCTAACACCGCCTCAGACTCACACTGACCTGAACCTTCCTCTAACACCGCCTCAGACTCACACTGACACGAACCTTCCTCGATCCCCACCTCAGACTCACACTGACCCGAACTTTCCTCTAACACCGCCTCAGAATCACTCTGACCCGAACCTTCCTCTAACACCGCCTAAGACTCACACTGAGCCGAACATTCCTCTAACACCACCTCAGACTCACACTGACCCGAACCTTCTGCTAACACCGCCTCAGACTCACACTGACCCGAACCTTCCTCTAACACCGCCTCAGACTCACACTAACCCGAATGTTCCTCTAACAGCGCCTCAGACTCACACTGACCCGAATCTTCTACTAACACCGCCTCAGACTCACACTGACCCAAACCTTCCTCTAACACCGCCTCAGACTCACACTGACCCGAACCTTCCGTTAACACCACCTCAGACTCACACTGACCTGAACCTTCCTCTAACACCGCCTCAGACACACACTGCCCCGAACCTGCCTCTAACACCGCCTCAGACTCACACTGAGCCGAACATTCCTCGAACACCACCTCAGACACACACTGCCCCGAACCTGCCTCTAACACCGCCTCAGTCTCACACTGAGCCGAACATTCCTCGAACACCACCTCAGACTCACACTGACCCGAACCTTCCTCTAACACCTCCTCAGTCTCACACTGACCCGAATCTTCCTCTAACACCGCCTCAGACTCACACTGACCCGAACCTTCCTGTAACACCGCCTCAGTCTCACACTGACCCGAACCTTCCTCTAACACCGCCTCAGACTCACACTGACCCGACCGTTCCTCTAACACCGCCTCAGGCTCACACTGACCCGAACCTTCCTCTAACACCGCCTCAGACTCACACTGACACGAACCTTCCTCGATCCCCACCTCAGACTCACACTGACCCGAACCTTCCTCTAACACCGCCTCAGTCTCACACTGACCCGAACCTACCTCTAACACCGCCTCAGAATCACTCTGACCCAAACCTTCCTCTAACACCGCCTCAGACTCACACTGACCCGAACCTTCTGCTAACACCGCCTCAGACTCACACTGACCTGAACCTTCCTCTAACACCGCCTCAGACTCACACTGACCCGAACCTTCCTCTAACACCGCCTCAGACTCACACTAACCCGAATCTTCCTCTAACACCGCCTCAGACTCACACTGACCCGAACCTTCCTCTAACACCGCCTCAGACTCACACTGACCTGAACCTTCCTCTAACACCGCCTCAGACTCACACTGACCCGAACCTTCCTCTAACACCACCTCAGACTCACACTAACCCGAATCTTCCTCGATCGCCACCTCAGACTCACACTGCCCCGAACCTTCCTCTAACACCGCCTCAGACTCACACTGACCCGAACCTTCTGCTAACACCGCCTCAGACTCACACTGACCTGAACCTACCTCTAACACCGCCTCAGAATCACTCTGACCCAAACCTTCCTCTAACACCGCCTCAGACTCACACTGACCCGAACCTTCTGCTAACACCGCCTCAGACTCACACTGACCTGAACCTTCCTCTAACACCGCCTCAGACTCACACTGCCCCGAACCTTCCTCTAACACCGCCTCAGACTCACACTGCCCCGAACCTTCCTCTAACACCGCCTCAGACTCACACTGCCCCGAACCTTCCTCTAACACCGCCTCAGACTCACACTGACCCGAACCTTCCTCGATCCCCACCTCAGACTCACACTGACCCGAACCTTCCTCTAACACCGCCTCAGACTCACACTGACACGAACCTTCCTCGATCCCCACCTCAGACTCACACTGACCCGAACCTTCCTCTAACACCTCCTCAGTCTCACACTGACCCGAATCTTCCTCTAACACCGCCTCAGACTCACACTGACCTGAACCTTCCTCTAACACTGCCTCAGACTCATCACTGACCCGAATCTTCCTCTAACACCGCCTCAGACTCACACTGACACGAACCTTCCTCGATCCCCACCTCAGACTCACACTGACCCGAACCTTCCTCTAACACCGCCTCAGACTCACACTGACCCGAACCTTCCTCTAACACCGCCTCAGAATCACTCTGACCCGAACCTTCCTCTAACACCACCTCAGACTCACACTGACCCGAACATTCCTCTAACACCGCCTCAGACTCACACTGACCCGAACCTTCCTCTAACACCGCCTCAGACTCACACTGAGCCGAACATTCCTCTCACACCACCTCAGACTCACACTGACCCGAACCTTCCTCTAACACCGCCTCAGACTCACACTAACCCGAATCTTCCTCTAACACCGCCTCAGACTCACACTGACCCGAACCTTCTACTAACACCGCCTCAGGCTCACACTGACCCGAACCTTCCTCTAACACCGCCTCAGACTCACACTGCCCCGAACCTTCCTCTAACACTGCCTCAGACTCACATTGACCCGAACCTTCCTCTAACACCGCCTCAGACTCACACTGACCCGAACCTCCCTCTAACACCGCCTCAGACTCACACTGCCCCGAACCTTCCTCTAACACCAACTCAGACTCACACTGACCCGAACCTTCCTCTAACATCGCCTCAGACTCACACTGACCCGAACCTTCTACTAACACCGCCTCAGACTCACACTGACCCGAACCTTCCTCTAATACCGCCTCAGACTCACACTGACCCGAATCTTCCTCTAACACTGCCTCAGACTCACACTGACCCGAACCTTCCTCTAACACTGCCTCAGACTCACATTAACCCGAACCTTCCTCTAACACCGCCTCAGACTCACATTAACCCGAACCTTCCTCTAACACCGCCTCAGACTCACATTAACCCGAACCTTCCTCAAACACCGCCTCAGACTCACACTGCCCCGAATCTTCCTCTAACACCGCCTCAGACTCACACTGACCCGAACCATCCTCTAACACTGCCTCTGACTCATACTGACACGAACCTTCCTCTAACACCGCCTCAGACTCACACTGACCCGAACCTTCCTCTAAAACCACCTCTGACTCACACTGACCCGAACATTCCTCTAACCTCAGCTCAGACTCACACTGACCCGAACCTTCCTCTAACACCGCCTCAGACTCACACTGGCCCGAACCTTCCTCTAACACCGCCTCAGACTCACACTGACCCGACCGTTCCTCTAACACCGCCTCAGACTCACACTGACCCGAACCATCCTCTAACACCGCCTCAGACTCACACTAACCCGAATCTTCCTCTAACACCGCCTCAGACACACACTGACCCGTACCTTCTACTCACACCGCCTCAGACTCACACTGACCCGAACCTTCCTCTAACACCGCCTCAGACTCACACTAACCCGAATCTTCCTCTAACACCGCCTCAGACTCACGCTGACCCGAACTATCCTCTAACACCACCTCATACTCACACTGACCCGAACCTTCCTCTAACACCGCCTCAGACTCACACTAACCCGAATCTTCCTCTAACACCACCTCAGACTCACACTGAGCCGAACCTTCCTCTAACACCGCCTCAGACTCACACTGACCCGAACCTTCCTCTAACACCGCCTCAGACTCACACTGCCCCGAACCTTCCTCTAACACTGCCTCAGACTCACATTGACTCGAACCTTCCTCTAACACCGCCTCAGACTCACACTGACCCGAACCTTCCTCTCACACCGCCTCAGACTCACACTGACCCGAACCTTGATCTAACACCGCCTCAGACTCACAATGCCCCGAACATTCCTCTAACACCACCTCAGACTCACACTGACCCGAACATTCCTCTAACATCGCCTCAGACTCACACTGACCCGAACCTTCTACTAACACCGCCTCAGACTCACACTGACCCGAACCTTCCTCTAACACCGCCTCAGACTCACACTGACCCGAACCTTCCTCTAACACCGCCTCAGACCCACACTGACCCGAACCTTCCTCTAACACCGCCTCAGACTCACACTGACCCGAACCTTCCTCTAACACCGCCTCAGACTCACACTGACCCGAACCTTCCTCTAACACCGCGTCAGAATCACACTGACCCGAACCTACCTCTAAAACCTCCTCAGACTCACACTGACCCGAGCCTTCCTCTAACACCGCCTCAGACTCACACTGACCTGAACCTTCCTCTAACACCACCTCAGACTCACACTGACCCGAACCTTCCTCTAACACCGCCTCAGACTCACACTGACCCGAACCTTCCTCTAACACCGCCTCAGACTCACACTGACCCGAACCTTCCTTTAACACCACCTCAGACTAACACTAACCCGAACCTTCCTCTAACACCGCCTCAGACTCACACTGCCCCGAACCTGCCTCTAACACCGCCTCAGACTCACACTGACCCGAACATTCCTCTAACCTCTGCTCAGACTCACACTGACCCGAACCTTCCTCTAACACCGCCTCAGACTCACACTGACCCGAATCTTCCTCTAATACCGCCTCAGACTCACACTGACACGAACCTTCCTCGATACCCACCTCAGAGTCACACTGACCCGAACCTTCCTCTAACACCGCCTCAGACTCACACTGACCCGAACCTTCCTCTAACACCGCCTCAGACTCACACTAACCCGAATCTTCCTCTAACACCACCTCAGACTCACACTGACCCGTACCTTCTACTAACACCGCCTCAGACTCACACTGACCCGAACCTTCCTCTAACACCGCCTCAGAGTCACACTGACCCGAACCTTCCTCTAACACCGCCTCAGACTCACACTAACCCGAATCTTCCTCTAACACCGCCTCAGACACACACTGCCCCGAACCTTCCTCTAACACTGCCTCAGAGTCACATTGACCCGAACCTTCTTCTAAAACCGCCTCAGACTCACACTGACCCGAACCTTCCTCTAACACCGCCTCAGACTCACACTGACCCGAACATTCCTCTAACACCACCTCAGACTCACACTGACCCGAACCTTCCTCTAACACCGCCTCAGACTCACACTGACCCGAACCTTCCTCTAACACCGCCTCAGAGTCACACTGACCCGAACCTTCCTCTAACACCGCCTCAGACTCACACTAACCCGAATCTTCCTCTAACACCGCCTCAGACACACACTGACCCGTACCTTCTACTAACACCGCCTCAGACTCACACTGACCCGAACCTTCCTCTAACACCGCCTCAGACTCACACTGACCCGAACCATCCTCTAACACCGCCTCAGACTCACACTAACCCGAATCTTCCTCTAACACCGCCTCAGACACACACTGACCCGTACCTTCTACTCACACCGCCTCAGACTCACACTGACCCGAACCTTCCTCTAACACCGCCTCAGACTCACACTAACCCGAATCTTCCTCTAACACCGCCTCAGACTCACGCTGACCCGAACTATCCTCTAACACCACCTCATACTCACACTGACCCGAACCTTCCTCTAACACCGCCTCAGACTCACACTAACCCGAATCTTCCTCTAACACCGCCTCAGACTCACACTGACCCGAACCTTCCTCTAACACCGCCTCAGACTCACACTAACCCGAATCTTCCTCTAACACCGCCTCAGACTCACACTGACCCGAACTATTCTCTAACACCACCTCAGACTCACACTGCCCCGAACCTTCCTCTAACACTGCCTCAGACTCACATTGACCCGAACCGTCCTCTAACACCGCTTCAGACTCACACTGACCCGAACCTTCCTCTAACACCGCCTCAGTCTCACACTGACCCGAACCTTCCTCTAACACCACCTCAGACTCACACTGACCCGAACCTTCCTCGAACACCGCCTCAGACTCACACTGCCCCGAACCTGCCTCTAACACCACCTCAGACTCACACTGACCCGAACATTCCTCTAACCTCAACTCAGACTCACACTGACCCGAACCTTCCTCTAACACCGCCTCAGACTCACACTGACCCGAACCTTCCTCTAACACCGCCTCAGACTCACACTGACCCGAACCTTCCGTTAACACCACCTCAGACTCACAGTGACCTGAACCTTCCTCTAACACCGCCTCAGACTCACACTGACCCGAACCTTCCTCTAACACCGCCTCAGACTCACACTGCCCCGAACATTCCTCTAACCTAAGCTCAGACTCACACTGACCCGAAACTTCCTCTAACACCGCCTCAGACTCACACTGACCCGAATCTTCCTCTAACACCGCCTCAGACTCACACTGACACGAACCTTCCTCGATCCCCACCTCAGACTCACACTGACCCGAACTTTCCTCTAACACCGCCTCAGAATCACTCTGACCCGAACCTTCCTCTAACACCGCCTCAGACTCACACTGACCCGAACTTTCCTCTAACACCGCCTCAGACTCACACTAACCCGAATCTTCCTCTAACACCGCCTCAGACACACACTGACCCGTACCTTCTACTCACACCGCCTCAGACTCACACTGACCCGAACCTTCCTCTAACACCGCCTCAGACTCACACTAACCCGAATCTTCCTCTAACACCGCCTCAGACTCACACTGACCCGAACCTTCCTCTAACACCGCCTCAGACTCACACTGCCCCGAACCTTCCTCTCACACCGCCTCAGACTCACGCTGACCCGAACTATCCTCTAACACCACCTCATACTCACACTGACCCGAACCTTCCTCTAACACCGCCTCAGACTCACACTAACCCGAATCTTCCTCTAACACCACCTCAGACTCACACTGACCCGAACCTTCCTCTAACACCGCCTCAGACTCACACTGACCCGTACCTTCTACTAACACCGCCTCAGACTCACACTGACCCGAACCTTCCTCTAACACCGCCTCAGACTCACACTAACCCGAATCTTCCTCTAACACCGCCTCAGACTCACACTGACCCGAACTATTCTCTAACACCACCTCAGACTCACACTGCCCCGAACCTTCCTCTAACACTGCCTCAGACTCACATTGACCCGAACCGTCCTCTAACACCGCTTCAGACTCACACTGACCCGAACCTTCCTCTAACACCGCCTCAGTCTCACACTGACCCGAACCTTCCTCTAACACCACCTCAGACTCACACTGACCCGAACCTTCCTCGAACACCGCCTCAGACTCACACTGCCCCGAACCTGCCTCTAACACCACCTCAGACTCACACTGACCCGAACCTTCCGTTAACACCACCTCAGACTCACAGTGACCTGAACCTTCCTCTAACACCGCCTCAGACTCACACTGCCCCGAACCTGCCTCTAACACAGCCTCAGACTCATACTGACCCGAACATTCCTCTAACCTCAGCTCAGACTCACACTGACCCGAAACTTCCTCTAACACCGCCTCAGACTCACACTGACCCGAATCTTCCTCTAACACCGCCTCAGACTCACACTGACACGAACCTTCCTCGATCCCCACCTCAGACTCACACTGACCCGAACTTTCCTCTAACACCGCCTCAGAATCACTCTGACCCGAACCTTCCTCTAACACCGCCTCAGACTCACACTGACCCGAACCATCCTCTAACACCGCCTCAGACTCACACTAACCCGAATCTTCCTCTAACACCGCCTCAGACACACACTGACCCGTACCTTCTACTCACACCGCCTCAGACTCACACTGACCCAAACCTTCCTCTAACACCGCCTCAGACTCACACTAACCCGAATCTTCCTCTAACACCGCCTCAGACTCACGCTGACCCGAACTATCCTCTAACACCACCTCATACTCACACTGACCCGAACCTTCCTCTAACACCGCCTCAGACTCACACTAACCCGAATCTTCCTCTAACACCACCTCAGACTCACACTGACCCGAACCTTCCTCTAACACCGCCTCAGACTCACACTGACCCGTACCTTCTACTAACACCGCCTCAGACTCACACTGACCCGAACCTTCCTCTAACACCGCCTCAGACTCACACTAACCCGAATCTTCCTCTAACACCGCCTCAGACTCACACTGACCCGAACTATTCTCTAACACCACCTCAGACTCACACTGCCCCGAACCTTCCTCTAACACTGCCTCAGACTCACATTGACCCGAACCGTCCTCTAACACCGCTTCAGACTCACACTGACCCGAACCTTCCTCTAACACCGCCTCAGTCTCACACTGACCCGAACCTTCCTCTAACACCACCTCAGACTCACACTGACCCGAACCTTCCTCGAACACCGCCTCAGACTCACACTGCCCCGAACCTGCCTCTAACACCACCTCAGACTCACACTGACCCGAACATTCCGTTAACACCACCTCAGACTCACAGTGACCTGAACCTTCCTCTAACACCGCCTCAGACTCACACTGCCCCGAACCTGCCTCTAACACCACCTCAGACTCACAGTGACCCGAACCTGCCTCTAACACCGCCTCAGACTCATACTGACCCGAACATTCCTCTAACCTCAGCTCAGACTCACACTGACCCGAAACTTCCTCTAACACCGCCTCAGACTCACACTGACCCGAATCTTCCTCTAACACCGCCTCAGACTCACACTGACACGAACCTTCCTCGATCCCCACCTCAGACTCACACTGACCCGAACTTTCCTCTAACACCGCCTCAGAATCACTCTGACCCGAACCTTCCTCTAACACCGCCTCAGACTCACACTGACCCGAACATTCCTCTAACACCACCTCAGACTCACACTGACCCGAACCTTCTGCTAACACCGCCTCAGACTCACACTGACCCGAACCTTCCTCTAACACCGCCTCAGACTCACACTAACCCGAATGTTCCTCTAACACCACCTCAGACTCACACTGACCCGAACCTTCTGCTAACACCGCCTCAGACTCACACTGACCCGAATCTTCTACTAACACCGCCTCAGAGTCACACAGACCCGAACCTTCCTCTAACACCGCCTCAGACTCACACTGACCCAAACCTTCCTCTAACACCGCCTCAGACTCACACTGACCCGAACCTTCCGTTAACACCACCTCAGACTCACACTGACCTGAACCTTCCTCTAACACCGCCTCAGACTCACACTGCCCCGAACCTGCCTCTAACACCGCCTCAGACTCACACTGAGCCGAACATTCCTCGAACACCACCTCAGACTCACACTGACCCGAACCTTCCTCTAACACCGCCTCAGTCTCACACTGAGCCGAACATTCCTCGAACACCACCTCAGACTCACACTGACCCAAACCTTCCTCTAACACCTCCTCAGTCTCACACTGACCCGAATCTTCCTCTAACACCGCCTCAGACTCACACTGACCCAAACCTTCCTCTAACACCTCCTCAGTCTCACACTGACCCGAATCTTCCTCTAACACCGCCTCAGTCTCACACTGAGCCGAACATTCCTCTAACACCGCCTCAGTCTCACACTGACCCGAATCTTCCTCTAACACCGCCTCAGACTCACACTGACACGAACCTTCCTCGATCCCCACCTCAGACTCACACTGACCCGAACCTTCCTCTAACACCGCCTCAGTCTCACACTGACCCGAACCTACCTCTAACACCGCCTCAGAATCACTCTGACCCAAACCTTCCTCTAACACCGCCTCAGACTCACACTGACCTGAACCTTCCACTAACACCGCCTCAGACTCACACTGCCCCGAACCTTCCTCTAACACCGCCTCAGACTCACACTGAGCCGAACATTCCTCGAACACCACCTCAGACTCACACTGACCCGAACCTTCCTCTAACACCGCCTCAGTCTCACACTGACCCGAATCTTCCTCTAACACCGCCTCAGACTCACACTGACACGAACCTTCCTCGATCCCCACCTCAGACTCACACTGACCCGAACCTTCCTCTAACACCGCCTCAGACTCACACTGACCCGAACCTTCCTCGATCCCCACCTCAGACTCACACTGACCCGAACCTTCCTCTAACACCGCCTCAGACTCACACTGACCCGAACCCTCCTCTAACACCGCCTCAGGCTCACACTGACCCGAACCTTCCTCGATCCCCACCTCAGACTCACACTGACCCGAACCTTCCTCTAACACCGCCTCAGACTCACACTGACCCGAACCCTCCTCTAACACCTCCTCAGTCTCACACTGACCCGAATCTTCCTCTAACACCGCCTCAGACTCACACTGACCTGAACCTTCCTCTAACACCGCCTCAGACTCACACTGAGCCGAACATTCCTCGAACACCACCTCAGACTCACACTGACCCGAACCTTCCTCTAACACTGCCTCAGACTCACACTGACCCGAATCTTCCTCTAACACCACCTCAGACTCACACTGCCCCGAACCTTCCTCGATCCCCACCTCAGACTCACACTGACCCGAACCTTCCTCTAACACCGCCTCAGACTCACACTGACCCGAACCTTCCTCTAACACCGCCTCAGAATCACTCTGACCCGAACCTTCCTCTAACACCACCTCAGACTCACACTGACCCGAACATTCCTCTAACACCGCCTCAGACTCACACTGACCCGAACCTTCCTCTAACACCGCCTCAGACTCACACTGAGCCGAACATTCCTCTCACACCACCTCAGACTCACACTGACCCGAACCTTCCTCTAACACCGCCTCAGACTCACACTAACCCGAATCTTCCTCTAACACCGCCTCAGACTCACACTGACCCGAACCTTCTACTAACACCGCCTCAGGCTCACACTGACCCGAACCTTCCTCTAACACCGCCTCAGACTCACACTGACCCGAACCTTCCTCTAACACCGCCTCAGACTCACATTGACCCGAACCTTCCTCTAACACCGCCTCAGACTCACACTGACCCGAACCTCCCTCTAACACCGCCTCAGACTCACACTGCCCCGAACCTTCCTCTAACACCAACTCAGACTCACACTGACCCGAACCTTCCTCTAACATCGCCTCAGACTCACACTGACCCGAACCTTCTACTAACACCGCCTCAGACTCACACTGACCCGAACCTTCCTCTAATACCGCCTCAGACTCACACTGACCCGAATCTTCCTCTAACACCGCCTCAGACTCACACTGACCCGAACCTTCCTCTAACACCGCCTCAGACTCACACTGACCCGAACCTTCCTCTAACACCGCCTCAGACTCACATTAACCCGAACCTTCCTCTAACACCGCCTCAGACTCACACTGACCCAAACCATCCTACAACACCGCCTCAGACTCACACTGACCCGAACCTTCCTCTAACACCGCCTCAGACTCACATTAACCCGAACCTTCCTCTAACACCGCCTCAGACTCACATTAACCCGAACCTTCCTCAAACACCGCCTCAGACTCACATTGACCCAAACCTTCCTCTAACACCGCCTCAGACTCACATTAACCTGAACCTTCCTCTAACACCGCCTCAGACTCACACTGCCCCGAATCTTCCTCTAACACCGCCTCAGACTCACACTGACCCGAACCATCCTCTAACACTGCCTCTGACTCATACTGACACGAACCTTCCTCTAACACCGCCTCAGACTCACACTGACCCGAACCTTCCTCTAAAACCACCTCTGACTCACACTGACCCGAACATTCCTCTAACCTCAGCTCAGACTCACACTGACCCGAACCTTCCTCTAACACCGCCTCAGACTCACACTGACCCGAACCTTCCTCTAACACCGCCTCAGACTCACACTGACCCGACCGTTCCTCTAACACCGCCTCAGACTCACACTGACCCGAACCATCCTCTAACACCGCCTCAGACTCACACTAACCCGAATCTTCCTCTAACACCGCCTCAGACACACACTGACCCGTACCTTCTACTCACACCGCCTCAGACTCACACTGACCCGAACCTTCCTCTAACACCGCCTCAGACTCACACTAACCCGAATCTTCCTCTAACACCGCCTCAGACTCACGCTGACCCGAACTATCCTCTCACACCACCTCATACTCACACTGACCCGAACCTTCCTCTAACACCGCCTCAGACTCACACTAACCCGAATCTTCCTCTAACACCACCTCAGACTCACACTGAGCCGAACCTTCCTCTAACACCGCCTCAGACTCACACTGACCCGAACCTTCCTCTAACACCGCCTCAGACTCACACTGCCCCGAACCTTCCTCTAACACTGCCTCAGACTCACATTGACCCGAACCTTCCTCTAACACCGCCTCAGACTCACACTGACCCGAACCTTCCTCTCACACCGCCTCAGACTCACACTGACCCGAACCTTGATCTAACACCGCCTCAGACTCACAATGCCCCGAACATTCCTCTAACACCACCTCAGACTCACACTGACCCGAACATTCCTCTAACATCGCCTCAGACTCACACTGACCCGAACCTTCTACTAACACCGCCTCAGACTCACACTGACCCGAACCTTCCTCTAACACCGCCTCAGACTCACACTGACCCGAACCTTCCTCTAACACCGCCTCAGACCCACACTGACCCGAACCTACCTCTAACAACGCCTCAGACTCACACTGACCCGAACCTTCCTCTAACACCGCCTCAGACTCACACTGACCCGAACCTTCCTCTAACACCGCGTCAGAATCACACTGACCCGAACCTACCTCTAAAACCTCCTCAGACTCACACTGACCCGAGCCTTCCTCTAACACCGCCTCAGACTCACACTGACCTGAACCTTCCTCTAACACCACCTCAGACTCACACTGACCCGAACCTTCCTCTAACACCGCCTCAGACTCACACTGACCCGAACCTTCCTCTAACACCGCCTCAGACTCACACTGACCCGAACCTTCCTTTAACACCACCTCAGACTAACACTAACCCGAACCTTCCTCTAACACCGCCTCAGACTCACACTGCCCCGAACCTGCCTCTAACACCGCCTCAGACTCACACTGACCCGAACATTCCTCTAACCTCTGCTCAGACTCACACTGACCCGAACCTTCCTCTAACACCGCCTCAGACTCACACTGACCCGAATCTTCCTCTCACACCGCCTCAGACTCACACTGACCCGAACCTTGATCTAACACCGCCTCAGACTCACAATGCCCCGAACATTCCTCTAACACCACCTCAGACTCACACTGACCCGAACATTCCTCTAACATCGCCTCAGACTCACACTGACCCGAACCGTCCTCTAACACCGCTTCAGACTCACACTGACCCGAACCTTCCTCTAACACCGCCTCAGTCTCACACTGACCCGAACCTTCCTCTAACACCACCTCAGACTCACACTGACCCGAACCTTCCTCGAACACCGCCTCAGACTCACACTGACACGAACCTTCCTCGATACCCACCTCAGAGTCACACTGACCCGAACCTTCCTCTAACACCGCCTCAGACTCACACTGACCCGAACCTTCCTCTAACACCGCCTCAGACTCACACTAACCCGAATCTTCCTCTAACACCGCCTCAGACACACACTGACCCGTACCTTCTACTAACACCGCCTCAGACTCACACTGACCCGAACCTTCCTCTAACACCGCCTCAGACTCACACTAACCCGAATCTTCCTCTAACACCGCCTCAGACTCACGCTGACACGAACTATCCTCTAACACCACCTCAGACTCACACTGACCCGAACCTTCCTCTAACACCGCCTCAGACTCACACTGACCCGAACCTTCCTCTAACACCGCCTCAGAGTCACACTGACCCGAACCTTCCTCTAACACCGCCTCAGACTCACACTAACCCGAATCTTCCTCTAACACCGCCTCAGACACACACTGCCCCGAACCTTCCTCTAACACCGCCTCAGAGTCACATTGACCCGAACCTTCTTCTAAAACCGCCTCAGACTCACACTGACCCGAACCTTCCTCTAACACCGCCTCAGACTCACACTGACCCGAACATTCCTCTAACACCACCTCAGACTCACACTAACCCGAATCTTCCTCTAACACCGCCTCAGACACACACTGACCCGTACCTTCTACTAACACCGCCTCAGACTCACACTGACCCGAACCTTCCTCTAACCTCACCTCAGACTCACACTGACCCGTACCTTCTACTAACACCGCCTCAGACTCACACTGACCCGAACCTTCCTCTAACACCGCCTCAGACTCACACTAACCCGAATCTTCCTCTAACACCGCCTCAGACTCACGCTGACCCGAACTATCCTCTAACACCACCTCATACTCACACTGACCCGAACCTTCCTCTAACACCGCCTCAGACTCACACTAACCCGAATCTTCCTCTAACACCACCTCAGACTCACACTGACCCGAACCTTCCTCTAACACCGCCTCAGACTCACACTGACCCGTACCTTCTACTAACACCGCCTCAGACTCACACTGACCCGAACCTTCCTCTAACACCGCCTCAGACTCACACTAACCCGAATCTTCCTCTAACACCGCCTCAGACTCACACTGACCCGAACTATTCTCTAACACCACCTCAGACTCACACTGCCCCGAACCTTCCTCTAACACTGCCTCAGACTCACATTGACCCGAACCGTCCTCTAACACCGCTTCAGACTCACACTGACCCGAACCTTCCTCTAACACCGCCTCAGTCTCACACTGACCCGAACCTTCCTCTAACACCACCTCAGACTCACACTGACCCGAACCTTCCTCGAACACCGCCTCAGACTCACACTGCCCCGAACCTGCCTCTAACACCACCTCAGACTCACACTGACCCGAACATTCCTCTAACCTCAACTCAGACTCACACTGACCCGAACCTTCCTCTAACACCGCCTCAGACTCACACTGACCCGAACCTTCCTCTAACACCGCCTCAGACTCACACTGACCCGAACCTTCCGTTAACACCACCTCAGACTCACAGTGACCTGAACCTTCCTCTAACACCGCCTCAGACTCACACTGCCCCGAACCTGCCTCTAACACAGCCTCAGACTCATACTGACCCGAACATTCCTCTAACCTCAGCTCAGACTCACACTGACCCGAAACTTCCTCTAACACCGCCTCAGACTCACACTGACCCGAATCTTCCTCTAACACCGCCTCAGACTCACACTGACACGAACCTTCCTCGATCCCCACCTCAGACTCACACTGACCCGAACTTTCCTCTAACACCGCCTCAGAATCACTCTGACCCGAACCTTCCTCTAACACCGCCTCAGACTCACACTGACCCGAACCATCCTCTAACACCGCCTCAGACTCACACTAACCCGAATCTTCCTCTAACACCGCCTCAGACACACACTGACCCGTACCTTCTACTCACACCGCCTCAGACTCACACTGACCCGAACCTTCCTCTAACACCGCCTCAGACTCACACTAACCCGAATCTTCCTCTAACACCGCCTCAGACTCTCGCTGACCCGAACTATCCTCTAACACCGCCTCAGACTCACACTGACCCGGATCTTCCTCTAACACCACCTCATACTCACACTGACCCGAACCTTCCTCTAACACCGCCTCAGACTCACACTGACCCGAATCTTCCTCTAACACCACCTCAGACTCACACTGACCCGAACCTTCCTCTAACACCGCCTCAGACTCACACTGACCCGTACCTAATACTAACACCGCCTCAGACTCACACTGACCCGAACCTTCCTCTAACACCGCCTCAGACTCACACTAACCCGAATCTTCCTCTAACACCGCCTCAGACTCACACTGACCCGAACTATTCTCTAACACCACCTCAGACTCACACTGCCCCGAACCTTCCTCTAACACTGCCTCAGACTCACATTGACCCGAACCGTCCTCTAACACCGCTTCAGACTCACACTGACCCGAACCTTCCTCTAACACCACCTCAGTCTCACACTGACCCGAACCTTCCTCTAACACCACCTCAGACTCACACTGACCCGAACCTTCCTCGAACACCGCCTCAGACTCACACTGCCTCGAACCTGCCTCTAACACCACCTCAGACTCACACTGACCCGAACATTCCTCTAACCTCAACTCAGACTCACACTGACCCGAACCTTCCTCTAACACCGCCTCAGACTCACACTGACCCGAACCTTCCTCTAACACCGCCTCAGACTCACACTGACCCGAACCTTCCGTTAACACCACCTCAGACTCACAGTGACCTGAACCTTCCTCTAACACCGCCTCAGACTCACACTGCCCCGAACCTGCCTCTAACACAGCCTCAGACTCATACTGACCCGAACATTCCTCTAACCTCAGCTCAGACTCACACTGACCCGAACCTTCCTCTAACACCGCCTCAGACTCACACTGACCCGAACCTTCCTCTAACACCGCCTCAGAATCACTCTGACCCGAACCTTCCTCTAACACCACCTCAGACTCACACTGACCCGAACATTCCTCTAACACCGCCTCAGACTCACACTGACCCGAACCTTCCTCTAACACCGCCTCAGACTCACACTGAGCCGAACATTCCTCTCACACCACCTCAGACTCACACTGACCCGAATCTTCCTCTAACACCGCCTCAGACTCACACTGACCCGAACCTTCTACTAACACCGCCTCAGGCTCACACTGACCCGAACCTTCCTCTAACACCGCCTCAGACTCACACTGCCCCGAACCTTCCTCTAACACTGCCTCAGACTCACATTGACCCGAACCTTCCTCTAACACCGCCTCAGACTCACACTGACCCGAACCTCCCTCTAACACCGCCTCAGACTCACACTGCCCCGAACCTTCCTCTAACACCAACTCAGACTCACACTGACCCGAACCTTCCTCTAACATCGCCTCAGACTCACACTGACCCGAACCTTCTACTAACACCGCCTCAGACTCACACTGACCCGAACGTTCCTCTAATACCGCCTCAGACTCACACTGACCCGAATCTTCCTCTAACACTGCCTCAGACTCACACTGACCCGAACCTTCCTCTAACACCGCCTCAGACTCACATTAACCCGAACCTTCCTCTAACACCGCCTCAGACTCACACTGACCCAAACCATCCTACAACACCGCCTCAGACTCACACTGACCCGAACCTTCCTCTAACACCGCCTCAGACTCACATTAACCCGAACCTTCCTCAAACACCGCCTCAGACTCACATTGACCCAAACCTTCCTCTAACACCGCCTCAGACTCACATTAACCTGAACCTTCCTCTAACACCGCCTCAGACTCACACTGCCCCGAATCTTCCTCTAACACCGCCTCAGACTCACACTGACCCGAACCATCCTCTAACACTGCCTCTGACTCATACTGACACGAACCTTCCTCTAACACCGCCTCAGACTCACACTGACCCGAACCTTCCTCTAAAACCACCTCTGACTCACACTGACCCGAACATTCCTCTAACCTCAGCTCAGACTCACACTGACCCGAACCTTCCTCTAACACCGCCTCAGACTCACACTGACCCGAACCTTCCTCTAACACCGCCTCAGACTCACACTGACCCGACCGTTCCTCTAACACCGCCTCAGACTCACACTGACCCGAACCATCCTCTAACACCGCCTCAGACTCACACTAACCCGAATCTTCCTCTAACACCGCCTCAGACACACACTGACCCGTACCTTCTACTCACACCGCCTCAGACTCACACTGACCCGAACCTTCCTCTAACACCGCCTCAGACTCACACTAACCCGAATCTTCCTCTAACACCGCCTCAGACTCACGCTGACCCGAACTATCCTCTAACACCACCTCATACTCACACTGACCCGAACCTTCCTCTAACACCGCCTCAGACTCACACTGACCCGAACCTTCCTCTAGCACCGCCTCAGACTCACACTGACCCGAACCTTCCTCTAACACCGCCTCAGACTCACACTGAGCCGAACCTTCCTCTAACACCGCCTCAGACTCACACTGACCCGAACCTTCCTCTAACACCGCCTCAGACTCACACTGACCCGAACCTTCCTCTAACACCGCCTCAGACTCACACTGCCCCGAACCTTCCTCTAACACTGCCTCAGACTCACATTGACCCGAACCTTCCTCTAACACCGCCTCAGACTCACACTGACCCGAACCTTCCTCTAACACCGCCTCAGACTCACACTGCCCCGAACCTTCCTCTAACACTGCCTCAGACTCACATTGACCCGAACCTTCCTCTAACACCGCCTCAGACTCACACTGACCCGAACCTTCCTCTCACACCGCCTCAGACTCACACTGACCCGAACCTTGATCTAACACCGCCTCAGACTCACAATGCCCCGAACATTCCTCTAACACCACCTCAGACTCACACTGACCCGAACATTCCTCTAACATCGCCTCAGACTCACACTGACCCGAACCTTCTACTAACACCGCCTCAGACTCACACTGACCCGAACCTTCCTCTAACACCGCCTCAGACTCACACTGACCCGAACCTTCCTCTAACACCGCCTCAGACCCACACTGACCCGAACCTTCCTCTAACACCGCCTCAGACTCACACTGACCCGAACCTTCCTCTAACACCGCCTCAGACTCACACTGACCCGAACCTTCCTCTAACACCGCGTCAGAATCACACTGACCCGAACCTACCTCTAAAACCTCCTCAGATTCACACTGACCCGAGCCTTCCTCTAACACCGCCTCAGACTCACACTGACCTGAACCTTCCTCTAACACCACCTCAGACTCACACTGACCCGAACCTTCCTCTAACACCGCCTCAGACTCACACTGCCCCGAACCTGCCTCTAACACAGCCTCAGACTCATACTGACCCGAACATTCCTCTAACCTCAGCTCAGACTCACACTGACCCGAACCTTCCTCTAACACCGCCTCAGACTCACACTGACCCGAACCTTCCTCTAACACCGCCTCAGAATCACTCTGACCCGAACCTTCCTCTAACACCACCTCAGACTCACACTGACCCGAACATTCCTCTAACACCGCCTCAGACTCACACTGACCCGAACCTTCCTCTAACACCGCCTCAGACTCACACTGAGCCGAACATTCCTCTCACACCACCTCAGACTCACACTGACCCGAATCTTCCTCTAACACCGCCTCAGACTCACACTGACCCGAACCTTCTACTAACACCGCCTCAGGCTCACACTGACCCGAACCTTCCTCTAACACCGCCTCAGACTCACACTGCCCCGAACCTTCCTCTAACACTGCCTCAGACTCACATTGACCCGAACCTTCCTCTAACACCGCCTCAGACTCACACTGACCCGAACCTCCCTCTAACACCGCCTCAGACTCACACTGCCCCGAACCTTCCTCTAACACCAACTCAGACTCACACTGACCCGAACCTTCCTCTAACATCGCCTCAGACTCACACTGACCCGAACCTTCTACTAACACCGCCTCAGACTCACACTGACCCGAACGTTCCTCTAATACCGCCTCAGACTCACACTGACCCGAATCTTCCTCTAACACTGCCTCAGACTCACACTGACCCGAACCTTCCTCTAACACCGCCTCAGACTCACATTAACCCGAACCTTCCTCTAACACCGCCTCAGACTCACACTGACCCAAACCATCCTACAACACCGCCTCAGACTCACACTGACCCGAACCTTCCTCTAACACCGCCTCAGACTCACATTAACCCGAACCTTCCTCAAACACCGCCTCAGACTCACATTGACCCAAACCTTCCTCTAACACCGCCTCAGACTCACATTAACCTGAACCTTCCTCTAACACCGCCTCAGACTCACACTGCCCCGAATCTTCCTCTAACACCGCCTCAGACTCACACTGACCCGAACCATCCTCTAACACTGCCTCTGACTCATACTGACACGAACCTTCCTCTAACACCGCCTCAGACTCACACTGACCCGAACCTTCCTCTAAAACCACCTCTGACTCACACTGACCCGAACATTCCTCTAACCTCAGCTCAGACTCACACTGACCCGAACCTTCCTCTAACACCGCCTCAGACTCACACTGACCCGAACCTTCCTCTAACACCGCCTCAGACTCACACTGACCCGACCGTTCCTCTAACACCGCCTCAGACTCACACTGACCCGAACCATCCTCTAACACCGCCTCAGACTCACACTAACCCGAATCTTCCTCTAACACCGCCTCAGACACACACTGACCCGTACCTTCTACTCACACCGCCTCAGACTCACACTGACCCGAACCTTCCTCTAACACCGCCTCAGACTCACACTAACCCGAATCTTCCTCTAACACCGCCTCAGACTCACGCTGACCCGAACTATCCTCTAACACCACCTCATACTCACACTGACCCGAACCTTCCTCTAACACCGCCTCAGACTCACACTGACCCGAACCTTCCTCTAGCACCGCCTCAGACTCACACTGACCCGAACCTTCCTCTAACACCGCCTCAGACTCACACTGAGCCGAACCTTCCTCTAACACCGCCTCAGACTCACACTGACCCGAACCTTCCTCTAACACCGCCTCAGACTCACACTGACCCGAACCTTCCTCTAACACCGCCTCAGACTCACACTGCCCCGAACCTTCCTCTAACACTGCCTCAGACTCACATTGACCCGAACCTTCCTCTAACACCGCCTCAGACTCACACTGACCCGAACCTTCCTCTAACACCGCCTCAGACTCACACTGCCCCGAACCTTCCTCTAACACTGCCTCAGACTCACATTGACCCGAACCTTCCTCTAACACCGCCTCAGACTCACACTGACCCGAACCTTCCTCTCACACCGCCTCAGACTCACACTGACCCGAACCTTGATCTAACACCGCCTCAGACTCACAATGCCCCGAACATTCCTCTAACACCACCTCAGACTCACACTGACCCGAACATTCCTCTAACATCGCCTCAGACTCACACTGACCCGAACCTTCTACTAACACCGCCTCAGACTCACACTGACCCGAACCTTCCTCTAACACCGCCTCAGACTCACACTGACCCGAACCTTCCTCTAACACCGCCTCAGACCCACACTGACCCGAACCTTCCTCTAACACCGCCTCAGACTCACACTGACCCGAACCTTCCTCTAACACCGCCTCAGACTCACACTGACCCGAACCTTCCTCTAACACCGCGTCAGAATCACACTGACCCGAACCTACCTCTAAAACCTCCTCAGATTCACACTGACCCGAGCCTTCCTCTAACACCGCCTCAGACTCACACTGACCTGAACCTTCCTCTAACACCACCTCAGACTCACACTGACCCGAACCTTCCTCTAACACCGCCTCAGACTCACACTGACCCGAACCTTCCTCTAACACCGCCTCAGACTCACACTGACCCGAACCTTCCTTTAACACCACCTCAGACTAACACTAACCCGAACCTTCCTCTAACACCGCCTCAGACTCACACTGCCCCGAACCTGCCTCTAACACCGCCTCAGACTCACACTGACCCGAACATTCCTCTAACCTCTGCTCAGACTCACACTGACCCGAACCTTCCTCTAACACCGCCTCAGACTCACACTGACCCGAATCTTCCTCTAATACCGCCTCAGACTCACACTGACACGAACCTTCCTCGATACCCACCTCAGAGTCACACTGACCCGAACCTTCCTCTAACACCGCCTCAGACTCACACTGACCCGAACCTTCCTCTAACACCGCCTCAGACTCACACTAACCCGAATCTTCCTCTAACACCGCCTCAGACACACACTGACCCGTACCTTCTACTAACACCGCCTCAGACTCACACTGACCCGAACCTTCCTCTAACACCGCCTCAGACTCACACTAACCCGAATCTTCCTCTAACACCGCCTCAGACTCACGCTGACACGAACTATCCTCTAACACCACCTCAGACTCACACTGACCCGAACCTTCCTCTAACACCGCCTCAGACTCACACTGACCCGAACCTTCCTCTAACACCGCCTCAGAGTCACACTGACCCGAACCTTCCTCTAACACCGCCTCAGACTCACACTAACCCGAATCTTCCTCTAACACCGCCTCAGACACACACTGCCCCGAACCTTCCTCTAACACTGCCTCAGAGTCACATTGACCCGAACCTTCTTCTAAAACCGCCTCAGACTCACACTGACCCGAACCTTCCTCTAACACCGCCTCAGACTCACACTGACCCGAACATTCCTCTAACACCACCTCAGACTCACACTGACCCGAACCTTCCTCTAACACCGCCTCAGACTCACACTAACCCGAATCTTCCTCTAACACCGCCTCAGACACACACTGACCCGTACCTTCTACTAACACCGCCTCAGACTCACACTGACCCGAACCTTCCTCTAACACCGCCTCAGACTCACACTGACCCGAACCATCCTCTAACACCGCCTCAGACTCACACTAACCCGAATCTTCCTCTAACACCGCCTCAGACACACACTGACCCGTACCTTCTACTCACACCGCCTCAGACTCACACTGACCCGAACCTTCCTCTAACACCGCCTCAGACTCACACTAACCCGAATCTTCCTCTAACACCGCCTCAGACTCACGCTGACCCGAACTATCCTCTAACACCACCTCATACTCACACTGACCCGAACCTTCCTCTAACACCGCCTCAGACTCACACTAACCCGAATCTTCCTCTAACACCACCTCAGACTCACACTGACCCGAACCTTCCTCTAACACCGCCTCAGACTCACACTGACCCGTACCTTCTACTAACACCGCCTCAGACTCACACTGACCCGAACCTTCCTCTAACACCGCCTCAGACTCACACTAACCCGAATCTTCCTCTAACACCGCCTCAGACTCACACTGACCCGAACTATTCTCTAACACCACCTCAGACTCACACTGACCCGTACCTTCTACTAACACCGCCTCAGACTCACACTGACCCGAACCTTCCTCTAACACCGCCTCAGACTCACACTAACCCGAATCTTCCTCTAACACTGCCTCAGACTCACATTGACCCGAACCGTCCTCTAACACCGCTTCAGACTCACACTGACCCGAACCTTCCTCTAACACCGCCTCAGTCTCACACTGACCCGAACCTTCCTCTAACACCACCTCAGACTCACACTGACCCGAACCTTCCTCGAACACCGCCTCAGACTCACACTGCCCCGAACCTGCCTCTAACACCACCTCAGACTCACACTGACCCGAACATTCCTCTAACACCGCCTCAGACTCACACTGACCCGAACCTTCCTCTAACACCGCCTCAGACTCACACTGACCCGAACCTTCCGTTAACACCACCTCAGACTCACAGTGACCTGAACCTTCCTCTAACACCGCCTCAGACTCACACTGCCCCGAACCTGCCTCTAACACCGCCTCAGACTCACACTGACCCGAACCTTCCTTTAACACCACCTCAGACTCACACTGACCCGAACATTCCTCTAACCTCAGCTCAGACTCACACTGACCCGAAACTTCCTCTAACACTGCCTCAGACTCACACTGACCCGAACCTTCCTCTAACACCGCCTCAGACTCACACTGACCCGAAACTTCCTCTAACACCGCCTCAGACTCACACTGACCCGAAACTTCCTCTAACACCGCCTCAGACTCACACTGACCCGAATCTTCCTCTAACACCGCCTCAGACTCACACTGACACGAACCTTCCTCGATCCCCACCTCAGACTCACACTGACCCGAACTTTCCTCTAACACCGCCTCAGACTCACACTGACCCGAAACTTCCTCTAACACCGCCTCAGACTCACACTGACCCGAATCTTCCTCTAACACCGCCTCAGACTCACACTGACACGAACCTTCCTCGATCCCCACCTCAGACTCACACTGACCCGAACTTTCCTCTAACACCGCCTCAGACTCACACTGACCCGAAACTTCCTCTAACACCGCCTCAGACTCACACTGACCCGAATCTTCCTCTAACACCGCCTCAGACTCACACTGACACCAACCTTCCTCGATCCCCACCTCAGACTCACACTGACCCGAACTTTCCTCTAACACCGCCTCAGACTCACACTGACCCGAACCTTCCTCTAACACCGCCTCAGACTCACACTGACCCGAATCTTCCTCTAACACCGCCTCAGACTCACACTGACACGAACCTTCCTCGATCCCCACCTCAGACTCACACTGACCCGAACTTTCCTCTAACACCGCCTCAGAATCACTCTGACCCGAACCTTCCTCTAACACCGCCTCAGACTCACACTGACCCGAACCATCCTCTAACACCGCCTCAGACTCACACTAACCCGAATCTTCCTCTAACACCGCCTCAGACTCACGCTGACCCGAACTATCCTCTAACACCACCTCATACTCACACTGACCCGAACCTTCCTCTAACACCGCCTCAGACTCACACTAACCCGAATCTTCCTCTAACACCACCTCAGACTCACACTGACCCGAACCTTCCTCTAACACCACCTCAGACTCACACTAACCCGAATCTTCCTCTAACACCGCCTCAGACTCACGCTGACCCGAACTATCCTCTAACACCACCTCAGACACACACTGACCCGTACCTTCTACTCACACCGCCTCAGACTCACACTGACCCGAACCTTCCTCTAACACCGCCTCAGACTCACACTAACCCGAATCTTCCTCTAACACCGCCTCAGACTCACGCTGACCCGAACTATCCTCTAACACCACCTCATACTCACACTGACCCGAACCTTCCTCTAACACCGCCTCAGACTCACACTAACCCGAATCTTCCTCTAACACCGCCTCAGACTCACACTAACCCGAATCTTCCTCTAACACCGCCTCAGACTCACGCTGACCCGAACTATCCTCTAACACCACCTCATACTCACACTGACCCGAACCTTCCTCTAACACCGCCTCAGACTCACACTAACCCGAATCTTCCTCTAACACCGCCTCAGACTCACACTGACCCGAACCTTCCTCTAACACCACCTCAGACTCACACTGACCCGAACCTTCCTCTAACACCGCCTCAGACTCACACTGACCCGTACCTTCTACTAACACCGCCTCAGACTCACACTGACCCGAACCTTCCTCTAACACCGCCTCAGACTCACACTAACCCGAATCTTCCTCTAACACCGCCTCAGACTCACACTGACCCGAACTATTCTCTAACACCACCTCAGACTCACACTGCCCCGAACCTTCCTCTAACACTGCCTCAGACTCACATTGACCCGAACCGTCCTCTAACACCGCTTCAGACTCACACTGACCCGAACCTTCCTCTAACACCGCCTCAGTCTCACACTGACCCGAACCTTCCTCTAACACCACCTCAGACTCACACTGACCCGAACCTTCCTCGAACACCGCCTCAGACTCACACTGCCCCGAACCTGCCTCTAACACCACCTCAGACTCACACTGACCCGAACATTCCTCTAACCTCAACTCAGACTCACACTGACCCGAACTTTCCTCTAACACCGCCTCAGACTCACACTGACCCGAACCTTCCTCTAACACCGCCTCAGACTCACACTGACCCGAACCTTCCGTTAACACAACCTCAGACTCACAGTGACCTGAACCTTCCTCTAACACCGCCTCAGACTCACACTGCCCCGAACCTGCCTCTAACACAGCCTCAGACTCATACTGACCCGAACATTCCTCTAACCTCAGCTCAGACTCAACTGACCCGAAACTTCCTCTAACACCGCCTCAGACTCACACTGACCCGAATCTTCCTCTAACACCGCCTCAGACTCACACTGACACGAACCTTCCTCGATCCCCACCTCAGACTCACACTGACCCGAACTTTCCTCTAACACCGCCTCAGAATCACTCTGACCCGAACCTTCCTCTAACACCGCCTAAGACTCACACTGAGCCGAACATTCCTCTAACACCACCTCAGACTCACACTGACCCGAACCTTCTGCTAACACCGCCTCAGACTCACACTGACCCGAACCTTCCTCTAACACCGCCTCAGACTCACACTAACCCGAATGTTCCTCTAACAGCGCCTCAGACTCACACTGACCCGAATCTTCTACTAACACCGCCTCAGACTCACACTGACCCGAACCTTCCTCTAAAACCGCCTCAGACTCACACTGACCCAAACCTTCCTCTAACACCGCCTCAGACTCACACTGACCCGAACCTTCCGTTAACACCACCTCAGACTCACACTGACCTGAACCTTCCTCTAACACCGCCTCAGACTCACACTGAGCCGAACATTCCTCGAACACCGCCTCAGACTCACACTGACCCGAACCTTCCTCTATCACCGCCTCAGTCTCACACTGAGCCGAACATTCCTCGAACACCACCTCAGACTCACACTGACCCGAACCTTCCTCTAACACCTCCTCAGTCTCACACTGACCCGAATCTTCCTCTAACACCGCCTCAGACTCACACTGACCCGAACCTTCCTCTAACACCTCCTCAGTCTCACACTGACCCGAATCTTCCTCTAACACCGCCTCAGACTCACACTGCCCCGAACCTTCCTCTAACACCGCCTCAGTCTCACACTGACCCGAATCTTCCTCTAACACCGCCTCAGACTCACACTGACCCGAACCTTCCTCGATCCCCACCTCAGACTCACACTGACCCGAACCTTCCTCTAACACCGCCTCAGAATCACTCTGACCCAAACCTTCCTCTAACACCGCCTCAGACTCACACTGACCCGAACCTTCTGCTAACACCGCCTCAGACTCACACTGACCTGAACCTTCCTCTAACACCGCCTCAGACTCACACTGACCTGAACCTTCCTCTAACACCGCCTCAGACTCACACTGAGCCGAACATTCCTCGAACACCACCTCAGACTCACACTGACCCGAACCTTCCTCTAACACCGCCTCAGTCTCACACTGACCCGAATCTTCCTCTAACACCGCCTCAGACTCACACTGACACGAACCTTCCTCGATCCCCACCTCAGACTCACACTGACCCGAACCTTCCTCTAACACCGCGTCAGAATCACACTGACCCGAACCTACCTCTAAAACCTCCTCAGACTCACACTGACCCGAGCCTTCCTCTAACACCGCCTCAGACTCACACTGACCTGAACCTTCCTCTAACACCACCTCAGACTCACACTGACCCGAACCTTCCTCTAACACCGCCTCAGACTCACACTGACCCGAACCTTCCTCTAACACCGCCTCAGACTCACACTGACCCGAACCTTCCTTTAACACCACCTCAGACTAACACTAACCCGAACCTTCCTCTAACACCGCCTCAGACTCACACTGCCCCGAACCTGCCTCTAACACCGCCTCAGACTCACACTGACCCGAACATTCCTCTAACCTCTGCTCAGACTCACACTGACCCGAACCTTCCTCTAACACCGCCTCAGACTCACACTGACCCGAATCTTCCTCTAATACCGCCTCAGACTCACACTGACACGAACCTTCCTCGATACCCACCTCAGAGTCACACTGACCCGAACCTTCCTCTAACACCGCCTCAGACTCACACTAACCCGAATCTTCCTCTAACACCGCCTCAGACACACACTGACCCGTACCTTCTACTAACACCGCCTCAGACTCACACTGACCCGAACCTTCCTCTAACACCGCCTCAGACTCACACTAACCCGAATCTTCCTCTAACACCGCCTCAGACTCACGCTGACACGAACTATCCTCTAACACCACCTCAGACTCACACTGACCCGAACCTTCCTCTAACACCGCCTCAGACTCACACTGACCCGAACCTTCCTCTAACACCGCCTCAGACTCACACTAACCCGAATCTTCCTCTAACACCGCCTCAGACACACACTGCCCCGAACCTTCCTCTAACACTGCCTCAGAGTCACATTGACCCGAACCTTCTTCTAAAACCGCCTCAGACTCACACTGACCCGAACCTTCCTCTAACACCGCCTCAGACTCACACTGACCCGAACATTCCTCTAACACCACCTCAGACTCACACTGACCCGAACCTTCCTCTAACACCGCCTCAGACTCACACTGACCCGAACCTTCCTCTAACACCGCCTCAGAGTCACACTGACCCGAACCTTCCTCTAACACCGCCTCAGACTCACACTAACCCGAATCTTCCTCTAACACCGCCTCAGACACACACTGACCCGTACCTTCTACTAACACCGCCTCAGACTCACACTGACCCGAACCTTCCTCTAACCTCACCTCAGACTCACACTGACCCGTACCTTCTACTAACACCGCCTCAGACTCACACTGACCCGAACCTTCCTCTAACACCGCCTCAGACTCACACTAACCCGAATCTTCCTCTAACACCGCCTCAGACACACACTGACCCGTACCTTCTACTCACACCGCCTCAGACTCACACTGACCCGAACCTTCCTCTAACACCGCCTCAGACTCACACTAACCCGAATCTTCCTCTAACACCGCCTCAGACTCACGCTGACCCGAACTATCCTCTAACACCACCTCATACTCACACTGACCCGAACCTTCCTCTAACACCGCCTCAGACTCACACTAACCCGAATCTTCCTCTAACACCACCTCAGACTCACACTGACCCGAACCTTCCTCTAACACCGCCTCAGACTCACACTGACCCGTACCTTCTACTAACACCGCCTCACACTCACACTGACCCGAACCTTCCTCTAACACCGCCTCAGACTCACACTAACCCGAATCTTCCTCTAACACCGCCTCAGACTCACACTGACCCGAACTATTCTCTAACACCACCTCAGACTCACACTGCCCCGAACCTTCCTCTAACACTGCCTCAGACTCACATTGACCCGAACCGTCCTCTAACACCGCTTCAGACTCACACTGACCCGAACCTTCCTCTAACACCGCCTCAGTCTCACACTGACCCGAACCTTCCTCTAACACCACCTCAGACTCACACTGACCCGAACCTTCCTCGAACACCGCCTCAGACTCACACTGCCCCGAACCTGCCTCTAACACCACCTCAGACTCACACTGACCCGAACATTCCTCTAACCTCAACTCAGACTCACACTGACCCGAACCTTCCTCTAACACCGCCTCAGACTCACACTGACCCGAACCTTCCTCTAACACCGCCTCAGACTCACACTGACCCGAACCTTCCGTTAACACCACCTCAGACTCACAGTGACCTGAACCTTCCTCTAACACCGCCTCAGACTCACACTGCCCCGAACCTGCCTCTAACACAGCCTCAGACTCATACTGACCCGAACATTCCTCTAACCTCAGCTCAGACTCACACTGACCCGAAACTTCCTCTAACACCGCCTCAGACTCACACTGACCCGAATCTTCCTCTAACACCGCCTCAGACTCACACTGACACGAACCTTCCTCGATCCCCACCTCAGACTCACACTGACCCGAACTTTCCTCTAACACCGCCTCAGAATCACTCTGACCCGAACCTTCCTCTAACACCGCCTCAGACTCACACTGACCCGAACCATCCTCTAACACCGCCTCAGACTCACACTAACCCGAATCTTCCTCTAACACCGCCTCAGACACACACTGACCCGTACCTTCTACTCACACCGCCTCAGACTCACACTGACCCGAACCTTCCTCTAACACCGCCTCAGACTCACACTAACCCGAATCTTCCTCTAACACCGCCTCAGACTCTCGCTGACCCGAACTATCCTCTAACACCACCTCATACTCACACTGACCCGAACCTTCCTCTAACACCGCCTCAGACTCACACTGACCCGAATCTTCCTCTAACACCACCTCAGACTCACACTGACCCGAACCTTCCTCTAACACCGCCTCAGACTCACACTGACCCGAACCTTCCTCTAACACCGCCTCAGACTCACACTAACCCGAATCTTCCTCTAACACCGCCTCAGACTCACACTAACCCGAATCTTCCTCTAACACCGCCTCAGACTCACACTGACCCGAACTATTCTCTAACACCACCTCAGACTCACACTGACCCGTACCTTCCTCTAACACTGCCTCAGACTCACATTGACCCGAACCGTCCTCTAACACCGCTTCAGACTCACACTGACCCGAACCTTCCTCTAACACCGCCTCAGTCTCACACTGACCCGAACCTTCCTCTAACACCACCTCAGACTCACACTGACCCGAACCTTCCTCGAACACCGCCTCAGACTCACACTGCCCCGAACCTGCCTCTAACACCACCTCAGACTCACACTGACCCGAACATTCCTCTAACCTCAACTCAGACTCACACTGACCCGAACCTTCCTCTAACACCGCCTCAGACTCACACTGACCCGAACCTTCCTCTAACACCGCCTCAGACTCACACTGACCCGAACCTTCCGTTAACACCACCTCAGACTCACAGTGACCTGAACCTTCCTCTAACACCGCCTCAGACTCACACTGCCCCGAACCTGCCTCTAACACAGCCTCAGACTCATACTGACCCGAACATTCCTCTAACCTCAGCTCAGACTCACACTGACCCGAACCTTCCTCTAACACCGCCTCAGACTCACACTGACCCGAACCTTCCTCTAACACCGCCTCAGAATCACTCTGACCCGAACCTTCCTCTAACACCACCTCAGACTCACACTGACCCGAACATTCCTCTAACACCGCCTCAGACTCACACTGACCCGAACCTTCCTCTAACACCGCCTCAGACTCACACTGAGCCGAACATTCCTCTCACACCACCTCAGACTCACACTGACCCGAACCTTCCTCTAACACCGCCTCAGACTCACACTAACCCGAATCTTCCTCTAACACCGCCTCAGACTCACACTGACCCGAACCTTCTACTAACACCGCCTCAGGCTCACACTGACCCGAACCTTCCTCTAACACCGCCTCAGACTCACACTGCCCCGAACCTTCCTCTAACACTGCCTCAGACTCACATTGACCCGAACCTTCCTCTAACACCGCCTCAGACTCACACTGACCCGAACCTCCCTCTAACACCGCCTCAGACTCACACTGCCCCGAACCTTCCTCTAACACCAACTCAGACTCACACTGACCCGAACCTTCCTCTAACATCGCCTCAGACTCACACTGACCCGAACCTTCTACTAACACCGCCTCAGACTCACACTGACCCGAACGTTCCTCTAATACCGCCTCAGACTCACACTGACCCGAATCTTCCTCTAACACTGCCTCAGACTCACACTGACCCGAACCTTCCTCTAACACCGCCTCAGACTCACATTAACCCGAACCTTCCTCTAACACCGCCTCAGACTCACACTGACCCAAACCATCCTACAACACCGCCTCAGACTCACACTGACCCGAACCTTCCTCTAACACCGCCTCAGACTCACATTAACCCGAACCTTCCTCTAACACCGCCTCAGACTCACATTAACCCGAACCTTCCTCAAACACCGCCTCAGACTCACATTGACCCAAACCTTCCTCTAACACCGCCTCAGACTCACATTAACCTGAACCTTCCTCTAACACCGCCTCAGACTCACACTGCCCCGAATCTTCCTCTAACACCGCCTCAGACTCACACTGACCCGAACCATCCTCTAACACTGCCTCTGACTCATACTGACACGAACCTTCCTCTAACACCGCCTCAGACTCACACTGACCCGAACCTTCCTCTAAAACCACCTCTGACTCACACTGACCCGAACATTCCTCTAACCTCAGCTCAGACTCACACTGACCCGAACCTTCCTCTAACACCGCCTCAGACTCACACTGACCCGAACCTTCCTCTAACACCGCCTCAGACTCACACTGACCCGACCGTTCCTCTAACACCGCCTCAGACTCACACTGACCCGAACCATCCTCTAACACCGCCTCAGACTCACACTAACCCGAATCTTCCTCTAACACCGCCTCAGACACACACTGACCCGTACCTTCTACTCACACCGCCTCAGACTCACACTGACCCGAACCTTCCTCTAACACCGCCTCAGACTCACACTAACCCGAATCTTCCTCTAACACCGCCTCAGACTCACGCTGACCCGAACTATCCTCTAACACCACCTCATACTCACACTGACCCGAACCTTCCTCTAACACTGCCTCAGACTCACACTGACCCGAACCTTCCTCTAACACCGCCTCAGACTCACACTGACCCGAACCTTCCTCTAACACCGCCTCAGACTCACACTGAGCCGAACCTTCCTCTAACACCGCCTCAGACTCACACTGACCCGAACCTTCCTCTAACACCGCCTCAGACTCACACTGACCCGAACCTTCCTCTAACACCGCCTCAGACTCACACTGCCCCGAACCTTCCTCTAACACTGCCTCAGACTCACATTGACCCGAACCTTCCTCTAACACCGCCTCAGACTCACACTGACCCGAACCTTCCTCTAACACCGCCTCAGACTCACACTGCCCCGAACCTTCCTCTAACACTGCCTCAGACTCACATTGACCCGAACCTTCCTCTAACACCGCCTCAGACTCACACTGACCCGAACCTTCCTCTCACACCGCCTCAGACTCACACTGACCCGAACCTTGATCTAACACCGCCTCAGACTCACAATGCCCCGAACATTCCTCTAACACCACCTCAGACTCACACTGACCCGAACATTCCTCTAACATCGCCTCAGACTCACACTGACCCGAACCTTCTACTAACACCGCCTCAGACTCACACTGACCCGAACCTTCCTCTAACACCGCCTCAGACTCACACTGACCCGAACCTTCCTCTAACACCGCCTCAGACCCACACTGACCCGAACCTTCCTCTAACACCGCCTCAGACTCACACTGACCCGAACCTTCCTCTAACACCGCCTCAGACTCACACTGACCCGAACCTTCCTCTAACACCGCGTCAGAATCACACTGACCCGAACCTACCTCTAAAACCTCCTCAGATTCACACTGACCCGAGCCTTCCTCTAACACCGCCTCAGACTCACACTGACCTGAACCTTCCTCTAACACCACCTCAGACTCACACTGACCCGAACCTTCCTCTAACACCGCCTCAGACTCACACTGACCCGAACCTTCCTCTAACACCGCCTCAGACTCACACTGACCCGAACCTTCCTTTAACACCACCTCAGACTAACACTAACCCGAACCTTCCTCTAACACCGCCTCAGACTCACACTGCCCCGAACCTGCCTCTAACACCGCCTCAGACTCACACTGACCCGAACATTCCTCTAACCTCTGCTCAGACTCACACTGACCCGAACCTTCCTCTAACACCGCCTCAGACTCACACTGACCCGAATCTTCCTCTAATACCGCCTCAGACTCACACTGACACGAACCTTCCTCGATACCCACCTCAGAGTCACACTGACCCGAACCTTCCTCTAACACCGCCTCAGACTCACACTGACCCGAACCTTCCTCTAACACCGCCTCAGACTCACACTAACCCGAATCTTCCTCTAACACCGCCTCAGACACACACTGACCCGTACCTTCTACTAACACCGCCTCAGACTCACACTGACCCGAACCTTCCTCTAACACCGCCTCAGACTCACACTAACCCGAATCTTCCTCTAACACCGCCTCAGACTCACGCTGACACGAACTATCCTCTAACACCACCTCAGACTCACACTGACCCGAACCTTCCTCTAACACCGCCTCAGACTCACACTGACCCGAACCTTCCTCTAACACCGCCTCAGAGTCACACTGACCCGAACCTTCCTCTAACACCGCCTCAGACTCACACTAACCCGAATCTTCCTCTAACACCGCCTCAGACACACACTGCCCCGAACCTTCCTCTAACACTGCCTCAGAGTCACATTGACCCGAACCTTCTTCTAAAACCGCCTCAGACTCACACTGACCCGAACCTTCCTCTAACACCGCCTCAGACTCACACTGACCCGAACATTCCTCTAACACCACCTCAGACTCACACTGACCCGAACCTTCCTCTAACACCGCCTCAGACTCACACTGACCCGAACCTTCCTCTAACACCGCCTCAGAGTCACACTGACCCGAACCTTCCTCTAACACCGCCTCAGACTCACACTAACCCGAATCTTCCTCTAACACCGCCTCAGACACACACTGACCCGTACCTTCTACTAACACCGCCTCAGACTCACACTGACCCGAACCTTCCTCTAACACCGCCTCAGACTCACACTGACCCGAACCTTCCTCTAACACCGCCTCAGACTCACACTAACCCGAATCTTCCTCTAACACCGCCTCAGACACACACTGACCCGTACCTTCTACTCACACCGCCTCAGACTCACACTGACCCGAACCTTCCTCTAACACCGCCTCAGACTCACACTAACCCGAATCTTCCTCTAACACCGCCTCAGACTCACGCTGACCCGAACTATCCTCTAACACCACCTCATACTCACACTGACCCGAACCTTCCTCTAACACCGCCTCAGACTCACACTAACCCGAATCTTCCTCTAACACCACCTCAGACTCACACTGACCCGAACCTTCCTCTAACACCGCCTCAGACTCACACTGACCCGTACCTTCTACTAACACCGCCTCAGACTCACACTGACCCGAACCTTCCTCAAACACCGCCTCAGACTCACACTAACCCGAATCTTCCTCTAACACCGCCTCAGACTCACACTGACCCGAACTATTCTCTAACACCACCTCAGACTCACACTGACCCGTACCTTCTACTAACACCGCCTCAGACTCACACTGACCCGAACCTTCCTCTAACACCGCCTCAGTCTCACACTGACCCGAACCTTCCTCTAACACCACCTCAGACTCACAGTGACCCGAACCTTCCTCGAACACCGCCTCAGACTCACACTGCCCCGAACCTGCCTCTAACACCACCTCAGACTCACACTGACCCGAACATTCCTCTAACACCGCCTCAGACACACACTGACCCGAACCTTCCTCTAACACCGCCTCAGACTCACACTGACCCGAACCTTCCGTTAACACCACCTCAGACTCACAGTGACCTGAACCTTCCTCTAACACCGCCTCAGACTCACACTGCCCCGAACCTGCCTCTAACACCGCCTCAGACTCACACTAACCCGAATCTTCCTCTAACACCACCTCAGACTCACACTGACCCGAACATTCCTCTAACCTCAGCTCAGACTCACACTGACCCGAAACTTCCTCTAACACCGCCTCAGACTCACACTGACCCGAACCTTCCTCTAACACCGCCTCAGACTCACACTGACCCGAACCTTCCTCTAACACCGCCTCAGACTCACACTGACCCGAACCTTCCTCTAACACCGCCTCAGACTCACACTGACCCGAACCTTCCTCTAACACCGCCTCAGACTCACACTGACCCGAAACTTCCTCTAACACCGCCTCAGACTCACACTGACCCGAAACTTCCTCTAACACCGCCTCAGACTCACACTGACCCGAATCTTCCTCTAACACCGCCTCAGACTCACACTGACACGAACCTTCCTCGATCCCCACCTCAGACTCACACTGACCCGAACTTTCCTCTAACACCGCCTCAGACTCACACTGACCCGAAACTTCCTCTAACACCGCCTCAGACTCACACTGACCCGAATCTTCCTCTAACACCGCCTCAGACTCACACTGACCCGAATCTTCCTCTAACACCGCCTCAGACTCACACTGACCCGAATCTTCCTCTAACACCGCCTCAGACTCACACTGACCCGAAACTTCCTCTAACACCGCCTCAGACTCACACTGACCCGAATCTTCCTCTAACACCGCCTCAGACTCACACTGACACGAACCTTCCTCGATCCCCACCTCAGACTCACACTGACCCGAACTTTCCTCTAACACCGCCTCAGACTCACACTGACCCGAACCTTCCTCTAACACCGCCTCAGACTCACACTGACCCGAAACTTCCTCTAACACCGCCTCAGACTCACACTGACCCGAATCTTCCTCTAACACCGCCTCAGACTCACACTGACACGAACCTTCCTCGATCCCCACCTCAGACTCACACTGACCCGAACTTTCCTCTAACACCGCCTCAGAATCACTCTGACCCGAACCTTCCTCTAACACCGCCTCAGACTCACACTGACCCGAACCATCCTCTAACACCGCCTCAGACTCACACTAACCCGAATCTTCCTCTAACACCGCCTCAGACACACACTGACCCGTACCTTCTACTCACACCGCCTCAGACTCACGCTGACCCGAACTATCCTCTAACACCACCTCATACTCACACTGACCCGAACCTTCCTCTAACACCGCCTCAGACTCACACTAACCCGAATCTTCCTCTAACACCACCTCAGACTCACACTGACCCGAACCTTCCTCTAACACCGCCTCAGACTCACACTGACCCGTACCTTCTACTAACACCGCCTCAGACTCACACTGACCCGAACCTTCCTCTAACACCGCCTCAGACTCACACTAACACGAATCTTCCTCTAACACCGCCTCAGACTCACACTGACCCGAACTATTCTCTAACACCACCTCAGACTCACACTGCCCCGAACCTTCCTCTAACACTGCCTCAGACTCACATTGACCCGAACCGTCCTCTAACACCGCTTCAGACTCACACTGACCCGAACCTTCCTCTAACACCGCCTCAGTCTCACACTGACCCGAACCTTCCTCTAACACCACCTCAGACTCACACTGACCCGAACCTTCCTCGAACACCGCCTCAGACTCACACTGCCCCGAACCTGCCTCTAACACCACCTCAGACTCACACTGACCCGAACATTCCTCTAACCTCAACTCAGACTCACACTGACCCGAACTTTCCTCTAACACCGCCTCAGACTCACACTGACCCGAACCTTCCTCTAACACCGCCTCAGACTCACACTGACCCGAACCTTCCTCTAACACCACCTCAGACTCACACTGACCCGAACTTTCCTCTAACACCGCCTCAGACTCACACTGACCCGAACTTTCCTCTAACACCGCCTCAGACTCACACTGACCCGAACCTTCCGTTAACACAACCTCAGACTCACAGTGACCTGAACCTTCCTCTAACACCGCCTCAGACTCACACTGCCCCGAACCTGCCTCTAACACAGCCTCAGACTCATACTGACCCGAACATTCCTCTAACCTCAGCTCAGACTCAACTGACCCGAAACTTCCTCTAACACCGCCTCAGACTCACACTGACCCGAATCTTCCTCTAACACCGCCTCAGACTCACACTGACACGAACCTTCCTCGATCCCCACCTCAGACTCACACTGACCCGAACTTTCCTCTAACACCACCTCAGGCTCACACTGAGCCGAACATTCCTCTAACACCACCTCAGACTCACACTGACCCGAACCTTCTGCTAACACCGCCTCAGACTCACACTGACCCGAACCTTCCTCTAACACCGCCTCAGACTCACACTAACCCGAATGTTCCTCTAACAGCGCCTCAGACTCACACTGACCCGAATCTTCTACTAACACCGCCTCAGACTCACACTGACCCGAACCTTCCTCTAAAACCGCCTCAGACTCACACTGACCCAAACCTTCCTCTAACACCGCCTCAGACTCACACTGACCCGAACCTTCCGTTAACACCACCTCAGACTCACACTGACCTGAACCTTCCTCTAACACCGCCTCAGACTCACACTGAGCCGAACCTTCCTCTAACACCGCCTCAGACTCACACTGACCTGAACCTTCCTCTAACACCGCCTCAGACTCACACTGAGCCGAACCTTCCTCGAACACCACCTCAGACTCACACTGACCCGAACCTTCCTCTATCACCGCCTCAGTCTCACACTGAGCCGAACATTCCTCGAACACCACCTCAGACTCACACTGACCCGAACCTTCCTCTAACACCTCCTCAGTCTCACACTGACCCGAATCTTCCTCTAACACCGCCTCAGACTCACACTGACCCGAACCTTCCTCTAACACCGCCTCAGTCTCACACTGACCCGAATCTTCCTCTAACACCGCCTCAGACTCACACTGACACGAACCTTCCTCGATCCCCACCTCAGACTCACACTGACCCGAACCTTCCTCTAACACCGCCTCAGAATCACTCTGACCCAAACCTTCCTCTAACACCGCCTCAGACTCACACTGACCCGAACCTTCTGCTAACACCGCCTCAGACTCACACTGACCTGAACCTTCCTCTAACACCGCCTCAGACTCACACTGAGCCGAACATTCCTCGAACACCACCTCAGACTCACACTGACCCGAACCTTCCTCTAACACCTCCTCAGTCTCACACTAACCCGAATCTTCCTCTAACACCGCCTCAGACTCACACTGACCTGAACCTTCCTCTAACACCGCCTCAGTCTCACACTAACCCGAATCTTCCTCTAACACTGCCTCAGACTCACACTGACCCGAACCTTCCTCTAACACCGCCTCAGTCTCACACTGACCCGAATCTTCCTCTAACACCGCCTCAGACTCACACTGACACGAACCTTCCTCGATCCCCACCTCAGACTCACACTGACCCGAACCTTCCTCTAACACCGCCTCAGACTCACACTGACCCGAACCTTCCTCTAACACCGCCTCAGAATCACTCTGACCCGAACCTTCCTCTAACACCACCTCAGACTCACACTGACCCGAACATTCCTCTAACACCGCCTCAGACTCACACTGAGCCGAACATTCCTCTCACACCACCTCAGACTCACACTGACCCGAATCTTCCTCTAACACCGCCTCAGACTCACACTGACACGAACCTTCCTCGATCCCCACCTCAGACTCACACTGACCCGAACCTTCCTCTAACACCGCCTCAGACTCACACTGACCCGAACCTTCCTCTAACACCGCCTCAGAATCACTCTGACCCGAACCTTCCTCTAACACCACCTCAGACTCACACTGACCCGAACATTCCTCTAACACCGCCTCAGACTCACACTGACCCGAACCTTCCTCTAACACCGCCTCAGACTCACACTAACCCGAATCTTCCTCTAACACCGCCTCAGACTCACACTGACCCGAACCTTCTACTAACACCGCCTCAGGCTCACACTGACCCGAACCTTCCTCTAACACCGCCTCAGACTCACACTGCCCCGAACCTTCCTCTAACACTGCCTCAGACTCACATTGACCCGAACCTTCCTCTAACACCGCCTCAGACTCACACTGACCCGAACCTCCCTCTAACACCGCCTCAGACTCACACTGCCCCGAACCTTCCTCTAACACCAACTCAGACTCACACTGACCCGAACCTTCCTCTAACATCGCCTCAGACTCACACTGACCCGAACCTTCTACTAACACCGCCTCAGACTCACACTGACCCGAACCTTCCTCTAATACCGCCTCAGACTCACACTGACCCGAATCTTCCTCTAACACTGCCTCAGACTCACACTGACCCGAACCTTCCTCTAACACCGCCTCAGACTCACATTAACCCGAACCTTCCTCTAACACCGCCTCAGACTCACACTGACCCAAACCATCCTACAACACCGCCTCAGACTCACACTGACCCGAACCTTCCTCTAACACCGCCTCAGACTCACATTAACCCGAACCTTCCTCTAACACCGCCTCAGACTCACACTAACCCGAATCTTCCTCTAACACCGCCTCAGACTCACGCTGACCCGAACTATCCTCTAACACCACCTCATACTCACACTGACCCGAACCTTCCTCTAACACCACCTCAGACTCACACTGACCCGAACCTTCCTCTAACACCGCCTCAGACTCACACTGACCCGTACCTTCTACTAACACCGCCTCAGACTCACACTGACCCGAACCTTCCTCTAACACCGCCTCAGACTCACACTAACCCGAATCTTCCTCTAACACCGCCTCAGACTCACACTGACCCGAACTATTCTCTAACACCACCTCAGACTCACACTGCCCCGAACCTTCCTCTAACACTGCCTCAGACTCACATTGACCCGAACCGTCCTCTAACACCGCTTCAGACTCACACTGACCCGAACCTTCCTCTAACACCGCCTCAGTCTCACACTGACCCGAACCTTCCTCTAACACCACCTCAGACTCACACTGACCCGAACCTTCCTCGAACACCGCCTCAGACTCACACTGCCCCGAACCTGCCTCTAACACCACCTCAGACTCACACTGACCCGAACATTCCTCTAACCTCAACTCAGACTCACACTGACCCGAACCTTCCTCTAACACCGCCTCAGACTCACACTGACCCGAACCTTCCTCTAACACCGCCTCAGACTCACACTGACCCGAACCTTCCGTTAACACCACCTCAGACTCACAGTGACCTGAACCTTCCTCTAACACCGCCTCAGACTCACACTGCCCCGAACCTGCCTCTAACACAGCCTCAGTATCATACTGACCCGAACATTCCTCTAACCTCAGCTCAGACTCACACTGACCCGAAACTTCCTCTAACACCGCCTCAGACTCACACTGACCCGAATCTTCCTCTAACACCGCCTCAGACTCACACTGACACGAACCTTCCTCGATCCCCACCTCAGACTCACACTGACCCGAACTTTCCTCTAACACCGCCTCAGAATCACTCTGACCCGAACCTTCCTCTAACACCGCCTCAGACTCACACTGACCCGAACCATCCTCTAACACCGCCTCAGACTCACACTAACCCGAATCTTCCTCTAACACCGCCTCAGACACACACTGACCCGTACCTTCTACTCACACCGCCTCAGACTCACACTGACCCGAACCTTCCTCTAACACCGCCTCAGACTCACACTAACCCGAATCTTCCTCTAACACCGCCTCAGACTCACGCTGACCCGAACTATCCTCTAACACCACCTCATACTCACACTGACCCGAACCTTCCTCTAACACCGCCTCAGACTCACACTAACCCGAATCTTCCTCTAACACCACCTCAGACTCACACTGACCCGAACCTTCCTCTAACACCGCCTCAGACTCACACTGACCCGTACCTTCTACTAACACCGCCTCAGACTCACACTGACCCGAACCTTCCTCTAACACCGCCTCAGACTCACACTAACCCGAATCTTCCTCTAACTCCGCCTCAGACTCACACTGACCCGAACTATTCTCTAACACCACCTCAGACTCACACTGCCCCGAACCTTCCCCTAACACTGCCTCAGACTCACATTGACCCGAACCGTCCTCTAACACCGCTTCAGACTCACACTGCCCCGAACCTGCCTCTAACACCACCACAGACTCACACTGACCCGAACATTCCTCTAACCTCAACTCAGACTCACACTGACCCGAACTTTCCTCTAACACCGCCTCAGACTCACACTGACCCGAACCTTCCTCTAACACCGCCTCAGACTCACACTGACCCGAACCTTCCGTTAACACCACCTCAGACTCACAGTGACCTGAACCTTCCTCTAACACCGCCTCAGACTCACACTGCCCCGAACCTGCCTCTAACACAGCCTCAGACTCATACTGACCCGAACATTCCTCTAACCTCAGCTCAGACTCACACTGACCCGAAACATCCTCTAACACCGCCTCAGACTCACACTGACCCGAATCTTCCTCTAACACCGCCTCAGACTCACACTGACACGAACCTTCCTCGATCCCCACCTCAGACTCACACTGACCCGAACTTTCCTCTAACACCGCCTCAGAATCACTCTGACCCGAACCTTCCTCTAACACCGCCTAAGACTCACACTGAGCCGAACATTCCTCTAACACCACCTCAGACTCACACTGACCCGAACCTTCTGCTAACACCGCCTCAGACTCACACTGACCCGAACCTTCCTCTAACACCGCCTCAGACTCACACTAACCCGAATGTTCCTCTAACACCGCCTCAGACTCACACTGACCCGAACCTTCCGTTAACACCGCCTCAGACTCACACTGACCCAAATCTTCTACTAACACCGCCTCAGACTCACACTGACCCGAACCTTCCTCTAACACCGCCTCAGACTCACACTGACCCAAACCTTCCTCTAACACCGCCTCAGACTCACACTGACCCGAACCTTCCGTTAACACCGCCTCAGACTCACACTGACCCAAATCTTCTACTAACACCGCCTCAGACTCACACTGACCCGAACCTTCCTCTAACACCGCCTCAGACTCACACTGACCCAAACCTTCCTCTAACACCGCCTCAGACTCACACTGACCCGAACCTTCCTCTAACACCGCCTCAGACTCACACTGACCCAAACCTTCCTCTAACACCACCTCAGACTCACACTGACCTGAACCTTCCTCTAACACCGCCTCAGACTCACACTGAGCCGAACATTCCTCGAACACCACCTCAGACTCACACTGACCCGAACCTTCCTCTAACACCGCCTCAGTCTCACACTGAGCCGAACATTCCTCGATCCCCACCTCAGACTCACACTGACCCGAACCTTCCTCTAACACCGCCTCAGAATCACTCTGACCCAAACCTTCCTCTAACACCGCCTCAGACTCACACTGACCCGAACCTTCTGCTAACACCGCCTCAGACTCACACTGACCTGAACCTTCCTCTAACACCGCCTCAGACTCACACTGACCCGAACATTCTGCTAACACCGCCTCAGACTCACAATGACCCGAACATTCTGCTAACACCGCCTCAGACTCACACTGACCTGAACCTTCCTCTAACACCGCCTCAGACTCACACTGAGCCGAACATTCCTCGAACACCACCTCAGACTCACACTGACCCGAACCTTCCTCTAACACCGCCTCAGTCTCACACTGACCCGAATCTTCCTCTAACACCGCCTCAGACTCACACTGACACGAACCTTCCTCGATCCCCACCTCAGACTCACACTGACCCGAACCTTCCTCTAACACCGCCTCAGACTCACACTGACCCGAACCTTCCTCTAACACCGCCTCAGAATCACTCTGACCCGAACCTTCCTCTAACACCACCTCAGACTCACACTGACCCGAACATTCCTCTAACACCGCCTCAGACTCACACTGAGCCGAACATTCCTCTCACACCACCTCAGACTCACACTGACCCGAACCTTCCTCTAACACCGCCTCAGACTCACACTAACCCGAATCTTCCTCTAACACCGCCTCAGACTCACACTGACCCGAACCTTCTACTAACACCGCCTCAGGCTCACACTGACCCGAACCTTCCTCTAACACCGCCTCAGACTCACACTGCCCCGAACCTTCCTCTAACACTGCCTCAGACTCACATTGACCCGAACCTTCCTCTAACACCGCCTCAGACACACACTGACCCGAACCTCCCTCTAACACCGCGTCAGACTCACACTGCCCCGAACCTTCCTCTAACACCAACTCAGACTCACACTGACCCGAACCTTCCTCTAACATCGCCTCAGACTCACACTGACCCGAACCTTCTACTAACACCGCCTCAGACTCACACTGACCCGAACCTTCCTCTAATACCGCCTCAGACTCACACTGACCCGAATCTTCCTCTAACACTGCCTCAGACTCACACTGACCCGAACCTTCCTCTAACACCGCCTCAGACTCACATTAACCCGAACCTTCCTCTAACACCGCCTCAGACTCACATTAACCCGAACCTTCCTCTAAAACCACCTCTGACTCACACTGACCCGAACATTCCTCTAACCTCAGCTCAGACTCACACTGACCCGAACCTTCCTCTAACACCGCCTCAGACTCACACTGACCCGAACCTTCCTCTAACACCGCCTCAGACTCACACTGACCCGACCGTTCCTCTAACACCGCCTCAGACTCACACTGACCCGAACCTTCCCCTAACACCGCCTCAGACTCACACTGACCCGAACCTTCCTTTAACACCACCTCAGACTCACACTGACTCGAACCTTCCTCTAACACCGCCTCAGACTCACACTGACCCGAACCTGCCTCTAACACCGCCTCAGACTCACACTGACCCGAACATTCCTCTAACCTCAGCTCAGACTCACACTGACCCGAACCTTCCTCTAACACCGCCTCAGACTCACACTGACCCGAATCTTCCTCTAACACCGCCTCAGACTCACATTGACCCGAACATTCCTCTAACACCAACTCAGACTCACACTGACCCGAACATTCTACTAACACCACCTCAGACTCGCACTGACCCGAACCTTCCTCTAACACCGCCTCAGACTCACACTGACCCGAACCTTCCTCTAACACCGCCTCAGACTCACACTGACCCGAACCTTCCTCTAACACCGCCTCAGACTCACATTGCCCCGAACCTGCCTGTAACACCGCCTCAGACTCACACTGACCCGAACATTCCTCTAACCTCAGCTCAGACTCACACTGACCCGAACATTCCTCTAACACCGCCTCTGACTCACACTGACCCGAATCTTCCTCTAACACCGCCTCAGACTCACACTGAGCCGAACATTCCTCTAACACCACCTCAGACTCACACTGACCCGAACCTTCTGCTAACACCGCCTCAGACTCACACTGACCCGAACCTTCCTCTAACACCGCCTCTGACTCACACTGACCCGAATCTTCCTCTAACACCACCTCAGACTCACACTGACCCGAACCTTCCTCTAACACCGCCTCAGACTCACACTGACCCGTACCTTCTACTAACACCGCCTCAGACTCACACTGACCCGAACCTTCCTCTAACACCGCCTCAGACTCACACTGACCCGACCGTTCCTCTAACACCGCCTCAGACTCACACTGACCCGAACCTTCCCCTAACACCGCCTCAGACTCACACTGACCCGAACCTTCCTTTAACACCACCTCAGACTCACACTGACTCGAACCTTCCTCTAACACCGCCTCAGACTCACACTGCCCCGAACCTGCCTCTAACACCGCCTCAGACTCACACTGACCCGAACATTCCTCTAACCTCAGCTCAGACTCACACTGACCCGAACCTTCCTCTAACACCGCCTCAGACTCACACTGACCCGAATCTTCCTCTAACACCGCCTCAGACTCACATTGACCCGAACATTCCTCTAACACCACCTCAGACTCACACTGACCCGAACATTCTACTAACACCACCTCAGACTCGCACTGACCCGAACCTTCCTCTAACACCGCCTCAGACTCACACTGACCTGAACCTTCCTCTAACACCGCCTCAGACTCACACTGCCCCGAACCTGCCTGTAACACCGCCTCAGTCTCACACTGACCCGAACCTTCCTCTAACACCGCCTCAGACTCACACTGACCCGAACCTTCCTCTAACACCGCCTCAGACTCACACTGACCCGAACCTTCCTCTAACACCGCCTCAGACTCACACTGCCCCGAACCTGCCTGTAACACCGCCTCAGACTCACACTGACCCGAACATTCCTCTAACCTCAGCTCAGACTCACACTGACCCGAACATTCCTCTAACACCGCCTCAGACTCACACTGACCCGAATCTTCCTCTAACACCGCCTCAGACTCACTGACCCGAACCTTCCCCTAACACCGCCTCAGACTCACACTGACCCGAACCTTCCTCTAACACCGCCTCAGACTCACACTGACCCGAACCTTCCTCTAACACCGCCTCAGACTCACACTGACCCGAACCTTCCTCTAACACCGCCTCAGACTCACACTGACCCGAACCTTCCCCTAACACCGCCTCAGACTCACACTGACCCGAACCTTCCTCTAACACCGCCTCAGACTCACACTGACCCGAACCTTCCTCTAACACCGCCTCAGACTCACACTGACCCGAACCTTCCTCTAACACCGCCTCAGACTCACACTGACCCGAACATTCCTCTAACACCGCCTCAGACTCACACTGACCCGAATCTTCCTCTAACACCGCCTCAGACTCACTGACCCGAACCTTCCCCTAACACCGCCTCAGACTCACACTGACCCGAACCTTCCTCTAACACCGCCTCAGACTCACACTGACCCGAACCTTCCTCTAACACCGCCTCAGACTCACACTGACCCGAACCTTCCTCTAACACCGCCTCAGACTCACACTGACCCGAACATTCCTCTAACACCACCTCAGACTCACACTAACCCGAATCTTCCTCTAACACCACCTCAGACTCACACTGACCCGAACCTTCCTCTAACACCGCCTCAGACTCACACTGACCCGTACCTTCTACTAACACCGCCTCAGACTCACACTGACCCGAACCTTCCTCTAACCCCGCCTCAGACTCACACTAACCCAAATCTTCCTCTAACACCACCTCAGACTCACAGTGGCCCGAACCTTCCTCTAACACTGCCTCAGACTCACATTGACCCGAACCTTCCTCTAACACCGCCTCAGACTCACACTGACCCGAACCTTCCTCTAACACCGCCTCAGACTCACACTGCCCCGAACCTTCCTCTAACACCAACTCAGACTCACATTGACCCGAACCTTCCTCTAACACCGCCTCAGACTCACACTGACCCGAACCTCCCTCTAACACCGCCTCAGACTCACACTGCCCCGAACCTTCCTCTAACACCAACTCAGACTCACACTGACCCGAACCTTCCTCTAACATCGCCTCAGACTCACACTGACCTGAACCTTCTACTAACACCGCCTCAGACTCACACTGACCCGAACCTTCCTCTAACACCGCCTCAGACTCACACTGACCCGAATCTTCCTCTAACACTGCCTCAGACTCACACTGACCCGAACCTTCCTCTAACACCGCCTCAGACTCACATTAACCCGAACCTTCCTCTAACACCGCCTCAGACTCACATTAACCCGAACATTCCTCTAACACCGCCTCAGACTCACACTGCCCCGAATCTTCCTCTAACACCGCCTCAGACTCACACTGACCCGAACCATCCTCTAACACTGCCTCAGACTCATACTGACACGAACCTTCCTCTAACACCGCCTCAGACTCACACTGACCCGAACCTTCCTCTAAAACCACCTCGGACTCACACTGCCCCGAACCTGCCTCTAACACCGCCTCAGACTCACACTGACCCGAACATTCCTCTAACCTCAGCTCAGACTCACACTGACCCGAACCTTCCTCTAACACCGCCTCAGACTCACACTGACCCGAACCTTCCTCTAACACCGCCTCAGACTCACACTGACCCGAACCTTCCTCTAACACCTCCTCAGTCTCACACTGACCCGAATCTTCCTCTAACACCGCCTCAGACTCACACTGACCTGAACCTTCCTCTAACACCGCCTCAGACTCACACTGAGCCGAACATTCCTCGAACACCACCTCAGACTCACACTGACCCGAACCTTCCTCTAACACCGCCTCAGACTCACACTGACCCGAACCTTCCTCTAACACCACCTCAGTCTCACACTGACCCGAACCTTCCTCTAACACCGCCTCAGTCTCACACTGACCCGAATCTTCCTCTAACACCGCCTCAGACTCACACTGACACGAACCTTCCTCGATCCCCACCTCAGACTCACACTGACCCGAACCTTCCTCTAACACCGCCTCAGACTCACACTGAGCCGAACATTCCTCGAACACCACCTCAGACTCACACTGACCCGAATCTTCCTCTAACACCGCCTCAGACTCACACTGACACGAACCTTCCTCGATCCCCACCTCAGACTCACACTGACCCGAACCTTCCTCTAACACCGCCTCAGTCTCACACTGACCCGAATCTTCCTCTAACACCGCCTCAGAATCACTCTGACCCGAACCTTCCTCTAACACCACCTCAGACTCACACTGACCCGAACATTCCTCTAACACCGCCTCAGACTCACACTGAGCCGAACATTCCTCTCACACCACCTCAGACTCACACTGACCCGAACCTTCCTCTAACACCGCCTCAGACTCACACTGACCCGAACCTTCTACTAACACCGCCTCAGGCTCACACTGACCCGAACCTTCCTCTAACACCGCCTCAGACTCACACTGCCCCGAACCTTCCTCTAACACTGCCTCAGACTCACATTGACCCGAACCTTCCTCTAACACCGCCTCAGACTCACACTGCCCCGAACCTTCCTCTAACACCAACTCAGACTCACACTGACCCGAACGTTCCTCTAACATCGCCTCAGACTCACACTGACCCGAACCTTCTACTAACACCGCCTCAGACTCACACTGACCCAAACCATCCTACAACACCGCCTCAGACTCACACTGACCCGAACCTTCCTCTAACACCGCCTCAGACTCACATTAACCCGAACCTTCCTCAAACACCGCCTCAGACTCACATTGACCCAAACCTTCCTCTAACACCGCCTCAGACTCACATTAACCCGAACCTTCCTCTAACACCGCCTCAGACTCACACTGCCCCGAATCTTCCTCTAACACCGCCTCAGACTCACACTGACCCGAACCTTCCTCTAACACCGCCTCAGACTCACACTGACCCGAACCTTCCTTTAACACCACCTCAGACTGACACTGACTCGAACCTTCCTCTAACACCGCCTCAGACTCACACTGACCCGAACCTTCCTTTAACACCACCTCAGACTCACACTGACCCGAACCTTCCTTTAACACCACCTCAGACTCACACTGACTCGAACCTTCCTCTAACACCGCCTCAGACTCACACTGCCCCGAACCTGCCTCTAACACCGCCTCAGACTCACACTGACCCGAACATTCCTCTAACCTCAGCTCAGACTCACACTGACCCGAACCTTCCTCTAACACCGCCTCAGACTCACACTGACCCGAATCTTCCTCTAACACCGCCTCAGACTCACATTGACCCGAACATTCCTCTAACACCACCTCAGACTCACACTGACCCGAACATGCTACTAACACCACCTCAGACTCGCACTGACCCGAACCTTCCTCTAACACCGCCTCAGACTCACACTGACCCGAACCTTCCTCTAACACCGCCTCAGACTCACACTGACCCGAACCTTCCTCTAACACCGCCTCAGACTCACACTGCCCCGAACCTGCCTGTAACACCGCCTCAGACTCACACTGACCCGAACATTCCTCTAACCTCAGCTCAGACTCACACTGACCCGAACATTCCTCTAACACCGCCTCAGACTCACACTGACCCGAATCTTCCTCTAACACCGCCTCAGACTCACTGACCCGAACCTTCCCCTAACACCGCCTCAGACTCACACTGACCCGAACCTTCCTCTAACACCGCCTCAGACTCACACTGACCCGAACCTTCCTCTAACACCGCCTCAGACTCACACTGACCCGAACCTTCCTCTAACACCACCTCAGACTCACACTGCCCCGAACATTCCTCTAACACCACCTCAGACTCACACTAACCCGAATCTTCCTCTAACACCACCTCAGACTCACACTGACCCGAACCTTCCTCTAACACCACCTCAGACTCACACTAACCCGAATCTTCCTCTAACACCACCTCAGACTCACACTGACCCGAACCTTCCTCTAACACCGCCTCAGACTCACACTGCCCCGAACATTCCTCTAACACCACCTCAGACTCACACTAACCCGAATCTTCCTCTAACCCCACCTCAGACTCACACTGACCCGAACCTTCCTCTAACACCGCCTCAGACTCACACTGACCCGTACCTTCTACTAACACCGCCTCAGACTCACACTGACCCGAACCTTCCTCTAACCCCGCCTCAGACTCACACTAACCCGAATCTTCCTCTAACACCACCTCAGACTCACAGTGGCCCGAACCTTCCTCTAACACTGCCTCAGACTCACATTGACCCGAACCTTCCTCTAACACCGCCTCAGACTCACACTGACCCGAACCTTCCTCTAACACCGCCTCAGACTCACACTGCCCCGAACCTTCCTCTAACACCAACTCAGACTCACATTGACCCGAACCTTCCTCTAACACCGCCTCAGACTCACACTGACCCGAACCTCCCTCTAACACCGCCTCAGACTCACACTGCCCCGAACCTTCCTCTAACACCAACTCAGACTCACACTGACCCGAACCTTCCTCTAACATCGCCTCAGACTCACACTGACCTGAACCTTCTACTAACACCGCCTCAGACTCACACTGACCCGAACCTTCCTCTAACACCGCCTCAGACTCACACTGACCCGAATCTTCCTCTAACACTGCCTCAGACTCACACTGACCCGAACCTTCCTCTAACACCGCCTCAGACTCACATTAACCCGAACCTTCCTCTAACACCGCCTCAGACTCACACTGACCCAAACCATCCTACAACACCGCCTCAGACTCACACTGCCCCGAATCTTCCTCTAACACCGCCTCAGACTCACACTGACCCGAACCTTCCTCTAACACCGCCTCAGACTCACACTGACCCGAACCTTCCTCTAACACCTCCTCAGTCTCACACTGACCCGAATCTTCCTCTAACACCGCCTCAGACTCACACTGACCTGAACCTTCCTCTAACACCGCCTCAGACTCACACTGACCTGAACCATCCTCTAACACCACCTCAGACTCACACTGACCCGAACCTTCCTCTAACACCGCCTCAGTCTCACACTGACCCGAATCTTCCTCTAACACCGCCTCAGACTCACACTGACACGAACCTTCCTCGATCCCCACCTCAGACTCACACTGACCCGAACCTTCCTCTAACACCGCCTCAGACTCACACTGAGCCGAACATTCCTCGAACACCACCTCAGACTCACACTGACCCGAACCTTCCTCTAACACCGCCTCAGTCTCACACTGACCCGAATCTTCCTCTAACACCGCCTCAGAATCACTCTGACCCGAACCTTCCTCTAACACCACCTCAGACTCACACTGACCCGAACATTCCTCTAACACCGCCTCAGACTCACACTGAGCCGAACATTCCTCTCACACCACCTCAGACTCACACTGACCCGAACCTTCCTCTAACACCGCCTCAGACTCACACTGACCCGAACCTTCTACTAACACCGCCTCAGGCTCACACTGACCCGAACCTTCCTCTAACACCGCCTCAGACTCACACTGCCCCGAACCTTCCTCTAACACTGCCTCAGACTCACATTGACCCGAACCTTCCTCTAACACCGCCTCAGACTCACACTGCCCCGAACCTTCCTCTAACACCAACTCAGACTCACACTGACCCGAACCTTCCTCTAACATCGCCTCAGACTCACACTGACCCGAACCTTCTACTAACACCGCCTCAGACTCACACTGACCCAAACCATCCTACAACACCGCCTCAGACTCACACTGACCCGAACCTTCCTCTAACACCGCCTCAGACTCACATTAACCCGAACCTTCCTCAAACACCGCCTCAGACTCACATTGACCCAAACCTTCCTCTAACACCGCCTCAGACTCACATTAACCCGAACCTTCCTCTAACACCGCCTCAGACTCACACTGCCCCGAATCTTCCTCTAACACCGCCTCAGACTCACACTGACCCGAACCTTCCTCTAACACCGCCTCAGACTCACACTGACCCGAACCTTCCTTTAACACCACCTCAGACTGACACTGACTCGAACCTTCCTCTAACACCGCCTCAGACTCACACTGACCCGAACCTTCCTTTAACACCACCTCAGACTCACACTGACCCGAACCTTCCTTTAACACCACCTCAGACTCACACTGACTCGAACCTTCCTCTAACACCGCCTCAGACTCACACTGCCCCGAACCTGCCTCTAACACCGCCTCAGACTCACACTGACCCGAACATTCCTCTAACCTCAGCTCAGACTCACACTGACCCGAACCTTCCTCTAACACCGCCTCAGACTCACACTGACCCGAATCTTCCTCTAACACCGCCTCAGACTCACATTGACCCGAACATTCCTCTAACACCACCTCAGACTCACACTGACCCGAACATGCTACTAACACCACCTCAGACTCGCACTGACCCGAACCTTCCTCTAACACCGCCTCAGACTCACACTGACCCGAACCTTCCTCTAACACCGCCTCAGACTCACACTGACCCGAACCTTCCTCTAACACCGCCTCAGACTCACACTGCCCCGAACCTGCCTGTAACACCGCCTCAGACTCACACTGACCCGAACATTCCTCTAACCTCAGCTCAGACTCACACTGACCCGAACATTCCTCTAACACCGCCTCAGACTCACACTGACCCGAATCTTCCTCTAACACCGCCTCAGACTCACTGACCCGAACCTTCCCCTAACACCGCCTCAGACTCACACTGACCCGAACCTTCCTCTAACACCGCCTCAGACTCACACTGACCCGAACCTTCCTCTAACACCGCCTCAGACTCACACTGACCCGAACCTTCCTCTAACACCACCTCAGACTCACACTGCCCCGAACATTCCTCTAACACCACCTCAGACTCACACTAACCCGAATCTTCCTCTAACACCACCTCAGACTCACACTGACCCGAACCTTCCTCTAACACCACCTCAGACTCACACTAACCCGAATCTTCCTCTAACACCACCTCAGACTCACACTGACCCGAACCTTCCTCTAACACCGCCTCAGACTCACACTGCCCCGAACATTCCTCTAACACCACCTCAGACTCACACTAACCCGAATCTTCCTCTAACACCACCTCAGACTCACACTGACCCGAACCTTCCTCTAACACCGCCTCAGACTCACACTGACCCGTACCTTCTACTAACACCGCCTCAGACTCACACTGACCCGAACCTTCCTCTAACCCCGCCTCAGACTCACACTAACCCGAATCTTCCTCTAACACCACCTCAGACTCACAGTGGCCCGAACCTTCCTCTAACACTGCCTCAGACTCACATTGACCCGAACCTTCCTCTAACACCGCCTCAGACTCACACTGACCCGAACCTTCCTCTAACACCGCCTCAGACTCACACTGCCCCGAACCTTCCTCTAACACCAACTCAGACTCACATTGACCCGAACCTTCCTCTAACACCGCCTCAGACTCACACTGACCCGAACCTCCCTCTAACACCGCCTCAGACTCACACTGCCCCGAACCTTCCTCTAACACCAACTCAGACTCACACTGACCCGAACCTTCCTCTAACATCGCCTCAGACTCACACTGACCTGAACCTTCTACTAACACCGCCTCAGACTCACACTGACCCGAACCTTCCTCTAACACCGCCTCAGACTCACACTGACCCGAATCTTCCTCTAACACTGCCTCAGACTCACACTGACCCGAACCTTCCTCTAACACCGCCTCAGACTCACATTAACCCGAACCTTCCTCTAACACCGCCTCAGACTCACACTGACCCAAACCATCCTACAACACCGCCTCAGACTCACACTGCCCCGAATCTTCCTCTAACACCGCCTCAGACTCACACTGACCCGAACCTTCCTCTAACACCGCCTCAGACTCACACTGACCCGAACCTTCCTCTAACACCTCCTCAGTCTCACACTGACCCGAATCTTCCTCTAACACCGCCTCAGACTCACACTGACCTGAACCTTCCTCTAACACCGCCTCAGACTCACACTGACCTGAACCTTCCTCTAACACCACCTCAGACTCACACTGACCCGAACATTCCTCTAACACCAACTCAGACTCACACTGACCCGAACCTTCCTCTAACACCGCCTCAGACTCACACTAACCCGAATCTTCCTCTAACACCGCCTCAGACTCACACTGACCCGAACCTTCCTCTAACACCACCTCAGACTCACACTGACCCGAACCTTCCTCTAACACCGCCTCAGACTCACACTGAGCCGAACATTCCTCTCACACCACCTCAGACTCACACTGACCCGAACCTTCCTCTAACACCGCCTCAGACTCACACTAACCCGAATCTTCCTCTAACACCGCCTCAGACTCACACTGACCCGAACCTTCTACTAACACCGCCTCAGGCTCACACTGACCCGAACATTCCTCTAACACCACCTCAGACTCACACTGACCCGAACCTTCCTCTAACACCGCCTCAGACTCACACTGACCCGAACATTCCTCTAACACCACCTCAGACTCACACTGACCCGAACCTTCCTCTAACACCGCCTCAGACTCACACTGACCCGAACATTCCTCTAACACCACCTCAGACTCACACTGACCCGAACCTTCCTCTAACACCGCCTCAGACTCACATTAACCCGAACCTTCCTCTAACACCGCCTCAGACTCACATTAACCCGAACCTTCCTCAAACACCGCCTCAGACTCACATTGACCCAAACCTTCCTCTAACACCGCCTCAGACTCACACTGACCCGAACCTTCCTCTAACACCGCCTCAGACTCACATTAACCCGAACCTTCCTCTAACACCGCCTCAGACTCACACTGCCCCGAATCTTCCTCTAACACCGCCTCAGACTCACACTGACCCGAACCTTCCTCTAACACCGCCTCAGACTCACACTGACCCGAACCTTCCTTTAACACCACCTCAGACTCACACTGACTCGAACCTTCCTCTAACACCGCCTCAGACTCACACTGACCCGAACCTTCCTTTAACACCACCTCAGACTCACACTGACCCGAACCTTCCTTTAACACCACCTCAGACTCACACTGACTCGAACCTTCCTCTAACACCGCCTCAGACTCACACTGACCCGAACCTTCCTCTAACACTGCCTCAGACTCACACTGACCCGAACATTCCTCTAACCTCAGCTCAGACTCACACTGACCCGAACCTTCCTCTAACACCGCCTCAGACTCACACTGACCCGAATCTTCCTCTAACACCGCCTCAGACTCACATTGACCCGAACATTCCTCTAACACCACCTCAGACTCACACTGACCCGAACATGCTACTAACACCACCTCAGACTCGCACTGACCCGAACCTTCCTCTAACACCGCCTCAGACTCACACTGACCCGAACCTTCCTCTAACACCGCCTCAGACTCACACTGACCCGAACCTTCCTCTAACACCGCCTCAGACTCACACTGCCCCGAACCTGCCTGTAACACCGCCTCAGACTCACACTGACCCGAACATTCCTCTAACCTCAGCTCAGACTCACACTGACCCGAACATTCCTCTAACACCGCCTCAGACTCACACTGACCCGAATCTTCCTCTAACACCGCCTCAGACTCACTGACCCGAACCTTCCCCTAACACCGCCTCAGACTCACACTGACCCGAACCTTCCTCTAACACCGCCTCAGACTCACACTGACCCGAACCTTCCTCTAACACCGCCTCAGACTCACACTGACCCGAACCTTCCTCTAACACCGCCTCAGACTCACACTGCCCCGAACATTCCTCTAACACCACCTCAGACTCACACTAACCCGAATCTTCCTCTAACACCACCTCAGACTCACACTGACCCGAACCTTCCTCTAACACCGCCTCAGACTCACACTGACCCGTACCTTCTACTAACACCGCCTCAGACTCACACTGACCCGAACCTTCCTCTAACCCCGCCTCAGACTCACACTAACCCGAATCTTCCTCTAACACCACCTCAGACTCACAGTGGCCCGAACCTTCCTCTAACACTGCCTCAGACTCACATTGACCCGAACCTTCCTCTAACACCGCCTCAGACTCACACTGACCCGAACCTTCCTCTAACACCGCCTCAGACTCACACTGCCCCGAACCTTCCTCTAACACCAACTCAGACTCACATTGACCCGAACCTTCCTCTAACACCGCCTCAGACTCACACTGACCCGAACCTCCCTCTAACACCGCCTCAGACTCACACTGCCCCGAACCTTCCTCTAACACCAACTCAGACTCACACTGACCCGAACCTTCCTCTAACATCGCCTCAGACTCACACTGACCTGAACCTTCTACTAACACCGCCTCAGACTCACACTGACCCGAACCTTCCTCTAACACCGCCTCAGACTCACACTGACCCGAATCTTCCTCTAACACTGCCTCAGACTCACACTGACCCGAACCTTCCTCTAACACCGCCTCAGACTCACATTAACCCGAACCTTCCTCTAACACCGCCTCAGACTCACACTGACCCAAACCATCCTACAACACCGCCTCAGACTCACACTGCCCCGAATCTTCCTCTAACACCGCCTCAGACTCACACTGACCCGAACCATCCTCTAACACTGCCTCAGACTCACACTGACCCGAACCTTCCTTTAACACCACCTCAGACTCACACTGACTCGAACCTTCCTCTAACACCGCCTCAGACTCACACTGACCCGAACCTTCCTTTAACACCACCTCAGACTCACACTGACCCGAACCTTCCTTTAACACCACCTCAGACTCACACTGACTCGAACCTTCCTCTAACACCGCCTCAGACTCACACTGCCCCGAACCTGCCTCTAACACCGCCTCAGACTCACACTGACCCGAACATTCCTCTAACCTCAGCTCAGACTCACACTGACCCGAACCTTCCTCTAACACCGCCTCAGACTCACACTGACCCGAATCTTCCTCTAACACCGCCTCAGACTCACATTGACCCGAACATTCCTCTAACACCACCTCAGACTCACACTGACCCGAACATGCTACTAACACCACCTCAGACTCGCACTGACCCGAACCTTCCTCTAACACCGCCTCAGACTCACACTGACCCGAACCTTCCTCTAACACCGCCTCAGACTCACACTGACCCGAACCTTCCTCTAACACCGCCTCAGACTCACACTGCCCCGAACCTGCCTGTAACACCGCCTCAGACTCACACTGACCCGAACATTCCTCTAACCTCAGCTCAGACTCACACTGACCCGAACATTCCTCTAACACCGCCTCAGACTCACACTGACCCGAATCTTCCTCTAACACCGCCTCAGACTCACTGACCCGAACCTTCCCCTAACACCGCCTCAGACTCACACTGACCCGAATCTTCCTCTAACACCACCTCAGACTCACACTGACCCGAACCTTCCTCTAACACCGCCTCAGACTCACACTGACCCGTACCTTCTACTAACACCGCCTCAGACTCACACTGACCCGAACCTTCCTCTAACCCCGCCTCAGACTCACACTAACCCGAATCTTCCTCTAACACCACCTCAGACTCACAGTGGCCCGAACCTTCCTCTAACACTGCCTCAGACTCACATTGACCCGAACCTTCCTCTAACACCGCCTCAGACTCACACTGACCCGAACCTTCCTCTAACACCGCCTCAGACTCACACTGCCCCGAACCTTCCTCTAACACCAACTCAGACTCACATTGACCCGAACCTTCCTCTAACACCGCCTCAGACTCACACTGACCCGAACCTCCCTCTAACACCGCCTCAGACTCACACTGCCCCGAACCTTCCTCTAACACCAACTCAGACTCACACTGACCCGAACCTTCCTCTAACATCGCCTCAGACTCACACTGACCTGAACCTTCTACTAACACCGCCTCAGACTCACACTGACCCGAACCTTCCTCTAACACCGCCTCAGACTCACACTGACCCGAATCTTCCTCTAACACTGCCTCAGACTCACACTGACCCGAACCTTCCTCTAACACCGCCTCAGACTCACATTAACCCGAACCTTCCTCTAACACCGCCTCAGACTCACACTGACCCAAACCATCCTACAACACCGCCTCAGACTCACACTGCCCCGAATCTTCCTCTAACACCGCCTCAGACTCACACTGACCCGAACCATCCTCTAACACTGCCTCAGACTCATACTGACACGAACCTTCCTCTAACACCGCCTCAGACTCACACTGACCCGAACCTTCCTCTAAAACCACCTCGGACTCACACTGCCCCGAACCTGCCTCTAACACCGCCTCAGACTCACACTGACCCGAACATTCCTCTAACCTCAGCTCAGACTCACACTGACCCGAACCTTCCTCTAACACCGCCTCAGACTCACACTGACCCGAACCTTCCTCTAACACCGCCTCAGACTCACACTGACCCGACCGTTCCTCTAACACCGCCTCACACTCACACTGACCCGAACCTTCCCCTAACACCGCCTCAGACTCACACTGACCCGAACCTTCCTTTAACACCACCTCAGACTCACACTGACTCGAACCTTCCTCTAACACCGCCTCAGAATCACTCTGACCCAAACCTTCCTCTAACACCGCCTCAGACTCACACTGACCCGAACATTCCTCTAACACCACCTCAGACTCACACTGACCCGAACATTCTACTAACACCACCTCAGACTCGCACTGACCCGAACCTTCCTCTAACACCGCCTCAGACTCACACTGACCCGAACCTTCCTCTAACACCGCCTCAGACTCACACTGCCCCGAACCTGCCTCTAACACCGCCTAAGACTCACACTGACCCGAACATTCCTCTAACCTCAGCTCAGACTCACACTGACACGAACCTTCCTCGAACACCGCCTCAGACTCACACTGACCCGAATCTTCCTCTAACACCACCTCAGACTCACACTGACCCGAACCTTCTGCTAACACCGCCTCAGACTCACACTGACCCGAACCTTCCTCTAACACCGCCTCTGACTCACACTAACCCGAATCTTCCTCTAACACCACCTCAGACTCACACTGACCCGAACCTTCCTCTAACACCGCCTCAGACTCACACTGACCCGTACCTTCTACTAACACCGCCTCAAACTCACACTGACCCGAACCTTCCTCTAACACCGCATCAGACTCACACTGACCCGAACTATCCTCTAACACCACCTCAGACTCACAGTGCCCCGAACCTTCCTCTAACACTTCCTCAGACTCACATTGACCCGAACCTTCCTCTAACACCGCCTCAGTCTCACACTGACCCGAACCTTCCTCTAACACCGCCTCAGTCTCACACTAACCCGAATCTTCCTCTAACACCGCATCAGACTCACACTGACCCGAACTATCCTCTAACACCGCCTCAGTCTCACACTGACCCGAACCTTCCTCTAACACCGCCTCAGACTCACACTGACCCGAACCTTCCTCTAACACCACCTCAGACTCACACTGACCCGAACCTTCCTCTAACACCGCCTCAGACTCACACTGCCCCGAACCTGCCTCTAACACCGCCTCAGACTCACACTGACCCGAACATTCCTCTAACCTCAACTCAGACTCACACTGACCCGAACCTTCCTCTAACACCGCCTCAGACTCACACTGACCCGAACCTGCCTCTAACACCGCCTCAGACTCATACTGACCCGAACATTCCTCTAACCTCAGCTCAGACTCACACTGACCCGAACCTTCCTCTAACACCGCCTCAGATTCACACTGACCCGAATCTTCCTCTAACACCGCCTCAGACTCACACTGACCCGAACCTTCCTCTAACACCGCCTCAGACTTACACTGACCCGAACCTTCCTCTAACACCGCCTCAGGCTCACACTGACCCGAACATTCCTCTAACACTGCCTCAGACTCACACTGAGCCGAACATTCCTCTAACACCACCTCAGACTCACACTGACCCGAACCTTCTGCTAACACCGCCTCAGACTCACACTGACCCGAACCTTCCTCGAACTCCGCCTCAGACTCACACGAACCCGAATGTTCCTCTAACAGCGCCTCAGACTCACACTGACCCGAACCTTCTACTAACACCGCCTCAGACTCACACTGACCCGAACCTTCCTCTAAAACCGCCTCAGACTCACACTGACCCGAACCTTCCTCTAACACCGCCTCAGACTCACACTGCCCCGAACCTTCCTCTAACACCGCCTCAGACTCACATTGACCCGAACCTTCCTCTAACACCGCCTCAGACTCACACTGACCCGAACCTTCCTCTAACACCGCCTCAGACTCACACTGACCCGAACATTCCTCTAACCTCAGCTCAGACTCACACTGACCCGAACCTTCCTCTAACACCGCCTCAGACTCACACTGACCCGAACCTTCCTCTAACACCGCCTCAGACTCACACTGACCCGACCGTTCCTCTAACACCGCCTCAGACTCACACTGACCCGAACCTTCCCCTAACACCGCCTCAGACTCACACTGACCCGAACCTTCCTTTAACACCACCTCAGACTCACACTGACTCGAACCTTCCTCTAACACCGCCTCAGACTCACACTGCCCCGAACCTGCCTCTAACACCGCCTCAGACTCACACTGACCCGAACATTCCTCTAACCTCAGCTCAGACTCACACTGACCCGAACCTTCCTCTAACACCGCCTCAGACTCACACTGACCCGAATCTTCCTCTAACACCGCCTCAGACTCACATTGACCCGAACATTCCTCTAACACCACCTCAGACTCACACTGACCCGAACATTCTACTAACACCACCTCAGACTCGCACTGACCCGAACCTTCCTCTAACACCGCCTCAGACTCACACTGACCCGAACCTTCCTCTAACACCGCCTCAGACTCACACTGACCCGAACCTTCCTCTAACACCGCCTCAGACTCACACTGCCCCGAACCTGCCTGTAACACCGCCTCAGACTCACACTGACCCGAACATTCCTCTAACCTCAGCTCAGACTCACACTGACCCGAACATTCCTCTAACACCGCCTCAGACTCACACTGACCCGAATCTTCCTCTAACACCGCCTCAGACTCACTGACCCGAACCCTCCCCTAACACCGCCTCAGACTCACACTGACCCGAACCTTCCTCTAACACCGCCTCAGACTCACACTGACCCGAACCTTCCTCTAACACCGCCTCAGACTCACACTGACCCGAACCTTCCTCTAACACCGCCTCAGACTTACACTGCCCCGAACCTGCCTGTAACACCGCCTCAGACTCACACTGACCCGAACATTCCTCTAACACCACCTCAGACTCACACTTACCCGAATCTTCCTCTAACACCACCTCAGACTCACACTGACCCGAACCTTCCTCTAACACCGCCTCAGGCTCACACTGACCCGTACCTTCTACTAACACCGCCTCAGACTCACACTGACCCGAACCTTCCTCTAACCCCGCCTCAGACTCACACTAACCCGAATCTTCCTCTAACACCACCTCAGACTCACAGTGGCCCGAACCTTCCTCTAACACTGCCTCAGACTCACATTGACCCGAACCTTCCTCTAACACCGCCTCAGACTCACACTGACCCGAACCTTCCTCTAACACCGCCTCAGACTCACACTGCCCCGAACCTTCCTCTAACACCAACTCAGACTCACATTGACCCGAACCTTCCTCTAACACCGCCTCAGACTCACACTGACCCGAACCTCCCTCTAACACCGCCTCAGACTCACACTGCCCCGAACCTTCCTCTAACACCAACTCAGACTCACACTGACCCGAACCTTCCTCTAACATCGCCTCAGACTCACACTGACCTGAACCTTCTACTAACACCGCCTCAGACTCACACTGACCCGAACCTTCCTCTAACACCGCCTCAGACTCACACTGACCCGAATCTTCCTCTAACACTGCCTCAGACTCACACTGACCCGAACCTTCCTCTAACACCGCCTCAGACTCACATTAACCCGAACCTTCCTCTAACACCGCCTCAGACTCACACTGACCCAAACCATCCTACAACACCGCCTCAGACTCACACTGCCCCGAATCTTCCTCTAACACCGCCTCAGACTCACACTGACCCGAACCATCCTCTAACACTGCCTCAGACTCATACTGACACGAACCTTCCTCTAACACCGCCTCAGACTCACACTGACCCGAACCTTCCTCTAAAACCACCTCGGACTCACACTGCCCCGAACCTGCCTCTAACACCGCCTCAGACTCACACTGACCCGAACATTCCTCTAACCTCAGCTCAGACTCACACTGACCCGAACCTTCCTCTAACACCGCCTCAGACTCACACTGACCCGAACCTTCCTCTAACACCGCCTCAGACTCACACTGACCCGACCGTTCCTCTAACACCGCCTCACACTCACACTGACCCGAACCTTCCCCTAACACCGCCTCAGACTCACACTGACCCAAACCTTCCTTTAACACCACCTCAGACTCACACTGACTCGAACCTTCCTCTAACACCGCCTCAGACTCACACTGCCCCGAACCTGCCTCTAACACCGCCTCAGACTCACACTGACCCGAACATTCCTCTAACATCAGCTCAGACTCACACTGACCCGAACCTTCCTCTAACACCGCCTCAGACTCACACTGACCCGAATCTTCCTCTAACACCGCCTCAGACTCACACTGACACGAACCTTCCTCGATCCCCACCTCAGACTAACACTGACCCGAACCTTCCTCTAACACCGCCTCAGAATCACTCTGACCCAAACCTTCCTCTAACACCACCTCAGACTCACACTGACCCGAACATTCTACTAACACCACCTCAGACTCGCACTGACCCGAACCTTCCTCTAACACCGCCTCAGACTCACACTGACCCGAACCTTCCTCTAACACCGCCTCAGACTCACACTGACCCGAACCTGCCTCTAACACCGCCTCAGACTCATACTGACCCGAACATTCCTCTAACCTCAGCTCAGACTCACACTGACCCGAACCTTCCTCTAACACCGCCTCAGACTGACACTGACCCGAATCTTCCTCTAACACCACCTCAGGCTCACACTGACACGAACCTTCCTCGAACACCGCCTCAGACTCACACTGACCCGAATCTTCCTCTAACACCACCTCAGACTCACACTGACCCGAACCTTCTGCTAACACCGCCTCAGACTCACACTGACCCGAACCTTCCTCTAACACCGCCTCTGACTCACACTAACCCGAATCTTCCTCTAACACCACCTCAGACTCACACTGACCCGAACCTTCCTCTAACACCGCCTCAGACTCACACTGACCCGTACCTTCTACTAACACCGCCTCAAACTCACACTGACCCGAACCTTCCTCTAACACCGCCTCAGACTCACACTAACCCGAATCTTCCTCTAACACCGCATCAGACTCACACTGACCCGAACTATCCTCTAACACCACCTCAGACTCACAGTGCCCCGAACCTTCCTCTAACACTTCCTCAGACTCACATTGACCCGAACCTTCCTCTAACACCGCCTCAGTCTCACACTGACCCGAACCTTCCTCTAACACCGCCTCAGACTCACACTGACCCGAACCTTCCTCTAACACCACCTCAGACTCACACTGACCCGAACCTTCCTCTAACACCGCCTCAGACTCACACTGCCCCGAACCTGCCTCTAACACCGCCTCAGACTCACACTGACCCGAACATTCCTCTAACCTCAACTCAGACTCACACTGACCCGAACCTTCCTCTAACACCGCCTCAGACTCACACTGACCCGAACCTGCCTCTAACACCGCCTCAGACTCATACTGACCCGAACATTCCTCTAACCTCAGCTCAGACTCACACTGACCCGAACCTTCCTCTAACACCGCCTCAGACTCACACTGACCCGAATCTTCCTCTAACACCGCCTCAGACTCACACTGACCCGAACCTTCCTCTAACACCGCCTCAGACTTACACTGACCCGAACCTTCCTCTAACACCGCCTCAGGCTCACACTGACCCGAACATTCCTCTAACACCGCCTCAGACTCACACTGAGCCGAACATTCCTCTAACACCACCTCAGACTCACACTGACCCGAACCTTCTGCTAACACCGCCTCAGACTCACACTGACCCGAACCTTCCTCTAACTCCGCCTCAGACTCACACGAACCCGAATGTTCCTCTAACAGCGCCTCAGACTCACACTGACCCGAACCTTCTACTAACACCGCCTCAGACTCACACTGACCCGAACCTTCCTCTAAAACCGCCTCAGACTCACACTGACCCGAACCTTCCTCGAACACCGCCTCAGACTCACACTGCCCCGAACCTTCCTCTAACACTGCCTCAGACTCACATTGACCCGAACCTTCCTCTAACACCGCCTCAGACTCACACTGACCCGAACCTTCCTCTAACACCGCCTCAGACTCAAACTGACCCGAACCTTGATCTAACACCGCCTCAGACTCACAATGCCCCGAACATTCCTCTAACACCACCTCAGACTCACACTGACCCGAACATTCCTCTAACATCGCCTCAGACTCACACTGACCCGAACCTTCTACTAACACCGCCTCAGACTCACACTGACCCGAACCTTCCTCTAACACCGCCTCAGACTCACACTGACCCGAACCTTCCTCTAACACCGCCTCAGACCCACACTGACCCGAACCTTCCTCTAACACCGCCTCAGACTCACACTGACCCGAACCTTCCTCTAACACCGCCTCAGACTAACACTGACCCGAACCTTCCTCTAACACCGCGTCAGAATCACACTGACCCGAACCTACCTCTAAAACCTCCTCAGACTCACACTGACCCGAGCCTTCCTCTAACACCGCCTCTGACTCACACTGACCTGAACCTTCCTCTAACACCACCTCAGACTCACACTGACCCGAACCTTCCTCTAACACCGCCTCAGACTCACACTGACCCGAACCTTCCTCTAACACCGCCTCAGACTCACACTGACCCGAACTTTCCTTTAACACCACCTCAGACTAACACCAACCCGAACCTGCCTCTAACACCGCCTCAGACTCACACTGCCCCGAACCTGCCTCTAACACCGCCTCAGACTCACACTGACCCGAACATTCCTCTAACCTCAGCTCAGACTCACACTGACCCGAACCTTCCTCTAACACCGCCTCAGACTCACACTGACCCGAACCTTCCTCTAACACCGCCTCAGACTCACGCTGACCCGAACTATCCTCTAACACCACCTCAGACTCACACTGCCCCGAACCTTCCTCTAACACTGCCTCAGAGTCACATTGACCCGAACCTTCCTCTAAAACCGCCTCAGACTCACACTGACCCGAACCTTCCTCTAACACCGCCTCAGACTCACACTGACCCGAACATTCCTCTAACACCACCTCAGACTCACACTGACCCGAACCTTCTACTAACACCGCCTCAGACTCACACTGACCCGAACCTTCCTCTAACACCGCCTCAGACTCACACTGACCCGAACCTTCCTCTAACACCGCCTCAGAGTCACACTGACCCGAACCTTCCTCGAACACCGCCTCAGACTCACACTAACCCGAATCTTCCTCTAACACCGCCTCAGACACACACTGACCCGTACCTTCTACTAACACCGCCTCAGACTCACACTGACCCGAACCTTCCTCTAACACCGCCTCAGACTTCCACTAACCCGAATCTTCCTCTAACACCGCCTCAGACACACACTGACCCGTACCTTCTACTCACACCGCCTCAGACTCACACTGACCCGAACCTTCCTCTAACACCGCCTCAGACACACACTGACCCGTACCTTCTACTCACACCGCCTCAGACTCACACTGACCCGAACCTTCCTCTAACACCGCCTCAGACACACACTGACCCGTACCTTCTACTAACACCGCCTCAGACTCACACTGACCCGAACCTTCCTCTAACACCGCCTCAGACTTCCACTGACCCGAACCATCCTCTAACACCGCCTCAGACTCACACTAACCCGAATCTTCCTCTAACACCGCCTCAGACTCACGCTGACCCGAACTATCCTCTAACACCACCTCAGACTCACACTGCCCCGAACCTTCCTCTAACACTGCCTCAGAGTCACATTGACCCGAACCTTCCTCTAAAACCGCCTCAGACTCACACTGACCCGAACCTTCCTCTAACACCGCCTCAGACTCACCCTGACCCGAACCTTCCTCTAACACCGCCTCAGACTCACACTGACCCGAACCTTCCTCTAACACCGCCTCAGACTCACACTGCCCCGAACCTGCCTCTAACACCGCCTCAGACTCACACTGACCCGAACATTCCTCTAACCTCAACTCAGACTCACACTGACCCGAACCTTCCTCTAACACCGCCTCAGACTCACACTGACCCGAACCTGCCTCTAACACCGCCTCAGACTCATACTGACCCGAACATTCCTCTAACCTCAGCTCAGACTCACACTGATCCGAACCTTCCTCTAACACCGCCTCAGACTCACACTGACCCGAATCTTCCTCTAACACCGCCTCAGACTCACACTGACACGAACCTTCCTCGATCCCCACCTCAGACTCACACTGACCCGAACCTTCCTCTAACACCGCCTCAGACTCACACTGAGCCGAACATTCCTCTAACACCACCTCAGACTCACACTGACCCGAACCTTCTGCTAACACCGCCTCAGACTCACACTGACCCGAACCTTCCTCTAACTCCGCCTCAGACTCACACTAACCCGAATGTTCCTCTAACAGCGCCTCAGACTCACACTGACCCGAACCTTCTACTAACACCGCCTCAGACTCACACTGACCCGAACCTTCCTCTAAAACCGCCTCAGACTCACACTGACCCGAACCTTCCTCTAACACCGCCTCAGACTCACACTGCCCCGAACCTTCCTCTAACACTGCCTCAGACTCACATTGACCCGAACCTTCCTCTAACACCGCCTCAGACTCACACTGACCCGAACCTTCCTCTAACACCGCCTCAGACTCACACTGACCCGAACCTTGATCTAACACCGCCTCAGACTCACAATGCCCCGAACATTCCTCTAACACCACCTCAGACTCACACTGACCCGAACATTCCTCTAACATCGCCTCAGACTCACACTGACCCGAACCTTCTACTAACACCGCCTCAGACTCACACTGACCCGAACCTTCCTCTAACACCGCCTCAGACCCACACTGACCCGAACCTTCCTCTAACACCGCCTCAGACTCACACTGACCCGAACCTTCCTCTAACACCGCCTCAGACTAACACTGACCCGAACCTTCCTCTAACACCGCGTCAGAATCACACTGACCCGAACCTACCTCTAAAACCTCCTCAGACTCACACTGACCCGAGCCTTCCTCTAACACCGCCTCAGACTCACACTGACCCGAACCTTCCTCTAACACCGCCTCAGACTCACACTGACCTGAACCTTCCTCTAACACCACCTCAGACTCACACTGACCCGAACCTTCCTCTAACACCGCCTCAGACTCACACTGACCCGAACCTTCCTCTAACACCGCCTCAGACTCACACTGACCCGAACCTTCCTTTAACACCACCTCAGACTAACACTGCCCCGAACATTCCTCTAACACCGCCTCAGACTCACACTGACCCGAACCTTCCTCTAACACCGCCTCAGACTCACACTGACCCGAACCTTCCTTTAACACTACCTCAGACTCACATTGACCCGAACCTTCCTCTAACACCGCCTCAGACTCACACTGACCCGAATCTTCCTCTAATACCGCCTCAGACTCACACTGACACGAACCTTCCTCGATACCCACCTCAGACTCACACTGACCCGAACCTTCCTCTAACACCGCCTCAGACTCACACTGACCCGAACCTTCCTCTAACACCGCCTCAGACTCACACTGACCCGAATCTTCCTCTAATACCGCCTCAGACTCACACTGACACGAACCTTCCTCGATACCCACCTCAGACTCACACTGACCCGAACCTTCCTCTAACACCGCCTCAGACTCACACTGACCCGAACCTTCCTCTAACACCGCCTCAGACTCACACTAACCCGAATCTTCCTCTAACACCGCCTCAGACACACACTGACCCGTACCTTCTACTAACACCGCCTCAGACTCACACTGACCCGAACCTTCCTCTAACACCGCCTCAGACTCACACTGACCCGAACCATCCTCTAACACCGCCTCAGACTCACACTAACCCGAATCTTCCTCTAACACCGCCTCAGACACACACTGACCCGTACCTTCTACTCACACCGCCTCAGACTCACACTGACCCGAACCTTCCTCTAACACCGCCTCAGACTCACACTAACCCGAATCTTCCTCTAACACCGCCTCAGACTCACGCTGACCCGAACTATCCTCTAACAGCACCTCAGACTCATACTGCCCCGAACCTTCCTCTAACACCACCTCAGACTCACACTGACCCGAACCTTCGACTAACACCGCCTCAGACTGACACTGACCCGAACCTTCCTCTAACACCGCCTGAGACTCACCCTGACCCGAACCTTCCTCTAACACCGCCTCCGACTCACACTGCCCCGAACCTGCCTGTAACACCGCCTCAGACTCACACTGACCCGAACATTCCTCGAACCTCAGCTCAGACTCACACTGACCCGAACATTCCTCTAACACCGCCTCAGACTCACACTGACCCGAATCTTCCTCTAACACCGCCTCAGACTCACACTGAGCCGAACATTCCTCTAACACCACCTCAGACTCACACTGACCCGAACCTTCTGCTAACACCGCCTCAGACCCACACTGACCCGAACCTTCCTCTAACACCGCCTCTGACTCACACTAACCCGAACCTTCCTCTAACACCGCCTCAGACTCACACTGACCCGTACCTTCTACTAACACCGCCTCAGACTCACACTGACCCGAACCTTCCTCTAACACCGCCTCAGACTCACACTAACCCGAACCTGCCTCTAACACCGCCTCAGACTCATACTGACCCGAACATTCCTCAAACCTCAGCTCAGACTCACACTGACCCGAACCTTCCTCTAACACCGCCTCAGACTCACACTGACCCGAATCTTCCTCTAACACCGCCTCAGACTCACACTGACACGAACCTTCCTCGATCCCCACCTCAGACTCACACTGACCCGAACCTTCCTCTAACACCGCCTCAGACTCACACTGAGCCGAACATTCCTCTAACACCGCCTCAGACTCACACTGACACGAACCTTCCTCGATCCCCACCTCAGACTCACACTGACCCGAACCTTCCTCTAACACCGCCTCAGACTCACACTGACCCGAACCTTCTGCTAACACCGCCTCAGACTCACACTGACCCGAACCTTCCTCTAACTCCGCCTCAGACTCACACGAACCCGAATGTTCCTCTAACAGCGCCTCAGACTCACACTGACCCGAACCTTCTACTAACACCGCCTCAGACTCACACTGACCCGAACCTTCCTCTAACTCCGCCTCAGACTCACACGAACCCGAATGTTCCTCTAACACCGCCTCAGACTCACACTGACCCGAACCTTCTGCTAACACCGCCTCAGACTCACACTGACCCGAACCTTCCTCTAACTCCGCCTCAGACTCACACGAACCCGAATGTTCCTCTAACAGCGCCTCAGACTCACACTGACCCGAACCTTCTACTAACACCGCCTCAGACTCACACTGACCCGAACCTTCCTCTAACACCGCCTCAGACTCACACTGACCCGAACCTTCCTCTAACACCGCCTCAGACTCACACTGCCCCGAACCTTCCTCTAACACTGCCTCAGACTCACATTGACCCGAACCTTCCTCTAACACCACCTCAGACTCACACTGACCCGAACCTTCCTCTAACACCGCCTCAGACTCACACTGACCCGAACCTTCCTCTAACGCCGCCTCAGAGTCACACTGACCCGAACCTTCCTCTAACACCGCCTCAGACTCACACTAACCCGAATCTTCCTCTAACACCGCCTCAGACACACACTGACCCGAACCTTCCTCTAACACCGCCTCAGACTCACACTGACCCGAACAATCCTCTAACACCGCCTCAGACTCACACTAACCCGAATCTTCCTCTAACACCGCCTCAGACTCACACTGACCCGTACCTTCCTCTAACACCGCCTCAGACTCACACTGACCCGAACAATCCTCTAACACCGCCTCAGACTCACACTAACCCGAATCTTCCTCTAACACCGCCTCAGACTCACACTGACCCGTACCTTCTACTCACACCGCCTCAGACTCACACTGACCCGAACCTTCCTCTAACACCGCCTCAGACTCACACTAACCCGAATCTTCCTCTAACACCGCCTCAGACTCACGCTGACCCGAACTATCCTCTAACACCACCTCAGACTCACATTGCCCCGAACCTTCCTCTAACACCGCCTCAGACTCACACTGACCCGAACCTTCCTCTAAAACCGCCTCAGACTCACACTGACCCGAACCTTCCTCTAACACCGCCTCAGACTCACATTGACCCGAACCTTCTACTAACACCGCCTCAGACTCACACTGACCCGAACTTTCCTCTAACACCGCCTCAGACTCACACTGACCCAAACCTTCCTCTAACACCGCCTCAGACTCACACTGACCCGAACCTTCCTCTAACACCGCCTCAGACTCACACTGACCCGAACCTTCCTCTAACACCGCCTCAGACTCACACTGACCCGAACATTCCTCTAACCTCAGCTCAGACTCACACTGACCCGAAACTTCCTCTAACACCGCCTCAGACTCACACTGACCCGAATCTTCCTCTAACACCGCCTCAGACTCACACTGAGCCGAACATTCCTCTAACACCACCTCAGACTCACACTGACCCGAACCTTCCTCTAACACCGCCTCTGACTCACACTGACCCGAACCTTCCTCTAACACCGCCTCAGACTCACACTGACCCGAATCTTCCTCTAACACCGCCTCAGACTCACACTGAGCCGAACATTCCTCTAACACCACCTCAGACTCACACTGACCCGAAACTTCCTCTAACACCGCCTCAGACTCACACTGACCCGAATCTTCCTCTAACACCGCCTCAGACTCACACTGAGCCGAACATTCCTCTAACACCACCTCAGACTCACACTGACCCGAACCTTCCTCTAACACCGCCTCTGACTCACACTAACCCGAATCTTCCTCTAACACCACCTCAGACTCACACTGACCCGAACCTTCCTCTAACACCGCCTCAGACTCACACTGACCCGTACCTTCTACTAACACCGCCTCAGACTCACACTGACCCGAACCTTCCTCTAACCCCGCCTCAGACTCACACTAACCCGAATCTTCCTCTAACACCGCCTCAGACTCACACTGACCCGAACTATCCTTTAACACCACCTCAGACTCACAGTGGCCCGAACCTTCCTCTAACACTGCCTCAGACTCACATTGACCCGAACCTTCCTCTAACACCGCATCAGACTCACACTGACCCGAACCTTCCTCTAACACCGCCTCAGACTCACACTGCCCCGAACCTTCCTCTAACACTGCCTCAGACTCACATTGACCCGAACCTTCCTCTAACACCGCCTCAGACTCACACTGACCCGAACCTCCCTCTAACACCGCCTCAGACTCACACTGCCCCGAACCTTCCTCTAACACCAACTCAGACTCACACTGACCCGAACCTTCCTCTAACATCGCCTGAGACTCACACTGACCCGAACCTTCTACTAACACCGCCTCAGACTCACACTGACCCGAACCTTCCTCTAACACCGCCTCAGACTCACACTGACCCGAATCTTCCTCTAACACTGCCTCAGACTCACACTGACCCGAACCTTCCTCTAACACCGCCTCAGACTCACATTAACCCGAACCTTCCTCTAACACCGCCTCAGACTCATACTGACCCAAACCATCCTACAACACCGCCTCAGACTCACACTGCCCCGAATCTTCCTCGAACACCGCCTCAGACTCACACTGCCCCGAACCTGCCTCTAACACCGCCTCAGACTCACACTGACCCGAACATTCCTCTAACCTCAGCTCAGACTCACACTGACCCGAACCTTCCTCTAACACCGCCTCAGACTCACACTGACCCGAACCTTCCTCTAACACCGCCTCAGACTCACACTGACCCGACCGTTCCTCTAACACCGCCTCACACTCACACTGACCCGAACCTTCCCCTAACACCGCCTCAGACTCACACTGACCCGAACCTTCCTTTAACACCACCTCAGACCTCACACTGACTCGAACCTTCCTCTAACACCGCCTCAGACTCACACTGCCCCGAACCTGCCTCTAACACCGCCTCAGACTCACACTGACCCGAACATTCCTCTAACATCAGCTCAGACTCACACTGACCCGAACCTTCCTCTAACACCGCCTCAGACTCACACTGACCCGAACCTTCCTCTAACACCGCCTCAGACTCACACTGACCCGAACCTTCCTCTAACACCGCCTCAGACTCACACTGCCCCGAACCTGCCTCTAACAGCGCCTCAGACTCACACTGACCCGAACATTCCTCTAACCTCAGCTCAGACTCACACTGACCCGAACATTCCTCTAACCTCAGCTCAGACTCACACTGACACGAACCTTCCTCTAACACCGCCTCAGACTCACACTGACCCGAATCTTCCTCTAACACCGCCTCAGACTCACACTGAGCTGAACATTCCTCTAACACCACCTCAGACTCACACTGACCCGAACCTTCTGCTAACACCGTCTGAGACTCACACTGACCCGAACGTTCCTCTAACACCGCCTCTGACTCACACTAACCCGAACTATCCTCTAACACCACCTCAGACTCACAGTGCCCCGAACCTTCCTCTAACACTGCCTCAGACTCACATTGACCCGAACCTTCCTCTAACACCGCCTCAGTCTCACACTGACCCGAACCTTCCTCTAACACCGCCTCAGACTCACACTGCCCCGAACCTGCCTCTAACACCGCCTCAGACTCACACTGCCCCGAACCTGCCTCTAACACCACCTCAGACTCACACTGACTCGAACCTTCCTCTAACACCGCCTCAGACTCACACTGACCCGAACCTTCCTCTAACACCACCTCAGACTCACACTGACCCGAACCTTCCTCTAACACCGCCTCAGACTCACACTGCCCCGAACCTGCCTCTAACACCGCCTCAGACTCACACTGACCCGAACATTCCTCTAACCTCAACTCAGACTCACACTGACCCGAACCTTCCTCTAACACCGCCTCAGACTCACACTGACCCGAACCTGCCTCTAACACCGCCTCAGACTCATACCGACCCGAACATTCCTCTAACCTCAGCTCAGACTCACACTGACCCGAACCTTCCTCTAACACCGCCTCAGACTCACACTGCCCCGAACCTTCCTCTAACACCGCCTCAGACTCACACTGACCCGAATCTTCCTCTAACACCGCCTCAGACTCACACTGACACGAACCTTCCTCGATCCCCACCTCAGACTCACACTGACTCGAACCTTCCTCTAACACCGCCTCAGACTCACACTGAGCCGAACATTCCTCTAACACCACCTCAGACTCACACTGACCCGAACCTTCTGCTAACACCGCCTCAGACTCACACTGACCCGAACCTTCTACTAACACCGCCTCAGACTCACACTGCCCCGAACCTTCCTCTAACACTGCCTCAGACTCACATTGACCCGAACCTTCCTCTAACACCGCCTCAGACTCACACTGACCCGAACCTTCCTCTAACACCGCCGCAGACTCACACTGACCCGAACCTTCCTCTAACACCGCGTCAGAATCACACTGACCCGAACCTACCTCTAAAACCTCCTCAGACTCACACTGACCCGAGCCTTCCTCTAACACCGCCTCAGACTCACACTGACCTGAACCTTCCTCTAACACCACCTCAGACTCACACTGATCCGAACCTTCCTCTAACACCGCCTCAGACTCACACTGACCCGAACCTTCCTCTAACACCGCCTCAGACTCACACTGACCCGAACCTTCCTTTAACACCACCTCAGACTAACACTAACCCGAACCTTCCTCTAACACCGCCTCAGACTCACACTGCCCCGAACCTGCCTCTAACACCGCCTCAGACTCGCACTGACCCGAGCATTCCTCTAACCTCAGCTCAGACTCACACTGACCCGAACCTTCCTCTAACACCGCCTCAGACTCACACTGACCCGAATCTTCCTCTAATACCGCCTCAGACTCACACTGACACGAACCTTCCTCGATACCCACCTCAGACTCACACTGACCCGAACCTTCCTCTAACACCGCCTCAGACTCACACTGACCCGAACCATCCTCTAACACCGCCTCAGACTCACACTAACCCGAATCTTCCTCTAACACCGCCTCAGACACACACTGACCCGTACCTTCTACTAACACCGCCTCAGACTCACACTGACCCGAACCTTCCTCTAACACCGCCTCAGACTCACACTAACCCGAATCTTCCTCTAACACCGCCTCAGACTCACGCTGACCCGAACCTTCTACTAACACCACCTCAGACTCACACTGACCCGAACCTTCCTCTAACACCGCCTCAGACTCACACTGACCCGAACCTTCCTCTAACACCGCCTCAGACTCACACTGCCCCTAACCTTCCTCTAACACTGCCTCAGACTCACATTGACCCGAACCTTCCTCTAACACCGCCTCAGACTCACACTGACCCGAACCTTCCTCTAACACCACCTCAGACTCACACTGACTCGAACCTTCCTCTAACACCGCCTCAGACTCACACTGCCCCGAACCTGCCTCTAACACCGCCTCAGACTCACACTGACCCGAATCTTCCTCTAACACCGCCTCAGACTCACACTGACACGAACCTTCCTCGATCCCCACCTCAGACTCACACTGACCCGAACATTCCTCTAACACCGCCTCAGAATCACTCTGACCCGAACCTTCCTCTAACACCGCCTCAGACTCACACTGACCCGAACATTCCTCTAACACCACCTCAGACTCACACTGACCCGAACCTTCTACTAACACCACCTCAGACTCACACTGACCCGAACCTTCCTCTAACACCGCCTCAGACTCACACTGACCCGAACCTTCCTCTAACACCGCCTCAGACTCACACTGACCCGAAACTTCCTCTAACACCGCCTCAGACTGACACTGACCCGAATCTTCCTCTAACACCGCCTCAGACTCACACTGACACGAACATTCCTCTAACACCGCCTCAGACTCACACTGACCCGAACCTTCTGCTAACACCGCCTCAGACTCACACTGACCCGAACCTTCCTCTAACACCGCCTCTGACTCACACTAACCCGAATCTTCCTCTAACACCACCTCAGAATCACACTGACCCGAACCTTCCTCTAACACCGCCTCAGACTGACACTGACCCGTACCTTCTACTAACACCGCCTCAGGCTCACACTGACCCGAACCTTCCTCTAACACCGCCTCAGACTCACACTGACCCGAATCTTCCTCTAACACCGCCTCAGACTCACACTAACCCGAATCTTCCTCTAACACCGCCTCAGACACACACTGACCCGTACCTTCTACTAACACCGCCTCAGACTCACACTGACCCGAACCTTCCTCTAACACTGCCTCAGAGTCACATTGACCCGAACCTTCCTCTAAAACCGCCTCAGACTCACACTGACCCGAACCTTCCTCTAACACCGCCTCAGACTCACACTGACCCGAACATTCCTCTAACACCACCTCAGACTCACACTGACCCGAACCTTCTACTAACACCGCCTCAGACTCACACTGACCCGAACCTTCCTCTAACACCGCCTCAGACTCACACTGACCCGAACCTTCCTCTAACACCACCTCAAAGTCACACTGACCCGAACCTTCCTCTAACACCGCCTCAGACTCACACTAACCCGAATCTTCCTCTAACACCGCCTCAGACACACACTGACCCGTACCTTCTACTAACACCGCCTCAGACTCACACTGACCCGAACCTTCCTCTAACACCGCCTCAGACTCACACTGACCCGAACCATCCTCTAACACCGCCTCAGACTCACACTAACCCGAATCTTCCTCTAACACCGCCTCAGACACACACTGACCCGTACCTTCTACTCACACCGCCTCAGACTCACACTGACCCGAACCTTCCTCTAACACCGCCTCAGACTCACACTAACCCGAATCTTCCTCTAACACCGCCTCAGACTCACGCTGACCCGAACTATCCTCTAACACCACCTCAGACTTACACTGCCCCGAACCTTCCTCTAACACTGCCTCAGAGTCACATTGACCCGAACCTTCCTCTAAAACCGCCTCAGACTCACACTGACCCGAACCTTCCTCTAACACCGCCTCAGACTCACACTGACCCGAACATTCCTCTAACACCACCTCAGACTCACACTGACCCGAACCTTCTACTAACACCGCCTCAGACTCACACTGACCCGAACCTTCCTCTAACACCGCCTCAGACTCACACTGACCCGAACCTTCCTCTAACACCGCCTCAGACTCACACTGCCCCGAACCTGCCTGTAACACCGCCTCAGACTCACACTGACCCGAACATTCCTCTAACCTCAGCTCAGACTCACACTGACCCGAACATTCCTCTAACACCGCCTCAGACTCACACTGACCCTAATCTTCCTCTAACACCGCCTCAGACTCACACTGAGCCGAACATTCCTCTAACACCACCTCAGACTCACACTGACCCGAACCTTCCTCTAACACCGCCTCAGACTCACACTGACCCGAACCTTCCTCTAACACCGCCTCAGACTCACACTGACCCGAACCTTCCTCTAACACCGCCTCAGACTCACACTGCCCCGAACCTGCCTGTAACACCGCCTCAGACTCACACTGACCCGAACATTCCTCTAACCTCAGCTCAGACTCACACTGACCCGAACATTCCTCTAACACCGCCTCAGACTGACACTGACCCGAATCTTCCGTTAACACCACCTCAGACTCACACTGACCCGAACCTTCTGCTAACACCGCCTCAGACTCACACTGACCCGAACCTTCCTCTAACACCGCCTCAGACTCACATTGACCCGAACCTTCCTCTAACACCGCATCAGACTCACACTAACCCGAATCTTCCTCTAACACCGCCTCAGACTCACACTGACCCGAACTATCCTTTAACACCACCTCAGACTCACAGTGGCCCGAACCTTCCTCTAACACTGCCTCAGACTCACATTGACCCGAACCTTCCTCTAACACCGCATCAGACTCACACTGACCCGAACCTTCCTCTAACACCGCCTCAGACTCACACTGCCCCGAACCTTCCTCTAACACTGCCTCAGACTCACATTGACCCGAACCTTCCTCTAACACCGCCTCAGACTCACACTGACCCGAACCTCCCTCTAACACCGCCTCAGACTCACACTGCCCCGAACCTTCCTCTAACACCAACTCAGACTCACACTGACCCGAACCTTCCTCTAACATCGCCTGAGACTCACACTGACCCGAACCTTCTACTAACACCGCCTCAGACTCACACTGACCCGAACCTTCCTCTAACACCGCCTCAGACTCACACTGACCCGAATCTTCCTCTAACACTGCCTCAGACTCACACTGACCCGAACCTTCCTCTAACACCGCCTCAGACTCACATTAACCCGAACCTTCCTCTAACACCGCCTCAGACTCATACTGACCCAAACCATCCTACAACACCGCCTCAGACTCACACTGCCCCGAATCTTCCTCGAACACCGCCTCAGACTCACACTGCCCCGAACCTGCCTCTAACACCGCCTCAGACTCACACTGACCCGAACATTCCTCTAACCTCAGCTCAGACTCACACTGACCCGAACCTTCCTCTAACACCGCCTCAGACTCACACTGACCCGAACCTTCCTCTAACACCGCCTCAGACTCACACTGACCCGACCGTTCCTCTAACACCGCCTCACACTCACACTGACCCGAACCTTCCCCTAACACCGCCTCAGACTCACACTGACCCGAACCTTCCTTTAACACCACCTCAGACCTCACACTGACTCGAACCTTCCTCTAACACCGCCTCAGACTCACACTGCCCCGAACCTGCCTCTAACACCGCCTCAGACTCACACTGACCCGAACATTCCTCTAACATCAGCTCAGACTCACACTGACCCGAACCTTCCTCTAACACCGCCTCAGACTCACACTGACCCGAACCTTCCTCTAACACCGCCTCAGACTCACACTGACCCGAACCTTCCTCTAACACCGCCTCAGACTCACACTGCCCCGAACCTGCCTCTAACAGCGCCTCAGACTCACACTGACCCGAACATTCCTCTAACCTCAGCTCAGACTCACACTGACCCGAACATTCCTCTAACCTCAGCTCAGACTCACACTGACACGAACCTTCCTCTAACACCGCCTCAGACTCACACTGACCCGAATCTTCCTCTAACACCGCCTCAGACTCACACTGAGCTGAACATTCCTCTAACACCACCTCAGACTCACACTGACCCGAACCTTCTGCTAACACCGTCTGAGACTCACACTGACCCGAACCTTCCTCTAACACCGCCTCTGACTCACACTAACCCGAACTATCCTCTAACACCACCTCAGACTCACAGTGCCCCGAACCTTCCTCTAACACTGCCTCAGACTCACATTGACCCGAACCTTCCTCTAACACCGCCTCAGTCTCACACTGACCCGAACCTTCCTCTAACACCGCCTCAGACTCACACTGCCCCGAACCTGCCTCTAACACCGCCTCAGACTCACACTGCCCCGAACCTGCCTCTAACACCACCTCAGACTCACACTGACTCGAACCTTCCTCTAACACCGCCTCAGACTCACACTGACCCGAACCTTCCTCTAACACCACCTCAGACTCACACTGACCCGAACCTTCCTCTAACACCGCCTCAGACTCACACTGCCCCGAACCTGCCTCTAACACCGCCTCAGACTCACACTGACCCGAACATTCCTCTAACCTCAACTCAGACTCACACTGACCCGAACCTTCCTCTAACACCGCCTCAGACTCACACTGACCCGAACCTGCCTCTAACACCGCCTCAGACTCATACCGACCCGAACATTCCTCTAACCTCAGCTCAGACTCACACTGACCCGAACCTTCCTCTAACACCGCCTCAGACTCACACTGCCCCGAACCTTCCTCTAACACCGCCTCAGACTCACACTGACCCGAATCTTCCTCTAACACCGCCTCAGACTCACACTGACACGAACCTTCCTCGATCCCCACCTCAGACTCACACTGACTCGAACCTTCCTCTAACACCGCCTCAGACTCACACTGAGCCGAACATTCCTCTAACACCACCTCAGACTCACACTGACCCGAACCTTCTGCTAACACCGCCTCAGACTCACACTGACCCGAACCTTCTACTAACACCGCCTCAGACTCACACTGCCCCGAACCTTCCTCTAACACTGCCTCAGACTCACATTGACCCGAACCTTCCTCTAACACCGCCTCAGACTCACACTGACCCGAACCTTCCTCTAACACCGCCGCAGACTCACACTGACCCGAACCTTCCTCTAACACCGCGTCAGAATCACACTGACCCGAACCTACCTCTAAAACCTCCTCAGACTCACACTGACCCGAGCCTTCCTCTAACACCGCCTCAGACTCACACTGACCTGAACCTTCCTCTAACACCACCTCAGACTCACACTGATCCGAACCTTCCTCTAACACCGCCTCAGACTCACACTGACCCGAACCTTCCTCTAACACCGCCTCAGACTCACACTGACCCGAACCTTCCTTTAACACCACCTCAGACTAACACTAACCCGAACCTTCCTCTAACACCGCCTCAGACTCACACTGCCCCGAACCTGCCTCTAACACCGCCTCAGACTCGCACTGACCCGAGCATTCCTCTAACCTCAGCTCAGACTCACACTGACCCGAACCTTCCTCTAACACCGCCTCAGACTCACACTGACCCGAATCTTCCTCTAATACCGCCTCAGACTCACACTGACACGAACCTTCCTCGATACCCACCTCAGACTCACACTGACCCGAACCTTCCTCTAACACCGCCTCAGACTCACACTGACCCGAACCATCCTCTAACACCGCCTCAGACTCACACTAACCCGAATCTTCCTCTAACACCGCCTCAGACACACACTGACCCGTACCTTCTACTAACACCGCCTCAGACTCACACTGACCCGAACCTTCCTCTAACACCGCCTCAGACTCACACTAACCCGAATCTTCCTCTAACACCGCCTCAGACTCACGCTGACCCGAACCTTCTACTAACACCACCTCAGACTCACACTGACCCGAACCTTCCTCTAACACCGCCTCAGACTCACACTGACCCGAACCTTCCTCTAACACCGCCTCAAACTCACACTGCCCCTAACCTTCCTCTAACACTGCCTCAGACTCACATTGACCCGAACCTTCCTCTAACACCGCCTCAGACTCACACTGACCCGAACCTTCCTCTAACACCACCTCAGACTCACACTGACTCGAACCTTCCTCTAACACCGCCTCAGACTCACACTGCCCCGAACCTGCCTCTAACACCGCCTCAGACTCACACTGACCCGAATCTTCCTCTAACACCGCCTCAGACTCACACTGACACGAACCTTCCTCGATCCCCACCTCAGACTCACACTGACCCGAACATTCCTCTAACACCGCCTCAGAATCACTCTGACCCGAACCTTCCTCTAACACCGCCTCAGACTCACACTGACCCGAACATTCCTCTAACACCACCTCAGACTCACACTGACCCGAACCTTCTACTAACACCACCTCAGACTCACACTGACCCGAACCTTCCTCTAACACCGCCTCAGACTCACACTGACCCGAACCTTCCTCTAACACCGCCTCAGACTCACACTGACCCGAAACTTCCTCTAACACCGCCTCAGACTGACACTGACCCGAATCTTCCTCTAACACCGCCTCAGACTCACACTGAGCCGAACATTCCTCTAACACCACCTCAGACTCACACTGACCCGAACCTTCTGCTAACACCGCCTCAGACTCACACTGACCCGAACCTTCCTCTAACACCGCCTCTGACTCACACTAACCCGAATCTTCCTCTAACACCACCTCAGAATCACACTGACCCGAACCTTCCTCTAACACCGCCTCAGACTGACACTGACCCGTACCTTCTACTAACAGCGCCTCAGGCTCACACTGACCCGAACCTTCCTCTAACACCACCTCAGATTCACACTGACCCGTACCTTCTACTAACAGCGCCTCAGGCTCACACTGCCCCGAACCTTCTGCTAACACCGCCTCAGACTCACACTGACCCGAACCTTCCTCTAACACCGCCTCTGACTCACACTAACCCGAATCTTCCTCTAACACCGCCTCAGACTCACACTGACCCGAACCTTCCTCTAACACCGCCTCTGACTCACACTAACCCGAATCTTCCTCTAACACCGCCTCTGACTCACACTAACCCGAATCTTCCTCTAACACCACCTCAGAATCACACTGACCCGAACCTTCCTCTAACACCGCCTCTGACTCACACTAACCCGAATCTTCCTCTAACACCACCTCAGAATCACACTGACCCGAACCTTCCTCTAACACCGCCTCAGAGTCACATTGACCCGAACCTTCCTCTAACACCACCACAGACACACACTAACCCGAATCTTCCTCTAACACCACCTCAGACTCACACTGACCCGAATCTTCCTCTAACACCACCTCAGACTCACACTAACCCGAATCTTCCTCTAACACCACCTCAGACTCACACTGACCCGAACCTTCCTCTAACACCGCCTCAGACTCACACTGACCCGAACATTCCTCTAACACCACCTCAGACTCACACTAACCCGAATCTTCCTCTAACACCACCTCAGACTCACACTGACCCGAACCTTCCTCTAACACCGCCTCAGACTCACACTGACCCGAATCTTCCTCTAACACCGCCTCAGACTCACACTAACCCGAATCTTCCTCTAACACCGCCTCAGACACACACTGACCCGTACCTTCTACTAACACCGCCTCAGACTCACACTGACCCGAACCTTCCTCTAACACTGCCTCAGAGTCACATTGACCCGAACCTTCCTCTAAAACCGCCTCAGACTCACACTGACCCGAACCTTCCTCTAACACCGCCTCAGACTCACACTGACCCGAACATTCCTCTAACACCACCTCAGACTCACACTGACCCGAACCTTCTACTAACACCGCCTCAGACTCACACTGACCCGAACCTTCCTCTAACACCGCCTCAGACTCACACTGACCCGAACCTTCCTCTAACACCACCTCAAAGTCACACTGACCCGAACCTTCCTCTAACACCGCCTCAGACTCACACTAACCCGAATCTTCCTCTAACACCGCCTCAGACACACACTGACCCGTACCTTCTACTAACACCGCCTCAGACTCACACTGACCCGAACCTTCCTCTAACACCGCCTCAGACTCACACTGACCCGAACCTTCCTCTAACACCGCCTCAGACTCACACTAACCCGAATCTTCCTCTAACACCGCCTCAGACTCACGCTGACCCGAACTATCCTCTAACACCACCTCAGACTTACACTGCCCCGAACCTTCCTCTAACACTGCCTCAGAGTCACATTGACCCGAACCTTCCTCTAAAACCGCCTCAGACTCACACTGACCCGAACCTTCCTCTAACACCGCCTCAGACTCACACTGACCCGAACATTCCTCTAACACCACCTCAGACTCACACTGACCCGAACCTTCTACTAACACCGCCTCAGACTCACACTGACCCGAACCTTCCTCTAACACCGCCTCAGACTCACACTGACCCGAACCTTCCTCTAACACCGCCTCAGACTCACACTGCCCCGAACCTGCCTGTAACACCGCCTCAGACTCACACTGACCCGAACATTCCTCTAACCTCAGCTCAGACTCACACTGACCCGAACATTCCTCTAACACCGCCTCAGACTCACACTGACCCTAATCTTCCTCTAACACCGCCTCAGACTCACACTGAGCCGAACATTCCTCTAACACCACCTCAGACTCACACTGACCCGAACCTTCCTCTAACACCGCCTCAGACTCACACTGCCCCGAACCTGCCTGTAACACCGCCTCAGACTCACACTGACCCGAACATTCCTCTAACCTCAGCTCAGACTCACACTGACCCGAACATTCCTCTAACACCGCCTCAGACTGACACTGACCCGAATCTTCCGTTAACACCACCTCAGACTCACACTGACCCGAACCTTCTGCTAACACCGCCTCAGACTCACACTGACCCGAACCTTCCTCTAACACCGCCTCAGACTCACACTGACCCGAACCTTCTGCTAACACCGCCTCAGACTCACACTGACCCGAACCTTCCTCTAACACTGCCTCTGACTCACACTAACCCGAATCTTCCTCTAACACCACCTCAGACTCACACTGACCCGAACCTTCTGCTAACACCGCCTCAGACTCACACTGACCCGAACCTTCCTCTAACACTGCCTCTGACTCACACTAACCCGAACCTTCCTCTAACACCGCCTCAGACTCACAAAGACCCGAACCTTCCTCTAACACCCCCTCAGACTCACACTGACCCGAACCTTCCTCTAACCCCGCCTCAGACTCACACTAACCCGAATCTTCCTCTAACACCGCCTCAGACTCACACTGACCCGAACTATCCTTTAACACCACCTCAGACTCACAGTGGCCCGAACCTTCCTCTAACACTGCCTCAGACTCACATTGACCCTAACCTTCCTCTAACACCGCCTCAGACTCACACTGACCCGAACCTTCCTCTAACACCGCCTCAGACTCACACTGCCCCGAACCTTCCTCTAACACTGCCTCAGACTCACATTGACCCGAACCTTCTACTAACACCGCCTCAGACTCACATTGACCCTAACCTTCCTCTAACACCGCCTCAGACTCACACTGACCCGAACCTTCTACTAACACCGCCTCAGACTCACATTGACCCTAACCTTCCTCTAACACCACCTCAGACTCACACTGACCTGAACCTTCCTCTAACACCGCCTCAGACTCACACTGACCCGAACCTTCCTCTAACACCGCCTCAGACTCACATTAACCCGAACCTTCCTCTAACACCGCCTCAGACTCACACTGACCCAAACCATCCTACAACACCGCCTCAGACTCACACTGCCCCGAATCTTCCTCTAACACCGCCTCAGACTCACACTGACCCGAACCTTCCTCTAACACCGCCTCAGACTCACATTAACCCGAACCTTCCTCTAACACCGCCTCAGACTCACACTGACCCAAACCATCCTACAACACCGCCTCAGACTCACACTGCCCCGAATCTTCCTCTAACACCGCCTCAGACTCACACTGACCCGAACCATCCTCTAACACTGCCTCAGACTCATACTGACACGAACCTTCCTCTAACACCGCCTCAGACTCACACTGCCCCGAACCTGCCTCTAACACCGCCTCAGACTCACACTGACCCGAACATTCCTCTAACCTCAGCTCAGACTCACACTGACCCGAACCTTCCTCTAACACCGCCTCAGACTCACACTGACCCGACCGTTCCTCTAACACCGCCTCACACTCACACTGACCCGAACCTTCCCCTAACACCGCCTCAGACTCACACTGACCCGAACCTTCCTTTAACACCACCTCAGACTCACACTGACTCGAACCTTCCTCTAACACCGCCTCAGACTCACACTGACCCGAACATTCCTCTAACATCAGCTCAGACTCACACTGACCCGAACCTTCCTCTAACACCGCCTCAGACTCACACTGACCCGAATCTTCCTCTAACACCGCCTCAGACTCACACTGACACGAACCTTCCTCGATCCCCAACTCAGACTCACACTGACCCGAACCTTCTACTAACACCGCCTCAGACTCACACTGACCCGAACCTTCCTCTCACACCGCCTCAGAATCACTCTGACCCAAACCTTCCTCTAACACCGCCTCAGACTCACACTGACCCGAACATTCCTCTAACACCACCTCAGACTCACACTGACCCGAACATTCTACTAACACCACCTCAGACTCGCACTGACCCGAACCTTCCTCTAACACCGCCTCAGACTCACACTGACCCGAACATTCCTCTAACCTCAGCTCAGACTCACACTGACCCGAACATTACTCTAACCTCAGCTCAGACTCACACTGACATGAACCTTCCTCTAACACCGCCTCAGACTCACACTGACCCGAATCTTCCTCTAACACCGCCTCAGACTCACACTGAGCCGAACATTCCTCTAACACCACCTCAGACTCACACTGACCCGAACCTTCTGCTAACACCGCCTGAGACTCACACTGACCCGAACCTTCCTCTAACACCGCCTCTGACTCACACTAACCCGAATCTTCCTCTAACACCACCTCAGACTCACACTGACCCGAACCTTCCTCTAACACCGCCTCAGACTCACACTGACCCGTACCTTCTACTAACACCGCCTCAGACTCACACTGACCCGAACCTTCCTCTAACACCGCCTCAGACTCACACTAACCCGAATCTTCCTCTAACACCGCCTCAGACTCACACTGACCCGAACTATCCTCTAACACGACCTCAGACTCACAGTGCCCCGAACCTTCCTCTAACACTGCCTCAGACTCACATTGACCCGAACCTTCCTCGAACACCGCCTCAGACTCACACTGACCCGAACCTTCCTCTAACACCACCTCAGACTCACACTGACCCGAACCTTCCTCTAACACCGCCTCAGACTCACACTGCCCCGAACCTGCCTCTAACACCGCCTCAGACTCACACTGACCCGAACATTCCTCTAACCTCAACTCAGACTCACACTGACCCGAACCTTCCTCTACCACCGCCTCAGACTCACACTGACCCGAACCTGCCTCTAACACCGCCTCAGACTCATACTGACCCAAACATTCCTCTAACCTCAGCTCAGACACACACTGACCCGAACCTTCCTCTAACACCGCCTCAGACTCACACTGACCCGAATCTTCCTCTAACACCGCCTCAGACTCACACTGACCCGAACCTTCCTCTAACACCGCCTCAGACTCACACTGAGCCGAACATTCCTCTAACACCATCTCAGACTCACACTGACCCGAACCTTCTGCTAACACCGCCTCAGACTCACACTGACCCGAACCTTCCTCTAACTCCGCCTCAGACTCACACTAACCCGAACCTTCCTCTAACACCGCCTCAGACTCACACTGCCCCGAACCTTCCTCTAACACTGCCTCAGACTCACATTGACCCGAACCTTCCTCTAACACCGCCTCAGACTCACACTGACCCGAACCTTCCTCTAACACCGCCTCAGACTCACACTGACCCGAACCTTCCTTTAACACCGCGTCAGAATCACACTGACCCGAACCTACCTCTAAAACCTCCTCAGACTCACACTGACCCGAGCCTTCCTCTAACACCGCCTCAGACTCACACTGACCTGAACCTTCCTCTAACACCACCTCAGACTCACACTGACCCGAACCTTCCTCTAACACCGCCTCAGACTCACACTGACCCGAACCTTCCTCTAACACCGCCTCAGACTCACACTGACCCGAACCTTCCTTTAACAGCACCTCAGACTAACACTAACCCGAACCTTCCTCTAACACCGCCTCAGACTCACACTGCCCCGAACCTGCCTCTAACACCGCCTCAGACTCACACTGATCCGAACATTCCTCTAACCTCAGCTCAGACTCACACTGACCCGAACCTTCCTCTAACACCGCCTCAGACTCACACTGACCCGAATCTTCCTCTAATACCGCCTCAGACTCACACTGACACGAACCTTCCTCGATACCCACCTCAGACTCACACTGACCCGAACCTTCCTCTAACACCGCCTCAGACTCACACTGACCCGAACCATCCTCTAACACCGCCTCAGACTCACACTAACCCGAATCTTCCTCTAACACCGCCTCAGACACACACTGACCCGTACCTTCTACTAACACCGCCTCAGACTCACACTGACCCGAACCTTCCTCTAACACCGCTTCAGACTCACACTAACCCGAATCTTCCTCTAAGACCGCCTCAGACTCACGCTGACCCGAACCTTCTACTAACACCACCTCAGACTCACACTGACCCGAACCTTCCTCTAACACCGCCTCAGACTCACACTGACCCGAACCTTCCTCTAACACCGCCTCAGACTCACACTGCCCCTAACCTTCCTCTAACACTGCCTCAGACTCACATTGACCCGAACCTTCCTCTAACACCGCCTCAGACTCACACTGACCCGAACCTTCCTCTAACACCACCTCAGACTCACACTGACTCGAACCTTCCTCTAACACCGCCTCAGACTCACACTGCCCCGAACCTGCCTCTAACACCGCCTCAGACTCACACTGACCCGAACATTCCTCTAACCTCAGCTCAGACTCACACTGACCCGAACCTTCCTCTAACACCGCCTCAGACTCACACTGACCCGAATCTTCCTCTAACACCGCCTCAGACTCACACTGACACGAACCTTCCTCAATCCCCACCTCAGACTCACACTGACCCGAACATTCCTCTAACACCGCCTCAGAATCACTCTGACCCGAACCTTCCTCTAACACCGCCTCAGACTCACACTGACCCGAACATTCCTCTAACACCACCTCAGACTCACACTGACCCGAACCTTCTACTAACACCGCCTCAGACTCACACTGACCCGAACCTTCCTCTAACACCGCCTCAGACTCACACTGACCCGAACCTTCCTCTAACACCGCCTCAGACTCACACTGACCTGAACCTTCCTCTAACACCGCCTCAGACTCACACTGCCCCGAACCTGCCTCTAACACCGCCTCAGACTCTCACTGACCCGAACATTCCTCTAACACCGCCTCAGACTGACACTGACCCGAATCTTCCTCTAACACCGCCTCAGACTGACACTGACCCGAATCTTCCTCTAACACCGCCTCAGACTCACACTGAGCCGAACATTCCTCTAACACCACCTCAGACTCACACTGACCCGAACCTTCTGCTAACACCGCCTCAGACTCACACTGACCCGAACCTTCCTCTAACACCGCCTCTGACTCACACTAACCCGAATCTTCCTCTAACACCGCCTCAGACTCACACTGACCCGAACCTTCCTTTAACACCACCTCAGACTAACACTAACCCGAACCTTCGTCTAACACCGCCTCAGACTCACACTGCCCCGAACCTGCCTCTAACACCGCCTCAGACTCACACTGACCCGAACCTTCCTCTAACACCGCCTCAGACTCACACTGACCCGAACCATCCTCTAACACCGCCTCAGACTCACACTAACCCGAATCTTCCTCTAACACCGCCTCAGACACACACTGACCCGTACCTTCTACTAACACCGCCTCAGACTCACACTGACCCGAACCTTCCTCTAACACCGCCTCAGACTCACACTAACCCGAATCTTCCTCTAACACCGCCTCAGACTCACGCTGACCCGAACCTTCTACTAACACCACCTCAGACTCACACTGACCCGAACCTTCCTCTAACACCGCCTCAGACTCACACTGACCCGAACCTTCCTCTAACACCGCCTCAGACTCACACTGCCCCTAACCTTCCTCTAACACTGCCTCAGACTCACATTGACCCGAACCTTCCTCTAACACCACCTCAGACTCACACTGACTCGAACCTTCCTCTAACACCGCCTCAGACTCACACTGACCCGAACATTCCTCTAACCTCAGCTCAGACTCACACTGACCCGAACCTTCCTCTAACACCGCCTCAGAATCACTCTGACCCGAACCTTCCTCTAACACCGCCTCAGACTCACACTGACCCGAACATTCCTCTAACACCACCTCAGACTCACACTGACCCGAACCTTCTACTAACACCGCCTCAGACTCACACTGACCCGAACCTTCCTCTAACACCGCCTCAGACTCACACTGACCCGAACCTTCCTCTAACACCGCCTCAGACTCACACTGACCTGAACCTTCCTCTACCACCGCCTCAGACTCACACTGCCCCGAACCTGCCTCTAACACCGCCTCAGACTCACACTGAGCCGAACATTCCTCTAACACCACCTCAGACTCACTGACCCGAACCTTCTGCTAACACCGCCTGAGACTCACACTGACCCGAACCTTCCTCTAACACCGCCTCTGACTCACACTAACCCGAATCTTCCTCTAACACCGCCTCAGACTCACACTGACCCGAACCTTCCTCTAACACCGCCTCTGACTCACACTAACCCGAATCTTCCTCTAACACCACCTCAGACTCACACTGACCCGAACATTCCTCTAACACCACCTCAGACTCACACTGACCCGAACCTTCCTCTAACACCGCCTCAGACTGACACTGACCCGTACCTTCTACTAACACCGCCTCAGACTCACACTGACCCGAACCTTCCTCTAACACCGCCTCAGACTCACACTAACCCGAATCTTCCTCTAACACCACCTCAGACTCACACTGCCCCGAACCTTCCTCTAACACCGCCTCAGACTCACACTGACCCGAACTATCCTCTAACACCACCTCAGATTCACACTGACCCGAACCTTCCTCAACACCACCTCAGACTCACACTGACCCGAACCTTCCTCTAACACCGCCTCAGACTCACACTGACCTGAACCTTCCTCTAACACCGCCTCAGGCTCACACTGACCCGAAACTTCCTCTAACACCGCCTCAGACTCACACTAACCCGAATCTTCCTCTAACACCGCCTCAGACTCACACTAACCCGAATCTTCCTCTAACACCGCCTCAGACTCACACTGACCCGAACTATCCTCTAACACCACCTCAGACTCACACTGCCCCGAACCTTCCTCTAACACTGCCTCAGACTCACATTGACCCGAACCTTCCTCTAACACCACCTCAGACTCACACTGACCCGAACCTTCCTCTAACACCGCCTGAGACTCACACTGACCTGAACCTTCCTCTAACACCGCCTCAGACTCACACTGCCCCGAACCTGCCTCTAACACCGCCTCAGACTCACACTGACCCGAACATTCCTCTAACACCGCCTCAGACTGACACTGACCTGAACCTTCCTCTAACACCGCCTCAGACTCACACTGCCCCGAACCTGCCTCTAACACCGCCTCAGACTCACACTGACCCGAACATTCCTCTAACCTCAGCTCAGACTCACACTGACCCGAAACTTCCTCTAACACCACCTCAGACACACACTGACCCGAACCTTCTGCTAACACCGCCTCAGACTCACAATGACCCGAACCTTCCTCTAACACCGCCTCAGACTCACACTAACCCGAATCTTCCTTTAACACCGCCTCAGACTCACACTGACCCGAACCATCCTCTAACACCACCTCAGACTCACACTGCCCCGCCCCTTCCTCTAACACTGCCTCAGACTCACATTGACCCGAACCAACCTCTAACACCGCCTCAGACTCACATTGACCCGAACCTTCCTCTAACACCGCCTCAGACTCACACTGACCCGAACCTTCCTCTAACACCGCCTCAGACTCACACTGACCCGAACCTTCTACTAACACCGCCTCAGACTCACACTGACCCGAACCTTCCTCTAACACCACCTCAGACTCACACTGACCCGAACCTTCCTCTAACACCGCCTCAGACTCACACTGACCCGAACCTTCTACTAACACCGCCTCAGACTCACACTGACCCGAACCTTCCTCTAACACCGCCTCAGACTCACACTAACCCGAATCTTCCTCTAACACCGCCTCAGACTCACACTGACCCAAACCATCCTCTAACACCGCCTCAGACTCACACTGACCCGAACCTTCCTTTAACACCGCCTCAGACTCACACTGACCCGAACCTTCCTCTAACACCACCTCAGACTCACACTGCCCCGAAAATTCCTCTCACACCACCTCAGACTCACACTGACCCGAACCTTCCTCTAACACCACGTCAGAATCACACTGCCCCGAAAATTCCTCTCACCTCACCTCAGACTCACACTGACCCGAACTTTCCTCTAACACCACCTCAGACTCACACTGATCCAAACTTTCCTCTAACCTCACCTCAGTCTCACACTGACCCGAACTTTCCTCGAACAGCACCTCAGACTCACACTGACCCGAACCTTCCTCGAACACCACCTCAGACTCACACTGACCCGAACCTTCCTCTAACACCGCCTCAGGCTCACACTGACCCGAACCTTCCTCTAACCTCAGCTCAGACTCACACTGACCCGAACCTTCCTCTAACACCAGCTCAGACTCACACTGACCCGAACATTCCTCGATCCCCACCTCAGACTCACACTGACCCGAACCTTCCTCTAACACCGCCTCAGACTCACACTGACCCGAACCTTCCTCTAACACCACTTCAGACTCACACTGACCCGAACCTTCCTCTAACACCGCCTCAGACTCACACTGCCCCGAACCTTCCTCTAACACCACCTCAGACTCACACTGACTCGAACCTTCCTCTAACACCGCCTCAGACTCACACTGACACGAACCTTCCTCTAACACCACCTCAGACTCACACTGACTCGAACCTTCCTCTAACACCACCTCAGACTCACACTGACTCGAACCTTCCTCTAACACCGCTTCAGACTCACACTGACCCGAATCTTCTACTAACACCGCCTCAGACTCACACTGACCCGAACCTTCCTCTAACACCGCCTCAGACTTACACTAACCCGAATCTTCCTCTAACACCGCCTCAGTCTCACACTGACCCAAACCATCCTCTAACACCGCCTCAGACTCACACTGACCCGAACCTTCCTCTTACACCGCCTCAGACTCACACTGACCCGAACCTTCCTCTAACACCGCCTCAGACTCACACTGACCCGAACATTCCTCGATCCCCACCTCAGACACACACTGACCCGAACCTTCCTCTAACACCGCCTCAGACTCACACTGACCCGAACCTTCTACTAACACCGCCTCAGACTCACACTGACCCGAACCTTCCTCTAACACCGCCTCAGACTCACACTGTCCCGAACCTTCCTCTAACACTGCCTCAGACTCACATTGACCCGAACCTTCCTCTAACACCGCCTCAGACTCACACTGACCCGAACCTTCCTCTAACACCGCCTCAGACTCACACTGACCCGAACCTTGATCTAACACCGCCTCAGACTCACAATGCCCTGAACCTTCCTCTAACACCACCTCAGACTCACACTGACCCGAACATTCCTCTAACATCGCCTCAGACTCACACTGACCCGAACCTTCTACTAACACCGCCTCAGACTCACACTGACCCGAACCTTCCTCTAACACCGCGTCAGAATCACACTGACCCGAACCTTGATCTAACATCGCCTCAGACTCACACTGACCCGAACCTTGATCTAACACCGCCTCAGACTCACAATGCCCCGAACCTTCCTCTAACACCACCTCAGACTCACACTGACCCGAACATTCCTCTAACATCGCCTCAGACTCACACTGACCCGAACCTTCTACTAACACCGCCTCAGACTCACACTGACCCGAACCTTCCTCTAACACCGCGTCAGAATCACACTGACCCGAACCTACCTCTAAAACCTCCTCAGACTCACACTGACCCGAGCCTTCCTCTAACACCGCCTCAGACTCACACTGACCTGAACCTTCCTCTAACACCACCTCAGACTCACACTGACCCGAACCTTCCTCTAACACCGCCTCAGACTCACACTGACCCGAACCTTCCTCTAACACCACCTCAGACTCACACTGACCCGAACCTTCCTCTAACACCGCCTCAGACTCACACTGACCCGAACCTTCCTCTAACACTGCCTCAGACTCACACTGACTCGAACCTTCCTCTAACACCGCCTCAGACTCACACTGCCCCGAACCTGCCTCTAACACCGCCTCAGACTCACACTGACCCGAACATTCCTCTAACCTCAGCTCAGACTCACACTGACCCGAACCTTCCTCTAACACCGCCTCAGACTCACACTGACCCGAATCTTCCTCTAATACCGCCTCAGACTCACACTGACACGAACCTTCCTCGAAACCCGCCTCAGACTCACACTGACCCGAACCATCCTCTAACACCGCCTCAGACTCACACTAACCCGAATCTTCCTCTAACACCGCCTCAGACACACACTGACCCGTACCTTCTACTAACACCGCCTCAGACTCACACTGACCCGAACCTTCCTCTAACACCGCCTCAGACTCACACTAACCCGAATCTTCCTCTAACACCGCCTCAGACTCACGCTGACCCGAACCTTCTACTAACACCACCTCAGACTCACACTGACCCGAACCTTCCTCTAACACCGCCTCAGACTCACACTGACCCGAACCTTCCTCTAACACTGCCTCAGACTCACACTGCCCCTAACCTTCCTCTAACACTGCCTCAGACTCACATTGACCCGAACCTTCCTCTAACACCGCCTCAGACTCACACTGACCCGAACCTTCCTCTAACACCACCTCAGACTCACACTGACTCGAACCTTCCTCTAACACCGCCTCAGACTCACACTGCCCCGAACCTGCCTCTAACACCGCCTCAGACTCACACTGACCCGAATCTTCCTCTGACACCGCCTCAGACTCACACTGACACGAACCTTCCTCGATCCCCACCTCAGACTCACACTGACCCGAACATTCCTCTAACACCGCCTCAGAATCAATCTGACCCGAACCTTCCTCTACAACCGCCTCAGACTCACACTGACCCGAACATTCCTCTAACACCACCTCAGACTCACACTGACCCGAACCTTCTACTAACACCGCCTCAGACTCACACTGACCCGAACCTTCCTCTAACACCGCCTCAGACTCACACTGACCCGAACCTTCCTCTAACACCGCCTCAGACTCACACTGACCTGAACCTTCCTCTAACACCGCCTCAGACTCACACTGCCCCGAACCTGCCTCTAACACCGCCTCAGACTCACACTGACCCGAACATTCCTCTAACCTCAGCTCAGACTCACACTAACCCGAAACTTCCTCTAACACCGCCTCAGACTGACACTGACCCGAATCTTCCTCTAACACCGCCTCAGACTCACACTGAGCCGAACATTCCTCTAACACCGCCTCAGACTCACACTGACCCGAACCTTCCTCTAACACCGCCTCTGACTCACACTAACCCGAATCTTCCTCTAACACCACCTCAGAACCACACTGACCCGAACCTTCCTCTAACACCGCCTCAGACTGACACTGACCCGTACCTTCTACTAACACCGCCTCAGACTCACACTGACCCGAACCTTCCTCTAACACCGCCTCAGACTCACACTAACCCGAACCTTCCTCTAACACCGCCTCAGACTCACACTGACCCGAACCTTCCTCTAACACCGCCTCAGACTCACACTGACCCGAACCTTCCTCTAACACCGCGTCAGAATCACACTGACCCGAACCTACCTCGAAAATCTCCTCAGACTCACACTGACCTGAGCCTTCCTCTAACACCGCCTCAGACTCACACTGACCTGAACCTTCCTCTAACACCACCTCAGACTCACACTGACCCGAACCTTCCTCTAACACCGCCTCAGACTCACACTGACCCGAACCTTCCTCTAACACCGCCTCTGACTCACACTGACCCGAACCTTCCTTTAACACCACCTCAGACTAACACTAACCCGAACCTTCCTCTAACAACGCCTCAGACTCACACTGCCCCGAACCTGCCTCTAACACCGCCTCAGACTCACACTGACCCGAACATTCCTCTAACCTCAGCTCAGACTCACACTGACCCGAACCTTCCTCTAACACAGCCTCAGACTCACACTGACCCGAATCTTCCTCTAATACCGCCTCAGACTCACACTGACCCGAACCTTCCTCTAACACCGCCTCAGACTCACACTGACCCGAATCTTCCTCTAATACTGCCTCAAACTCACACTGACACGAAAATTCCTCGATACCCACCTCAGACTCACACTGACCCGAACCTTCCTCTAACACCGCCTCAGACTCACACTGACCCGAACCTTCCTCTAACACCGCCTCAGACTCACACTGACCCGAACCTTCCTCTAACACCGCCTCAGACTCACACTGACCCGAACCTTCCTCTAACACCGCCTCAGACTCACACTAACCCGAATCTTCCTCTAACACCGCCTCAGACACACACTGACCCGTACCTTCTACTAACACCGCCTCAGACTCACACTAACCCGAATCTTCCTCTAACACCGCCTCAGACTCACGCTGACCCGTACCTTCCTCTAAAACCGCCTCAGACTCACACTGACCCGAACATTCCTCTAACACCACCTCAGACTCACACTGACCCGAACCTTCTACTAACACCGCCTCAGACTCACACTGACCCGAACCTTCCTCTAACACCGCCTCAGACTCACACTAACCCGAACATTCCTCTAACACCACCTCAGACTCACACTGACCCGAACCTTCTACTAACACCGCCTCAGACTCACACTGACCCGAACCTTCCTCTAACACCGCCTCAGACTCACACTGACCCGAACCTTCCTCTAACACCGCCTCAGACTCACACTAACCCGAATCTTCCTCTAACACCACCTCAGACTCACACTGACCCGAACCTTCCTCTAACACCGCCTCAGACTGACACTGACCCGTACCTTCTACTAACACCGCCTCAGACTCACACTGACCCGAACCTTCCTCTAACACCGCCTCAGACTCACACTGACCCGAACCTTCCTCTAACACCACCTCAGACTCACACTGCCCCGAACCTTCCTCTAACACCGCCTCAGACTCACACTGACCCGAACTATCCTCTAACACCACCTCAGATTCACACTGACCCGAACCTTCCTCAACACCACCTCAGACTCACACTGACCCGAACCTTCCTCTAACACCGCCTCAGACTCACACTGACCTGAACCTTCCTCTAACACCGTCTCAGACTCACACTGCCCCGAACCTTCCTCTAACACCGCCTCAGACTCACACTGACCCGAACCTTCCTCAACACCACCTCAGACTCACACTGACCCGAACCTTCCTCTAACACCGCCTCAGACTCACACTAACCCGAATCTTCCTCTAACACCGCCTCAGACTCACACTGACCCGAACTATCCTCTAACACCACCTCAGACTCACACTGCCCCGAACCTTCCTCTAACACTGCCTCAGACTCACATTGACCCGAACCTTCCTCTAACACCACCTCAGACTCACACTGACCCGAACCTTCCTCTAACACCGCCTGAGACTCACACTGACCTGAACCTTCCTCTAACACCGCCTCAGACTCACACTGCCCCGAACCTGCCTCTAACACCGCCTCAGACTCACACTGACCCGAACATTCCTCTAACCTCAGCTCAGACTCACACTGACCCGAAACTTCCTCTAACACCGCCTCAGACTGACACTGACCTGAACCTTCCTCTAACACCGCCTCAGACTCACACTGCCCCGAACCTGCCTCTAACACCGCCTCAGACTCACACTGACCCGAACATTCCTCTAACCTCAGCTCAGACTCACACTGACCCGAAACTTCCTCTAACACCACCTCAGACACACACTGACCCGAACCTTCTGCTAACACCGCCTCAGACTCACAATGACCCGAACCTTCCTCTAACACCGCCTCTGACTCACACTAACCCGAATCTTCCTCTAACACCGCCTCAGATTCACACTAACCCGAATCTTCCTTTAACACCGCCTCAGACTCACACTGACCCGAACCATCCTCTAACACCACCTCAGACTCACACTGCCCCGCACCTTCCTCTAACACTGCCTCAGACTCACATTGACCCGAACCAACCTCTAACACCGCCTCAGACTCACATTGACCCGAACCTTCCTCTAACACCGCCTCAGACTCACACTGACCCGAACCTTCCTCTAACACCGCCTCAGACTCACACTGACCCGAACCTTCTACTAACACCGCCTCAGACTCACACTGACCCGAACCTTCCTCTAACACCACCTCAGACTCACACTGACCCGAACCTTCCTCTAACACCGCCTCAGACTCACACTGACCCGAACCTTCTACTAACACCGCCTCAGACTCACACTGACCCGAACCTTCCTCTAACACCGCCTCAGACTCACACTGACCCAAACCATCCTCTAACACCGCCTCAGACTCACACTGACCCGAACCTTCCTTTAACACCGCCTCAGACTCGCACTGACCCGAACCTTCCTCTAACACCACGTCAGAATCACACTGCCCCGAAAATTCCTCTCACACCACCTCAGACTCACACTGACCCGAACCTTCCTCTAACACCACCTCAGACTCACACTGAGCCGAACCATCCTCTCACCTCACCTCAGACTCACACTGACCCGAACTTTCCTCTAACACCACCTCAGACTCACACTGATCCAAACTTTCCTCTAACCTCACCTCAGTCTCACACTGACCCGAACTTTCCTCGAACAGCACCTCAGACTCACACTGACCTGAACATTCCTCGAACCTCATCTCAAACTCACACTGATCCGAACCTTACTCTAACACCGCCTCAGTCTCACACTGACCCGAAACTTCCTCTAACACCACCTCAGACTAACACTGACCCGAACCTTCCTCTAACACCGCCTCAGACTCACACTGACCCGAACATTCCTCTAACCTCAGCTCAGACTCACACTGACCCGAAACTTCCTCTAACACCACCTCAGACACACACTGACCCGAACCTTCTGCTAACACCGCCTCAGACTCACAATGACCCGAACCTTCCTCTAACACCGCCTCAGACTCACACTAACCCGAATCTTCCTTTAACACCGCCTCAGACTCACACTGACCCGAACCATCCTCTAACACCACCTCAGACTCACACTGCCCCGCACCTTCCTCTAACACTGCCTCAGACTCACATTGACCCGAACCAACCTCTAACACCGCCTCAGACTCACATTGACCCGAACCTTCCTCTAACACCGCCTCAGACTCACACTGACCCGAACCTTCCTCTAACACCGCCTCAGACTCACACTGACCCGAACCTTCTACTAACACCGCCTCAGACTCACACTGACCCGAACCTTCCTCTAACACCACCTCAGACTCACACTGACCCGAACCTTCCTCTAACACCGCCTCAGACTCACACTGACCCGAACCTTCTACTAACACCGCCTCAGACTCACACTGACCCGAACCTTCCTCTAACACCGCCTCAGACTCACACTAACCCGAATCTTCCTCTAACACCGCCTCAGACTCACACTGACCCAAACCATCCTCTAACACCGCCTCAGACTCACACTGACCCGAACCTTCCTTTAACACCGCCTCAGACTCACACTGACCCGAACCTTCCTCTAACACCACGTCAGAATCACACTGCCCCGAAAATTCCTCTCACACCACCTCAGACTCACACTGACCCGAACCTTCCTCTAACACCACCTCAGACTCACACTGAGCCGAACCTTCCTTTAACACCGCCTCAGACTCACACTGACCCGAACCTTCCTCTAACACCACGTCAGAATCACACTGCCCCGAAAATTCCTCTCACCTCACCTCAGACTCACACTGACCCGAACTTTCCTCTAACACCACCTCAGACTCACACTGATCCAAACTTTCCTCTAACCTCACCTCAGTCTCACACTGACCCGAACTTTCCTCGAACAGCACCTCAGACTCACACTGACCTGAACATTCCTCGAACCTCATCTCAAACTCACACTGATCCGAACCTTACTCTAACACCGCCTCAGTCTCACACTGACCCGAAACTTCCTCTAACACCACCTCAGACTAACACTGACCCGAACCTTCCTCTAACACCACCTCAGACTCACACTGACCCGAACCTTCCTCTAACACCGCCTCAGGCTCACACTGACCCGAACCTTCCTCTAACCTCAGCTCAGACTCACACTGACCCGAACCTTCCTCTAACACCAGCTCAGACTCACACTGACCCGAACATTCCTCGATCCCCACCTCAGACTCACACTGACCCGAACCTTCCTCTAACACCGCCTCAGACTCACACTGACCCGAACCTTCCTCTAACACCACTTCAGACTCACACTGACCCGAACCTTCCTCTAACACCGCCTCAGACTCACACTGCCCCGAACCTTCCTCTAACACCACCTCAGACTCACACTGACTCGAACCTTCCTCTAACACCGCCTCAGACTCACACTGACACGAACCTTCCTCTAACACCACCTCAGACTCACACTGACTCGAACCTTCCTCTAACACCACCTCAGACTCACACTGACTCGAACCTTCCTCTAACACCGCTTCAGACTCACACTGACCCGAATCTTCTACTAACACCGCCTCAGACTCACACTGACCCGAACCTTCCTCTAACACCGCCTCAGACTTACACTAACCCGAATCTTCCTCTAACACCGCCTCAGTCTCACACTGACCCGTACCTTGCTCTAACACCGCCTCAGACTCACACTGACCCAAACCATCCTCTAACACCGCCTCAGACTCACACTGACCCGAACCTTCCTCTTACACCGCCTCAGACTCACACTGACCCGAACCTTCCTCTAACACCGCCTCAGACTCACACTGACCCGAACATTCCTCGATCCCCACCTCAGACACACACTGACCCGAACCTTCCTCTAACACCGCCTCAGACTCACACTGACCCGAACCTTCTACTAACACCGCCTCAGACTCACACTGACCCGAACCTTCCTCTAACACCGCCTCAGACTCACACTGTCCCGAACCTTCCTCTAACACTGCCTCAGACTCACATTGACCCGAACCTTCCTCTAACACCGCCTCAGACTCACACTGACCCGAACCTTCCTCTAACACCGCCTCAGACTCACACTGACCCGAACCTTGATCTAACACCGCCTCAGACTCACAATGCCCTGAACCTTCCTCTAACACCACCTCAGACTCACACTGACCCGAACATTCCTCTAACATCGCCTCAGACTCACACTGACCCGAACCTTCTACTAACACCGCCTCAGACTCACACTGACCCGAACCTTCCTCTAACACCGCGTCAGAATCACACTGACCCGAACCTTGATCTAACATCGCCTCAGACTCACACTGACCCGAACCTTGATCTAACACCGCCTCAGACTCACAATGCCCCGAACCTTCCTCTAACACCACCTCAGACTCACACTGACCCGAACATTCCTCTAACATCGCCTCAGACTCACACTGACCCGAACCTTCTACTAACACCGCCTCAGACTCACACTGACCCGAACCTTCCTCTAACACCGCGTCAGAATCACACTGACCCGAACCTACCTCTAAAACCTCCTCAGACTCACACTGACCCGAGCCTTCCTCTAACACCGCCTCAGACTCACACTGACCTGAACCTTCCTCTAACACCACCTCAGACTCACACTGACCCGAACCTTCCTCTAACACCGCCTCAGACTCACACTGACCCGAACCTTCCTCTAACACCACCTCAGACTCACACTGACCCGAACCTTCCTCTAACACCGCCTCAGACTCACACTGACCCGAACCTTCCTCTAACACTGCCTCAGACTCACACTGACTCGAACCTTCCTCTAACACCGCCTCAGACTCACACTGCCCCGAACCTGCCTCTAACACCGCCTCAGACTCACACTGACCCGAACATTCCTCTAACCTCAGCTCAGACTCACACTGACCCGAACCTTCCTCTAACACCGCCTCAGACTCACACTGACCCGAATCTTCCTCTAATACCGCCTCAGACTCACACTGACACGAACCTTCCTCGAAACCCGCCTCAGACTCACACTGACCCGAACCATCCTCTAACACCGCCTCAGACTCACACTAACCCGAATCTTCCTCTAACACCGCCTCAGACACACACTGACCCGTACCTTCTACTAACACCGCCTCAGACTCACACTGACCCGAACCTTCCTCTAACACCGCCTCAGACTCACACTAACCCGAATCTTCCTCTAACACCGCCTCAGACTCACGCTGACCCGAACCTTCTACTAACACCACCTCAGACTCACACTGACCCGAACCTTCCTCTAACACCGCCTCAGACTCACACTGACCCGAACCTTCCTCTAACACTGCCTCAGACTCACACTGCCCCTAACCTTCCTCTAACACTGCCTCAGACTCACATTGACCCGAACCTTCCTCTAACACCGCCTCAGACTCACACTGACCCGAACCTTCCTCTAACACCACCTCAGACTCACACTGACTCGAACCTTCCTCTAACACCGCCTCAGACTCACACTGCCCCGAACCTGCCTCTAACACCGCCTCAGACTCACACTGACCCGAATCTTCCTCTGACACCGCCTCAGACTCACACTGACACGAACCTTCCTCGATCCCCACCTCAGACTCACACTGACCCGAACATTCCTCTAACACCGCCTCAGAATCAATCTGACCCGAACCTTCCTCTACAACCGCCTCAGACTCACACTGACCCGAACATTCCTCTAACACCACCTCAGACTCACACTGACCCGAACCTTCTACTAACACCGCCTCAGACTCACACTGACCCGAACCTTCCTCTAACACCGCCTCAGACTCACACTGACCCGAACCTTCCTCTAACACCGCCTCAGACTCACACTGACCTGAACCTTCCTCTAACACCGCCTCAGACTCACACTGCCCCGAACCTGCCTCTAACACCGCCTCAGACTCACACTGACCCGAACATTCCTCTAACCTCAGCTCAGACTCACACTAACCCGAAACTTCCTCTAACACCGCCTCAGACTGACACTGACCCGAATCTTCCTCTAACACCGCCTCAGACTCACACTGAGCCGAACATTCCTCTAACACCACCTCAGACTCACACTGACCCGAACCTTCCTCTAACACCGCCTCTGACTCACACTAACCCGAATCTTCCTCTAACACCACCTCAGAACCACACTGACCCGAACCTTCCTCTAACACCGCCTCAGACTGACACTGACCCGTACCTTCTACTAACACCGCCTCAGACTCACACTGACCCGAACCTTCCTCTAACACCGCCTCAGACTCACACTAACCCGAACCTTCCTCTAACACCGCCTCAGACTCACACTGACCCGAACCTTCCTCTAACACCGCCTCAGACTCACACTGACCCGAACCTTCCTCTAACACCGCGTCAGAATCACACTGACCCGAACCTACCTCGAAAATCTCCTCAGACTCACACTGACCTGAGCCTTCCTCTAACACCGCCTCAGACTCACACTGACCTGAACCTTCCTCTAACACCACCTCAGACTCACACTGACCCGAACCTTCCTCTAACACCGCCTCAGACTCACACTGACCCGAACCTTCCTTTAACACCACCTCAGACTCACACTGACCTGAACCTTCCTCTAACACCACCTCAGACTCACACTGACCCGTACCTTCCTCTAACAACGCCTCAGACTCACACTGCCCCGAACCTGCCTCTAACACCGCCTCAGACTCACACTGACCCGAACATTCCTCTAACCTCAGCTCAGACTCACACTGACCCGAACCTTCCTCTAACACAGCCTCAGACTCACACTGACCCGAATCTTCCTCTAATACCGCCTCAGACTCACACTGACCCGAACCTTCCTCTAACACCGCCTCAGACTCACACTGACCCGAATCTTCCTCTAATACTGCCTCAAACTCACACTGACACGAAAATTCCTCGATACCCACCTCAGACTCACACTGACCCGAACCTTCCTCTAACACCGCCTCAGACTCACACTGACCCGAATCTTCCTCTAATACTGCCTCAAACTCACACTGACACGAAAATTCCTCGATACCCACCTCAGACTCACACTGACCCGAACATTCCTCTAACACCGCCTCAGACTCACACTGACCCGAACCTTCCTCTAACACCGCCTCAGACTCACACTGACCCGAACCTTCCTCTAACACCGCCTCAGACTCACACTGACCCGAACCTTCCTCTAACACCGCCTCAGACTCACACTAACCCGAATCTTCCTCTAACACCGCCTCAGACACACACTGACCCGTACCTTCTACTAACACCGCCTCAGACTCACACTAACCCGAATCTTCCTCTAACACCGCCTCAGACTCACGCTGACCCGTACCTTCCTCTAAAACCGCCTCAGACTCACACTGACCCGAACATTCCTCTAACACCACCTCAGACTCACACTGACCCGAACCTTCTACTAACACCGCCTCAGACTCACACTGACCCGAACCTTCCTCTAACACCGCCTCAGACTCACACTAACCCGAACATTCCTCTAACACCACCTCAGACTCACACTGACCCGAACCTTCTACTAACACCGCCTCAGACTCACACTGACCCGAACCTTCCTCTAACACCGCCTCAGACTCACACTGACCCGAACCTTCCTCTAACACCGCCTCAGACTCACACTAACCCGAATCTTCCTCTAACACCACCTCAGACTCACACTGACCCGAACCTTCCTCTAACACCGCCTCAGACTGACACTGACCCGTACCTTCTACTAACACCGCCTCAGACTCACACTGACCCGAACCTTCCTCTAACACCGCCTCAGACTCACACTAACCCGAATCTTCCTCTAACACCACCTCAGACTCACACTGCCCCGAACCTTCCTCTAACACCGCCTCAGACTCACACTGACCCGAACTATCCTCTAACACCACCTCAGATTCACACTGACCCGAACCTTCCTCAACACCACCTCAGACTCACACTGACCCGAACCTTCCTCTAACACCGCCTCAGACTCACACTGACCTGAACCTTCCTCTAACACCGTCTCAGACTCACACTGCCCCGAATCTTCCTCTAACACCGCCTCAGACTCACACTGACCCGAACCTTCCTCAACACCACCTCAGACTCACACTGACCCGAACCTTCCTCTAACACCGCCTCAGACTCACACTAACCCGAATCTTCCTCTAACACCGCCTCAGACTCACACTGACCCGAACTATCCTCTAACACCACCTCAGACTCACACTGCCCCGAACCTTCCTCTAACACTGCCTCAGACTCACATTGACCCGAACCTTCCTCTAACACCACCTCAGACTCACACTGACCCGAACCTTCCTCTAACACCGCCTGAGACTCACACTGACCTGAACCTTCCTCTAACACCGCCTCAGACTCACACTGCCCCGAACCTGCCTCTAACACCGCCTCAGACTCACACTGACCCGAACATTCCTCTAACCTCAGCTCAGACTCACACTGACCCGAAACTTCCTCTAACACCGCCTCAGACTGACACTGACCTGAACCTTCCTCTAACACCGCCTCAGACTCACACTGCCCCGAACCTGCCTCTAACACCGCCTCAGACTCACACTGACCCGAACATTCCTCTAACCTCAGCTCAGACTCACACTGACCCGAAACTTCCTCTAACACCACCTCAGACACACACTGACCCGAACCTTCTGCTAACACCGCCTCAGACTCACAATGACCCGAACCTTCCTCTAACACCGCCTCTGACTCACACTAACCCGAATCTTCCTCTAACACCGCCTCAGATTCACACTAACCCGAATCTTCCTTTAACACCGCCTCAGACTCACACTGACCCGAACCATCCTCTAACACCACCTCAGACTCACACTGCCCCGCACCTTCCTCTAACACTGCCTCAGACTCACATTGACCCGAACCAACCTCTAACACCGCCTCAGACTCACATTGACCCGAACCTTCCTCTAACACCGCCTCAGACTCACACTGACCCGAACCTTCCTCTAACACCGCCTCAGACTCACACTGACCCGAACCTTCTACTAACACCGCCTCAGACTCACACTGACCCGAACCTTCCTCTAACACCACCTCAGACTCACACTGACCCGAACCTTCCTCTAACACCGCCTCAGACTCACACTGACCCGAACCTTCTACTAACACCGCCTCAGACTCACACTGACCCGAACCTTCCTCTAACACCGCCTCAGACTCACACTGACCCAAACCATCCTCTAACACCGCCTCAGACTCACACTGACCCGAACCTTCCTTTAACACCGCCTCAGACTCACACTGACCCGAACCTTCCTCTAACACCACGTCAGAATCACACTGCCCCGAAAATTCCTCTCACACCACCTCAGACTCACACTGACCCGAACCTTCCTCTAACACCACCTCAGACTCACACTGAGCCGAACCATCCTCTCACCTCACCTCAGACTCACACTGACCCGAACTTTCCTCTAACACCACCTCAGACTCACACTGATCCAAACTTTCCTCTAACCTCACCTCAGTCTCACACTGACCCGAACTTTCCTCGAACAGCACCTCAGACTCACACTGACCTGAACATTCCTCGAACCTCATCTCAAACTCACACTGATCCGAACCTTACTCTAACACCGCCTCAGTCTCACACTGACCCGAAACTTCCTCTAACACCACCTCAGACTAACACTGACCCGAACCTTCCTCTAACACCACCTCAGACTCACACTGACCCGAACCTTCCTCTAACACCGCCTCAGGCTCACACTGACCCGAACCTTCCTCTAACCTCAGCTCAGACTCACACTGACCCGAACCTTCCTCTAACACCAGCTCAGACTCACACTGACCCGAACATTCCTCGATCCCCACCTCAGACTCACACTGACCCGAACCTTCCTCTAACACCGCCTCAGACTCACACTGACCCGAACCTTCCTCTAACACCACTTCAGACTCACACTGACCCGAACCTTCCTCTAACACCGCCTCAGACTCACACTGCCCCGAACCTTCCTCTAACACCACCTCAGACTCACACTGACTCGAACCTTCCTCTAACACCACCTCAGACTCACATTGACTCGAACCTTCCTCTAACACCGCTTCAGACTCACACTGACCCGAATCTTCTACTAACACCGCCTCAGACTCACACTGACCCGAACCTTCCTCTAACACCGCCTCAGACTTACACTAACCCGAATCTTCCTCTAACACTGCCTCAGTCTCACACTGACCCAAACCATCCTCTAACACCGCCTCAGACTCACACTGACCCGAACCTTCCTCTTACACCGCCTCAGACTCACACTGACCCGAACCTTCCTCTAACACCGCCTCAGACTCACACTGACCCGAACATTCCTCGATCCCCACCTCAGACACACACTGACCCGAACCTTCCTCTAACACCGCCTCAGACTCACACTGACCCGAACCTTCTACTAACACCGCCTCAGACTCACACTGACCCGAACCTTCCTCTAACACCGCCTCAGACTCACACTGTCCCGAACCTTCCTCTAACACTGCCTCAGACTCACATTGACCCGAACCTTCCTCTAACACCGCCTCAGACTCACACTGACCCGAACCTTCCTCTAACACCGCCTCAGACTCACACTGACCCGAACCTTGATCTAACACCGCCTCAGACTCACAATGCTCTGAACCTTCCTCTAACACCACCTCAGACTCACACTGACCCGAACATTCCTCTAACATCGCCTCAGACTCACACTGACCCGAACCTTCTACTAACACCGCCTCAGACTCACACTGACCCGAACCTTCCTCTAACACCGCGTCAGAATCACACTGACCCGAACCTTGATCTAACATCGCCTCAGACTCACACTGACCCGAACCTTGATCTAACACCGCCTCAGACTCACAATGCCCCGAACCTTCCTCTAACACCACCTCAGACTCACACTGACCCGAACATTCCTCTAACATCGCCTCAGACTCACACTGACCCGAACCTTCTACTAACACCGCCTCAGACTCACACTGACCCGAACCTTCCTCTAACACCGCGTCAGAATCACACTGACCCGAACCTACCTCTAAAACCTCCTCAGACTCACACTGACCCGAGCCTTCCTCTAACACCGCCTCAGACTCACACTGACCTGAACCTTCCTCTAACACCACCTCAGACTCACACTGACCCGAACCTTCCTCTAACACCGCCTCAGACTCACACTGACCCGAACCTTCCTCTAACACCACCTCAGACTCACACTGACCCGAACCTTCCTCTAACACCGCCTCAGACTCACACTGACCCGAACCTTCCTCTAACACTGCCTCAGACTCACACTGACTCGAACCTTCCTCTAACACCGCCTCAGACTCACACTGCCCCGAACCTGCCTCTAACACCGCCTCAGACTCACACTGACCCGAACATTCCTCTAACCTCAGCTCAGACTCACACTGACCCGAACCTTCCTCTAACACCGCCTCAGACTCACACTGACCCGAATCTTCCTCTAATACCGCCTCAGACTCACACTGACACGAACCTTCCTCGATACCCGCCTCAGACTCACACTGACCCGAACCATCCTCTAACACCGCCTCAGACTCATACTAACCCGAATCTTCCTCTAACACCGCCTCAGACTCACACTGACCCGAACCTTCCTCTAACACCGCCTCAGACTCACACTAACCCGAATCTTCCTCTAACACCGCCTCAGACTCACGCTGACCCGAACCTTCTACTAACACCACCTCAGACTCACACTGACCCGAACCTTCCTCTAACACCGCCTCAGACTCACACTGACCCGAACCTTCCTCTAACACTGCCTCAGACTCACACTGCCCCTAACCTTCCTCTAACACTGCCTCAGACTCACATTGACCCGAACCTTCCTCTAACACCGCCTCAGACTCACACTGACCCGAACCTTCCTCTAACACCACCTCAGACTCACACTGACTCGAACCTTCCTCTAACACCGCCTCAGACTCACACTGCCCCGAACCTGCCTCTAACACCGCCTCAGACTCACACTGACCCGAATCTTCCTCTGACACCGCCTCAGACTCACACTGACACGAACCTTCCTCGATCCCCACCTCAGACTCACACTGACCCGAACATTCCTCTAACACCGCCTCAGAATCAATCTGACCCGAACCTTCCTCTACAACCGCCTCAGACTCACACTGACCCGAACATTCCTCTAACACCACCTCAGACTCACACTGACCCGAACCTTCTACTAACACCGCCTCAGACTCACACTGACCCGAACCTTCCTCTAACACCGCCTCAGACTCACACTGACCCGAACCTTCCTCTAACACCGCCTCAGACTCACACTGACCTGAACCTTCCTCTAACACCGCCTCAGACTCACACTGCCCCGAACCTGCCTCTAACACCGCCTCAGACTCACACTGACCCGAACATTCCTCTAACCTCAGCTCAGACTCACACTAACCCGAAACTTCCTCTAACACCGCCTCAGACTGACACTGACCCGAACCTTCCTCTAACACCACCTCAGACTAACACTAACCCGAATCTTCCTCTAACACCGCCTCAGACTCACACTGAGCCGAACATTCCTCTAACACCGCCTCAGACTCACACTGACCCGAACATTCCTCTAACCTCAGCTCAGACTCACACTAACCCGAATCTTCCTCTAACACCGCCTCAGACTCACACTGACCCGAACCTTCCTCTAACACCGCCTCTGACTCACACTAACCCGAATCTTCCTCTAACACCACCTCAGAACCACACTGACCCGAACCTTCCTCTAACACCGCCTCAGACTGACACTGACCCGTACCTTCTACTAACACCGCCTCAGACTCACACTGACCCGAACCTTCCTCTAACACCGCCTCAGACTCACACTAACCCGAACCTTCCTCTAACACCGCCTCAGACTCACACTGACCCGAACCTTCCTCTAACACCGCCTCAGACTCACACTGACCCGAACCTTCCTCTAACACCGCCTCAGACTCACACTGACCCGAACCTTCCTCTAACACCGCCTCAGACTCACACTGACCTGAACCTTCCTCTAACACCACCTCAGACTCACACTGACCCGATCCTTCCTCTAACACCACCTCAGACTCATACTGACCCGAACCTTCCTCTAACACCGCCTCAAACTCACACTGACCCGAACCTTCCTCTAACACCGCCTCAGACTCACACTGACCCGAACCTTCCTCTAACACCGCCTCAGACTCACACTGACCCGAACCTTCCTTTAACACCACCTCAGACTAACACTAACCCGAACCTGCCTCTAACACCGCCTCAGACTCACACTGACCCGAACATTCCTCTAACCTCAGCTCAGACTCACACTGACCCGAACCTTCCTCTAACACAGCCTCAGACTCACACTGACCCGAATCTTCCTCTAATACCGCCTCAGACTCACACTGACCCGAACCTTCCTCTAACACCGCCTCAGACTCACACTGACCCGAATCTTCCTCTAATACCGCCTCAGACTCACACTGACCCGAACCTTCCTCTAACACTGCCTCAAACTCACACTGACACGAAAATTCCTCGATACCCACCTCAGACTCACACTGACCCGAACCTTCCTCTAACACCGCCTCAGACTCACACTGACCCGAACCTTCCTCTAACACCGCCTCAGACTCACACTGACCCGAACCTTCCTCTAACACCGCCTCAGACTCACACTGACCCGAACCTTCCTCTAACACCGCCTCAGACTCACACTGACCCGAACCTTCCTCTAACACCGCCTCAGACTCACACTAACCCGAATCTTCCTCTAACACCGCCTCAGACACACACTGACCCGTACCTTCTACTAACACCGCCTCAGACTCACACTGACCCGAACCTTCCTCTAACACCGCCTCAGACTCACACTAACCCGAATCTTCCTCTAACACCGCCTCAGACACACACTGACCCGTACCTTCTACTAACACCGCCTCAGACTCACACTGACCCGAACCTTCCTCTAACACCGCCTCAGACTCACACTAACCCGAATCTTCCTCTAACACCGCCTCAGACTCACGCTGACCCGTACCTTCCTCTAAAACCGCCTCAGACTCACACTGACCCGAACATTCCTCTAACACCACCTCAGACTCACACTGACCCGAACCTTCTACTAACACCGCCTCAGACTCACACTGACCCGAACCTTCCTCTAACACCGCCTCAGACTCACACTAACCCGAACATTCCTCTAACACCACCTCAGACTCACACTGACCCGAACCTTCTACTAACACCGCCTCAGACTCACACTGACCCGAACCTTCCTCTAACACCGCCTCAGACTCACACTGACCTGAACCTTCCTCTAACACCGCCTCAGAGTCACACTGACCCGAACCTTCCTCTAACACCGCCTCAGACTCACACTAACCCGAATCTTCCTCTAACACCGCCTCAGACACACACTGACCCGTACCTTCTACTAACACCGCCTCAGACTCACACTGACCCGAACCTTCCTCTAACACCGCCTCAGACTCACACTGACCCGAACCATCCTCTAACACCGCCTCAGACTCACACTAACCCGAATCTTCCTCTAACACCGCCTCAGACACACACTGACCCGTACCTTCTACTCACACCACCTCAGACTCACACTGACCCGAACCTTCCTCTAACACCGCCTCAGACTCACACTGACCCGAACATTCCTCTAACACCACCTCAGACTCACACTGACCCGAACCTTCTACTAACACCGCCTCAGACTCACACTGACCCGAACCTTCCTCTAACACCGCCTCAGACTCACACTGACCCGAACCTTCCTCTAACACCGCCTCAGACTCACACTGACCCGAACCTTCCTCTAACACCGCCTCAGACTCACACTGCCCCGAACCTGCCTGTAACACCGCCTCAGACTCACACTGACCCGAACCTTCCTCTAACACTGCCTCAGAGTCACATTGACCCGAACCTTCCTCTAACACCGCCTCAGACTCACACTGACCCTAATCTTCCTCTAACACCGCCTCAGACTCACACTGAGCCGAACATTCCTCTAACACCACCTCAGACTCACACTGACCCGAACCTTCTGCTAACACCGCCTCAGACTCACACTGACCCGAACCTTCCTCTAACACCGCCTCTGACTCACACTAACCCGAATCTTCCTCTGACTCCGCCTCAGACTCACACTGACCCGAACTATCCTTTAACACCACCTCAGACTCACAGTGGCCCGAACCTTCCTCTAACACTGCCTCAGACTCACATTGACCCGAACCTTCCTCTAACACCGCCTCAGACTCACACTGACCCGAACCTTCCTCTAACACCGCCTCAGACTCACACTGACCCGAACCTCCCTCTAACACCGCCTCAGACTCACACTGCCCCGAACATTCCTCTAACACCAACTCAGACTCACACTGACCCGAAACTTCCTCTAACATCGCCTCAGACTCACACTGACCCGAACCATCCTCTAACACCGCCTCAGACTCACATTAACCCGAACCTTCCTCTAACACCGCCTCAGACTCACACTGACCCAAACCATCCTTCAACACCGCCTCAGACTCACACTGCCCCGAATCTTCCTCTAACACCGCCTCAGACTCACACTGACCCGAACCTTCCTCTAACACCGCCTCAGACTCACACTGACCCGAACCTTCCTCTAACACTGCCTCAGACTCATACTGACACGAACCTTCCTCTAACACCGCCTCAGACTCACACTGCCCCGAACCTGCCTCTAACACCGCCTCAGACTCACACTGACCCGAACCTTCCTCTAACACCGCCTCAGACTCACACTGACCCGAACCTTCCTCTAACACCGCCTCAGACTCACACTGCCCCTAACCTTCCTCTAACACTGCCTCAGACTCACATTGACCCGAACCTTCCTCTAACACCGCCTCAGACTCACACTGACCCGAACCTTCCTCTAACACCACCTCAGACTCACACTGACTCGAACCTTCCTCTAACACCGCCTCAGACTCACACTGCCCCGAACCTGCCTCTAACACCGCCTCAGACTCACACTGACCCGAACATTCCTCTAACCCCAGCTCAGACTCACACTGACCCGAACCTTCCTCTAACACCGCCTCAGACTCACACTGACCCGAATCTTCCTCTAACACCGCCTCAGACTCACACTGACACGAACCTTCCTCGATCCCCACCTCAGACTCACACTGACCCGAACATTCCTCTAACACCGCCTCAGAATCACTCTGACCCGAACCTTCCTCTAACACCGCCTCAGACTCACACTGACCCGAACATTCCTCTAACACCACCTCAGACTCACACTGACCCGAACCTTCTACTAACACCGCCTCAGACTCACACTGACAAGAACCTTCCTCTAACACCGCCTCAGACTCACACTGACCTGAACCTTCCTCTAACACCACCTCAGACTCACACTGACCCGAACATTCCTCTAACAACGCCTCAGACTCACACTGCCCCGAACCTGCCTCTAACACCGCCTCAGACTCACACTGACCCGAACATTCCTCTAACACCACCTCAGACTCACACTGACCCGAACATTCCTCTAACACCGCCTCAGACTCACACTGACCCGAATCTTCCTCGAACACCGCCTCAGACTCACACTAACCCGAATGTTCCTCTAACACCGCCTCAGACTCACACTGCCCCGAACCTGCCTCTAACACCGCCTCAGACTCACACTGACCCGAACATTCCTCTAACACCACCTCAGACTCACACTGACCCGAACATTCCTCTAACACCGCCTCAGACTCACACTGACCCGAATCTTCCTCGAACACCGCCTCAGACTCACACTAACCCGAATGTTCCTCTAACACCGCCTCAGACTCACACTGACCCGAAACTTCCTCTAACACCGCCTCAGACTGACACTGACCCGAATCTTCCTCTAACACCGCCTCAGACTGACACTGACCCGAATCTTCCTCGAACACCGCCTCAGACTGACACTAACCCGAATCTTCCTCTAACACCGCCTCAGACTCACACTGACCCGAACATTCCTCTAACACCGCCTCAGACTCACACTGACCCGAAACTTCCTCTAACACCGCCTCAGACTCACACTGACCCGAAACTTCCTCTAACACCGCCTCAGACTAACACTAACCCGAACCTTCCTCTAACACCGCCTCAGACTCACACTGACCCGAATCTTCCTCTAACACCGCCTCAGACACACACTGACCCGTACCTTCTACCAACACCGCCTCAGACTCACACTGACCCGAACCTTCCTCTAACACCGCCTCAGACTCACACTAACCCGAATCTTCCTCTAACACCGCCTCAGACTCACGCTGACCCGAACCTTCTACTAACACCACCTCAGACTCACACTGACCCGAACCTTCCTCTAACACCGCCTCAGACTCACATTGACCCGAACCTTCCTCTAACACCGCCTCAGACTCACACTGACCCGAACCTTCCTCTAACACCACCTCAGACTCACACTGACTCGAACCTTCCTCTAACACCGCCTCAGACTCACACTGACCCGAACATTCCTCTAACCTCAGCTCAGACTCACACTGACCCGAACCTTCCTCTAACACCGCCTCAGACTCACACTGACACGAATCTTCCTCTAACACCGCCTCAGACTCACACTGACCCGAACATTCTGCTAACACCGCCTGAGACTCACACAGACCCGAACCTTCCTCTAACACCGCCTCTGACTCACACTAACCCGAATCTTCCTCTAACACCGCCTCAGACTCACACTGACCCGAACCTTCTACTAACACCGCCTCAGACTCACACTGACCCGAACCTTCCTCTAACACCGCCTCAGACTCACACTAACCCGAATCTTCCTCTAACACTGCCTCAGACTCACATTGACCCGAACCTTCCTCTAACACCACCTCAGACTCACACTGACCCGAACCTTCCTCTAACACCGCCTCAGACTCACACTAACCCGAATCTTCCTCTAACACTGCCTCAGACTCACATTGACCCGAACCTTCCTCTAACACCGCCTCAGACTCACACTAACCCGAATCTTCCTCTAACACCGCCTCAGACTCACACTGACCCGAACTATCCTCTAACACCACCTCAGACTCACACTGCCCCGAACCTTCCTCTAACACTGCCTCAGACTCACATTGACCCGAACCTTCCTCTAACACCACCTCAGACTCACACTGACCCGAACCTTCCTCTAACACCGCCTGAGACTCACACTGACCTGAACCTTCCTCTAACACCGCCTCAGACTCACACTGCCCCGAACCTGCCTCTAACACCGCCTCAGACTCACACTGACCCGAACATTCCTCTAACCTCAGCTCAGACTCACACTGACCCGAAACTTCCTCTAACACCGCCTCAGACTGACACTGACCCGAATCTTCCTCTAACACCGCCTCAGACTCACACTGAGCCGAACATTCCTCTAACACCGCCTCAGACTCACACTGACCCGAACCTTCTTCTAACACCGCCTCAGACTCACACTGACCCGAACCTTCTTCTAACACCACCTCAGACTCACACTGAGCCGAACATTCCTCTAACACCACCTCAGACTCACACTGACCCGAACCTTCCTCTAACACCGCCTCTGACTCACACTAACCCGAATCTTCCTCTAACACCGCCTCTGACTCACACTAACCCGAATCTTCCTCTAACACCGCCTCTGACTCACACTAACCCGAATCTTCCTCTAACACCGCCTCAGACTCACACTGACCCGAACCTTCTTTTAACACCGCCTCAGACTCACACTGACCCGAACCATCCTCTAACACTGCCTCAGACTCACATTGACCCGAACCAACCTCTAACACCGCCTCAGACTCACATTGACCCGAACCTTCCTCTAACACCGCCTCAGACTCACACTGACCCGAACCTTCTACTAACACCGCCTCAGACTCACACTGACCCGAACCTTCCTCTAACACCTCCTCAGACTCACACTGACCTGAACCTTCCTCTAACACCACCTCAGACTCACACTGACCCGAACCTTCCTCTAACACCGCCTCAGACTCACACTGACCCGAACCTTCTACTAACACCGCCTCAGACTCACACTGACCCGAACCTTCCTCTAACACCGCCTCAGACTCACACTAACCCGAATCTTCCTCTAACACCGCCTCAGACTCACACTGACCCAAACCACCCTCTAACACCGCCTCACTCTCACACTGCCCCGAATCTTCCTCTAACACCGCCTCAGACTCACACTGACCCGAACCATCCTCTAACACCGCCTCAGACTCACTGACCCGAACCTTACTCTAACACCGCCTCAGACTCACACTGACCCGAACCTTCCTCTAACACCGCGTCAGAATCACACTGACCCGAACCTACCTCTAACACCGCCTCAGACTCACACTGACCCGAACCTTCCTCTAACACCACGTCAGAATCACACTGCCCCGAAAATTCCTCTCACACCACCTCAGACTCACACTGACCCGAACCTTCCTCTAACACCACCTCAGACTCACACTGCCCCGAACATGCCTCTAACACCGCCTCAGACTCACACTGCCCCTAACCTTCCTCTAACACTGCCTCAGACTCACATTGACCCGAACCTTCCTCTAACACCGCCTCAGACTCACACTGACCCGAACCTTCCTCTAACACCACCTCAGACTCACACTGACTCGAACCTTCCTCTAACACCGCCTCAGACTCACACTGCCCCGAACCTGCCTCTAACACCGCCTCAGACTCACACTGACCCGAATCTTCCTCTAACACCGCCTCAGACTCACACTGACACGAACCTTCCTCGATCCCCACCTCAGACTCACACTGACCCGAACATTCCTCTAACCTCAGCTCAGACTCACACTGACCCGAAACTTCCTCTAACACCGCCTCAGACTGACACTGACCCGAATCTTCCTCTAACACCGCCTCAGACTCACACTGAGCCGAACATTCCTCTAACACCGCCTCAGACTCACACTGACCCGAACCTTCTTCTAACACCGCCTCAGACTCACACTGACCCGAACCTTCTTCTAACACCACCTCAGACTCACACTGAGCCGAACATTCCTCTAACACCACCTCAGACTCACACTGACCCGAACCTTCCTCTAACACCGCCTCTGACTCACACTAACCCGAATCTTCCTCTAACACCGCCTCTGACTCACACTAACCCGAATCTTCCTCTAACACCGCCTCTGACTCACACTAACCCGAATCTTCCTCTAACACCGCCTCAGACTCACACTGACCCGAACCTTCTTTTAACACCGCCTCAGACTCACACTGACCCGAACCATCCTCTAACACTGCCTCAGACTCACATTGACCCGAACCAACCTCTAACACCGCCTCAGACTCACATTGACCTGAACCTTCCTCTAACACCGCCTCAGACTCACACTGACCCGAACCTTCTACTAACACCGCCTCAGACTCACACTGACCCGAACCTTCCTCTAACACCACCTCAGACTCACACTGACCCGAACCTTCCTCTAACACCGCCTCAGACTCACACTGACCCGAACCTTCTACTAACACCGCCTCAGACTCACACTGACCCGAACCTTCCTCTAACACCGCCTCAGACTCACACTAACCCGAATCTTCCTCTAACACCGCCTCAGACTCACACTGACCCAAACCACCCTCTAACACCGCCTCACTCTCACACTGCCCCGAATCTTCCTCTAACACCGCCTCAGACTCACACTGACCCGAACCATCCTCTAACACCGCCTCAGACTCACTGACCCGAACCTTACTCTAACACCGCCTCAGACTCACACTGACCCGAACCTTCCTCTAACACCGCGTCAGAATCACACTGACCCGAACCTACCTCTAACACCGCCTCAGACTCACACTGACCCGAACCTTCCTCTAACACCACGTCAGAATCACACTGCCCCGAAAATTCCTCTCACACCACCTCAGACTCACACTGACCCGAACCTTCCTCTAACACCACCTCAGACTCACACTGCCCCGAACATGCCTCTAACACCGCCTCAGACTCACACTGACCCGAACCTTCCTCTAACACCACCTCAGACTCACACTGCCCCGAACATGCCTCTAACACCGCCTCAGACTCACACTGCCCCTAACCTTCCTCTAACACTGCCTCAGACTCACATTGACCCGAACCTTCCTCTAACACCGCCTCAGACTCACACTGACCCGAACCTTCCTCTAACACCACCTCAGACTCACACTGACTCGAACCTTCCTCTAACACCGCCTCAGACTCACACTGCCCCGAACCTGCCTCTAACACCGCCTCAGACTCACACTGACCCGAATCTTCCTCTAACACCGCCTCAGACTCACACTGACACGAACCTTCCTCGATCCCCACCTCAGACTCACACTGACCCGAACATTCCTCTAACACCGCCTCAGAATCACTCTGACCCGAACCTTCCTCTACAACCGCCTCAGACTCACACTGACCCGAACATTCCTCTAACACCACCTCATACTCACACTGACCCGAACCTTCTACTAACACCGCCTCAGACTCACACTGACCCGAACCTTCCTCTAACACCGCCTCAGACTCACACTGACCCGAACCTTCCTCTAACACCGCCTCAGACTCACACTGACCTGAACCTTCCTCTAACACCGCCTCAGACTCACACTGCCCCGAACCTGCCTCTAACACCGCCTCAGACTCACACTGACCCGAACATTCCTCTAACCTCAGCTCAGACTCACACTAACCCGAAACTTCCTCTAACACCGCCTCAGACTGACACTGACCCGAATCTTCCTCTAACACCGCCTCAGACTCACACTGAGCCGAACATTCCTCTAACACCACCTCAGACTCACACTGACCCGAACCTTCTGCTAACACCGCCTCAGACTCACACTGACCCGAACCTTCCTCTAACACCGCCTCAGACTCACACTGATCCGAACCTTCCTCTAACACCGCGTCAGAATCACACTGACCCGAACCTACCTCTAAAACCTCCTCAGACTCACACTGACCCGAGCCTTCCTCTAACACCGCCTCAGACTCACACTGACCTGAACCTTCCTCTAACACCACCTCAGACTCACACTGACCCGAACCTTCCTCTAACACCGCCTCAGACTCACACTGACCCGAACCTTCCTCTAACACCGCCTCAGACTCACACTGACCCGAACCTTCCTTTAACACCACCTCAGACTAACACTAACCCGAACCTTCCTCTAACACCGCCTCAGACTCACACTGCCCCGAACCTGCCTCTAACACCGCCTCAGACTCACACTGACCCGAACATTCCTCTAACCTCAGCTCAGACTCACACTGACCCGAACCTTCCTCTAACACCGCCTCAGACTCACACTGACCCGAATCTTCCTCTAATTCCGCCTCAGACTCACACTGACCCGAACCTTCCTCTAACACCGCCTCAGACTCACACTGACCCGAATCTTCCTCTAATACCGCCTCAGACTCACACTGACACGAACCTTCCTCGATACCCACCTCAGACTCACACTGACCCGAACCTTCCTCTAACACCGCCTCAGACTCACACTGACCCGAACCTTCCTCTAACACCGCCTCAGACTCACACTGACCCGAACCTTCCTCTAACACCGCCTCAGACTCACACTGACCCGAACCTTCCTCTAACACCGCCTCAGACTCACACTGACCCGAACCTTCCTCTAACACCGCCTCAGACTCACACTAACCCGAACCTTCCTCTAACACCGCCTCAGACACACACTGACCCGTACCTTCTACTAACACCGCCTCAGACTCACACTGACCCGAACCTTCCTCTAACTCCGCCTCAGACTCACACTAACCCGAATCTTCCTCTAACACCGCCTCAGACTCACGCTGACCCGAACTATCCTCTAACACCACCTCAGACTCACACTGCCCCGAACCTTCCTCTAACACTGCCTCAGAGTCACATTGACCCGAACATTCCTCTAAAACCGCCTCAGACTCACACTGACCCGAACCTTCCTCTAACACCGCCTCAGACTCACACTGACCCGAACATTCCTCTAACACCACCTCAGACTCACACTGACCCGAACCTTCTACTAACACCGCCTCAGACTCACACTGACCCGAACCTTCCTCTAACACCGCCTCAGACTCACACTGACCCAAACCTTCCTCTAACACCGCCTCAGAGTCACACTGACCCGAACCTTCCTCTAACACCGCCTCAGACTCACACTAACCCGAATCTTCCTCTAACACCGCCTCAGACACACACTGACCCGTACCTTCTACTAACACCGCCTCAGACTCACACTGACCCGAACCTTCCTCTAACACCGCCTCAGACTCACACTGACCCGAATCTTCCTCTAACACCGCCTCAGACACACACTGACCCGAACCTTCCTCTAACACTGCCTCAGACTCACACTAACCCGAATCTTCCTCTAACACCGCCTCAGACTCACGCTGACCCGAACTATCCTCTAACACCACCTCAGACTCACACTGCCCCGAACCTTCCTCTAACACCGCCTCAGACTCACACTGACCCGAACCTTTCTCTAACACCGCCTCAGACTCACACTGACCCGAACATTCCTCTAACACCACCTCAGACTCACACTGACCCGAACCTTCTACTAACACCGCCTCAGACTCACACTGACCCGAACCTTCCTCTAACACCGCCTCAGACTCACACTGACCCGAACCTTCCTCTAACACCGCCTCAGACTCACACTGACCCGAACCTTCCTCTAACACCGCCTCAGACTCACACTGCCCCGAACCTGCCTGTAACACCGCCTCAGACTCACACTGACCCTAATCTTCCTCTAACACCGCCTCAGACTCACACTGAGCCGAACATTCCTCTAACACCACCTCAGACTCACACTGACCCGAACCTTCTGCTAACACCGCCTCAGACTCACACTGACCCGAACCTTCCTCTAACACCGCCTCTGACTCACACTAACCCGAATCTTCCTCTGACTCCACCTCAGACTCACACTGACCCGTACCTTCTACTAACACCGCCTCAGACTCACAAAGACCCGAACCTTCCTCTAACACCCCCTCAGACTCACACTGACCCAAACCTTCCTCTAACCCCGCCTCAGACTCACACTGACCCAAACCTTCCTCTAACCCCGCCTCAGACTCACACTGACCCAAACCTTCCTCTAACCCCGCCTCAGACTCACACTAACCCGAATCTTCCTCTGACTCCACCTCAGACTCACACTGACCCGTACCTTCTACTAACACCGCCTCAGACTCACAAAGACCCGAACCTTCCTCTAACACCCCCTCAGACTCACACTGACCCAAACCTTCCTCTAACACCGCCTCAGACTCACACTGACCTGAACTATCGTTTAACACCACCTCAGACTCACAGTGGCCCGAACCTTCCTCTAACACCGCCTCAGACTCACACTGACCAGAACCTTCCTCTAACACTGCCTCAGACTCACATTGACCCGAACCTTCCTCTAACACCGCCTCAGACTCACACTGACCCGAACCTTCCTCTAACACCGCCTCAGACTCACACTGACCCGAACATCCCTCTAACACCGCCTCAGACTCACACTGCCCCGAACCTTCCTCTAACACCAACTCAGACTCACACTGACCCGAACCTTCCTCTAACATCGCCTCAGACTCACACTGACCCGAACCATCCTCTAACACCGCCTCAGACTCACATTAACCCGAACCTTCCTCTAACACCGCCTCAGACTCACACTGACCCAAACCATCCTACAACACCGCCTCAGACTCACACTGCCCCGAATCTTCCTCTAACACCGCCTCAGACTCACACTGACCCGAACCATCCTCTAACACTGCCTCAGACTCATACTGACACGAAACTTCCTCTAACACCGCCTCAGACTCACACTGCCCCGAACCTGCCTCTAACACCGCCTCAGACTCACACTGACCCGAACATTCCTCTAACCTCAGCTCAGACTCACACTGACCCGACCGTTCCTCTAACACCGCCTCACACTCACACTGACCCGAACCTTCCCCTAACACCGCCTCAGACTCACACTGACCTGAACCTTCCTCTAACACCACCTCAGACTCACACTGACCCGAGCCTTCCTCTAACACCGCCTCAGACTCACACTGACCTGAACCTTCCTCTAACACCACCTCAGACTCACACTGACCCGAACCTTCCTCTAACACCGCCTCAGACTCACACTGCCCCGAACCTGCCTCTAACACCGCCTCAGACTCACACTGACCCGAACATTCCTCTAACCTCAGCTCAGACTCACACTGACCCGAACCTTCCTCTAACACCGCCTCAGACTCACACTGACCCGAATCTTCCTCTAATACCGCCTCAGACTCACACTGACACGAACCTTCCTCGATACCCACCTCAGACTCACACTGACCCGAACCTTCCTCTAACACCGCCTCAGACTCACACTGACCCGAACCATCCTCTAACACTGCCTCAGACTCACACTGACCCGAACCTTCCTCTAACACCGCCTCAGACTCACACTGACCCGAACCTTCCTCTAACACCACCTCAGACTCACACTGACCCGAACCTTCCTCTAACACCGCCTCAGACTCACACTAACCCGAATCTTCCTCTAACACCGCCTCAGACACACACTGACCCGTACCTTCTACTAACACCGCCTCAGACTCACACTGACCCGAACCTTCCTCTAACACCGCCTCAGACTCACACTAACCCGAATCTTCCTCTAAGACCGCCTCAGACTCACGCTGACCCGAACCTTCTACTAACACCACCTCAGACTCACACTGACCCGAACCTTCCTCTAACACCGCCTCAGACTCACACTGACCCGAACCTTCCTCTAACACCGCCTCAGACTCACACTGCCCCTAACCTTCCTCTAACACTGCCTCAGACTCACATTGACCCGAACCTTCCTCTAACACCGCCTCAGACTCACACTGACCCGAACCTTCCTCTAACACTGCCTCAGACTCACATTGACCCGAACCTTCCTCTAACACCGCCTCAGACTCACACTGACCCGAACATTCCTCTAACACCGCCTCAGACTCACACTGACCCGAAACTTCCTCTAACACCGCCTCAGACTGACACTGACCCGAATCTTCCTCTAACACCGCCTCAGACTGACACTGACCCGAATCTTCCTCTAACACCGCCTCAGACTCACACTGAGCCGAACATTCCTCTAACACCGCCTCAGACTCACACTGAGCCGAACCTTCCTTTAACACCACCTCAGACTAACACTAACCCGAACCTTCGTCTAACACCGCCTCAGACTCACACTGCCCCGAACCTGCCTCTAACACCGCCTCAGACTCACACTGACCCGAACCTTCCTCTAACACCGCCTCAGACTCACACTGACCCGAATCTTCCTCTAATACTGCCTCAGACTCACACTGACACGAACCTTCCTCGATACCCACCTCAGACTCACACTGACCCGAACCTTCCTCAAACACCGCCTCAGACTCACACTGACCCGAACCATCCTCTAACACCGCCTCAGACTCACACTAACCCGAATCTTCCTCTAACACCGCCTCAGACACACACTGACCCGTACCTTCTACCAACACCGCCTCAGACTCACACTGACCCGAACCTTCCTCTAACACCGCCTCATACTCACACTAACCCGAATCTTCCTCTAACACCGCCTCAGACTCACGCTGACCCGAACCTTCTACTAACACCACCTCAGACTCACACTGACCCGAACCTTCCTCTAACACCGCCTCAGACTCACACTGACCCGAACCTTCCTCTAACACCGCCTCAGACTCACACTGCCCCTAACCTTCCTCTAACACTGCCTCAGACTCACATTGACCCGAACCTTCCTCTAACACCGCCTCAGACTCACACTGACCCGAACCTTCCTCTAACACCACATCAGACTCACACTGACTCGAACCTTCCTCTAACACCGCCTCAGACTCACACTGACCCGAACATTCCTCTAACCTCAGCTCAGACTCACACTGACCCAAACCTTCCTCTAACACCGCCTCAGACTCACACTGACCCGAATCTTCCTCTAACACCGCCTCAGACTCACACTGACACGAACTTTCCTCGATCCCCGCCTCAGAATCACTCTGACCCGAACCTTCCTCTAACACCGCCTCAGACTCACACTGACCCGAACATTCCTCTAACACCACCTCAGACTCACACTGACCCGAACCTTCTACTAACACCGCCTCAGACTCACACTGACCCGAACCTTCCTCTAACACCGCCTCAGACTCACACTGACCCGAACCTTCCTCTAACACCGCCTCAGACTCACACTGACCTGAACCTTCCTCTAACACCGCCTCAGACTCACACTGCCCCGAACCTGCCTCTAACACCGCCTCAGACTCACACTAACCCGAACCTTCCTCTAACACCACCTCAGACTCACACTGCCCCGAACCTTCCTCTAACACTGCCTCAGACTCACATTGACCCGAACCTTCCTCTAACACCACCTCAGACTCACACTGACCCGAACCTTCCTCTAACACCGCCTGAGACTCACACTGACCTGAACCTTCCTCTAACACCACCTCAGTCTCACACTGACCCGAATCTTCCTCTAACACCGCCTCAGACTCACACTGCCCCGAACCTGCCTCTAACACCGCCTCAGACTCACACTGACCCGAAACTTCCTCTAACACCGCCTCAGACTGACACTGACCCGAATCTTCCTCTAACACCGCCTCAGACTCACACTGAGCCGAACATTCCTCTAACACCACCTCAGACTCACACTGACCCGAACCTTCTGCTAACACCGCCTCAGACTCACACTGACCCGAACCTTCCTCTAACACCGCCTCTGACTCACACTGACCCGAACCTTCCTCTAACACCGACTCAGACTCACACTGACCCGAACCTTCCTTTAACACCGCCTCAGACTCACACTGACCCGAACCATCCTCTAACACCGCCTCAGACTCACATTGACCCGAACCTTCCTCTAACACCGCCTCAGACTCACACTGACCCGAACCTTCCTCTAACACCGCCTCAGACTCACACTGACCCGAACCTTCTACTAACACCGCCTCAGACTCACACTGACCCGAACCTTCCTCTAACACCACCTCAGACTCACACTGACCCGAACCTTCCTCTAACACCGCCTCAGACTCACACTAACCCGAATCTTCCTCTAACACCGCCTCAGACTCACACTGACCCAAACCACCCTCTAACACCGCCTCACTCTCACACTGCCCCGAATCTTCCTCTAACACCGCCTCAGACTCACACTGACCCGAACCATCCTCTAACACCGCCTCAGACTCACACTGACCCGAACCTTCCTCTAACACCGCCTCAGACTCACACTGACCCGAACCTTCCTCTAACACCGCGTCAGAATCACACTGACCCGAACCTACCTCTAACACCGCCTCAGACTCACACTGACCCGAACCTTCCAATAACACCACGTCAGAATCACACTGCCCCGAAAATTCCTCTCACACCACCTCAGACTCACACTGACCCGAACCTTCCTCTAACACCACCTCAGACTCACACTGAGCCGAACCATCCTCTCACCTCACCTCAGACTCACACTGACCCGAACTTTCCTCTAACACCACCTCAGACTCACACTGATCCAAACCTTCCTCTAACACCACCTCAGTCTCACACTGACCTGAACCTTCCTCTAACCTCACCTCAGTCTCACACTGACCCGAACTTTCCTCGAACAGCACCTCAGACTCACACTGACCTGAACATTCCTCGAACCTCATCTCAAACTCACACTGATCCGAACCTTACTCTAACACCGCCTCAGTCTCACACTGACCCGAAACTTCCTCTAACACCACCTCAGACTCACACTGACCCGAACCATCGTCTCACACCACCTCAGACTAACACTGACCCGAACCTTCCTCTAACACCACCTCAGACTCACACTGACCCGAACCTTCCTCTAACACCGCCTCAGGCTCACACTGACCCGAACCTTCCTCTAATCTCAGCTCAGACTCACACTGACCCGAACCTTCCTCTAACACCAGCTCAGACTCACACTGACCCGAACATTCCTCGATCCCCACCTCAGACTCACACTGACCCAAACCTTCCTCTAATACTGCCTCAGACTCACACTGACACGAACCTTCCTCGATACCCACCTCAGACTCACACTGACCCGAACCTTCCTCTAACACCGCCTCAGACTCACACTGACCCGAACCATCCTCTAACACCGCCTCAGACTCACACTAACCCGAATCTTCCTCTAACACCGCCTCAGACACACACTGACCCGTACCTTCTACCAACACCGCCTCAGACTCACACTGACCCGAACCTTCCTCTAACACCGCCTCATACTCACACTAACCCGAATCTTCCGCTAACACCGCCTCAGACTCACGCTGACCCGAACCTTCTACTAACACCACCTCAGACTCACACTGACCCGAACCTTCCTCTAACACCGCCTCAGACTCACACTGACCCGAACCTTCCTCTAACACCGCCTCAGACTCACACTGCCCCTAACCTTCCTCTCACACTGCCTCAGACTCACATTGACCCGAACCTTCCTCTAACACCGCCTCAGACTCACACTGACTCGAACCTTCCTCTAACACCGCCTCAGACTCACACTGACCCGAACATTCCTCTAACCTCAGCTCAGACTCACACTGACCCGAACCTTCCTCTAACACCGCCTCAGACTCACACTGACCCGAATCTTCCTCTAACACCGCCTCAGACTCACACTGACACGAACTTTCCTCGATCCCCACCTCAGACTCACACTGACCCGAACATTCCTCTAACACCGCCTCAGAATCACTCTGACCCGAACCTTCCTCTAACACCGCCTCAGACTCACACTGACCCGAACATTCCTCTAACACCACCTCAGACTCACACTGACCCGAACCTTCTACTAACACCGCCTCAGACTCACACTGACCCGAACATTCCTCTAACACCGCCTCAGACTCACACTGACCTGAACCTTCCTCTAACACCGCCTCAGACTCACACTGACCCGAACCTGCCTCTAACACCGCCTCAGACTCACACTGACCCGAACATTCCTCTAACCTCAGCTCAGACTCACACTGACGCGAACCTACCTCTAACTCCGCCTCAGACTCACACTGACCCGAACCTTCTTCTAACACACCGCCTCAGACTCACACTGACTCGAACCTTCCTCTAACACCGCCTCAGACTCACACTGACACTAACGTTCCTCGATCCCCACCTCAGACTCACACTGACCCGACCCTTCCTCTAACACCGCCTCAGAATCACTCTGACCCGAACCTTCCTCTAACACCGCCTCAGACTCACACTGACCCGAACCTTCCTCTAACACCGCCTCAGACTCACACTGACCCGAACCTTCTACTAACACCGCCTCAGACTCACACTGACCCGAACCTTCCTCTAACACCGCCTCAGACTCACACTGACCCGAATCTTCCTCTAACACCGCCTCAGACTCACACTGAGCCGAACCTTCCTTTAACACCACTTCAGACTAACACTAACCCGAACCTTCGTCTAACACCGCCTCAGACTCACACTGCCCCGAACCTGCCTCTAACACCGCCTCAGACTCACACTGACCCGAACCTTCCTCTAACACCGCCTCAGACTCACACTGACCCGAATCTTCCTCTTATACTGCCTCAGACTCACACTGACACGAACCTTCCTCGATACCCACCTCAGACTCACACTGACCCGAACCTTCCTCAAACACCGCCTCAGACTCACACTGACCCGAACCATCCTCTAACACCGCCTCAGACTCACACTAACCCGAATCTTCCTCTAACACCGCCTCAGACACACACTGACCCGTACCTTCTACCAACACCGCCTCAGACTCACACTGACCCGAACCTTCCTCTAACACCGCCTCATACTCACACTAACCCGAATCTTCCTCTAACACCGCCTCAGACTCACGCTGACCCGAACCTTCTACTAACACCACCTCAGACTCACACTGACCCGAACCTTCCTCTAACACCGCCTCAGACTCACACTGACCCGAACCTTCCTCTAACACCGCCTCAGACTCACACTGCCCCTAACCTTCCTCTAACACTGCCTCAGACTCACATTGACCCGAACCTTCCTCTAACACCGCCTCAGACTCACACTGACCCGAACCTTCCTCTAACACCACCTCAGACTCACACTGACTCGAACCTTCCTCTAACACCGCCTCAGACTCACACTGACCCGAACCTTCCTCTAACACCGCCTCAGACTCACACTGACCCGAATCTTCCTCTAACACCGCCTCAGACTCACACTGACACGAACTTTCCTCGATCCCCACCTCAGACTCACACTGACCCGAACATTCCTCTAACACCGCCTCAGAATCACTCTGACCCGAACCTTCCTCTAACACCGCCTCAGACTCACACTGACCCGAACATTCCTCTAACACCACCTCAGACTCACACTGACCCGAACCTTCTACTAACACCACCTCAGACTCACACTGACCCGAACCTTCCTCTAACACCGCCTCAGACTCACACTGACCCGAACCTTCCTCTAACACCGCCTCAGACTCACACTGACCTGAACCTTCCTCTAACACCGCCTCAGACTCACACTGCCCCGAACCTGCCTCTAACACCGCCTCAGACTCACACTGACCCGAACATTCCTCTAACCTCAGCTCAGACTCACACTAACCCGAAACTTCCTCTAACACCGCCTCAGACTGACACTGACCCGAACCTTCCTCTAACACCGCCTCAGACTGACACTGACCCGAATCTTCCTCTAACACCGCCTCAGACTCACACTGAGCCGAACATTCCTCTAACACCACCTCAGACTCACACTGACCCGAACCTTCTGCTAACACCGCCTGAGACTCACACTGACCCGAACCTTCCTCTAACACCGCCTCTGACTCACACTAAACCGAATCATCCTCTAACACCACCTCAGACTCACACTGACCCGAACCTTCCTCTAACACCGCCTCAGACTGACACTGACCCGTACCTTCTACTAACACCGCCTCAGACTCACACTGACCCGAACCTTCCTCTAACACCGCCTCAGACTCACACTAACCCGAATCTTCCTCTAACACCGCCTCAGACTCACACTGACCCGAACTATCCTCTAACACCACCTCAGACTCACACTGCCCCGAACCTTCCTCTAACACTGCCTCAGACTCACATTGACCCGAACCTTCCTCTAACACCACCTCAGACTCACACTGACCCGAACCTTCCTCTAACACCGCCTCAGACTCACACTGACCTGAACCTTCCTCTAACACCGCCTCAGACTCACACTGCCCCGAACCTTCCTCTAACACCGCCTCAGACTCACACTAACCCGAATCTTCCTCTAACACCGCCTCAGACTCACACTGACCCGAACTATCCTCTAACACCACCTCAGACTCACACTGCCCCGAACCTTCCTCTAACACTGCCTCAGACTCACACTGACCTGAACCTTCCTCTAACACCACCTCAGACTCACACTGACCCGAACCTTCCTCTAACACCGCCTCAGACTCACACTGACCTGAACCTTCCTCTAACACCGCCTCAGACTCACACTGACCCGAACATTCCTCTAACACCACCTCAGACTCACACTGCCCCGAACCTTCCTCTAACACCGCCTCAGACTCACACTGACCCGAACCTTCCTCTAACACCACCTCAGACTCACACTGACCCGAACCTTCCTCTAACACCGCCTCTGGCTCACACTGACCCGAACCTTCCTCTAACACCGCCTGAGACTCACACTGACCTGAACCTTCCTCTAACACCACCTCAGTCTCACACTGACCCGAATCTTCCTCTAACACCGCCTCAGACTCACACTGCCCCGAACCTGCCTCTAACACCGCCTCAGACTCACACTGACCCGAACATTCCTCTAACCTCAGCTCAGACTCACACTGACCAGAAACTTCCTCTAACACCACCTCAGACTGACACTGACCCGAATCTTCCTCTAACACCGCCTCAGACTCACACTGAGCCGAACATTCCTCTAACACCACCTCAGACTCACACTGACCCGAACCTTCTGCTAACACCGCCTCAGACTCACACTGACCCGAACCTTCCTCTAACACCGCCTCTGACTCACACTAACCCGAATCTTCCTCTAACACCGCCTCAGACTCACACTGACCCGAACCTTCTGCTAACACCGCCTCAGACTCACACTGACCCGAACCTTCCTCTAACACCGCCTCTGACTCACACTAACCCGAATCTTCCTCTAACACCTCCTCAGACTCACACTGACCCGAACCTTCCTTTAACACCGCCTCAGACTCACACTGACCCGAACCATCCTCTAACACTGCCTCAGACTCACATTGACCTGAACATTCCTCGAACCTCATCTCAAACTCACACTGATCCGAACCTTACTCTAACACCGCCTCAGTCTCACACTGACCCGAAACTTCCTCTAACACCACCTCAGACTCACACTGACCCGAACCATCGTCTCACACCACCTCAGACTAACACTGACCCGAACCTTCCTCTAACACCACCTCAGACTCACACTGACCCGAACCTTCCTCTAACACCGCCTCAGGCTCACACTGACCCGAACCTTCCTCTAACCTCAGCTCAGACTCACACTGACCCGAACATTCCTCGATCCCCACCTCAGACTCACACTGACCCAAACCTTCCTCTAACACCGCCTCAGATTCACACTGACCCGAACCTTCCTCTAACACCGCCTCAGACTCACACTGACCCGAACCTTCCTCTAACACCGCCTCAGACTCACACTGACCCGAACCTTCCTCTAACACCGCCTCAGACTCACACTGACCCGAACCTTCCTCTAACACCGCCTCAGACTCACACTGACCCGAACATTCCTCTAACACCACCTCAGACTCACACTGCCCCGAACCTTCCTCTAACACCGCCTCAGACTCACACTGACCCGAACCTTCCTCTAACACCACCTCAGACTCACACTGACCCGAACCTTCCTCTAACACCGCCTCAGGCTCACACTGACCCGAACCTTCCTCTAACACCGCCTCAGACTTACACTAACCCGAATCTTCCTCTAACACCGCCTCAGTCTCACACTGACCCAAACCATCCTCTAACACCGCCTCAGACTCACACTGACCCGAACCTTCCTCTTACACCGCCTCAGACTCACACTGACCCGAACCTTCCTCTAACACCGCCTCAGACTCACACTGACCCGAACATTCCTCGATCCCCACCTCAGACTCACACTGACCCGAACCTTCCTCTAACACCGCCTCAGACTCACACTGCCCCGAACCTTCCTCTAACACCGCCTCAGACTCACACTGACCCGAACCTGCCTCTAACCTCAGCTCAGACTCACACTGACGCGAACCTACCTCTAACTCCGCCTCAGACTCACACTGACCCGAACCTTCTTCTAACACACCGCCTCAGACTCACTCTGACCCGAACCTTCCTCTAACACCGCCTCAGACTCACACTGACACTAACGTTCCTCGATCCCCACCTCAGACTCACACTGACCCGACCCTTCCTCTAACACCGCCTCAGAATCACTCTGACCCGAACCTTCCTCTAACACCGCCTCAGACTCACACTGACCCGAACCTTCCTCTAACACCGCCTCAGACTCACACTGACCCGAACCTTCTACTAACACCGCCTCAGACTCACACTGACCCGAACATTCCTCTAACACCGCCTCAGACTCACACTAACCCGAATCTTCCTCTAACACCGCCTCAGACTCACACTGACCCGCACCTTCCTCGAACACTGCCTCAGACTCACACTCACCCGAACCTTCCTCTAACACCGCCTCAGACTCACACTGACCCAAACCACCCTCTAACACCGCCTCAGTCTCACACTGCCCCGAATCTTCCTCTAACACCGCCTCAGACTCACACTGACCCGAACCATCCTCTAACACCGCCTCAGTCTCATACTGACACGAACCTTCCTCTAACACCGCCTCAGACTCACACTGACCCGAACCTTCCTCTAACACCGCCTCAGACTCACACTGACCCGAACCTTCCTCTAACACCGCCTCAGACTCACACTGACCCGAACCTTCCTCTAACACCGCCTCAGACTCACACTGACCCGAACCTTCCTCTAACACCGCGTCAGAATCACACTGACCCGAACCTATCTCTAACACCGCCTCAGACTCACACTGACCCGAACCTTCCTCTAACACCGCGTCAGAATCACTCTGCCCCGAAAATTCCTCTCACACCACCTCAGACTCACACTAACCCGAACCTTCCTCTAACACCACCTCAGACTCACACTGACCCGAACCATCCTCTCACCTCACCTCAGACTCACACTGACCCGAACTTTCCTCTAACACCACCTCAGACTCACACTGATCCAAACCTTCCTCTAACACCACCTCAGTCTCACACTGACCTGAACCTTCCTCTAACCTCACCTCAGTCTCACACTGACCCGAACTTTCCTCTAACAGCACCTCAGACTCACACTGACCTGAACATTCCTCGAACCTCATCTCAAACTCACACTGATCCGAACCTTACTCTAACACCACCTCAGACTCACACTGACCCGAACCATCCTCTCACACCACCTCAGACTCACACTGACCCGAACCTTCCTCTATCACCACCTCAGACTCACACTGACCCGAACCTTCCTCTAACACCGCCTCAGGCTCACACTGACCCGAACCTTCCTCTAATCTCAGCTCAGACTCACACTGACCCGAACCTTCCTCTAACACCAGCTCAGACTCAAACTGACCCGAACATTCCTCGATCCCCACCTCAGACTCACACTGACTCGAACCTTCCTCTAACACCGCCTCAGACTCACACTGACCCGAACCTTCCTCTAACACCGCCTCAGACTCACACTGACCCGAACCTTCCTCTAACACCGCCTCAGACTCACACTGCCCAAGAACCTTCCTCTAACACCGCCTCAGACTCACACTGACCCGAACCTGCCTCTAACACCGCCTCAGACTCACACTGACCCGACCCTTCCTCTAACACCGCCTCAGAATCACTCTGACCCGAACCTTCCTCTAACACCGCCTCAGACTCACACTGACCCGAACCTTCCTCTAACACCGCCTGAGACTCACACTAACCCGAATCTTCCTCTAACACCGCCTCAGACTCACACTGACCCGAACCTTCTACTAACACCGCCTCAGACTCACACTGACCCGAACCTTCCTCTAACACCGCCTCAGACTCACACTAACCCGAATCTTCCTCTAACACCGCCTCAGACTCACACTGACCCGAACCATCCTATAACACCGCCTCAGACTCACACTGCCCCGCACCTTCCTCGAACACTGCCTCAGACTCACATTGACGCGAACCATCCTCTAACACCGCCTCAGACTCACATTGACCCGAACCTTCCTCAAACACCGCCTCAGACTCACACTCACCCGAACCTTCCTCTAACACCGCCTCAGACTCACACTGACCCGAACCTTCCTCTAACACCGCCACAGACTCACACTGCCCCGAACCTTCCTCTAACACCACCTCAGACTCACACTGACCCGAACCTTCCTCTAACACCGCCTCACACTCACACTGACCCGAACCTTCTACTAACACCGCCTCAGACTCACACTGACCCGAACCTTCCTCTAACACCGCCTCAGACTCACACTAACCCGAATCTTCCTCTAACACCGCCTCAGACTCACACTGACCCAAACCACCCTCTAACACCGCCTCAGTCTCACACTGCCCCGAATCTTCCTCTAACACCGCCTCAGACTCACACTGACCCGAACCATCCTCTAACACCGCCTCAGTCTCATACTGACACGAACCTTCCTCTAACACCGCCTCAGACTCACACTGACCCGAACCTTCCTCTAACACCGCCTCAGACTCACACTGACCCGAACCTTCCTCTAACACCGCCTCAGACTCACACTGACCCGAACCTTCCTCTAACACCGCCTCAGACTCACACTGACCCGAACCTTCCTCTAACACCGCGTCAGAATCACACTGACCCGAACCTACCTCTAACACCGCCTCAGACTCACACTGACCCGAACCTTCCTCTAACACCGCGTCAGAATCACTCTGCCCCGAAAATTCCTCTCACACCACCTCAGACTCACACTAACCCGAACCTTCCTCTAACACCACCTCAGACTCACACTGACCCGAACCATCCTCTCACCTCACCTCAGAATCACACTGATCCAAACCTTCCTGTAACACCACCTCAGTCTCACACTGACCTGAACCTTCCTCTAACCTCACCTCAGTCTCACACTGACCCGAACTTTCCTCTAACAGCACCTCAGACTCACACTGATCCGAACCTTACTCTAACACCGCCTCAGTCTCACACTGACCCGAAACTTCCTCTAACACCACCTCAGACTCACACAGACCCGAACCATCCTCTCACACCACCTCAGACTCACACTGACCCGAACCTTCCTCTAACACCACCTCAGACTCACACTGACCCGAACCTTCCTCTAACACCGCCTCAGGCTCACACTGACCCGAACCTTCCTCTAACCTCAGCTCAGACTCACACTGACCCGAACCTTCCTCTAACACCAGCTCAGACTCAAACTGACCCGAACATTCCTCGATCCCCACCTCAGACTCACACTGACTCGAACCTTCCTCTAACACCGCCTCAGACTCACACTGACCCGAACCTTCCTCTAACACCGCCTCAGACTCACACTGACCCGAACCTTCCTCTAACACCGCCTCAGACTCACACTGCCCAAGAACCTTCCTCTAACACCGCCTCAGACTCACACTGACCCGAACCTGCCTCTAACACCGCCTCAGACTCACACTGACCCGACCCTTCCTCTAACACCGCCTCAGAATCACTCTGACCCGAACCTTCCTCTAACACCGCCTCAGACTCACACTGACCCGAACCTTCCTCTAACACCGCCTGAGACTCACACTAACCCGAATCTTCCTCTAACACCGCCTCAGACTCACACTGACCCGAACCTTCTACTAACACCGCCTCAGACTCACACTGACCCGAACCTTCCTCTAACACCGCCTCAGACTCACACTGACCCGAACCTGCCTCTAACACCGCCTCAGACTCACACTGACCCGAACATTCCTCTAACCTCAGCTCAGACTCACACTGACCCGAACCTTCCTCTAACTCCGCCTCAGACTCACAATGACCCGAACCTTCCTCTAACACCGCCTCAGACTCACACTGACCCGAACCTTCCTCGAACACCGCCTCAGACTCACACTGACCCGAACCTTCCTCTAACACCACCTCAGACTCACACTGACCCGTACCTTCCTCTAACACCGCCTCAGACTCACAATGACCCGAAAATTCCTCTAACCTCAGCTCAGACTCACACTGACCCGAACCTTCCTCGAACACCGCCTCAGACTCACACTGACCCGAATCTTCCTCTAACACCGCCTCAGACTCACACTGACACGAACCTTCCTCTAACACCGCCTCAGACTCACACTGACCCGAATCTTCCTCTAACACCGCCTCAGACTCACACTGACACGAACCTTCCTCGATCCCCACCTCAGACTCACACTGACCCGCACCTTCCTCTAACACCGCCTCAGAATCACTCTGACCCGAACCTTCCTCTAACACCGCCTCAGACTCACACTGACCCGAACCTTCCTCTAACACCGCCTCAGACTCACACTAACCCGAATCTTCCTCTAACACCGCCTCAGACTCACACTGACCCGAACCTTCTACTAACACCGCCTCAGACTCACACTGACCCGAACCTTCCTCTAACACCGCCTCAGACTCACACTAACCCGAATCTTCCTCTAACACCGCCTCAGACTCACACTGACCCGAACCATCCTCTAACACCGCCTCAGACTCACACTGCCCCGAACCTTCCTCTAACACTGCCTGAGACTCACATTGACCCGAACCATCCTCTAACACCGCCTCAGACTCACATTGACCCGAACCTTCCTCTAACACCGCCTCAGACTCACACTGACCCGAACCTTCCTCTAACACCGCCTCAGACTCACACTGACCCAAACCACCCTCTAACACCGCCTCAGTCTCACACTGCCCCGAATCTTCCTCTAACACCACCTCAGACTCACACTGACCCGAACCTTCCTCTAACACCGCCTCAGACTCACACTGACCCGAACCTTCCTCTAACACCGCGTCAGAATCACACTGACCCGAACCTACCTCTAACACCGCCTCAGACTCACACTGACCCGAACCTTCCTCTAACACCGCGTCAGAATCACACTGCCCCGAACCATCCTCTCACCTCACCTCAGACTCACACTGACCCGAACTTTCCTCTAACACCACCTCAGACTCACACTGATCCAAACCTTCCTCTAACACCGCCTCAGTCTCACACTGACCCGAACCTTCCTCTAACACCGCCTCGGGCTCACACTGACCCGAACCTTCCTCTAACCTCAGCTCAGACTCACACTGACCCGATGCTTCCTCTAACCCCACCTCAGACTCACACTGACCCGAACCTTCCTCTAACACCGCCTCAGACTCACACTGACCCGAACCTTCCTCTAACACCGCCTCAGACTCACACTGACCCGAACCTTCCTCTAACACCGCCTCAAACTCACACTGACCCGAACATTCCTCGATCCCCACCTCAGACTCACACTGACCCGAACCTTCCTCTAACACCGCCTCAGACTCACACTGACCCGAACCTTCCTCTAACACCACCTCAGTCTCACACTGCCCCGAACCTTCCTCTAACACCGCCTCAGACTCACACTGACCCGAACCTGCCTCTAACACCGCCTCAGACTCACACTGACCCGAACATTCCTCTAACCTCAGCTCAGACTCACACTGACCCGAACCTTCCTCTGACTCCGCCTCAGACTCACACTGACCCGAACCTTCCTCTAACACTGCCTCAGACTCACACTGACCCGAACCTTCCTCTAACACCGCCTCAGACTCACAATGACCCGAACATTCCTCTAACCTCAGCTCAGACTCACACTGACCCGAACCTTCCTCTAACACCGCCTCAGACTCACACTGACCCGAATCTTCCTCTAACACCGCCTCAGACTCACACTGACCCGAACCATCCTCTAACCTCACCTCAGACTCACACTGACCCGATCCTTCCTCTAACCCCGGCTCAGACTCACACTGACCCGAACATTCCTCGATCCCCACCTCAGACTCACACTGACCCGAACCTTCCTCTAACACCACCTCAGACTCACATTGACCCGAACCTTCCTCTAACACCGCCTCAGACTCACACTGACCCGAACCTTCCTCTAACACCGCCTCAGACTCACACTGACCCGAACATTCCTCGATCCCCACCTCAGACTCACACTGACCCGAACATTCCTCTAACCTCAGCTCAGACTCACACTGACCCGAACCGTCCTCTAACACCGCCTCAGACTCACACTGACCCGAATCTTCCTCTAACACCGCCTCAGACTCACACTGACACGAACCTTCCTCTAACACCGCCTCAGAATCACTCTGACCCGAACCTTCCTCTAACACCGGCTCAGACTCACACTGACCCGAACATTCCTCGCTCCCCACCTCAGACTCACACTGACCCGAACCTTCCTCTAACACCGCCTCAGACTCACACTGACCCGAACCTTCCTCTAACCTCACCTCAGACTCACACTGACCCGAACCTTGCTCTAACACCGCCTCAGACTCACACTGACCCGAACCTTCCTCTAACCTCACCTCAGACTCACACTGACCCGAACCTTCCTCTAACACCGCCTCAGACTCACACTGCCCCGAACCTTCCTCTAACACCGCCTCAGACTCACACTGCCCCGAACCTTCCTCTAACCTCACCTCAGGCTCACACTGATCCGAACCTTCCTCTAACCTCAGCTCAGACTCACACTGACCCGAACCTTCCTCTAACCCCGGCTCAGACTCACACTGACCCGAACATTCCTCGATCCCCACCTCAGACTCACACTGACCCGAACATTCCTCGATCCCCACCTCAGACTCACACTGACCCGAACCTTCCTCTAACACCGCCTCAGACTCACACTGACCCGAACCTTCCTCTAACACCGCCTCAGACTCACACTGACCCGAACATTCCTCGATCCCCACCTCAGACTCACACTGACCCGAACCTTCCTCTAACACCGCTTCAGACTCGCACTGACCCGAACCTTCCTCTAACACCGCCTCAGACTCACACTGCCCCGAACCTTCCTCTAACACCGCCTCAGACTCACACTGACCCGAACCTGCCTCTAACACCGCCTCAGACTCACACTGACCCGAACATTCCTCTAACCTCAGCTCAGACTCACACTGACCCGAACCTTCCTCTAACTCCGCCTCAGACTCACACTGACCCGAACCTTCCTCGAACACCGCCTCAGACTCACACTGACCCGAACCTTCCTCTAACACCGCCTCAGACTCACACTGACCCGAACCTTCCTCTAACACCGCCTCAGACTCACACTGACCCGAACCTTCCTCTAACACCGCCTCAGACTCACACTGACCCGAACCTTCCTCGAACACCGCCTCAGACTCACACTGACCCGAACCTTCCTCTAACACCACCTCAGACTCACACTGCCCCGAACCTTCCTCTAACACTGCCTCAGACTCACATTGACCCGAACCATCCTCTCACCTCACCTCAGACTCACACTGACCCGAACTTTCCTCTAACACCACCTCAGACTCACACTGACCCGAACTTTCCTCTAACACCACCTCAGACTCACACTGATCCAAACCTTCCTCTAACACCACCTCAGTCTCACACTGACCCGAACCTTCCTCTAACCTCAGCTCAGACTCACACTGACCCGATGCTTCCTCTAACCCCACATCAGACTCACACTGACGCGAACCTTCCTCTAACACCGCCTCAGACTCACACTGACCCGAAACCTTCCTCTAACACCGCCTCAGACTCACACTGACCCGAACCTTCCTCTAACACCGCCTCAAACTCACACTGACCCGAACATTCCTCGATCCCCACCTCAGACTCACACTGACCCGAACCTTCCTCTAACACCGCCTCAGACTCACACTGACCCGAACCTTCCTCTAACACCACCTCAGTCTCACACTGACCCGAACCTTCCTCTAACACCGCCTCAGACTCACACTGACCCGAACCTGCCTCTAACACCGCCTCAGACTCACACTGACCCGAACATTCCTCTAACCTCAGCTCAGACTCACACTGACCCGAACCTTCCTCTGACTCCGCCTCAGACTCACACTGACCCGAACCTTCCTCTAACACTGCCTCAGACTCACACTGACCCGAACCTTCCTCTAACACCGCCTCAGACTCACACTGACCCGAACCTTCCTCGAACACTGCCTCAGACTCACACTGACCCGAACCTTCCTCTAACCTCAGCTCAGACTCACACTGATCCGAATCTTCCTCTAACACCGCCTCAGACTCACACTGACACGAACCTTCCTCAAACACCGCCTCAGACTCACACTGACCCGAACCATCCTCTAACCTCACCTCAGACTCACAGTGACCCGAACCTTCTTCTAACACCGGCTCAGACTCACACTGACCCGAACATTCCTCGATCCCCACCTCAGACACACACTGACCCGAACCTTCCTCTAACACCGCCTCAGACTCACACTGACACGAACCTTCCTCTAACCTCACCTCAGACTCACACTGACCCGAACCTTGCTCTAACACCGCCTCAGACTCACACTGCCCCGAACCTTCCTCTAACACCGCCTCAGACTCACACTGACCCGAACCTTGCTCTAACACCGCCTCAGGCTCACACTGACCCGAACCTTCCTCTAACCTCAGCTCAGACTCACACTGACCCGATCCTTCCTCTAACCCCGGCTCAGACTCACACTGACCCGAACATTCCTCGATCCCCACCTCAGACTCACACTGACCCGAACCTTCCTCTAACACCACCTCAGACTCACATTGACCCGAACCTTCCTCTAACACCGCCTCAGACTCACACTGACCCGAACCTTCCTCTAACACCGCCTCAGACTCACACTGACCCGAACATTCCTCGATCCCCACCTCAGACTCACACTGACCCGAACATTCCTCTAACCTCAGCTCAGACTCACACTGACCCGAACCGTCCTCTAACACCGCCTCAGACTCACACTGACCCGAATCTTCCTCTAACACCGCCTCAGACTCACACTGACCCGAACATTCCTCTAACCTCAGCTCAGACTCACACTGACCCGAACCTTCCTCTGACTCCGCCTCAGACTCACACTGACCCGAACCTTCCTCTAACACTGCCTCAGACTCACACTGACCCGAACCTTCCTCGAACACCGCCTCAGACTCACAATGACCCGAACATTCCTCTAACCTCAGCTCAGACTCACACTGACCCGAACCTTCCTCTAACACCGCCTCAGACTCACACTGACCCGAATCTTCCTCTAACACCGCCTCAGACTCACACTGACACGAACCTTCCTCAAACACCGCCTCAGACTCACACTGACCCGAACCATCCTCGAACCTCACCTCAGACTCACAGTGACCCGAACCTTCTTCTAACACCGGCTCAGACTCACACTGACCCGAACATTCCTCGATCCCCACCTCAGACACACACTGACCCGAACCTTCCTCTAACCTCACCTCAGACTCACACTGACCCGAACCTTGCTCTAACACCGCCTCAGACTCACACTGCCCCGAACCTTCCTCTAACACCGCCTCAGGCTCACACTGACCCGAACCTTCCTCTAACCTCAGCTCAGACTCACACTGACCCGATCCTTCCTCTAACCCCGGCTCAGACTCACACTGACCCGAACATTCCTCGATCCCCACCTCAGACTCACACTGACCCGAACCTTCCTCTAACACCACCTCAGACTCACATTGACCCGAACCTTCCTCTAACACCGCCTCAGACTCACACTGACCCGAACCTTCCTCTAACACCGCCTCAGACTCACACTGACCCGAACATTCCTTGATCCCCACCTCAGACTCACACTGACCCGAACATTCCTCTAACCTCAGCTCAGACTCACACTGACCCGAATCTTCCTCTAACACCGCCTCAGACTCACACTGACACGAACCTTCCTCTAACACCGCCTCAGAATCACTCTGACCCGAACCTTCCTCTAACACCGGCTCAGACTCACACTGACCCGAACATTCCTCGCTCCCCACCTCAGACTCACACTGACCCGAACCTTCCTCTAACACCGCCTCAGACTCACACTGACCCGAACCTTCCTCTAACCTCACCTCAGACTCACACTGACCCGAACCTTCCTCTAACACCGCCTCAGACTCACACTGCCCCGAACCTTCCTCTAACCTCACCTCAGGCTCACACTGATCCGAACCTTCCTCTAACCTCAGCTCAGACTCACACTGACCCGAACCTTCCTCTAACCCCGGCTCAGACTCACACTGACCCGAACATTCCTCGATCCCCACCTCAGACTCACACTGACCCGAACATTCCTCGATCCCCACCTCAGACTCACACTGACCCGAACATTCCTCTAACACCGCCTCAGACTCACACTGACCCGAACCTTCCTCTAACCTCACCTCAGACTCACACTGACCCGAACCTTGCTCTAACACCGCCTCAGACTCACACTGACCCGAACCTTCCTCTAACCTCACCTCAGACTCACACTGCCCCGAACCTTCCTCTAACACCGCCTCAGGCTCACACTGATCCGAACCTTCCTCTAACATCAGCTCAGACTCACACTGACCCGATCCTTCCTCTAACCCCGGCTCAGACTCACACTGACCCGAACATTCCTCTAACACCGCCTCAGACTCACACTGACCCGAACCTTCCTCTAACACCGCCTCAGACTCACACTGACCCGAACATTCCTCGATCCCCACCTCAGACTCACACTGACCCGAACCTTCCTCTAACACCACCTCAGTCTCACACTGCCCCGAACCTTCCTCTAACACCGCCTCAGACTCACACTGACCCGAACCTGCCTCTAACACCGCCTCAGACTCACACTGACCCGAACATTCCTCTAACCTCAGCTCAGACTCACACTGACCCGAACCTTCCTCTGACTCCGCCTCAGACTCACACTGACCCGAACCTTCCTCTAACACTGCCTCAGACTCACACTGACCCGAACCTTCCTCTAACACCGCCTCAGACTCACACTGACCCGAACCTTCCTCGAACACCGCCTCAGACTCACACTGACCCGAACCTTCCTCTAACACCACCTCAGACTCACACTGACCCGTACCTTCCTCTAACACCGCCTCAGACTCACACTGCCCCAAACCTGCCTCTAACACCGCCTCAGACTCACAATGACCCGAACATTCCTCTAACCTCAGCTCAGACTCACACTGACCCGAACCTTCCTCTAACACCGCCTCAGACTCACACTGACCCGAATCTTCCTCTAACACCGCCTCAGACTCACACTGACACGAACCTTCCTCAAACACCGCCTCAGACTCACACTGACCCGAACCATCCTCTAACCTCACCTCAGACTCACAGTGACCCGAACCTTCTTCTAACACCGGCTCAGACTCACACTGACCCGAACATTCCTCGATCCCCACCTCAGACACACACTGACCCGAACCTTCCTCTAACACCGCCTCAGACTCACACTGTCACGAACCTTCCTCTAACCTCACCTCAGACTCACACTGACCCGAACCTTGCTCTAACACCGCCTCAGACTCACACTGCCCCGAACCTTCCTCTAACACCGCCTCAGACTCACACTGACCCGAACCTTGCTCTAACACCGCCTCAGGCTCACACTGACCCGAACCTTCCTCTAACCTCAGCTCAGACTCACACTGACCCGATCCTTCCTCTAACCCCGGCTCAGACTCACACTGACCCGAACATTCCTCGATCCCCACCTCAGACTCACACTGACCCGAACCTTCCTCTAACACCACCTCAGACTCACACTGACCCGAACATTCCTCTAACCTCAGCTCAGACTCACACTGACCCGAACCGTCCTCTAACACCGCCTCAGACTCACACTGACCCGAATCTTCCTCTAACACCGCCTCAGACTCACACTGACCCGAACTTTCCTCTAACACCACCTGAGACTCACACTGACCCGAACCATCCTCTAACCTCAGCTCAGACTCACAGTGACCCGAACCTTCCTCTAACACCGGCTCAGACTCACACTGACCCGAACATTCCTCGCTCCCCACCTCAGACTCACACTGACCCGAACCTTCCTCTAACACCGCCTCAGACTCACACTGACCCGAACCTTCCTCTAACCTCACCTCAGACTCACACTGACCCGAACCTTGCTCTAACACCGCCTCAGACTCACACTGACCCGAACCTTCCTCTAACCTCACCTCAGACTCACACTGCCCCGAACCTTCCTCTAACACCGCCTCAGGCTCACACTGATCCGAACCTTCCTCTAACATCAGCTCAGACTCACACTGACCCGATCCTTCCTCTAACCCCGGCTCAGACTCACACTGACCCGAACATTCCTCGATCCCCACCTCAGACTCACACTGACCCGAACCTTCCTCTAACACCGCCTCAGACTCACACTGACCCGAACCTTCCTCTAACACCGCCTCAGACTCACACTGACCCGAACCTTCCTCTAACACCGCCTCAGACTCACACTGACCCGAACATTCCTCGATCCCCACCTCAGACTCACACTGACCCGAACCTTCCTCTAACACCGCTTCAGACTCGCACTGACCCGAACCTTCCTCTAACACCGCCTCAGACTCACACTGCCCCGAACCTTCCTCTAACACCGCCTCAGACTCACACTGATCCGAACCTGCCTCTAACACCGCCTCAGACTCACACTGACCCGAACATTCCTCTAACCTCAGCTCAGACTCACACTGACCCGAACCTTCCTCTAACTCCGCCTCAGACTCACACTGACCCGAACCTTCCTCTAACACCGCCTCAGACTCACACTGACCCGAACCTTCCTCTAACACCGCCTCAGACTCACACTGACCCGAACCTTCCTCGAACACCGCCTCAGACTCACACTGACCCGAACCTTCCTCTAACACCACCTCAGACTCACACTGCCCCGAACCTTCCTCTAACACTGCCTCAGACTCACATTGACCCGAACCATCCTCTCACCTCACCTCAGACTCACACTGACCCGAACTTTCCTCTAACACCACCTCAGACTCACACTGATCCAAACCTTCCTCTAACACCACCTCAGTCTCACACTGACCCGAACCTTCCTCTGACACCGCCTCGGGCTCACACTGACCCGAACCTTCCTCTAACCTCAGCTCAGACTCACACTGACCCGATGCTTCCTCTAACCCCACCTCAGACTCACACTGACCCGAACCTTCCTCTAACACCACCTCAGACTCACACTGCCCCGAACCTTCCTCTAACACCGCCTCAGACTCACACTGACCCGAACATTCCTCTAACCTCAGCTCAGACTCACACTGACCCGAACCTTCCTCTAACACCGCCTCAGACTCACACTGACCCGAACCTTCCTCTAACACCGCCTCAGACTCACACTGACCCGAACCTTCCTCGAACACCGCCTCAGACTCACACTGACCCGAACCTTCCTCTAACACCACCTCAGACTCACACTGACCCGTACCTTCCTCTAACACCGCCTCAGACTCACACTGCCCCAAACCTGCCTCTAACACCGCCTCAGACTCACAATGACCCGAACATTCCTCTAACCTCAGCTCAGACTCACACTGACCCGAACCTTCCTCTAACACCGGCACAGACTCACACTGACACGAACCTTCCTCAAACACCGCCTCAGACTCACACTGACCCGAACCATCCTCTAACCTCACCTCAGACTCACAGTGACCCGAACCTTCCTCTAACACCGGCTTCTACTCACACTGACCCGAACATTCCTCGATCCCCACCTCAGACACACACTGACCCGAACCTTCCTCTAACACCGCCTCAGACTCACACTGACACGAACCTTCCTCTAACCTCACCTCAGACTCACACTGACCCGAACCTTGCTCTAACACCGCCTCAGACTCACACTGCCCCGAACCTTCCTCTAACACCGCCTCAGGCTCACACTGACCCGAACCTTCCTCTAACCTCAGCTCAGACTCACACTGACCCGATCCTTCCTCTAACCCCGGCTCAGACTCACACTGACCCGAACATTCCTCGATCCCCACCTCAGACTCACACTGACCCGAACCTTCCTCTAACACCACCTCAGACTCACATTGACCCGAACCTTCCTCTAACACCGCCTCAGACTCACACTGACCCGAACCTTGCTCTAACACCGCCTCAGACTCACACTGCCCCGAACCTTCCTCTAACACCGCCTCAGACTCACACTGACCCGAACCTTGCTCTAACACCGCCTCAGGCTCACACTGACCCGAACCTTCCTCTAACCTCAGCTCAGACTCACACTGACCCGATCCTTCCTCTAACCCCGGCTCAGACTCACACTGACCCGAACATTCCTCGATCCCCACCTCAGACTCACACTGACCCGAACCTTCCTCTAACACCACCTCAGACTCACATTGACCCGAACCTTCCTCTAACACCGCCTCAGACTCACACTGACCCGAACCTTCCTCTAACACCGCCTCAGACTCACACTGACCCGAACATTCCTCGATCCCCACCTCAGACTCACACTGACCCGAACATTCCTCTAACCTCAGCTCAGACTCACACTGACCCGAACCGTCCTCTAACACCGCCTCAGACTCACACTGACCCGAATCTTCCTCTAACACCGCCTCAGACTCACACTGACCCGAACCTTCCTCTAACACCGCCTCAGAATCACTCTGACCCGAACCTTCCTCTCACACCACCTCAGACTCACACTGACCCGAACTTTCCTCTAACACCACCTGAGACTCACACTGACCCGAACCATCCTCTAACCTCAGCTCAGACTCACAGTGACCCGAACCTTCCTCTAACCCCGGCTCAGACTCACACTGACCCGAACATTCCTCGCTCCCCACCTCAGACTCACACTGACCCGAACCTTCCTCTAACACCGCCTCAGACTCACACTGACCCGAACCTTCCTCTAACCTCACCTCAGACTCACACTGACCCGAACCTTGCTCTAACACCGCCTCAGACTCACACTGACCCGAACCTTCCTCTAACCTCACCTCAGACTCACACTGCCCCGAACCTTCCTCTAACACCGCCTCAGGCTCACACTGATCCGAACCTTCCTCTAACATCAGCTCAGACTCACACTGACCCGATCCTTCCTCTAACCCCGGCTCAGACTCACACTGACCCGAACATTCCTCGATCCCCACCTCAGACTCACACTGACCCGAACCTTCCTCTAACACCGCCTCAGACTCACACTGACCCGAACCTTCCTCTAACACCGCCTCAGACTCACACTGACCCGAACCTTCCTCTAACACCGCCTCAGACTCACACTGACCCGAACATTCCTCGATCCCCACCTCAGACTCACACTGACCCGAACCTTCCTCTAACACCGCTTCAGACTCGCACTGACCCGAACCTTCCTCCAACACCGCCTCAGACTCACACTGCCCCGAACCTTCCTCTAACACCGCCTCAGACTCAGACTGACCCGAACCTGCCTCTAACACCGCCTCAGACTCACACTGACCCGAACATTCCTCTAACCTCAGCTCAGACTCACACTGACCCGAACCTTCCTCTAACTCCGCCTCAGACTCACACTGACCCGAACCTTCCTCTAACACCGCCTCAGACTCACACTGACCCGAACCTTCCTCTAACACCGCCTCAGACTCACACTGACCCGAACCTTCCTCGAACACCGCCTCAGACTCACACTGACCCGAACCTTCCTCTAACACCACCTCAGACTCACACTGCCCCGAACCTTCCTCTAACACTGCCTCAGACTCACATTGACCCGAACCATCCTCTCACCTCACCTCAGACTCACACTGACCCGAACTTTCCTCTAACACCACCTCAGACTCACACTGATCCAAACCTTCCTCTAACACCACCTCAGTCTCACACTGACCCGAACCTTCCTCTGACACCGCCTCGGGCTCACACTGACCCGAACCTTCCTCTAACCTCAGCTCAGACTCACACTGACCCGATGCTTCCTCTAACCCCACCTCAGACTCACACTGACCCGAACCTTCCTCTAACACCGCCTCAGACTCACACTGATCCGAACCTTCCTCTAACACCACCTCAGACTCACACTGCCCCGAACCTTCCTCTAACACCGCCTCAGACTCACACTGACCCGAACCTGCCTCTAACACCGCCTCAGACTCACACTGACCCGAACATTCCTCTAACCTCAGCTCAGACTCACACTGACCCGAACCTTCTCTAACACCGCCTCAGACTCACACTGACCCGAACCTTCCTCTAACACCGCCTCAGACTCACACTGACCCGAACCTTCCTCGAACACCGCCTCAGACTCACACTGACCCGAACCTTCCTCTAACACCACCTCAGACTCACACTGACCCGTACCTTCCTCTAACACCGCCTCAGACTCACACTGCCCCAAACCTGCCTCTAACACCGCCTCAGACTCACAATGACCCGAACATTCCTCTAACCTCAGCTCAGACTCACAGTGACCCGAACCTTCCTCTAACACCGGCTTCTACTCACACTGACCCGAACATTCCTCGATCCCCACCTCAGACACACACTGACCCGAACCTTCCTCTAACACCGCCTCAGACTCACACTGACACGAACCTTCCTCTAACCTCACCTCAGACTCACACTGACCCGAACCTTGCTCTAACACCGCCTCAGACTCACACTGCCCCGAACCTTCCTCTAACACCGCCTCAGGCTCACACTGACCCGAACCTTCCTCTAACCTCAGCTCAGACTCACACTGACCCGATCCTTCCTCTAACCCCGGCTCAGACTCACACTGACCCGAACATTCCTCGATCCCCACCTCAGACTCACACTGACCCGAACCTTCCTCTAACACCACCTCAGACTCACATTGACCCGAACCTTCCTCTAACACCGCCTCAGACTCACACTGACCCGAACCTTCCTCTAACACCGCCTCATACTCACACTGACCCGAACATTCCTCGATCCCCACCTCAGACTCACACTGACCCGAACATTCCTCTAACCTCAGCTCAGACTCACACTGACCCGAACCGTCCTCTAACACCACCTAAGACTCACATTGACCCGAACCTTCCTCTAACACCGCCTCAGACTCACACTGACCCGAATCTTCCTCTAACACCGCCTCAGACTCACACTGACCCGAACCTTCCTCTAACACCGCCTCAGAATCACTCTGTCCCGAACCTTCCTCTCACACCACCTCAGACTCACACTGACCCGAACCTTCCTCTAACACCGCCTCAGACTCACACTGACCCGAACATTCCTCTAACCTCACCTCAGACTCACACTGACCCGAACCTTGCTCTAACACCGCCTCAGACTCACACTGCCCCGAACTTTCCTCTAACACCGCCTCAGACTCACACTGACCCGAACCTTCCTCTAACACCGCCTCAGACTCACACTGACCCGAACCTTCCTCTAACACCGCCTCAGACTCACACTGACCCGAACATTCCTCGATCCCCACCTCAGACTCACACTGACCCGAACCTTCCTCTAACACCGCTTCAGACTCGCACTGACCCGAACCTTCCTCCAACACCGCCTCAGACTCACACTGCCCCGAACCTTCCTCTAACACCGCCTCAGACTCACACTGACCCGAACCTGCCTCTAACACCGCCTCAGACTCACACTGACCCGAACATTCCTCTAACCTCAGCTCAGACTCACACTGACCCGAACCTTCCTCTAACTCCGCCTCAGACTCACACTGACCCGAACCTTCCTCTAACACCGCCTCAGACTCACACTGACCCGAACCTTCCTCTAACACCGCCTCAGACTCACACTGACCCGAACCTTCCTCGAACACCGCCTCAGACTCACACTGACCCGAACCTTCCTCGAACACCGCCTCAGACTCACACTGACCCGAACCTTCCTCTAACACCACCTCAGACTCACACTGCCCCGAACCTTCCTCTAACACTGCCTCAGACTCACATTGACCCGAACCATCCTCTCACCTCACCTCAGACTCACACTGACCCGAACTTTCCTCTAAACCACCTCAGACTCACACTGATCCAAACCTTCCTCTAACACCACCTCAGTCTCACACTGACCCGAACCTTCCTCTGACACCGCCTCGGGCTCACACTGACCCGAACCTTCCTCTAATCTCAGCTCAGACTCACACTGACCCGATGCTTCCTCTAACCCCACCTCAGACTCACACTGACCCGAACCTTCCTCTAACACCACCTCAGACTCACACTGCCCCGAACCTTCCTCTAACACCGCCTCAGACTCACACTGACCCGAACATTCCTCGATCCCCACCTCAGACTCACACTGACCCGAACCTTCCTCTAACACCGCCTCAGACTCACACTGATCCGAACCTTCCTCTAACACCACCTCAGACTCACACTGCCCCGAACCTTCCTCTAACACCGCCTCAGACTCACACTGACCCGAACCTGCCTCTAACACCGCCTCAGACTCACACTGACCCGAACATTCCTCTAACCTCAGCTCAGACTCACACTGACCCGAACCTTCCTCTAACACCGCCTCAGACTCACACTGACCCGAACCTTCCTCTAACACCGCCTCAGACTCACACTGACCCGAACCTTCCTCGAACACCGCCTCAGACTCACACTGACCCGAACCTTCCTCTAACACCACCTCAGACTCACACTGACCCGTACCTTCCTCTAACACCGCCTCAGACTCACACTGCCCCAAACCTGCCTCTAACACCGCCTCAGACTCACAATGACCCGAACATTCCTCTAACCTCAGCTCAGACTCACACTGACCCGTACCTTCCTCTAACACCGCCTCAGACTCACACTGCCCCAAACCTGCCTCTAACACCGCCTCAGACTCACAATGACCCGAACATTCCTCTAACCTCAGCACAGACTCACACTGACACGAACCTTCCTCAAACACCGCCTCAGACTCACACTGACCCGAACCATCCTCTAACCTCACCTCAGACTCACAGTGACCCGAACCTTCCTCTAACACCGGCTTCTACTCACACTGACCCGAACATTCCTCGATCCCCACCTCAGACACACACTGACCCGAACCTTCCTCTAACACCGCCTCAGACTCACACTGACACGAACCTTCCTCTAACCTCACCTCAGACTCACACTGACCCGAACCTTGCTCTAACACCGCCTCAGACTCACACTGCCCCAAACCTGCCTCTAACACCGCCTCAGACTCACAATGACCCGAACATTCCTCTAACCTCAGCTCAGACTCACACTGACCCGAACCTTCCTCTAATACCGGCACAGACTCACACTGACACGAACCTTCCTCAAACACCGCCTCAGACTCACACTGACCCGAACCATCCTCTAACCTCACCTCAGACTCACAGTGACCCGAACCTTCCTCTAACACCGGCTTCTACTCACACTGACCCGAACATTCCTCGATCCCCACCTCAGACACACACTGACCCGAACCTTCCTCTAACACCGCCTCAGACTCACACTGACACGAACCTTCCTCTAACCTCACCTCAGACTCACACTGACCCGAACCTTGCTCTAACACCGCCTCAGACTCACACTGCCCCGAACCTTCCTCTAACACCGCCTCAGGCTCACACTGACCCGAACCTTCCTCTAACCTCAGCTCAGACTCACACTGACCCGATCCTTCCTCTAACCCCGGCTCAGACTCACACTGACCCGAACATTCCTCGATCCCCACCTCAGACTCACACTGACCCGAACCTTCCTCTAACACCACCTCAGACTCACATTGACCCGAACCTTCCTCTAACACCGCCTCAGACTCACACTGACCCGAACCTTCCTCTAACACCGCCTCATACTCACACTGACCCGAACATTCCTCGATCCCCACCTCAGACTCACACTGACCCGAACATTCCTCTAACCTCAGCTCAGACTCACACTGACCCGAACCGTCCTCTAACACCACCTAAGACTCACATTGACCCGAACCTTCCTCTAACACCGCCTCAGACTCACACTGACCCGAATCTTCCTCTAACACCGCCTCAGACTCACACTGACCCGAACCTTCCTCTAACACCGCCTCAGAATCACACTGACCCGAACCTTCCTCTCACACCACCTCAGACTCACACTGACCCGAACCTTCCTCTAACACCGCCTCAGACTCACACTGACCCGAACATTCCTCTAACCTCACCTCAGACTCACACTGACCCGAACCTTGCTCTAACACCGCCTCAGACTCACACTGCCCCGAACTTTCCTCTAACACCACCTGAGACTCACACTGACCCGAACCATCCTCTAACCTCAGCTCAGACTCACAGTGACCCGAACCTTCCTCTAACACCGGCTCAGACTCACACTGACCCGAACATTCCTCGCTCCCCACCTCAGACTCACACTGACCCGAACCTTCCTCTAACACCGCCTCAGACTCACACTGACCCGAACATTCCTCTAACCTCACCTCAGACTCACACTGACCCGAACCTTGCTCTAACACCGCCTCAGACTCACACTGCCCCGAACCTTCCTCTAACACCGCCTCAGGCTCACACTGACCCGAACCTTCCTCTAACCTCAGCTCAGACTCACACTGACCCGATCCTTCCTCTAACCCCGGCTCAGACTCACACTGACCTGAACATTCCTCGATCCCCACCTCAGACTCACACTGACCCGAACCTTCCTCTAACACCGCCTCAGACTCACACTGACCCGAACCTTCCTCTAACACCGCCTCAGACTCACACTGACCCGAACATTCCTCGATCCCCACCTCAGACTCACACTGACCCGAACCTGCCTTTAACACCGCCTCAGACTCACACTGACCCGAACATTCCTCTAACCTCAGCTCAGACTCACACTGACCCGAACCTTCCTCTAACACCGCCTCAGACTCACACTGACCCGAACCTTCCTCTAACACCGTCTCAGACTCACACTGACCCGAACCTTCCTCGAACACCGCCTCAGACTCACACTGACCCGAACCTTCCTATAACACCACCTCAGACTCACACTGCCCCGAACCTTCCTCTAACCTCACCTCAGACTCACACTGACCCGAACCTTCCTCTAACACTGCCTCAGACTCACATTGACCCGAACCATCCTCTAACACCGCCTCAGACTCACATTGACCCGAACCTTCCTCTAACACCGCCTCAGACTCACACTGACCCGAACCTTCCTCTAACACCGCCTCAGACTCACACTGACCCGAACCTTCCTCTAACACCGCCTCAGACTCACACTGACCCGAACCTTCCTCTAACACCACCTCAGACTCACACTGCCCCGAACCTTCCTCTAACACTGCCTCAGACTCACATTGACCCGAACCATCCTCTCACCTCACCTCAGACTCACACTGACCCGAACTTTCCTCTAAACCACCTCAGACTCACACTGATCCAAACCTTCCTCTAACACCACCTCAGTCTCACACTGACCCGAACCTTCCTCTGACACCGCCTCGGGCTCACACTGACCCGAACCTTCCTCTAATCTCAGCTCAGACTCACACTGACCCGATGCTTCCTCTAACCCCACCTCAGACTCACACTGACCCGAACCTTCCTCTAACACCACCTCAGACTCACACTGCCCCGAACCTTCCTCTAACACCGCCTCAGACTCACACTGACCCGAACATTCCTCGATCCCCACCTCAGACTCACACTGACCCGAACCTTCCTCTAACACCGCCTCAGACTCACACTGATCCGAACCTTCCTCTAACACCACCTCAGACTCACACTGCCCCGAACCTTCCTCTAACACCGCCTCAGACTCACACTGACCCGAACCTGCCTCTAACACCGCCTCAGACTCACACTGACCCGAACATTCCTCTAACCTCAGCTCAGACTCACACTGACCCGAACCTTCCTCTAACACCGCCTCAGACTCACACTGACCCGAACCTTCCTCTAACACCGCCTCAGACTCACACTGACCCGAACCTTCCTCGAACACCGCCTCAGACTCACACTGACCCGAACCTTCCTCTAACACCACCTCAGACTCACACTGACCCGTACCTTCCTCTAACACCGCCTCAGACTCACACTGCCCCAAACCTGCCTCTAACACCGCCTCAGACTCACAATGACCCGAACATTCCTCTAACCTCAGCTCAGACTCACACTGACCCGAACCTTCCTCTAATACCGGCACAGACTCACACTGACACGAACCTTCCTCAAACACCGCCTCAGACTCACACTGACCCGAACCATCCTCTAACCTCACCTCAGACTCACAGTGACCCGAACCTTCCTCTAACACCGGCTTCTACTCACACTGACCCGAACATTCCTCGATCCCCACCTCAGACACACACTGACCCGAACCTTCCTCTAACACCGCCTCAGACTCACACTGACACGAACCTTCCTCTAACCTCACCTCAGACTCACACTGACCCGAACCTTGCTCTAACACCGCCTCAGACTCACACTGCCCCGAACCTTCCTCTAACACCGCCTCAGGCTCACACTGACCCGAACCTTCCTCTAACCTCAGCTCAGACTCACACTGACCCGATCCTTCCTCTAACCCCGGCTCAGACTCACACTGACCCGAACATTCCTCGATCCCCACCTCAGACTCACACTGACCCGAACCTTCCTCTAACACCACCTCAGACTCACATTGACCCGAACCTTCCTCTAACACCGCCTCAGACTCACACTGACCCGAACCTTCCTCTAACACCGCCTCATACTCACACTGACCCGAACATTCCTCGATCCCCACCTCAGACTCACACTGACCCGAACATTCCTCTAACCTCAGCTCAGACTCACACTGACCCGAACCGTCCTCTAACACCACCTAAGACTCACATTGACCCGAACCTTCCTCTAACACCGCCTCAGACTCACACTGACCCGAATCTTCCTCTAACACCGCCTCAGACTCACACTGACCCGAACCTTCCTCTAACACCGCCTCAGAATCACTCTGTCCCGAACCTTCCTCTCACACCACCTCAGACTCACACTGACCCGAACCTTCCTCTAACACCGCCTCAGACTCACACTGACCCGAACATTCCTCTAACCTCACCTCAGACTCACACTGACCCGAACCTTGCTCTAACACCGCCTCAGACTCACACTGCCCCGAACTTTCCTCTAACACCACCTGAGACTCACACTGACCCGAACCATCCTCTAACCTCAGCTCAGACTCACAGTGACCCGAACCTTCCTCTAACACCGGCTCAGACTCACACTGACCCGAACATTCCTCGCTCCCCACCTCAGACTCACACTGACCCGAACCTTGCTCTAACACCGCCTCAGACTCACACTGCCCCGAACCTTCCTCTAACACCGCCTCAGGCTCACACTGACCCGAACCTTCCTCTAACCTCAGCTCAGACTCACACTGACCCGATCCTTCCTCTAACCCCGGCTCAGACTCACACTGACCTGAACATTCCTCGATCCCCACCTCAGACTCACACTGACCCGAACCTTCCTCTAACACCGCCTCAGACTCACACTGACCCGAACCTTCCTCTAACACCGCCTCAGACTCACACTGACCCGAACATTCCTCGATCCCCACCTCAGACTCACACTGACCCGAACCTGCCTTTAACACCGCCTCAGACTCACACTGACCCGAACATTCCTCTAACCTCAGCTCAGACTCACACTGACCCGAACCTTCCTCTAACACCGCCTCAGAATCACTCTGTCCCGAACCTTGCTCTAACACCGCCTCAGACTCACACTGCCCCGAACCTTCCTCTAACACCGCCTCAGGCTCACACTGACCCGAACCTTCCTCTAACCTCAGCTCAGACTCACACTGACCCGATCCTTCCTCTAACCCCGGCTCAGACTCACACTGACCTGAACATTCCTCTAACCTCACCTCAGACTCACACTGACCCGAACCTTGCTCTAACACCGCCTCAGACTCACACTGCCCCGAACTTTCCTCTAACACCACCTGAGACTCACACTGACCCGAACCATCCTCTAACCTCAGCTCAGACTCACAGTGACCCGAACCTTCCTCTAACACCGGCTCAGACTCACACTGACCCGAACATTCCTCTAACCTCACCTCAGACTCACACTGACCCGAACCTTGCTCTAACACCGCCTCAGACTCACACTGCCCCGAACCTTCCTCTAACACCGCCTCAGGCTCACACTGACCCGAACCTTCCTCTAACCTCAGCTCAGACTCACACTGACCCGATCCTTCCTCTAACCCCGGCTCAGACTCACACTGACCTGAACATTCCTCGATCCCCACCTCAGACTCACACTGACCCGAACCTTCCTCTAACACCGCCTCAGACTCACACTGACCCGAACCTTCCTCTAACACCGCCTCAGACTCACACTGACCCGAACATTCCTCGATCCCCACCTCAGACTCACACTGACCCGAACCTGCCTTTAACACCGCCTCAGACTCACACTGACCCGAACATTCCTCTAACCTCAGCTCAGACTCACACTGACCCGAACCTTCCTCTAACTCCGCCTCAGACTCACACTGACCCGAACCTTCCTCTAACACCGCCTCAGACTCACACTGACCCGAACCTTCCTCTAACACCGTCTCAGACTCACACTGACCCGAACCTTCCTCGAACACCGCCTCAGACTCACACTGACCCGAACCTTCCTATAACACCACCTCAGACTCACACTGCCCCGAACCTTCCTCTAACCTCACCTCAGACTCACACTGACCCGAACCTTCCTCTAACACTGCCTCAGACTCACATTGACCCGAACCATCCTCTAACACCGCCTCAGACTCACATTGACCCGAACCTTCCTCTAACACCGCCTCAGACTCACACTGACCCGAACCTTCCTCTAACACCGCCTCAGACTCACACTGACCCGAACCTTCCTCTAACACCGCCTCAGACTCACACTGCCCCGAACCTTCCTCTAACACCACCTCAGACTCACACTGACCCGAACCTTCCTCTAACACCGCCTCAGACTCACACTGACCCGAACCTTCCTCTAACACCACCTCAGACTCACACTGACCCGAACCTTCCTCTAACACCGCCTCAGGCTCACACTGACCCGAACCTTCCTCTAACCTCAGCTCAGACTCACACTGACCCGAACCTTCCTCTAACACCAGCTCAGACTCAAACTGACCCGAACATTCCTCGATCCCCACCTCAGACTCACACTGACTCGAACCTTCCTCTAACACCGCTTCAGACTCACACTGACCCGAACCTTCTACTAACACCCCCTCAGTCTCACACTGACCCGAACCTTCCTCTAACACCGCCTCAGACTCACACTAACCCGAATCTTCCTCTAACACCGCCTCAGTCTCACACTGACCCAAACCATCCTCTAACACCGCCTCAGACTCACACTGACCCGAACCTTCCTCTAACACCGCCTCAGACTCACACTGACACGAACCTTCCTCGATCCCCACCTCAGACTCACACTGACCCGAACATTCCTCTAACACCGCCTCAGAATCACTCTGACCCGAACCTTCCTCTAACACCGCCTCAGACTCACACTGACTCGAACCTTCCTCTAACACCGCCTCAGACTCACACTAACCCGAATCTTCCTCTAACACCGCCTCAGACTCACACTGACCCGAACATTCCTCGATCCCCACCTCAGACTCACACTGACCCGAACCTTCCTCTAACACCGCCTCAGACTCACGCTGACCCGAACCTTCCTCTAACACCGCCTCAGACTCACACTGCCTCGAACCTTCCTCTAACACCGCCTCAGACTCACACTGACCCGAACCTGCCTCTAACACCGCCTCAGACTCACACTGACCCGAACATTCCTCTAACCTCAGCTCAGACTCACACTGACCCGAACCTTCCTCTAACTCCGCCTCAGACACACACTGACCCGAACCTTCCTCTAACACACCGCCTCAGACTCACACTGACCCGAACCTTCCTCGATCCCCACCTCAGACTCACACTGACCCGTCCCTTCCTCTAACACCGCCTCAGAATCACTCTGACCCGAACCTTCCTCTAACACCGCCTCAGACTCACACTGACCCGAACCTTCCTCTAACATCGCCTCAGACTCACACTAACCCGAATCTTCCTCTAACACCGCCTCAGACTCACACTGACCCGAACCTTCTACTAACACCGCCTCAGAATCACACTGACCCGAACCTTCCTCTAACACTGCCTCAGACTCACACTAACCCGAATATTCCTCTAACACCGCCTCAGACTCACACTGACCCGAACCTTCCTCTAACACCGCCTCAGACTCACACTCACCCGAACCTTCCTCTAACACCGCCTCAGACTCACACTGACCTGAACATTCCTCGAACCTCATCTCAAACTCACACTGACCCGAACCATCCTCTCACACCACCTCAGACTCACACTGACCCGAACCTTCCTCTAACACCACCTCAGACTCACACTGACCCGAACCTTCCTCTAACACCGCCTCAGGCTCACACTGACCCGAACCTTCCTCTAACCTCAGCTCAGACTCACACTGACCCGAACCTTCCTCTAACACCAGCTCAGACTCAAACTGACCCGAACATTCCTCGATCCCCACCTCAGACTCACACTGACTCGAACCTTCCTCTAACACCGCTTCAGACTCACACTGACCCGAACCTTCTACTAACACCCCCTCAGTCTCACACTGACCCGAACCTTCCTCTAACACCGCCTCAGACTCACACTAACCCGAATCTTCCTCTAACACCGCCTCAGTCTCACACTGACCCAAACCATCCTCTAACACCGCCTCAGACTCACACTGACCCGAACCTTCCTCTAACACCGCCTCAGACTCACACTGACCCGAACCTTCCTCTAACACCGCCTCAGACTCACACTGACCCGAACCTTCCTCTAACACCGCCTCAGACTCACACTGACCCGAACCTTCCTCTAACACCGCCTCAGACTCACACTGCCCCGAACCTTCCTCTAACACCGCCTCAGACTCACACTGACCCGAACCTGCCTCTAACACCGCCTCAGACTCACACTGACCCGAACATTCCTCTAACCTCAGCTCAGACTCACACTGACCCGAACCTTCCTCTAACTCCGCCTCAGACTCACAATGACCCGAACCTTCCTCTAACACCGCCTCAGACTCACACTGACCTGAACATTCCTCGAACCTCATCTCAAACTCACACTGACCCGAACCATCCTCTCACACCACCTCAGACTCACACTGACCCGAACCTTCCTCTAACACCACCTCAGACTCACACTGACCCGAACCTTCCTCTAACACCGCCTCAGGCTCACACTGACCCGAACCTTCCTCTAACCTCAGCTCAGACTCACACTGACCCGAACCTTCCTCTAACACCAGCTCAGACTCAAACTGACCCGAACATTCCTCGATCCCCACCTCAGACTCACACTGACTCGAACCTTCCTCTAACACCGCTTCAGACTCACACTGACCCGAACCTTCTACTAACACCCCCTCAGTCTCACACTGACCCGAACCTTCCTCTAACACCGCCTCAGACTCACACTAACCCGAATCTTCCTCTAACACCGCCTCAGTCTCACACTGACCCAAACCATCCTCTAACACCGCCTCAGACTCACACTGACCCGAACCTTCCTCTAACACCGCCTCAGAATCACTCTGACCCGAACCTTCCTCTCACACCACCTCAGACTCACACTGACCCGAACTTTCCTCTAACACCACCTGAGACTCACACTGACCCGAACCATCCTCTAACCTCAGCTCAGACTCACAGTGACCCGAACCTTCCTCTAACACCGGCTCAGACTCACACTGACCCGAACATTCCTCGCTCCCCACCTCAGACTCACACTGACCCGAACCTTCCTCTAACACCGCCTCAGACTCACACTGACCCGAACCTTCCTCTAACCTCACCTCAGACTCACACTGACCCGAACCTTGCTCTAACACCGCCTCAGACTCACACTGACCCGAACCTTCCTCTAACCTCACCTCAGACTCACACTGCCCCGAACCTTCCTCTAACACCGCCTCAGGCTCACACTGATCCGAACCTTCCTCTAACCTCACCTCAGACTCACACTGACCCGAACCTTGCTCTAACACCGCCTCAGACTCACACTGACCCGATCCTTCCTCTAACCCCGGCTCAGACTCACACTGACCCGAACATTCCTCGATCCCCACCTCAGACTCACACTGACCCGAACCTTCCTCTAACACCGCCTCAGACTCACACTGACCCGAACCTTGCTCTAACACCGCCTCAGACTCACACTGACCCGAACCTTCCTCGAACACCACCTCAGACTCACACTAACCCGAATCTTCCTCTAACACCGCTTCAGACTCGCACTGACCCGAACCTTCCTCTAACACCGCCTCAGACTCACACTGCCCCGAACCTTCCTCTAACACCGCCTCAGACTCACACTGACCCGAACCTGCCTCTAACACCGCCTCAGACTCACACTGACCCGAACATTCCTCTAACCTCAGCTCAGACTCACACTGACCCGAACCTTCCTCTAACTCCGCCTCAGACTCACACTGACCCGAACCTTCCTCTAACACCGCCTCAGACTCACACTGACCCGAACCTTCCTCTAACACCGCCTCAGACTCACACTGACCCGAACCTTCCTCGAACACCGCCTCAGACTCACACTGACCCGAACCTTCCTCTAACACCACCTCAGACTCACACTGCCCCGAACCTTCCTCTAACACTGCCTCAGACTCACATTGACCCGAACCATCCTCTCACCTCACCTCAGACTCACACTGACCCGAACTTTCCTCTAACACCACCTCAGACTCACACTGATCCAAACCTTCCTCTAACACCACCTCAGTCTCACACTGACCCGAACCTTCCTCTGACACCGCCTCGGGCTCACACTGACCCGAACCTTCCTCTAACCTCAGCTCAGACTCACACTGACCCGATGCTTCCTCTAACCCCACCTCAGACTCACACTGACCCGAACCTTCCTCTAACACCACCTCAGACTCACACTGCCCCGAACCTTCCTCTAACACCGCCTCAGACTCACACTGACCCGAACATTCCTCGATCCCCACCTCAGACTCACACTGACCCGAACCTTCCTCTAACACCGCCTCAGACTCACACTGATCCGAACCTTCCTCTAACACCACCTCAGACTCACACTGCCCCGAACCTTCCTCTAACACCGCCTCAGACTCACACTGACCCGAACCTGCCTCTAACACCGCCTCAGACTCACACTGACCCGAACATTCCTCTAACCTCAGCTCAGACTCACACTGACCCGAACCTTCCTCTAACACCGCCTCAGACTCACACTGACCCGAACCTTCCTCTAACACCGCCTCAGACTCACACTGACCCGAACCTTCCTCGAACACCGCCTCAGACTCACACTGACCCGAACCTTCCTCTAACACCACCTCAGACTCACACTGACCCGTACCTTCCTCTAACACCGCCTCAGACTCACACTGCCCCAAACCTGCCTCTAACACCGCCTCAGACTCACAATGACCCGAACATTCCTCTAACCTCAGCTCAGACTCACACTGACCCGAACCTTCCTCTAACACCGGCACAGACTCACACTGACACGAACCTTCCTCAAACACCGCCTCAGACTCACACTGACCCGAACCATCCTCTAACCTCACCTCAGACTCACAGTGACCCGAACCTTCCTCTAACACCGGCTTCTACTCACACTGACCCGAACATTCCTCGATCCCCACCTCAGACACACACTGACCCGAACCTTCCTCTAACACCGCCTCAGACTCACACTGACCCGAACCTTCCTCTAACACCGCCTCAGACTCACACTGATCCGAACCTTCCTCTAACACCACCTCAGACTCACACTGCCCCGAACCTTCCTCTAACACCGCCTCAGACTCACACTGACCCGAACCTGCCTCTAACACCGCCTCAGACTCACACTGACCCGAACATTCCTCTAACCTCAGCTCAGACTCACACTGACCCGAACCTTCCTCTAACACCGCCTCAGACTCACACTGACCCGAACCTTCCTCTAACACCGCCTCAGACTCACACTGACCCGAACCTTCCTCGAACACCGCCTCAGACTCACATTGACCCGAACCATCCTCTCACCTCACCTCAGACTCACACTGACCCGAACTTTCCTCTAACACCACCTCAGACTCACACTGATCCAAACCTTCCTCTAACACCACCTCAGTCTCACACTGACCCGAACCTTCCTCTGACACCGCCTCGGGCTCACACTGACCCGAACCTTCCTCTAACCTCAGCTCAGACTCACACTGACCCGATGCTTCCTCTAACCCCACCTCAGACTCACACTGACCCGAACCTTCCTCTAACACCACCTCAGACTCACACTGCCCCGAACCTTCCTCTAACACCGCCTCAGACTCACACTGACCCGAACATTCCTCGATCCCCACCTCAGACTCACACTGACCCGAACCTTCCTCTAACACCGCCTCAGACTCACACTGATCCGAACCTTCCTCTAACACCACCTCAGACTCACACTGCCCCGAACCTTCCTCTAACACCGCCTCAGACTCACACTGACCCGAACCTGCCTCTAACACCGCCTCAGACTCACACTGACCCGAACATTCCTCTAACCTCAGCTCAGACTCACACTGACCCGAACCTTCCTCTAACACCGCCTCAGACTCACACTGACCCGAACCTTCCTCTAACACCGCCTCAGACTCACACTGACCCGAACCTTCCTCGAACACCGCCTCAGACTCACACTGACCCGAACCTTCCTCTAACACCACCTCAGACTCACACTGACCCGTACCTTGCTCTAACACCGCCTCAGACTCACACTGCCCCAAACCTGCCTCTAACACCGCCTCAGACTCACAATGACCCGAACATTCCTCTAACCTCAGCTCAGACTCACACTGACCCGAACCTTCCTCTAACACCGGCACAGACTCACACTGACACGAACCTTCCTCAAACACCGCCTCAGACTCACACTGACCCGAACCATCCTCTAAACTCACCTCAGACTCACAGTGACCCGAACCTTCCTCTAACACCGGCTTCTACTCACACTGACCCGAACATTCCTCGATCCCCACCTCAGACACACACTGACCCGAACCTTCCTCTAACACCGCCTCAGACTCACACTGACCCGAACCTTCCTCTAACACCGCCTCAGACTCACACTGATCCGAACCTTCCTCTAACACCACCTCAGACTCACACTGCCCCGAACCTTCCTCTAACACCGCCTCAGACTCACACTGACCCGAACCTGCCTCTAACACCGCCTCAGACTCACACTGACCCGAACATTCCTCTAACCTCAGCTCAGACTCACACTGACCCGAACCTTCCTCTAACACCGCCTCAGACTCACACTGACCCGAACCTTCCTCTAACACCGCCTCAGACTCACACTGACCCGAACCTTCCTCGAACACCGCCTCAGACTCACACTGACCCGAACCTTCCTCTAACACCACCTCAGACTCACACTGACCCGTACTTTCCTCTAACACCGCCTCAGACTCACACTGCCCCAAACCTGCCTCTAACACCGCCTCAGACTCACAATGACCCGAACATTCCTCTAACCTCAGCTCAGACTCACACTGACCCGAACCTTCCTCTAACACCACCTCAGACTCACACTGACCCGAACCTTCCTCTAACACCGCCTCAGACTCACACTGACCCGAACCATCCTCTAACCTCACCTCAGACTCACAGTGACCCGAACCTTCCTCTAACACCGGCTTCTACTCACACTGACCCGAACATTCCTCGATCCCCACCTCAGACACACACTGACCCGAACCTTCCTCTAACACCGCCTCAGACTCACACTGACACGAACCTTCCTCTAACCTCACCTCAGACTCACACTGACCCGAACCTTGCTCTAACACCGCCTCAGACTCACACTGCCCCGAACCTTCCTCTAACACCGCCTCAGGCTCACACTGACCCGAACCTTCCTCTAACCTCAGCTCAGACTCACACTGACCCGATCCTTCCTCTAACCCCGGCTCAGACTCACACTGACCCGAACATTCCTCGATCCCCACCTCAGACTCACACTGACCCGAACCTTCCTCTAACACCACCTCAGACTCACATTGACCCGAACCTTCCTCTAACACCGCCTCAGACTCACACTGACCCGAACCTTCCTCTAACACCGCCTCATACTCACACTGACCCGAACATTCCTCGATCCCCACCTCAGACTCACACTGACCCGAACATTCCTCTAACCTCAGCTCAGACTCACACTGACCCGAACCGTCCTCTAACACCACCTAAGACTCACATTGACCCGAACCTTCCTCTAACACCGCCTCAGACTCACACTGACCCGAATCTTCCTCTAACACCGCCTCAGACTCACACTGACCCGAACCTTCCTCTAACACCGCCTCAGAATCACTCTGTCCCGAACCTTCCTCTCACACCACCTCAGACTCACACTGACCCGAACCTTCCTCTAACACCGCCTCAGACTCACACTGCCCCGAACTTTCCTCTAACCTCACCTCAGACTCACACTGACCCGAACCTTCCTCTAACACCGCCTCAGACTCACACTGACCCGAACATTCCTCTAACCTCACCTCAGACTCACACTGACCCGAACCTTGCTCTAACACCGCCTCAGACTCACACTGCCCCGAACTTTCCTCTAACACCACCTGAGACTCACACTGACCCGAACCATCCTCTAACCTCAGCTCAGACTCACAGTGACCCGAACCTTCCTCTAACACCGGCTCAGACTCACACTGACCCGAACATTCCTCGCTCCCCACCTCAGACTCACACTGACCCGAACCTTCCTCTAACACCGCCTCAGACTCACACTGACCCGAACATTCCTCTAACCTCACCTCAGACTCACACTGACCCGAACCTTGCTCTAACACCGCCTCAGACTCACACTGCCCCGAACCTTCCTCTAACACCGCCTCAGACTCATACTGACCCGAACCTTCCTCTAACACCGCCTCAGACTCACACTGACCCGAACATTCCTCGATCCCCACCTCAGACTCACACTGACCCGAACCTGCCTTTAACACCGCCTCAGACTCACACTGACCCGAACATTCCTCTAACCTCAGCTCAGACTCACACTGACCCGAACCTTCCTCTAACTCCGCCTCAGACTCACACTGACCCGAACCTTCCTCTAACACCGCCTCAGACTCACACTGACCCGAACCTTCCTCTAACACCGTCTCAGACTCACACTGACCCGAACCTTCCTCGAACACCGCCTCAGACTCACACTGACCCGAACCTTCCTCTAACACCACCTCAGACTCACACTGCCCCGAACCTTCCTCTAACCTCACCTCAGACTCACACTGACCCGAACCTTCCTCTAACACTGCCTCAGACTCACATTGACCCGAACCATCCTCTAACACCGCCTCAGACTCACATTGACCCGAACCTTCCTCTAACACCGCCTCAGACTCACACTGACCCGAACCTTCCTCTAACACCGCCTCAGACTCACACTGACCCGAACCTTCCTCTAACACCGCCTCAGACTCACACTGCCCCGAACCTTCCTCTAACACCACCTCAGACTCACACTGACCCGAACCTTCCTCTAACACCGCCTCAGACTCACACTGACCCGAACCTTCCTCTAACACCACCTCAGACTCACACTGACCCGAACCTTCCTCTAACACCGCCTCAGGCTCACACTGACCCGAACCTTCCTCTAACCTCAGCTCAGACTCACACTGACCCGAACCTTCCTCTAACACCAGCTCAGACTCAAACTGACCCGAACATTCCTCGATCCCCACCTCAGACTCACACTGACTCGAACCTTCCTCTAACACCGCTTCAGACTCACACTGACCCGAACCTTCTACTAACACCCCCTCAGTCTCACACTGACCCGAACCTTCCTCTAACACCGCCTCAGACTCACACTAACCCGAATCTTCCTCTAACACCGCCTCAGTCTCACACTGACCCAAACCATCCTCTAACACCGCCTCAGACTCACACTGACCCGAACCTTCCTCTAACACCGCCTCAGACTCACACTGACACGAACCTTCCTCGATCCCCACCTCAGACTCACACTGACCCGAACATTCCTCTAACACCGCCTCAGAATCACTCTGACCCGAACCTTCCTCTAACACCGCCTCAGACTCACACTGACCCGAACCTTCCTCTAACCTCACCTCAGACTCACACTGACCCGAACCTTGCTTTAACACCGCCTCAGACTCACACTGCCCCGAACTTTCCTCTAACACCACCTGAGACTCACACTGACCCGAACCATCCTCTAACCTCAGCTCAGACTCACAGTGACCCGAACCTTCCTCTAACACCGGCTCAGACTCACACTGACCCGAACATTCCTCGCTCCCCACCTCAGACTCACACTGACCCGAACCTTCCTCTAACACCGCCTCAGACTCACACTGACCCGAACATTCCTCTAACCTCACCTCAGACTCACACTGACCCGAACCTTGCTCTAACACCGCCTCAGACTCACACTGCCCCGAACCTTCCTCTAACACCGCCTCAGGCTCACACTGACCCGAACCTTCCTCTAACCTCAGCTCAGACTCACACTGACCCGATCCTTCCTCTAACCCCGGCTCAGACTCACACTGACCTGAACATTCCTCGATCCCCACCTCAGACTCACACTGACCCGAACCTTCCTCTAACACCGCCTCAGACTCACACTGACCCGAACCTTCCTCTAACACCGCCTCAGACTCATACTGACCCGAACCTTCCTCTAACACCGCCTCAGACTCACACTGACCCGAACATTCCTCGATCCCCACCTCAGACTCACACTGACCCGAACCTGCCTCTAACACCGCCTCAGACTCACACTGACCCGAACATTCCTCTAACCTCAGCTCAGACTCACACTGACCCGAACCTTCCTCTAACTCCGCCTCAGACTCACACTGACCCGAACCTTCCTCTAACACCGCCTCAGACTCACACTGACCCGAACCTTCCTCTAACACCGTCTCAGACTCACACTGACCCGAACCTTCCTCGAACACCGCCTCAGACTCACACTGACCCGAACCTTCCTCTAACACCACCTCAGACTCACACTGCCCCGAACCTTCCTCTAACCTCACCTCAGACTCACACTGACCCGAACCTTCCTCTAACACCGGCTCAGACTCACACTGACCCGAACATTCCTCGCTCCCCACCTCAGACTCACACTGACCCGAACCTTCCTCTAACACCGCCTCAGACTCACACTGACCCGAACCTTCCTCTAACCTCACCTCAGACTCACACTGACCCGAACCTTGCTCTAACACCGCCTCAGACTCACACTGACCCGAACCTTCCTCTAACCTCACCTCAGACTCACACTGCCCCGAACCTTCCTCTAACACCGCCTCAGGCTCACACTGATCCGAACCTTCCTCTAACCTCACCTCAGACTCACACTGACCCGAACCTTGCTCTAACACCGCCTCAGACTCACACTGACCCGATCCTTCCTCTAACCCCGGCTCAGACTCACACTGACCCGAACATTCCTCGATCCCCACCTCAGACTCACACTGACCCGAACCTTCCTCTAACACCGCCTCAGACTCACACTGACCCGAACCTTGCTCTAACACCGCCTCAGACTCACACTGACCCGAACCTTCCTCTAACACCGCCTCAGACTCACACTGACCCGAACATTCCTCGAACACCACCTCAGACTCACACTAACCCGAATCTTCCTCTAACACCGCTTCAGACTCGCACTGACCCGAACCTTCCTCTAACACCGCCTCAGACTCACACTGCCCCGAACCTTCCTCTAACACCGCCTCAGACTCACACTGACCCGAACCTGCCTCTAACACCGCCTCAGACTCACACTGACCCGAACATTCCTCTAACCTCAGCTCAGACTCACACTGACCCGAACCTTCCTCTAACTCCGCCTCAGACTCACACTGACCCGAACCTTCCTCTAACACCGCCTCAGACTCACACTGACCCGAACCTTCCTCTAACACCGCCTCAGACTCACACTGACCCGAACCTTCCTCGAACACCGCCTCAGACTCACACTGACCCGAACCTTCCTCTAACACCACCTCAGACTCACACTGCCCCGAACCTTCCTCTAACACTGCCTCAGACTCACATTGACCCGAACCATCCTCTCACCTCACCTCAGACTCACACTGACCCGAACTTTCCTCTAACACCACCTCAGACTCACACTGATCCAAACCTTCCTCTAACACCACCTCAGTCTCACACTGACCCGAACCTTCCTCTGACACCGCCTCGGGCTCACACTGACCCGAACCTTCCTCTAACCTCAGCTCAGACTCACACTGACCCGATGCTTCCTCTAACCCCACCTCAGACTCACACTGACCCGAACCTTCCTCTAACACCACCTCAGACTCACACTGCCCCGAACCTTCCTCTAACACCGCCTCAGACTCACACTGACCCGAACATTCCTCGATCCCCACCTCAGACTCACACTGACCCGAACCTTCCTCTAACACCGCCTCAGACTCACACTGATCCGAACCTTCCTCTAACACCACCTCAGACTCACACTGCCCCGAACCTTCCTCTAACACCGCCTCAGACTCACACTGACCCGAACCTGCCTCTAACACCGCCTCAGACTCACACTGACCCGAACATTCCTCTAACCTCAGCTCAGACTCACACTGACCCGAACCTTCCTCTAACACCGCCTCAGACTCACACTGACCCGAACCTTCCTCTAACACCGCCTCAGACTCACACTGACCCGAACCTTCCTCGAACACCGCCTCAGACTCACACTGACCCGAACCTTCCTCTAACACCACCTCAGACTCACACTGACCCGTACCTTCCTCTAACACCGCCTCAGACTCACACTGCCCCAAACCTGCCTCTAACACCGCCTCAGACTCACAATGACCCGAACATTCCTCTAACCTCAGCTCAGACTCACACTGACCCGAACCTTCCTCTAACACCGGCACAGACTCACACTGACACGAACCTTCCTCAAACACCGCCTCAGACTCACACTGACCCGAACCATCCTCTAACCTCACCTCAGACTCACAGTGACCCGAACCTTCCTCTAACACCGGCTTCTACTCACACTGACCCGAACATTCCTCGATCCCCACCTCAGACACACACTGACCCGAACCTTCCTCTAACACCGCCTCAGACTCACACTGACACGAACCTTCCTCTAACCTCACCTCAGACTCACACTGACCCGAACCTTGCTCTAACACCGCCTCAGACTCACACTGCCCCGAACCTTCCTCTAACACCGCCTCAGGCTCACACTGACCCGAACCTTCCTCTAACCTCAGCTCAGACTCACACTGACCCGATCCTTCCTCTAACCCCGGCTCAGACTCACACTGACCCGAACATTCCTCGATCCCCACCTCAGACTCACACTGACCCGAACCTTCCTCTAACACCACCTCAGACTCACATTGACCCGAACCTTCCTCTAACACCGCCTCAGACTCACACTGACCCGAACCTTCCTCTAACACCGCCTCAGACTCACACTGACCCGAACATTCCTCGATCCCCACCTCAGACTCACACTGACCCGAACATTCCTCTAACCTCAGCTCAGACTCACACTGACCCGAACCGTCCTCTAACACCACCTCAGACTCACATTGACCCGAACCTTCCTCTAACACCGCCTCAGACTCACACTGACCCGAATCTTCCTCTAACACCGCCTCAGACTCACACTGACCCGAACCTTCCTCTAACACCGCCTCAGAATCACTCTGTCCCGAACCTTCCTCTCACACCACCTCAGACTCACACTGACCCGAACCTTCCTCTAACACCGCCTCAGACTCACACTGACCCGAACGTTCCTCTAACCTCACCTCAGACTCACACTGACCCGAACCTTGCTTTAACACCGCCTCAGACTCACACTGCCCCGAACTTTCCTCTAACACCACCTGAGACTCACACTGACCCGAACCATCCTCTAACCTCAGCTCAGACTCACAGTGACCCGAACCTTCCTCTAACACCGGCTCAGACTCACACTGACCCGAACATTCCTCGCTCCCCACCTCAGACTCACACTGACCCGAACCTTCCTCTAACACCGCCTCAGACTCACACTGACCCGAACATTCCTCTAACCTCACCTCAGACTCACACTGACCCGAACCTTGCTCTAACACCGCCTCAGACTCACACTGCCCCGAACCTTCCTCTAACACCGCCTCAGGCTCACACTGACCCGAACCTTCCTCTAACCTCAGCTCAGACTCACACTGACCCGATCCTTCCTCTAACCCCGGCTCAGACTCACACTGACCTGAACATTCCTCGATCCCCACCTCAGACTCACACTGACCCGAACCTTCCTCTAACACCGCCTCAGACTCACACTGACCCGAACCTTCCTCTAACACCGCCTCAGACTCATACTGACCCGAACCTTCCTCTAACACCGCCTCAGACTCACACTGACCCGAACATTCCTCGATCCCCACCTCAGACTCACACTGACCCGAACCTGCCTCTAACACCGCCTCAGACTCACACTGACCCGAACATTCCTCTAACCTCAGCTCAGACTCACACTGACCCGAACCTTCCTCTAACTCCGCCTCAGACTCACACTGACCCGAACCTTCCTCTAACACCGCCTCAGACTCACACTGACCCGAACCTTCCTCTAACACCGTCTCAGACTCACACTGACCCGAACCTTCCTCGAACACCGCCTCAGACTCACACTGACCCGAACCTTCCTCTAACACCACCTCAGACTCACACTGCCCCGAACCTTCCTCTAACCTCACCTCAGACTCACACTGACCCGAACCTTCCTCTAACACTGCCTCAGACTCACATTGACCCGAACCATCCTCTAACACCGCCTCAGACTCACATTGACCCGAACCTTCCTCTAACACCGCCTCAGACTCACACTGACCCGAACCTTCCTCTAACACCACCTCAGACTCACACTGCCCCGAACCTTCCTCTAACACTGCCTCAGACTCACATTGACCCGAACCATCCTCTCACCTCACCTCAGACTCACACTGACCCGAACTTTCCTCTAACACCACCTCAGACTCACACTGATCCAAACCTTCCTCTAACACCACCTCAGTCTCACACTGACCCGAACCTTCCTCTGACACCGCCTCGGGCTCACACTGACCCGAACCTTCCTCTAACCTCAGCTCAGACTCACACTGACCCGATGCTTCCTCTAACCCCACCTCAGACTCACACTGACCCGAACCTTCCTCTAACACCACCTCAGACTCACACTGCCCCGAACCTTCCTCTAACACCGCCTCAGACTCACACTGACCCGAACATTCCTCGATCCCCACCTCAGACTCACACTGACCCGAACCTTCCTCTAACACCGCCTCAGACTCACACTGATCCGAACCTTCCTCTAACACCACCTCAGACTCACACTGCCCCGAACCTTCCTCTAACACCGCCTCAGACTCACACTGACCCGAACCTGCCTCTAACACCGCCTCAGACTCACACTGACCCGAACATTCCTCTAACCTCAGCTCAGACTCACACTGACCCGAACCTTCCTCTAACACCGCCTCAGACTCACACTGACCCGAACCTTCCTCTAACACCGCCTCAGACTCACACTGACCCGAACCTTCCTCGAACACCGCCTCAGACTCACACTGACCCGAACCTTCCTCTAACACCACCTCAGACTCACACTGACCCGTACCTTCCTCTAACACCGCCTCAGACTCACACTGCCCCAAACCTGCCTCTAACACCGCCTCAGACTCACAATGACCCGAACATTCCTCTAACCTCAGCTCAGACTCACACTGACCCGAACCTTCCTCTAACACCGGCACAGACTCACACTGACACGAACCTTCCTCAAACACCGCCTCAGACTCACACTGACCCGAACCATCCTCTAACCTCACCTCAGACTCACAGTGACCCGAACCTTCCTCTAACACCGGCTTCTACTCACACTGACCCGAACATTCCTCGATCCCCACCTCAGACACACACTGACCCGAACCTTCCTCTAACACCGCCTCAGACTCACACTGACACGAACCTTCCTCTAACCTCACCTCAGACTCACACTGACCCGAACCTTGCTCTAACACCGCCTCAGACTCACACTGCCCCGAACCTTCCTCTAACACCGCCTCAGGCTCACACTGACCCGAACCTTCCTCTAACCTCAGCTCAGACTCACACTGACCCGATCCTTCCTCTAACCCCGGCTCAGACTCACACTGACCCGAACATTCCTCGATCCCCACCTCAGACTCACACTGACCCGAACCTTCCTCTAACACCACCTCAGACTCACATTGACCCGAACCTTCCTCTAACACCGCCTCAGACTCACACTGACCCGAACCTTCCTCTAACACCGCCTCAGACTCACACTGACCCGAACATTCCTCGATCCCCACCTCAGACTCACACTGACCCGAACATTCCTCTAACCTCAGCTCAGACTCACACTGACCCGAACCGTCCTCTAACACCACCTCAGACTCACATTGACCCGAACCTTCCTCTAACACCGCCTCAGACTCACACTGACCCGAATCTTCCTCTAACACCGCCTCAGACTCACACTGACCCGAACCTTCCTCTAACACCGCCTCAGAATCACTCTGTCCCGAACCTTCCTCTCACACCACCTCAGACTCACACTGACCCGAACCTTCCTCTAACACCGCCTCAGACTCACACTGACCCGAACGTTCCTCTAACCTCACCTCAGACTCACACTGACCCGAACCTTGCTTTAACACCGCCTCAGACTCACACTGCCCCGAACTTTCCTCTAACACCACCTGAGACTCACACTGACCCGAACCATCCTCTAACCTCAGCTCAGACTCACAGTGACCCGAACCTTCCTCTAACACCGGCTCAGACTCACACTGACCCGAACATTCCTCGCTCCCCACCTCAGACTCACACTGACCCGAACCTTCCTCTAACACCGCCTCAGACTCACACTGACCCGAACATTCCTCTAACCTCACCTCAGACTCACACTGACCCGAACCTTGCTCTAACACCGCCTCAGACTCACACTGCCCCGAACCTTCCTCTAACACCGCCTCAGGCTCACACTGACCCGAACCTTCCTCTAACCTCAGCTCAGACTCACACTGACCCGATCCTTCCTCTAACCCCGGCTCAGACTCACACTGACCCGAACCTTCCTCTAACACCGCCTCAGACTCACACTGACCCGAACCTTCCTCTAACACCGCCTCAGACTCATACTGACCCGAACCTTCCTCTAACACCGCCTCAGACTCACACTGACCCGAACATTCCTCGATCCCCACCTCAGACTCACACTGACCCGAACCTGCCTCTAACACCGCCTCAGACTCACACTGACCCGAACATTCCTCTAACCTCAGCTCAGACTCACACTGACCCGAACCTTCCTCTAACTCCGCCTCAGACTCACACTGACCCGAACCTTCCTCTAACACCGCCTCAGACTCACACTGACCCGAACCTTCCTCTAACACCGTCTCAGACTCACACTGACCCGAACCTTCCTCGAACACCGCCTCAGACTCACACTGACCCGAACCTTCCTCTAACACCACCTCAGACTCACACTGCCCCGAACCTTCCTCTAACCTCACCTCAGACTCACACTGACCCGAACCTTCCTCTAACACTGCCTCAGACTCACATTGACCCGAACCATCCTCTAACACCGCCTCAGACTCACATTGACCCGAACCTTCCTCTAACACCGCCTCAGACTCACACTGACCCGAACCTTCCTCTAACACCGCCTCAGACTCACACTGACCCGAACCTTCCTCTAACACCGCCTCAGACTCACACTGCCCCGAACCTTCCTCTAACACCACCTCAGACTCACACTGACCCGAACCTTCCTCTAACACCGCCTCAGACTCACACTGACCCGAACCTTCCTCTAACACCACCTCAGACTCACACTGACCCGAACCTTCCTCTAACACCGCCTCAGGCTCACACTGACCCGAACCTTCCTCTAACCTCAGTTCAGACTCACACTGACCCGAACCTTCCTCTAACACCAGCTCAGACTCAAACTGACCCGAACATTCCTCGATCCCCACCTCAGACTCACACTGACTCGAACCTTCCTCTAACACCGCTTCAGACTCACACTGACCCGAATCTTCTACTAACACCCCCTCAGTCTCACACTGACCCGAACCTTCCTCTAACACCGCCTCAGACTCACACTAACCCGAATCTTCCTCTAACACCGCCTCAGTCTCACACTGACCCAAACCATCCTCTAACACCGCCTCAGACTCACACTGACCCGAACCTTCCTCTAACACCGCCTCAGACTCACACTGACACGAACCTTCCTCGATCCCCACCTCAGACTCACACTGACCCGAACATTCCTCTAACACCGCCTCAGAATCACTCTGACCCGAACCTTCCTCTAACAACGCCTCAGACTCACACTGACTCGAACCTTCCTCTAACACCGCCTCAGACTCACACTAACCCGAATCTTCCTCTAACACCGCCTCAGACTCACACTGACCCGAACATTCCTCGATCCCCACCTCAGACTCACACTGACCCGAACCTTCCTCTAACACCGCCTCAGACTCACACTGACCCGAACCTTCCTCTAACACCGCCTCAGACTCACACTGCCTCGAACCTTCCTCTAACACCGCCTCAGACTCACACTGACCCGAACCTGCCTCTAACACCGCCTCAGACTCACACTGACCCGAACATTCCTCTAACCTCAGCTCAGACTCACACTGACCCGAACCTTCCTCTAACACACCGCCTCAGACACACACTGACCCGAACCTTCCTCTAACACTGCCTCAGACTCACACTAACCCGAATATTCCTCTAACACCGCCTCAGACTCACACTCACCCGAACCTTCCTCTAACACCGCCTCAGACTCACACTGACCTGAACATTCCTCGAACCTCATCTCAAACTCACACTGACCCGAACCATCCTCTCACACCACCTCAGACTCACACTGACCCGAACCTTCCTCTAACACCACCTCAGACTCACACTGACCCGAACCTTCCTCTAACACCGCCTCAGGCTCACACTGACCCGAACCTTCCTCTAACCTCAGCTCAGACTCACACTGACCCGAACCTTCCTCTAACACCAGCTCAGACTCAAACTGACCCGAACATTCCTCGATCCCCACCTCAGACTCACACTGACCCGAACCTTCTACTAACACCCCCTCAGTCTCACACTGACCCGAACCTTCCTCTAACACCGCCTCAGACTCACACTAACCCGAATCTTCCTCTAACACCGCCTGAGTCTCACACTGACCCAAACCATCCTCTAACACCGCCTCAGACTCACACTGACCCGAACCTTCCTCTAACACCGCCTCAGACTCACACTGACCCGAACCTTCCTCTAACACCGCCTCAGACTCACACTGACCCGAACATTCCTCGATCCCCACCTCAGACTCACACTGACCCGAACCTTCCTCTAACACCGCCTCAGACTCACACTGACCCGAACCTTCCTCTAACACCGCCTCAGACTCACACTGCCCCGAACCTTCCTCTAACACCGCCTCAGACTCACACTGACCCGAACCTGCCTCTAACACCGCCTCAGACTCACACTGACCCGAACATTCCTCTAACCTCAGCTCAGACTCACACTGACCCGAACCTTCCTCTAACTCCGCCTCAGACTCACAATGACCCGAACCTTCCTCTAACACCGCCTCAGACTCACACTGACCCGAACCTTCCTCTAACACCACCTCAGACTCACACTGACCCGTACCTTCCTCTAACACCGCCTCAGACTCACACTGCCCCAAACCTGCCTCTAACACCGCCTCAGACTCACAATGACCCGAAAATTCCTCTAACCTCAGCTCAGACTCACACTGACCCGAACCTTCCTCTAACACCACCTCAGACTCACACTGACCCGAACCTTCCTCGAACATCGCCTCAGACTTACACTGACCCGAATCTTCCTCTAACACCGCCTCAGACTCACACTGACCCGAATCTTCCTCTAACACCGCCTCAGACTCACTCTGACCCGAATCATCCTCTAACACCGCCTCAGACTCACACTAACCCGAATCTTCCTCTAACACCGACTCAGACTCACACTGACCCGAACCTTCTACTAACACCGCCTCAGACTCACACTGACCCGAACCTTCCTCTAACCTCACCTCAGACTCACACTGACCCGAACCTTCCTCTAACACCGGCTCAGACTCACACTGACCCGAACATTCCTCGCTCCCCACCTCAGACTCACACTGACCCGAACCTTCCTCTAACACCGCCTCAGACTCACACTGACCCGAACCTTCCTCTAACCTCACCTCAGACTCACACTGACCCGAACCTTGCTCTAACACCGCCTCAGACTCACACTGACCCGAACCTTCCTCTAACCTCACCTCAGACTCACACTGCCCCGAACCTTCCTCTAACACCGCCTCAGGCTCACACTGATCCGAACCTTCCTCTAACCTCACCTCAGACTCACACTGACCCGAACCTTGCTCTAACACCGCCTCAGACTCACACTGACCCGATCCTTCCTCTAACCCCGGCTCAGACTCACACTGACCCGAACATTCCTCGATCCCCACCTCAGACTCACACTGACCCGAACCTTCCTCTAACACCGCCTCAGACTCACACTGACCCGAACCTTGCTCTAACACCGCCTCAGACTCACACTGACCCGAACCTTCCTCTAACACCGCCTCAGACTCACACTGACCCGAACATTCCTCGAACACCACCTCAGACTCACACTAACCCGAATCTTCCTCTAACACCGCTTCAGACTCGCACTGACCCGAACCTTCCTCTAACACCGCCTCAGACTCACACTGCCCCGAACCTTCCTCTAACACCGCCTCAGACTCACACTGACCCGAACCTGCCTCTAACACCGCCTCAGACTCACACTGACCCGAACATTCCTCTAACCTCAGCTCAGACTCACACTGACCCGAACCTTCCTCTAACTCCGCCTCAGACTCACACTGACCCGAACCTTCCTCTAACACCGCCTCAGACTCACACTGACCCGAACCTTCCTCTAACACCGCCTCAGACTCACACTGACCCGAACCTTCCTCGAACACCGCCTCAGACTCACACTGACCCGAACCTTCCTCTAACACCACCTCAGACTCACACTGCCCCGAACCTTCCTCTAACACTGCCTCAGACTCACATTGACCCGAACCATCCTCTCACCTCACCTCAGACTCACACTGACCCGAACTTTCCTCTAACACCACCTCAGACTCACACTGATCCAAACCTTCCTCTAACACCACCTCAGTCTCACACTGACCCGAACCTTCCTCTGACACCGCCTCGGGCTCACACTGACCCGAACCTTCCTCTAACCTCAGCTCAGACTCACACTGACCCGATGCTTCCTCTAACCCCACCTCAGACTCACACTGACCCGAACCTTCCTCTAACACCACCTCAGACTCACACTGCCCCGAACCTTCCTCTAACACCGCCTCAGACTCACACTGACCCGAACATTCCTCGATCCCCACCTCAGACTCACACTGACCCGAACCTTCCTCTAACACCGCCTCAGACTCACACTGATCCGAACCTTCCTCTAACACCACCTCAGACTCACACTGCCCCGAACCTTCCTCTAACACCGCCTCAGACTCACACTGACCCGAACCTGCCTCTAACACCGCCTCAGACTCACACTGACCCGAACATTCCTCTAACCTCAGCTCAGACTCACACTGACCCGAACCTTCCTCTAACACCGCCTCAGACTCACACTGACCCGAACCTTCCTCTAACACCGCCTCAGACTCACACTGACCCGAACCTTCCTCGAACACCGCCTCAGACTCACACTGACCCGAACCTTCCTCTAACACCACCTCAGACTCACACTGACCCGTACCTTCCTCTAACACCGCCTCAGACTCACACTGCCCCAAACCTGCCTCTAACACCGCCTCAGACTCACAATGACCCGAACATTCCTCTAACCTCAGCTCAGACTCACACTGACCCGAACCTTCCTCTAACACCGGCACAGACTCACACTGACACGAACCTTCCTCAAACACCGCCTCAGACTCACACTGACCCGAACCATCCTCTAACCTCACCTCAGACTCACAGTGACCCGAACCTTCCTCTAACACCGGCTTCTACTCACACTGACCCGAACATTCCTCGATCCCCACCTCAGACACACACTGACCCGAACCTTCCTCTAACACCGCCTCAGACTCACACTGACACGAACCTTCCTCTAACCTCACCTCAGACTCACACTGACCCGAACCTTGCTCTAACACCGCCTCAGACTCACACTGCCCCGAACCTTCCTCTAACACCGCCTCAGGCTCACACTGACCCGAACCTTCCTCTAACCTCAGCTCAGACTCACACTGACCCGATCCTTCCTCTAACCCCGGCTCAGACTCACACTGACCCGAACATTCCTCGATCCCCACCTCAGACTCACACTGACCCGAACCTTCCTCTAACACCACCTCAGACTCACATTGACCCGAACCTTCCTCTAACACCGCCTCAGACTCACACTGACCCGAACCTTCCTCTAACACCGCCTCAGACTCACACTGACCCGAACATTCCTCGATCCCCACCTCAGACTCACACTGACCCGAACATTCCTCTAACCTCAGCTCAGACTCACACTGACCCGAACCGTCCTCTAACACCACCTCAGACTCACATTGACCCGAACCTTCCTCTAACACCGCCTCAGACTCACACTGACCCGAATCTTCCTCTAACACCGCCTCAGACTCACACTGACCCGAACCTTCCTCTAACACCGCCTCAGAATCACTCTGTCCCGAACCTTCCTCTCACACCACCTCAGACTCACACTGACCCGAACCTTCCTCTAACACCGCCTCAGACTCACACTGACCCGAACGTTCCTCTAACCTCACCTCAGACTCACACTGACCCGAACCTTGCTTTAACACCGCCTCAGACTCACACTGCCCCGAACTTTCCTCTAACACCACCTGAGACTCACACTGACCCGAACCATCCTCTAACCTCAGCTCAGACTCACAGTGACCCGAACCTTCCTCTAACACCGGCTCAGACTCACACTGACCCGAACATTCCTCGCTCCCCACCTCAGACTCACACTGACCCGAACCTTCCTCTAACACCGCCTCAGACTCACACTGACCCGAACATTCCTCTAACCTCACCTCAGACTCACACTGACCCGAACCTTGCTCTAACACCGCCTCAGGCTCACACTGACCCGAACCTTCCTCTAACCTCAGCTCAGACTCACACTGACCCGATCCTTCCTCTAACCCCGGCTCAGACTCACACTGACCTGAACATTCCTCGATCCCCACCTCAGACTCACACTGACCCGAACCTTCCTCTAACACCGCCTCAGACTCACACTGACCCGAACCTTCCTCTAACACCGCCTCAGACTCATACTGACCCGAACCTTCCTCTAACACCGCCTCAGACTCACACTGACCCGAACATTCCTCGATCCCCACCTCAGACTCACACTGACCCGAACCTGCCTCTAACACCGCCTCAGACTCACACTGACCCGAACATTCCTCTAACCTCAGCTCAGACTCACACTGACCCGAACCTTCCTCTAACTCCGCCTCAGACTCACACTGACCCGAACCTTCCTCTAACACCGCCTCAGACTCACACTGACCCGAACCTTCCTCTAACACCGTCTCAGACTCACACTGACCCGAACCTTCCTCGAACACCGCCTCAGACTCACACTGACCCGAACCTTCCTCTAACACCACCTCAGACTCACACTGCCCCGAACCTTCCTCTAACCTCACCTCAGACTCACACTGACCCGAACCTTCCTCTAACACTGCCTCAGACTCACATTGACCCGAACCATCCTCTAACACCGCCTCAGACTCACATTGACCCGAACCTTCCTCTAACACCGCCTCAGACTCACACTGACCCGAACCTTCCTCTAACACCGCCTCAGACTCACACTGACCCGAACCTTCCTCTAACACCGCCTCAGACTCACACTGCCCCGAACCTTCCTCTAACACCACCTCAGACTCACACTGACCCGAACCTTCCTCTAACACCGCCTCAGACTCACACTGACCCGAACCTTCCTCTAACACCACCTCAGACTCACACTGACCCGAACCTTCCTCTAACACCGCCTCAGGCTCACACTGACCCGAACCTTCCTCTAACCTCAGTTCAGACTCACACTGACCCGAACATTCCTCGATCCCCACCTCAGACTCACACTGACTCGAACCTTCCTCTAACACCGCTTCAGACTCACACTGACCCGAATCTTCTACTAACACCCCCTCAGTCTCACACTGACCCGAACCTTCCTCTAACACCGCCTCAGACTCACACTAACCCGAATCTTCCTCTAACACCGCCTCAGTCTCACACTGACCCAAACCATCCTCTAACACCGCCTCAGACTCACACTGACCCGAACCTTCCTCTAACACCGCCTCAGACTCACACTGACACGAACCTTCCTCGATCCCCACCTCAGACTCACACTGACCCGAACATTCCTCTAACACCGCCTCAGAATCACTCTGACCCGAACCTTCCTCTAACAACGCCTCAGACTCACACTGACTCGAACCTTCCTCTAACACCGCCTCAGACTCACACTAACCCGAATCTTCCTCTAACACCGCCTCAGACTCACACTGACCCGAACATTCCTCGATCCCCACCTCAGACTCACACTGACCCGAACCTTCCTCTAACACCGCCTCAGACTCACACTGACCCGAACCTTCCTCTAACACCGCCTCAGACTCACACTGCCTCGAACCTTCCTCTAACACCGCCTCAGACTCACACTGACCCGAACCTGCCTCTAACACCGCCTCAGACTCACACTGACCCGAACATTCCTCTAACCTCAGCTCAGACTCACACTGACCCGAACCTTCCTCTAACTCCGCCTCAGACACACACTGACCCGAACCTTCCTCTAACACTGCCTCAGACTCACACTAACCCGAATATTCCTCTAACACCGCCTCAGACTCACACTCACCCGAACCTTCCTCTAACACCGCCTCAGACTCACACTGACCTGAACATTCCTCGAACCTCATCTCAAACTCACACTGACCCGAACCATCCTCTCACACCACCTCAGACTCACACTGACCCGAACCTTCCTCTAACACCACCTCAGACTCACACTGACCCGAACCTTCCTCTAACACCGCCTCAGGCTCACACTGACCCGAACCTTCCTCTAACCTCAGCTCAGACTCACACTGACCCGAACCTTCCTCTAACACCAGCTCAGACTCAAACTGACCCGAACATTCCTCGATCCCCACCTCAGACTCACACTGACCCGAACCTTCTACTAACACCCCCTCAGTCTCACACTGACCCGAACCTTCCTCTAACACCGCCTCAGACTCACACTAACCCGAATCTTCCTCTAACACCGCCTCAGACTCACACTGACCCGAATCTTCCTCTAACACCGCCTCAGACTCACACTGACCCGAATCTTCCTCTAACACCGCCTGAGTCTCACACTGACCCAAACCATCCTCTAACACCGCCTCAGACTCACACTGACCCGAACCTTCCTCTAACACCGCCTCAGACTCACACTGACCCGAACCTTCCTCTAACACCGCCTCAGACTCACACTGACCCGAACATTCCTCGATCCCCACCTCAGACTCACACTGACCCGAACCTTCCTCTAACACCGCCTCAGACTCACACTGACCCGAACCTTCCTCTAACACCGCCTCAGACTCACACTGCCCCGAACCTTCCTCTAACACCGCCTCAGACTCACACTGACCCGAACCTGCCTCTAACACCGCCTCAGACTCACACTGACCCGAACATTCCTCTAACCTCAGCTCAGACTCACACTGACCCGAACCTTCCTCTAACTCCGCCTCAGACTCACAATGACCCGAACCTTCCTCTAACACTGCCTCAGACTCACACTGACCCGAACCTTCCTCTAACACCACCTCAGACTCACACTGACCCGTACCTTCCTCTAACACCGCCTCAGACTCACACTGCCCCAAACCTGCCTCTAACACCGCCTCAGACTCACAATGACCCGAAAATTCCTCTAACCTCAGCTCAGACTCACACTGACCCGAACCTTCCTCTAACACCACCTCAGACTCACACTGACCCGAACCTTCCTCGAACATCGCCTCAGACTTACACTGACCCGAATCTTCCTCTAACACCGCCTCAGACTCACACTGACCCGAATCTTCCTCTAACACCGCCTCAGACTCACTCTGACCCGAATCATCCTCTAACACCGCCTCAGACTCACACTAACCCGAATCTTCCTCTAACACCGACTCAGACTCACACTGACCCGAACCTTCTACTAACACCGCCTCAGACTCACACTGACCCGAACCTTCCTCTAACCTCACCTCAGACTCACACTGACCCGAACCTTCCTCTAACACCGGCTCAGACTCACACTGACCCGAACATTCCTCGCTCCCCACCTCAGACTCACACTGACCCGAACCTTCCTCTAACACCGCCTCAGACTCACACTGACCCGAACCTTCCTCTAACCTCACCTCAGACTCACACTGACCCGAACCTTGCTCTAACACCGCCTCAGACTCACACTGACCCGAACCTTCCTCTAACCTCACCTCAGACTCACACTGCCCCGAACCTTCCTCTAACACCGCCTCAGGCTCACACTGATCCGAACCTTCCTCTAACCTCACCTCAGACTCACACTGACCCGAACCTTGCTCTAACACCGCCTCAGACTCACACTGACCCGATCCTTCCTCTAACCCCGGCTCAGACTCACACTGACCCGAACATTCCTCGATCCCCACCTCAGACTCACACTGACCCGAACCTTCCTCTAACACCGCCTCAGACTCACACTGACCCGAACCTTGCTCTAACACCGCCTCAGACTCACACTGACCCGAACCTTCCTCTAACACCGCCTCAGACTCACACTGACCCGAACATTCCTCGAACACCACCTCAGACTCACACTAACCCGAATCTTCCTCTAACACCGCTTCAGACTCGCACTGACCCGAACCTTCCTCTAACACCGCCTCAGACTCACACTGCCCCGAACCTTCCTCTAACACCGCCTCAGACTCACACTGACCCGAACCTGCCTCTAACACCGCCTCAGACTCACACTGACCCGAACATTCCTCTAACCTCAGCTCAGACTCACACTGACCCGAACCTTCCTCTAACTCCGCCTCAGACTCACACTGACCCGAACCTTCCTCTAACACCGCCTCAGACTCACACTGACCCGAACCTTCCTCTAACACCGCCTCAGACTCACACTGACCCGAACCTTCCTCGAACACCGCCTCAGACTCACACTGACCCGAACCTTCCTCTAACACCACCTCAGACTCACACTGCCCCGAACCTTCCTCTAACACTGCCTCAGACTCACATTGACCCGAACCATCCTCTCACCTCACCTCAGACTCACACTGACCCGAACTTTCCTCTAACACCACCTCAGACTCACACTGATCCAAACCTTCCTCTAACACCACCTCAGTCTCACACTGACCCGAACCTTCCTCTGACACCGCCTCGGGCTCACACTGACCCGAACCTTCCTCTAACCTCAGCTCAGACTCACACTGACCCGATGCTTCCTCTAACCCCACCTCAGACTCACACTGACCCGAACCTTCCTCTAACACCACCTCAGACTCACACTGCCCCGAACCTTCCTCTAACACCGCCTCAGACTCACACTGACCCGAACATTCCTCGATCCCCACCTCAGACTCACACTGACCCGAACCTTCCTCTAACACCGCCTCAGACTCACACTGATCCGAACCTTCCTCTAACACCACCTCAGACTCACACTGCCCCGAACCTTCCTCTAACACCGCCTCAGACTCACACTGACCCGAACCTGCCTCTAACACCGCCTCAGACTCACACTGACCCGAACATTCCTCTAACCTCAGCTCAGACTCACACTGACCCGAACCTTCCTCTAACACCGCCTCAGACTCACACTGACCCGAACCTTCCTCTAACACCGCCTCAGACTCACACTGACCCGAACCTTCCTCGAACACCGCCTCAGACTCACACTGACCCGAACCTTCCTCTAACACCACCTCAGACTCACACTGACCCGTACCTTCCTCTAACACCGCCTCAGACTCACACTGCCCCAAACCTGCCTCTAACACCGCCTCAGACTCACAATGACCCGAACATTCCTCTAACCTCAGCTCAGACTCACACTGACCCGAACCTTCCTCTAACACCGGCACAGACTCACACTGACACGAACCTTCCTCAAACACCGCCTCAGACTCACACTGACCCGAACCATCCTCTAACCTCACCTCAGACTCACAGTGACCCGAACCTTCCTCTAACACCGGCTTCTACTCACACTGACCCGAACATTCCTCGATCCCCACCTCAGACACACACTGACCCGAACCTTCCTCTAACACCGCCTCAGACTCACACTGACACGAACCTTCCTCTAACCTCACCTCAGACTCACACTGACCCGAACCTTGCTCTAACACCGCCTCAGACTCACACTGCCCCGAACCTTCCTCTAACACCGCCTCAGGCTCACACTGACCCGAACCTTCCTCTAACCTCAGCTCAGACTCACACTGACCCGATCCTTCCTCTAACCCCGCCTCAGACTCACACTGACCCGAACATTCCTCGATCCCCACCTCAGACTCACACTGACCCGAACATTCCTCTAACCTCAGCTCAGACTCACACTGACCCGAACCGTCCTCTAACACCACCTCAGACTCACATTGACCCGAACCTTCCTCTAACACCGCCTCAGACTCACACTGACCCGAATCTTCCTCTAACACCGCCTCAGACTCACACTGACCCGAACCTTCCTCTAACACCGCCTCAGAATCACTCTGTCCCGAACCTTCCTCTCACACCACCTCAGACTCACACTGACCCGAACCTTCCTCTAACACCGCCTCAGACTCACACTGACCCGAACGTTCCTCTAACCTCACCTCAGACTCACACTGACCCGAACCTTGCTTTAACACCGCCTCAGACTCACACTGCCCCGAACTTTCCTCTAACACCACCTGAGACTCACACTGACCCGAACCATCCTCTAACCTCAGCTCAGACTCACAGTGACCCGAACCTTCCTCTAACACCGGCTCAGACTCACACTGACCCGAACATTCCTCGCTCCCCACCTCAGACTCACACTGACCCGAACCTTCCTCTAACACCGCCTCAGACTCACACTGACCCGAACATTCCTCTAACCTCACCTCAGACTCACACTGACCCGAACCTTGCTCTAACACCGCCTCAGACTCACACTGCCCCGAACCTTCCTCTAACACCGCCTCAGGCTCACACTGACCCGAACCTTCCTCTAACCTCAGCTCAGACTCACACTGACCCGATCCTTCCTCTAACCCCGGCTCAGACTCACACTGACCTGAACATTCCTCGATCCCCACCTCAGACTCACACTGACCCGAACCTTCCTCTAACACCGCCTCAGACTCACACTGACCCGAACCTTCCTCTAACACCGCCTCAGACTCATACTGACCCGAACCTTCCTCTAACACCGCCTCAGACTCACACTGACCCGAACATTCCTCGATCCCCACCTCAGACTCACACTGACCCGAACCTGCCTCTAACACCGCCTCAGACTCACACTGACCCGAACATTCCTCTAACCTCAGCTCAGACTCACACTGACCCGAACCTTCCTCTAACTCCGCCTCAGACTCACACTGACCCGAACCTTCCTCTAACACCGCCTCAGACTCACACTGACCCGAACCTTCCTCTAACACCGTCTCAGACTCACACTGACCCGAACCTTCCTCGAACACCGCCTCAGACTCACACTGACCCGAACCTTCCTCTAACACCACCTCAGACTCACACTGCCCCGAACCTTCCTCTAACCTCACCTCAGACTCACACTGACCCGAACCTTCCTCTAACACTGCCTCAGACTCACATTGACCCGAACCATCCTCTAACACCGCCTCAGACTCACATTGACCCGAACCTTCCTCTAACACCGCCTCAGACTCACACTGACCCGAACATTCCTCGATCCCCACCTCAGACTCACACTGACCCGAACCTTCCTCTAACACCGCTTCAGACTCACACTGACCCGAATCTTCTACTAACACCCCCTCAGTCTCACACTGACCCGAACCTTCCTCTAACACCGCCTCAGACTCACACTAACCCGAATCTTCCTCTAACACCGCCTCAGTCTCACACTGACCCAAACCATCCTCTAACACCGCCTCAGACTCACACTGACCCGAACCTTCCTCTAACACCGCCTCAGACTCACACTGACACGAACCTTCCTCGATCCCCACCTCAGACTCACACTGACCCGAACATTCCTCTAACACCGCCTCAGAATCACTCTGACCCGAACCTTCCTCTAACAACGCCTCAGACTCACACTGACTCGAACCTTCCTCTAACACCGCCTCAGACTCACACTAACCCGAATCTTCCTCTAACACCGCCTCAGACTCACACTGACCCGAACATTCCTCGATCCCCACCTCAGACTCACACTGACCCGAACCTTCCTCTAACACCGCCTCAGACTCACACTGACCCGAACCTTCCTCTAACACCGCCTCAGACTCACACTGCCTCGAACCTTCCTCTAACACCGCCTCAGACTCACACTGACCCGAACCTGCCTCTAACACCGCCTCAGACTCACACTGACCCGAACATTCCTCTAACCTCAGCTCAGACTCACACTGACCCGAACCTTCCTCTAACTCCGCCTCAGACACACACTGACCCGAACCTTCCTCTAACACTGCCTCAGACTCACACTAACCCGAATATTCCTCTAACACCGCCTCAGACTCACACTCACCCGAACCTTCCTCTAACACCGCCTCAGACTCACACTGACCTGAACATTCCTCGAACCTCATCTCAAACTCACACTGACCCGAACCATCCTCTCACACCACCTCAGACTCACACTGACCCGAACCTTCCTCTAACACCACCTCAGACTCACACTGACCCGAACCTTCCTCTAACACCGCCTCAGGCTCACACTGACCCGAACCTTCCTCTAACCTCAGCTCAGACTCACACTGACCCGAACCTTCCTCTAACACCAGCTCAGACTCAAACTGACCCGAACATTCCTCGATCCCCACCTCAGACTCACACTGACCCGAACCTTCTACTAACACCCCCTCAGTCTCACACTGACCCGAACCTTCCTCTAACACCGCCTCAGACTCACACTAACCCGAATCTTCCTCTAACACCGCCTGAGTCTCACACTGACCCAAACCATCCTCTAACACCGCCTCAGACTCACACTGACCCGAACCTTCCTCTAACACCGCCTCAGACTCACACTGACCCGAACCTTCCTCTAACACCGCCTCAGACTCACACTGACCCGAACATTCCTCGATCCCCACCTCAGACTCACACTGACCCGAACCTTCCTCTAACACCGCCTCAGACTCACACTGACCCGAACCTTCCTCTAACACCGCCTCAGACTCACACTGCCCCGAACCTTCCTCTAACACCGCCTCAGACTCACACTGACCCGAACCTGCCTCTAACACCGCCTCAGACTCACACTGACCCGAACATTCCTCTAACCTCAGCTCAGACTCACACTGACCCGAACCTTCCTCTAACTCCGCCTCAGACTCACAATGACCCGAACCTTCCTCTAACACCGCCTCAGACTCACACTGACCCGAACCTTCCTCTAACACCACCTCAGACTCACACTGACCCGTACCTTCCTCTAACACCGCCTCAGACTCACACTGCCCCAAACCTGCCTCTAACACCGCCTCAGACTCACAATGACCCGAAAATTCCTCTAACCTCAGCTCAGACTCACACTGACCCGAACCTTCCTCTAACACCACCTCAGACTCACACTGACCCGAACCTTCCTCGAACATCGCCTCAGACTTACACTGACCCGAATCTTCCTCTAACACCGCCTCAGACTCACACTGACCCGAATCTTCCTCTAACACCGCCTCAGACTCACTCTGACCCGAATCATCCTCTAACACCGCCTCAGACTCACACTAACCCGAATCTTCCTCTAACACCGACTCAGACTCACACTGACCCGAACCTTCTACTAACACCGCCTCAGACTCACACTGACCCGAACCTTCCTCTAACACCGCCTCAGACTCACACTAACCCGAATCTTCCTCTAACACCGCCTCAGACTCACACTGACCCAAACCACCCTCTAACACCACCTCAGACTCACACTGACCCGAACCTTCTACTAACACCGCCTCAGACTCATACTGACCCGAACCATCCTCTAACACCGCCTCAGACTCACACTGCCCCGAACCTTCCTCTAACACTGCCTGAGACTCACATTGACCCGAACCATCCTCTAACACCGCCTCAGACTCACATTGACCCGAACCTTCCTCTAACACCGCCTCAGACTCACACTGACCCGAACCTTCCTCTAACACCGCCTCAGACTCACACTGACCCGAACCTTCCTCTAACACCGCCTCAGACTCACACTGCCCCGAACCTTCCTCTAACACCACCTCAGACTCACACTGACCCGAACCTTCCTCTAACACCGCCTCAGACTCACACTGACCCGAACCTTCTACTGACACCGCCTCAGACTCACACTGACCCGAACCTTCCTCTAACACCGCCTCAGACTCACACTAACCCGAATCTTCCTCTAACACCGCCTCAGACTCACACTGACCCGAACCTTCCTCTAACACCGCCTCAGACTCACACTGACCCGAACCTTCCTCTAACACCGCCTCAGACTCACACTGACCCAAACCACCCTCTAACACCGCCTCAGTCTCACACTGCCCCGAATCTTCCTCTAACACCACCTCAGACTCACACTGACCCGAACCTTCCTCTAACTCCGCCTCAGACTCACACTGACCCGAACCTTCCTCTAACACCGCGTCAGAATCACACTGACCCGAACCTACCTCTAACACCGCCTCAGACTCACACTGACCCGAACCTTCCTCTAACACCGCGTCAGAATCACACTGCCCCGAACCATCCTCTCACCTCACCTCAGACTCACACTGACCCGAACTTTCCTCTAACACCACCTCAGAGTCACACTGATCCAAACCTTCCTCTAACACCACCTCAGTCTCACACTGACCCGAACCTTCCTCTAACACCGCCTCGGGCTCACACTGACCTGAACATTCCTCGATCCCCACCTCAGACTCACACTGACCCGAACCTTCCTCTAACACCGCCTCAGACTCACACTGACCCGAACCTTCCTCTAACATCGCCTCAGACTCATACTGACCCGAACCTTCCTCTAACACCGCCTCAGACTCACACTGACCCGAACATTCCTCGATCCCCACCTCAGACTCACACTGACCCGAACCTGCCTCTAACACCGCCTCAGACTCACACTGACCCGAACATTCCTCTAACCTCAGCTCAGACTCACACTGACCCGAACCTTCATCTAACACTGCCTCAGACTCACATTGACCCGAACCATCCTCTAACACCGCCTCAGACTCACATTGACCCGAACCTTCCTCTAACACCGCCTCAGACTCACACTGACCCGAACCTTCCTCTAACACCGCCTCAGACTCACACTGACCCGAACCTTCCTCTAACACCGCCTCAGACTCACACTGCCCCGAACCTTCCTCTAACACCGCCTCAGACTCACACTGACCCGAACTTTCCTCTAACACCGCCTCAGACTCACACTGACACGAACCTTCCTCGATCCCCACCTCAGACTCACACTGACCCGAACATTCCTCTAACACCGCCTCAGAATCACTCTGACCCGAACCTTCCTCTAACACCGCCTCAGACTCACACTAACCCGAATCTTCCTCTAACACCGCCTCAGACTCACACTGACCCGAACATTCCTCGATCCCCACCTCAGACTCACACTGACCCGAACCTTCCTCTAACACCGCCTCAGACTCACACTGACCCGAACCTTCCTCTAACACCGCCTCAGACTCACACTGCCTCGAACCTTCCTCTAACACCGCCTCAGACTCACACTGACCCGAACCTGCCTCTAACACCGCCTCAGACTCACACTGACCCGAACATTCCTCTAACCTCAGCTCAGACTCACACTGACCCGAACCTTCCTCTAACACCGCCTCAGACTCACACTGACCCGAACCTTCCTCTAACACCGCCTCAGACTCACACTGACCCGAACCTTCCTCTAACACCGCCTCAGACTCACACTGACCCGAACATTCCTCGATCCCCACCTCAGACTCACACTGACCCGAACCTTCCTCTAACACCGCCTCAGACTCACACTGACCCGAACCTTCCTCTAACACCGCCTCAGACTCACACTGCCCCGAACCTTCCTCTAACACCGCCTCAGACTCACACTGACCCGAACCTGCCTCTAACACCGCCTCAGACTCACACTGACCCGAACATTCCTCTAACCTCAGCTCAGACTCACACTGACCCGAACCTTCCTCTAACTCCGCCTCAGACTCACAATGACCCGAACCTTCCTCTAACACCGCCTCAGACTCACACTGACCCGAACCTTCCTCGAACACCGCCTCAGACTCACACTGACCCGAACCTTCCTCTAACACCACCTCAGACTCACACTGACCCGTACCTTCCTCTAACACCGCCTCAGACTCACACTGCCCCAAACCTGCCTCTAACACCGCCTCAGACTCACAATGACCCGAATCTTCCTCTAACAACGCCTCAGACTCATACTGACCCGAACCATCCTCTAACACCGCCTCAGACTCACACTGCCCCGAACCTTCCTCTAACACTGCCTGAGACTCACATTGACCCGAACCATCCTCTAACACCGCCTCAGACTCACATTGACCCGAACCTTCCTCTAACACCGCCTCAGACTCACACTGACCCGAACCTTCCTCTAACACCGCCTCAGACTCACACTGACCCGAACCTTCCTCTAACACCGCCTCAGACTCACACTGCCCCGAACCTTCCTCTAACACCACCTCAGACTCACACTGACCCGAACCTTCCTCTAACACCGCCTCAGACTCACACTGACCCGAACCTTCTACTGACACCGCCTCAGACTCACACTGACCCGAACCTTCCTCTAACACCGCCTCAGACTCACACTAACCCGAATCTTCCTCTAACACCGCCTCAGACTCACACTGACCCAAACCACCCTCTAACACCGCCTCAGTCTCACACTGCCCCGAATCTTCCTCTAACTCCGCCTCAGACTCACACTGACCCGAACCTTCCTCTAACACCGCGTCAGAATCACACTGACCCGAACCTACCTCTAACACTGCCTCAGACTCACACTGACCCGAACCTTCCTCTAACACCGCGTCAGAATCACACTGCCCCGAACCATCCTCTCACCTCACCTCAGACTCACACTGACCCGAACTTTCCTCTAACACCACCTCAGAGTCACACTGATCCAAACCTTCCTCTAACACCACCTCAGTCTCACACTGACCCGAACCTTCCTCTAACACCGCCTCGGGCTCACACTGACCTGAACATTCCTCGATCCCCACCTCAGACTCACACTGACCCGAACCTTCCTCTAACACCGCCTCAGACTCACACTGACCCGAACCTTCCTCTAACACCGCCTCAGACTCATACTGACCCGAACCTTCCTCTAACACCGCCTCAGACTCACACTGACCCGAACATTCCTCGATCCCCACCTCAGACTCACACTGACCCGAACCTGCCTCTAACACCGCCTCAGACTCACACTGACCCGAACATTCCTCTAACCTCAGCTCAGACTCACACTGACCCGAACCTTTCTCTAACTCCGCCTCAGACTCACACTGACCCGAACCTTCCTCTAACACCGCCTCAGACTCACACTGACCCGAACCTTCCTCTAACACCGTCTCAGACTCACACTGACCCGAACCTTCCTCGAACACCGCCTCAGACTCACACTGACCCGAACCTTCCTCTAACACCACCTCAGACTCACACTGCCCCGAACCTTCCTCTAACCTCACCTCAGACTCACACTGACCCGAACCTTCGTCTAACACTGCCTCAGACTCACATTGACCCGAACCATCCTCTAACACCGCCTCAGACTCACATTGACCCGAACCTTCCTCTAACACCGCCTCAGACTCACACTGACCCGAACCTTCCTCTAACACCGCCTCAGACTCACACTGACCCGAACCTTCCTCTAACACCGCCTCAGACTCACACTGCCCCGAACCTTCCTCTAACACCACCTCAGACTCACACTGACCCGAACCTTCCACTAACACCGCCTCAGACTCACACTGACCCGAACCTTCTACTAACACCGCCTCAGACTCACACTGACCCGAACTTTCCTCTAACACCGCCTCAGACTCACACTGACACGAACCTTCCTCGATCCCCACCTCAGACTCACACTGACCCGAACATTCCTCGATCCCCACCTCAGACTCACACTGACCCGAACCTTCCTCTAACACCGCCTCAGACTCACACTGACCCGAACCTTCCTCTAACACCGCCTCAGACTCACACTGCCTCGAACCTTCCTCTAACACCGCCTCAGACTCACACTGACCCGAACCTGCCTCTAACACCGCCTCAGACTCACACTGACCCGAACATTCCTCTAACCTCAGCTCAGACTCACACTGACCCGAACCTTCCTCTAACACACCGCCTCAGACTCACACTGACCCGAACCTTCCTCGATCCCCACCTCAGACTCACACTGACCCGTCCCTTCCTCTAACACCGCCTCAGAATCACTCTGACCCGAACCTTCCTCTAACACCGCCTCAGACTCACACTGACCCGAACCTTCCTCGATCCCCACCTCAGACTCACACTGACCCGTCCCTTCCTCTAACACCGCCTCAGAATCACTCTGACCCGAACCTTCCTCTAACATCGCCTCAGACTCACACTAACCCGAATCTTCCTCTAACACCGCCTCAGACTCACACTGACCCGAACCTTCTACTAACACCGCCTCAGAATCACACTGACCCGAACCTTCCTCTAACACTGCCTCAGACTCACACTAACCCGAATATTCCTCTAACACCGCCTCAGACTCACACTCACCCGAACCTTCCTCTAACACCGCCTCAGACTCACACTGACCTGAACATTCCTCGAACCTCATCTCAAACTCACACTGACCCGAACCATCCTCTCACACCACCTCAGACTCACACTGACCCGAACCTTCCTCTAACACCACCTCAGACTCACACTGACCCGAACCTTCCTCTAACACCGCCTCAGGCTCACACTGACCCGAACCTTCCTCTAACCTCAGCTCAGACTCACACTGACCCGAACCTTCCTCTAACACCAGCTCAGACTCAAACTGACCCGAACATTCCTCGATCCCCACCTCAGACTCACACTGACTCGAACCTTCCTCTAACACCGCTTCAGACTCACACTGACCCGAACCTTCTACTAACACCCCCTCAGTCTCACACTGACCCGAACCTTCCTCTAACACCGCCTCAGACTCACACTAACCCGAATCTTCCTCTAACACCGCCTCAGTCTCACACTGACCCAAACCATCCTCTAACACCGCCTCAGACTCACACTGACCCGAACCTTCCTCTAACACCGCCTCAGACTCACACTGACCCGAACCTTCCTCTAACACCGCCTCAGACTCACACTGACCCGAACATTCCTCGATCCCCACCTCAGACTCACACTGACCCGAACCTTCCTCTAACACCGCCTCAGACTCACACTGACCCGAACCTTCCTCTAACACCGCCTCAGACTCACACTGCCCCGAACCTTCCTCTAACACCGCCTCAGACTCACACTGACCCGAACCTGCCTCTAACACCGCCTCAGACTCACACTGACCCGAACATTCCTCTAACCTCAGCTCAGACTCACACTGACCCGAACCTTCCTCTAACTCCGCCTCAGACTCACAATGACCCGAACCTTCCTCTAACACCGCCTCAGACTCACACTGACCCGAACCTTCCTCGAACACCGCCTCAGACTCTCACTGACCCGAACCTTCCTCTAACACCACCTCAGACTCACACTGACCCGTACCTTCCTCTAACACCGCCTCAGACTCACACTGCCCCAAACCTGCCTCTAACACCGCCTCAGACTCACAATGACCCGAAAATTCCTCTAACCTCAGCTCAGACTCACACTGACCTGAACCTTCCTCTAACACCACCTCAGACTCACACTGACCCGAACCTTCCTCGAACATCGCCTCAGACTTACACTGACCCGAATCTTCCTCTAACACCGCCTCAGACTCACACTAACCCGAATCTTCCTCTAACACCGCCTCAGACTCACACTGACCCGAACCTTCTACTAACACCGCCTCAGACTCACACTGACCCGAACCTTCCTCTAACACCGCCTCAGACTCACACTAACCCGAATCTTCCTCTAACACCGCCTCAGACTCACACTGACCCGAACCATCCTCTAACACCGCCTCAGACTCACACTGCCCCGAACCTTCCTCTAACACTGCCTGAGACTCACATTGAACCGAACCTTCCTCTAACACCGCCTCAGACTCACATTGACCCGAACCTTCCTCTAACACCGCCTCAGACTCACACTGACCCGAACCTTCCTCTAACACCGCCTCAGACTCACACTGACCCGAACCTTCCTCTAACACCGCCTCAGACTCACACTGCCCCGAACCTTCCTCTAACACCACCTCAGACTCACACTGACCCGAACCTTCCTCTAACACCGCCTCAGACTCACACTGACCCGAACCTTCTACTAACACCGCCTCAGACTCACACTGACCCGAACCTTCCTCTAACACCGCCTCAGACTCACACTAACCCGAATCTTCCTCTAACACCGCCTCAGACTCACACTGACCCAAACCACCCTCTAACACCGCCTCAGTCTCACACTGCCCCGGATCTTCCTCTAACACCACCTCAGACTCACACTGACCCGAACCTTCCTCTAACTCCGCCTCAGACTCACACTGACCCGAACCTTCCTCTAACACCGCGTCAGAATCACACTGACCCGAACCTACCTCTAACACCGCCTCAGACTCACACTGCCCCGAACCATCCTCTCACCTCACCTCAGACTCACACTGACCCGAACTTACCTCTAACACCACCTCAGACTCACACTGATCCAAACCTTCCTCTAACACCACCTCAGTCTCACACTGACCCGAACCTTCCTCTAACACCGCCTCGGGCTCACACTGACCCGAACCTTCCTCTAACCTCAGCTCAGACTCACACTGACCCGATGCTTCCTCTAACCCCAGCTCAGACTCACACTGACCCGAACCTTCCTCTAACACCGCCTCAGACTCACACTGACCCGAACCTTCCTCTAACACCGCCTCAGACTCACACTGACCCGAACCTTCCTCTAACACCGCCTCAAACTCACACTGACCCGAACATTCCTCGATCCCCACCTCAGACACACACTGACCCGAACCTTCCTCTAACACCGCCTCAGACTCACACTGACACGAACCTTCCTCTAACCTCACCTCAGACTCACACTGACCCGAACCTTGCTCTAACACCGCCTCAGACTCACACTGACCCGAACATTCCTCGATCCCCACCTCAGACTCACACTGACCCGAACCTTCCTCTAACACCACCTCAGACTCACATTGACCCGAACCTTCCTCTAACACCACCTCAGACTCACATTGACCCGATCCTTCCTCTAACCCCGGCTCAGACTCACACTGACCCGAACATTCCTCGATCCCCACCTCAGACTCACACTGACCCGAACCTTCCTCTAACACCACCTCAGACTCACATTGACCCGAACCTTCCTCTAACACCGCCTCAGACTCACACTGACCCGAACCTTCCTCTAACACCGCCTCAGACTCACACTGACCCGAACATTCCTCGATCCCCAACTCAGACACACACTGACCCGAACATTCCTCTAACCTCAGCTCAGACTCACACTGACCCGAATCTTCCTCTAACACCGCCTCAGACTCACACTGACACGAACCTTCCTCGATCCCCACCTCAGACTCACACTGACCCGAACCTTCCTCTAACACCGCCTCAGAATCACTCTGACCCGAACCTTCCTCTCACACCACCTCAGACTCACACTGACCCGAACCTTCCTCTAACACCGCCTCAGACTCACACTGCCCCGAACCTTCCTCTAACACCGCCTCAGACTCACACTGACCCGAACCTGCCTCTAACACCGCCTCAGACTCACACTGACCCGAACATTCCTCTAACCTCAGCTCAGACTCACACTGACCCGAACCTTCCTCTAACTCCGCCTCAGACTCACAATGACCCGAACCTTCCTCTAACACCGCCTCAGACTCACACTGACCCGAACCTTCCTCGAACACCGCCTCAGACTCTCACTGACCCGAACCTTCCTCTAACACCACCTCAGACTCACACTGACCCGTACCTTCCTCTAACACCGCCTCAGACTCACACTGCCCCAAACCTGCCTCTAACACCGCCTCAGACTCACAATGACCCGAAAATTCCTCTAACCTCAGCTCAGACTCACACTGACCTGAACCTTCCTCTAACACCACCTCAGACTCACACTGACCCGAACCTTCCTCGAACATCGCCTCAGACTTACACTGACCCGAATCTTCCTCTAACACCGCCTCAGACTCACACTAACCCGAATCTTCCTCTAACACCGCCTCAGACTCACACTGACCCGAACCTTCTACTAACACCGCCTCAGACTCACACTGACCCGAACCTTCCTCTAACACCGCCTCAGACTCACACTAACCCGAATCTTCCTCTAACACCGCCTCAGACTCACACTGACCCGAACCATCCTCTAACACCGCCTCAGACTCACACTGCCCCGAACCTTCCTCTAACACTGCCTGAGACTCACATTGAACCGAACCATCCTCTAACACCGCCTCAGACTCACATTGACCCGAACCTTCCTCTAACACCGCCTCAGACTCACACTGACCCGAACCTTCCTCTAACACCGCCTCAGACTCACACTGACCCGAACCTTCCTCTAACACCGCCTCAGACTCACACTGCCCCGAACCTTCCTCTAACACCACCTCAGACTCACACTGACCCGAACCTTCCTCTAACACCGCCTCAGACTCACACTGACCCGAACCTTCTACTAACACCGCCTCAGACTCACACTGACCCGAACCTTCCTCTAACACCGCCTCAGACTCACACTAACCCGAATCTTCCTCTAACACCGCCTCAGACTCACACTGACCCAAACCACCCTCTAACACCGCCTCAGTCTCACACTGCCCCGGATCTTCCTCTAACACCACCTCAGACTCACACTGACCCGAACCTTCCTCTAACTCCGCCTCAGACTCACACTGACCCGAACCTTCCTCTAACACCGCGTCAGAATCACACTGACCCGAACCTACCTCTAACACCGCCTCAGACTCACACTGACCCGAACCTTCCTCTAACACCGCGTCAGAATCACACTGCCCCGAACCATCCTCTCACCTCACCTCAGACTCACACTGACCCGAACTTACCTCTAACACCACCTCAGACTCACACTGATCCAAACCTTCCTCTAACACCACCTCAGTCTCACACTGACCCGAACCTTCCTCTAACACCGCCTCGGGCTCACACTGACCCGAACCTTCCTCTAACCTCAGCTCAGACTCACACTGACCCGATGCTTCCTCTAACCCCAGCTCAGACTCACACTGACCCGAACCTTCCTCTAACACCGCCTCAGACTCACACTGACCCGAACCTTCCTCTAACACCGCCTCAGACTCACACTGACCCGAACCTTCCTCTAACACCGCCTCAAACTCACACTGACCCGAACATTCCTCGATCCCCACCTCAGACACACACTGACCCGAACCTTCCTCTAACACCGCCTCAGACTCACACTGACACGAACCTTCCTCTAACCTCACCTCAGACTCACACTGACCCGAACCTTGCTCTAACACCGCCTCAGACTCACACTGACCCGAACATTCCTCTAACCTCAGCTCAGACTCACACTGACCCGAACCGTCCTCGAACACCGCCTCAGTCTCACACTGACCCGAATCTTCCTCTAACACCGCCTCAGACTCACACTGACACGAACCTTCCTCGATCCCCAACTCAGACTCACACTGACCCGAACCATCCTCTAACCTCAGCTCAGACTCACAGTGACCCGAACCTTCCTCGAACACTGCCTCAGACTCACACTGCCCCGAACCTTCCTCTAACACCACCTCAGACTCACACTGACCCGAACCTACCTCTAACACCGCCTCAGACTCACACTGACTCGAACCTTCCTCTAACACCGCGTCAGAATCACACTGACCCGAACCTACCTCTAACACCGCCACAGACTCACACTGACCCGAACCATCCTCTCACCTCACCTCAGACTCACACTGACCCGAACTTTCCTCTAACACCACCTCAGACTCACATTGACCCGAACCTTTCTCTAACACCGCCTCAGACTCACACTGACCCGAACCTTCCTCTAACACCGCCTCAGACTCACACTGACCCGAACCTTCCTCTAACACCGCCTCAGACTCACACTGCCCCGAACCTTCCTCTAACACCACCTCAGACTCACACTGACCCGAACCTTCCTCTAACACCGCCTCAGACTCACACTGACCCGAACCTTCTACTAACACCGCCTCAGACTCACACTGACCCGAACCTTCCTATAACACCGCCTCAGACTCACACTGACCCGAACCTTCCTCTAACCTCAGCTCAGACTCACACTGACCCGAACCTTCCTCTAACCTCAGCTCAGACTCACACTGACCCGAACCTTCCTCTAACCCCGGCTCAGACTCACACTGACCCGACCATTCCTCGATCCCCACCTCAGACTCACACTGACCCGAACCTTCCTCTAACACCGCCTCAGACTCACACTGACCCGAACATTCCTCGATCCCCACCTCAGACTCACACTGACCCGAACCTTCCTCTAACACCGCCTCAGACTCACACTGACCCGAACCTTCCTCTAACACCGCCTCAGACTCACACTGACCCGAACCTTCCTCTAACACCGCCTCAGACTCACACTGACCCCAACATTCCTCGATCCCCACCTCAGACTCACACTGACCCGAACCTTCCTCTAACACCGCTTCAGACTCACACTGACCCGAACCTTCCTCTAACACCGCCTCAGACTCACACTGCCCCGAACCTTCCTCTAACACCGCCTCAGACTCACACTGACCCGAACCTGCCTCTAACACCGCCTCAGACTCACACTGACCCGAACATTCCTCTAACCTCAGCTCAGACTCACACTGACCCGATGCTTCCTCTAACCCCAGCTCAGACTCACACTGACCCGAACATTCCTCGATCCCCACCTCAGACTCACACTGACCCGAACCTTCCTCTAACACCACCTCAGACTCACATTGACCCGAACCTTCCTCTAACACCGCCTCAGACTCACACTGACCCGAACCTTCCTCTAACACCACCTCAGACTCACATTGACCCGAACCTTCCTCTAACACCGCCTCAGACTCATACTGACCCGAACATTCCTCGATCCCCAACTCAGACACACACTGACCCGAACATTCCTCTAACCTCAGCTCAGACTCACACTGACCCGAACTTTCCTCTAACACCGCCTCAGTCTCACACTGACCCGAATCTTCCTCTAACACCGCCTCAGACTCACACTGACACGAACCTTCCTCGATCCCCACCTCAGACTCACACTGACCCGAACCTTCCTCTAACACCGCCTCAGAATCACTCTGACCCGAACCTTCCTCTCACACCACCTCAGACTCACACTGACCCGAACTTTCCTCCAACACCACCTGAGACTCACACTGACCCAAACCATCCTCTAACCTCAGCTCAGACTCACACTAACCCGAATCTTCCTCTAACACCGCGTCAGAATCACACTGACCCGAACCTACCTCTAACACCGCCACAGACTCACACTGCCCCGAACCTTCCTCTAACACCACCTCAGACTCACACTGACCCGAACTTTCCTCTAACACCACCTCAGACTCACATTGACCCGAACCTTCCTCTAACACCACCTCAGACTCACACTGCCCCGAACCTTCCTCTAACACCACCTCAGACTCACACTGACCCGAACCTTCCTCTAACACCGCCTCAGACTCACACTGCCCCGAACCTTCCTCTAACACCACCTCAGACTCACACTGACCCGAACCTTCCTCTAACACCGCCTCAGACTCACACTGACCCGAACCTTCTACTAACACCGCCTCAGACTCACACTGACCCGAACCTTCCTCTAACACCGCCTCAGACTCACACTGACCCGAACCTTCCTCTAACACCGCCTCAGACTCACACTGCCCCGAACCTTCCTCTAACACCACCTCAGACTCACACTGACCCGAACCTTCCTCTAACACCGCCTCAGACTCACACTGACCCGAACCTTCTACTAACACCGCCTCAGACTCACACTGACCCGAACCTTCCTATAACACCGCCTCAGACTCACACTGACCCGAACCTTCCTCTAACCTCACCTCAGACTCACACTGACCCGAACCTTCCTCTAACCCCGCCTCAGGCTCACACTGATCCGAACCTTCCTCTAACCTCAGCTCAGACTCACACTGACCCGAACCTTCCTCTAACACCGGCTCAGACTCACACTGACCCGAACATTCCTCGATCCCCACCTCAGACTCACACTGACCCGAACCTTCCTCTAACACCGCCTCAGACTCACACTGACCCGAACCTTCCTCTAACACCGCCTCAGACTCACACTGACCCGAACCTTCCTCTAACACCGCCTCAGACTCACACTGACCCGAACATTCCTCGATCCCCACCTCAGACTCACACTGACCCGAACCTTCCTCTAACACCGCTTCAGACTCACACTGACCCGAACCTTCCTCTAACACCGCCTCAGACTCACACTGCCCCGAACCTTCCTCTAACACCGCCTCAGACTCACACTGACCCGAACCTGCCTCTAACACCGCCTCAGACTCACACTGACCCGAACATTCCTCTAACCTCAGCTCAGACTCACACTGACCCGAACCTTCCTCTAACTCCGCCTCAGACTCACACTGACCCGAACCTTCCTCTAACACCGCCTCAGACTCACACTGACCCGAAACTTCCTCTAACACCGCCTCAGACTCACACTGACCCGAACCTTCCTCGAACACCGCCTCAGACTCACACTGATCCGAACCTTCCTCTAACACTGCCTCAGACTCACACTGACCCGAACCTTCCTCTAACACCACCTCAGACTCACACTGCCCCGAACCTTCCTCTAACACCGCCTCAGACTCACACTGCCCCGAACCTTCCTCTAACACCACCTCAGACTCACACTGACCCGAACCTTCCTCTAACACCGCCTCAGACTCACACTGACCCGAACGTTCTACTAACACCGCCTCAGACTCACACTGACCCGAACCTTCCTCTAACACCGCCTCAGACTCACACTGACACGAACCTTCCTCGATCCCCACCTCAGACTCACACTGACCCGAACCTTCCTCTAACACCGCCTCAGAATCACTCTGACCCGAACCTTCCTCTAACACCGCCTCAGACTCACACTGACACGAACCTTCCTCGATCCCCACCTCAGACTCACACTGACTCGAACCTTCCTCGAACACCGCCTCAGACTCACACTAAGGCGAATCTTCCTCTAACACCGCCTCAGACTCACACTGACCCGAACATTCCTCGATCCCCACCTCAGACTCACACTGACCCGAACCTTCCTCGAACACCGCCTCAGACTCACACTGACCCGAACCTTCCTCTAACACCGCCTCAGACTCACACTGCCCCGAACCTTCCTATAACACCGCCTCAGACTCACACTGACCCGAACCTGCCTCTAACACCGCCTCAGACTCACACTGACCCGAACATTCCTCTAACACCGCCTCAGACTCACACTGACCAGAACCACACACTGACCCGAACCTTCCTCTAACACAAAGCCTCAGACTCACACTGACCCGAACCTTCCTCTAACACCGCCTCAGACTCACACTGACACGAACCTTCCTCTAACACCGCCTCAGACTCACACTGACCCGAACCTTCCTCGATCCCCACCTCAGACTCACACTGACCCGTCCCTTCCTCTAACACCGCCTCAGAATCACTCTGACCCGAACCTTCCTCTCACACCGCCTCAGACTCACACTGACCCGAACCTTCCTCTAACACCGCCTCAGACTCACACTCACCCGAACCTTCCTCTAACACCGCCTCAGACTCACACTGCCCCGCACCTTCCTCTAACACTGCCTCAGACTCACATTGACCCGAACCATCCTCTAACACCGCCTCAGACTCACATTGACCCGTACCTTCCTCAAACACCGCCTCAGACTCACACTGACCTGAACATTCCTCGAACCTCATCTCAAACTCACACTGATCCGAACCTTACTCTAACACCGCCTCAGACTCACACTGACCCGAACCTTCCTCTAACACCGCCTCAGTCTCACACTGACCCGAAACTTCCTCTAACACCACCTCAGACTCACACTGACCCGAACCATCCTCTCACACCACCTCAGACTCACACTGACCCGAACCTTCCTCTAACACCACCTCAGACTCACACTGACCCGAACCTTCCTCTAACACCGCCTCAGTCTCACACTGACCCGAAACTTCCTCTAACACCACCTCAGACTCACACTGACCCGAACCATCCTCTCACACCACCTCAGACTCACACTGACCCGAACCTTCCTCTAACACCACCTCAGACTCACACTGACCCGAACCTTCCTCTAACACCGCCTCAGGCTCACACTGACCCGAACCTTCCTCTAACCTCAGCTCAGACTCACACTGACCCGAACCTTCCTCTAACACCGCCTCAGGCTCACACTGACCCGAACCTTCCTCTAACCTCAGCTCAGACTCACACTGACCCGAACATTCCTCGATCCCCACCTCAGACTCACACTGACTCGAACCTTCCTCTAACACCCCCTCAGTCTCACACTGACCCGAACCTTCCTCTAACACCGCCTCAGACTCACACTAACCCGAATCTTCCTCTAACACCGCCTCAGTCTCACACTGACCCAAACCATCCTCTAACACCGCCTCAGACTCACACTGACCCGAACCTTCCTCTAACACCGCCTCAGACTCACACTGACCCGAACATTCCTCGATCCCCACCTCAGACTCACACTGACCCGAACCTTCCTCTAACACCGCCTCAGACTCACACTGACCCGAACCTTCCTCTAACACCGCCTCAGACTCACACTGCCCCGAACCTTCCTCTAACACCGCCTCAGACTCACACTGACCCGAACCTTCCTCTAACACCGCCTCAGACTCACACTGACCCGAACCTGCCTCTAACACCGCCTCAGACTCACACTGATCCGAACATTCCTCTAACCTCAGCTCAGACTCACACTGACCCGAACCTTCCTCTAACACCACCTCAGACTCACACTGACCCGTACCTTCCTCTAACACCGCCTCAGACTCACACTGCCCCAAACCTGCCTCTAACACCGCCTCAGACTCACAATGACCCGAAAATTCCTCTAACCTCAGCTCAGACTCACACTGACCCGAACCTTCCTCTAACACCGCCTCAGACTCACACTGAGCCGAACCTTCCTCTAAAACCGCCTCAGACTCACACTAACCCAAATCTTCCTCTAACACCGCCTCAGACTCACACTGCCCCGAACCTTCCTCTAACACTGCCTGAGACTCACATTGACCCGAACCATCCTCTAACACCGCCTCAGACTCACATTGACCCGAACCTTCCTCTAACACCGCCTCAGACTCACACTGACCCGAACCTTCCTCTAACACCGCCTCAGACTCACACTGACCCGAACCTTCCTCTAACACCGCCTCAGACTCACACTGCCCCGAACCTTCCTCTAACACCACCTCAGACTCACACTGACCCGAACCTTCCTCTAACACCGCCTCAGACTCACACTGACCCGAACCTTCCTCTAACACCGCCTCAGACTCACACTGACCCGAACCTTCTACTAACACCGCCTCAGACTCACACTGACCCGAACCTTCCTCTAACACCGCCTCAGTCTCACACTGCCCCGAATCTTCCTCTAACACCGCCTCAGACTCACACTGACCCGAACCTTCTACTAACACCGCCTCAGACTCACACTGACCCGAACCTTCCTCTAACACCGCCTCAGACTCACACTGACCCGAACCTTCCTCTAACACCGCGTCAGAATCACACTGACCCGAACCTACCTCTAACACCGCCTCAGACTCACACTGACCCGAACCTTCTACTAACACCTCCTCAGACTCACACTGACCCGAACCTTCCTCTAACTCCGCCTCAGACTCACACTAACCCGAACCTTCCTCTAACCTCAGCTCAGACTCACACTGACCCGATGCTTCCTCTAACCCCACCTCAGACTCACACTGACCCGAACCTTCCTCTAACACCGCCTCAGACTCACACTGACCCGAACCTTCCTCTAACACCGCCTCAGACTCACACTGACCCGAACCTTCCTCTAACACCGCCTCAAACTCACACTGACCCGAACATTCCTCGATCCCCACCTCAGACTCACACTGACCCGAACATTCCTCTAACACCGCCTCAGACTCACACTGACCCGAACCTTCCTCTAACACCACCTCAGTCTCACACTGCCCCGAACCTTCCTCTAACACCGCCTCAGACTCACACTGACACGAACCTTCCTCTAACCTCAGCTCAGACTCACACTGACCCGAACATTCCTCTGACTCCGCCTCAGACTCACACTGACCCGAACCTTCCTCTAACACTGCCACAGACTCACACTGACCCGAACCTTCCTCTAACACCGCCTCAGACTCACACTGACCCGAACCTTCCTCTAACACCGCCTGTGACTCACACTGACCCGAACCTTCCTCTAACACCACCTCAGACTCACACTGACCCGTACCTTCCTCTAACACCGCCTCAGACTCACACTGCCCCAAACCTGCCTCTAACACCCCTCAGACTCACAATGACCCGAACATTCCTCTAACCTCAGCTCAGACTCACACTGACCCGAACCTTCCTCTAACACCGCCTCAGACTCACACTGACACGAACCTTCCTCAAACACCGCCTCAGACTCACACTGACCCGAACCATCCTCTAACCTCACCTCAGACTCACACTGACACGAACCTTCCTCTAACCTCACCTCAGACTCACACTGACCCGAACATTGTTCGATCCCCACCTCAGACACACACTGACCCGAACCTTCCTCTAACACCGCCTAAGACTCACACTGACCCGAATCTTCCTCTAACACCGCCTCAGACTCACACTGACACGAACCTTCCTCAAACACCGCCTCAGACTCACACTGACCCGAACCATCCTCTAACCTCACCTCAGACTCACAGTGACCCGAACCTTCCTCTAACACCGGCTCAGACTCACACTGACCCGAACATTCCTCGATCCCCACCTCAGACACACACTGACCCGAACCTTCCTCTAACACCGCCTCAGACTCACACTGACACGAACCTTCCTCTAACACCACCTCAGACTCACACTGACCCGAACATTCCTCGATCCCCACCTCAGACACACACTGACCCGAACCTTCCTCTAACACCGCCTCAGACTCACACTGACACGAACCTTGCTCTAACACCGCCTCAGACTCACACTGACCCGAACCTTCCTCTAACACCGCCTCAGACTCACACTGACCCGAACATTCCTCGATCCCCAACTCAGACTCACACTGACCCGAACATTCCTCTAACCTCAGCTCAGACTCACACTGACCCGAACCGTCCTCGAACACCACCTCAGACTCACACTGACCCGAATCTTCCTCTAACACCGCCTCAGACTCACACTGACAAGAACCTTCCTCGATCCCCAACTCAGACTCACACTGACCCGAACTTTCCTCTAACACCGCGTCAGAATCACACTGACCCGAACCTACCTCTAACACCGCCTCAGACTCACACTGACCCGAACCTTCCTCTAACACCGCGTCAGAATCACACTGACCCGAACCTTCCTCTAACACCAACTCAGACTCCCACTGACTCGAACCTTCCTCTAACACCGCGTCAGAATCACACTGCCCCGAACCATCCTCTCACCTCACCTCAGACTCACACTGACCCGAACTTTCCTCTAACACCACCTCAGACTCACACTGATCCAAACCTTCCTCTAACACCACCTCAGTCTCACACTGACCCGAACCTTCCTCTAACACCGCGTCAGAATCACACTGACCCGAACCTTCCTCTAACCTCAGCTCAGACTCACACTGACCCGAACTTTCCTCTAACACCACCTCAGACTCACACTGATCCAAACCTTCCTCTAACACCACCTCAGTCTCACACTGACCCGAACCTTCCTCTAACACCGCCTCGGGCTCACACTGACCCGAACCTTCCTCTAACCTCAGCTCAGACTCACACTGACCCGAATCTTCCTCTAACACCGCCTCAGACTCACACTGACACGAACTTTCCTCGACCCCCACCTCAGACTCACACTGACCCGAACCTTCCTCTAACACCGCCTCAGAATCACTCTGACCCGAACCTTCCTCTCACACCACCTCAGACTCACACTGACCCGAACTTTCCTCTAACACCGCCTGAGACTCACACTGACCCGAACCATCCTCTAACCTCAGCTCAGACTCACAGTGACCCGAACCTTCCTCTAACACCGGCTCAGACTCACACTGACCCGAACATTCCTCCATCCCCACCTCAGACTCACACTGACCCGAACCTTCCTCTAACACCGCCTCAGACTCACACTGACCCGAACCTTCCTCTAACACCACCTCAGACTCACACTGACCCGAACCTTCCTCTAACACCGCCTCAGACTCACACTGACCCGAACCTTCCTCTAACACCGCGTCAGAATCACACTGACCCGAACCTACCTCTAACACCGCCTCAGACTCACACTGACTCGAACCTTCCTCTAACACCGCCTCAGACTCACACTGACCCGAACCTTCCTCTCACACCGCCTCAGACTCACACTGACCCGAACATTCCTCGATCCCCACCTCAGACTCACACTGACCCGAACCTTCCTCTAACACCGCCTCAGACTCACACTGACCCGAACCATCCTCTAACCTCACCTCAGACTCACAGTGACCCGAACCTTCCTCTAACACCGGCTTCTACTCACACTGACCCGAACATTCCTCGATCCCCACCTCAGACACACACTGACCCGAACCTTCCTCTAACACCGCCTCAGATTCACACTGACACGAACCTTCCTCTAACCTCACCTCAGACTCACACTGACCCGAACCTTGCTCTAACACCGCCTCAGACTCACACTGCCCCGAACCTTCCTCTAACACCGCCTCAGGCTCACACTGACCCGAACCTTCCTCTAACCTCAGCTCAGACTCACACTGACCCGATCCTTCCTCTAACCCCGGCTCAGACTCACACTGACCCGAACATTCCTCGATCCCCACCTCAGACTCACACTGACCCGAACCTTCCTCTAACACCGCCTCAGACTCACACTGACCCGAACCTTCCTCTCACACCGCCTCAGACTCACACTGACCCGAACATTCCTCGATCCCCACCTCAGACTCACACTGACCCGAACCTTCCTCTAACACCGCCTCAGACTCACACTGACCCGAACCTGCCTCTAACACCGCCTCAGACTCACACTGACCCGAACATTCCTCTAACCTCAGCTCAGACTCACACTGACCCGAACCTTCCTCTGACTCCACCTCAGACTCACACTGACCCGAACCTTCCTCTAACACTGCCTCAGACTCACACTGACCCGAACCTTCCTCTAACACCGCCTCAGACTCACACTGACCCGAACCTTCCTCTAACACTGCCTCAGACTCACACTGACCCGAACCTTCCTCTAACACCGCCTCAGACTCACAATGACCCGAACCTTCCTCGAACACCGCCTCAGACTCACACTGTCCCGAACCTTCCTCTAACACCGCCTCAGACTCACAATGACCCGAACCTTCCTCGAACACCGCCTCAGACTCACACTGACCCGAACCTTCCTCTAACACCGCCTCAGACTCACACTGCCCCGAACCTTCCTCTAACACCACCTCAGACTCACACTGACCCGAACCTTCCTCTAACACCGCCTCAGACTCACACTGACCCGAACGTTCTACTAACACCGCCTCAGACTCACACTGACCCGAACCTTCCTCTAACACCGCCTCAGACTCACACTGACACGAACCTTCCTCGATCCCCACCTCAGACTCACACTGACCCGAACCTTCCTCTAACACCGCCTCAGAATCACTCTGACCCGAACCTTCCTCTAACACCGCCTCAGACTCACACTGACACGAACCTTCCTCTAACACCGCCTCAGACTCACACTAAGGCGAATCTTCCTCTAACACCGCCTCAGACTCACACTGACCCGAACATTCCTCGATCCCCACCTCAGACTCACACTGACCCGAACCTTCCTCTAACACCGCCTCAGACTCACACTGCCCCGAACCTTCCTATAACACCGCCTCAGACTCACACTGACCCGAACCTGCCTCTAACACCGCCTCAGACTCACACTGACCCGAACATTCCTCTAACACCGCCTCAGACTCACACTGACCAGAACCACACACTGACCCGAACCTTCCTCTAACACAAAGCCTCAGACTCACACTGACCCGAACCTTCCTCTAACACCGCCTCAGACTCACACTGACACGAACCTTCCTCTAACACCGCCTCAGACTCACACTGACCCGAACCTTCCTCGATCCCCACCTCAGACTCACACTGACCCGTCCCTTCCTCTAACACCGCCTCAGAATCACTCTGACCCGAACCTTCCTCTCACACCGCCTCAGACTCACACTGACCCGAACCTTCCTCTAACACCGCCTCAGACTCACACTCACCCGAATATTCCTCTAACACCGCCTCAGACTCACACTGACCCGAACCATCCTCTAACACCGCCTCAGACTCACACTGCCCCGCACCTTCCTCTAACACTGCCTCAGACTCACATTGACCCGAACCATCCTCTAACACCGCCTCAGACTCACATTGACCCGTACCTTCCTCAAACACCGCCTCAGACTCACACTCACCCGAACCTTCCTCTAACACCGCCTCAGACTCACACTGACCTGAACATTCCTCGAACCTCATCTCAAACTCACACTGATCCGAACCTTACTCTAACACCGCCTCAGACTCACACTGCCCCGAACCTTCCTCTAACACCGCCTCAGTCTCACACTGACCCGAAACTTCCTCTAACACCACCTCAGACTCACACTGACCCGAACCATCCTCTCACACCACCTCAGACTCACACTGACCCGAACCTTCCTCTAACACCACCTCAGACTCACACTGACCCGAACCTTCCTCTAACACCGCCTCAGTCTCACACTGACCCGAAACTTCCTCTAACACCACCTCAGACTCACACTGACCCGAACCATCCTCTCACACCACCTCAGACTCACACTGACCCGAACCTTCCTCTAACACCACCTCAGACTCACACTGACCCGAACCTTCCTCTAACACCGCCTCAGGCTCACACTGACCCGAACCTTCCTCTAACCTCAGCTCAGACTCACACTGACCCGAACCTTCCTCTAACACCGCCTCAGGCTCACACTGACCCGAACCTTCCTCTAACCTCAGCTCAGACTCACACTGACCCGAACATTCCTCGATCCCCACCTCAGACTCACACTGACTCGAACCTTCCTCTAACACCGCTTCAGACTCACACTGACCCGAAACTTCTGCTAACACCCCCTCAGACTCACACTAACCCGAATCTTCCTCTAACACCGCCTCAGTCTCACACTGACCCAAACCATCCTCTAACACCGCCTCAGACTCACACTGACCCGAACCTTCCTCTAACACCGCCTCAGACTCACACTGACCCGAACATTCCTCGATCCCCACCTCAGACTCACACTGACCCGAACCTTCCTCTAACACCGCCTCAGACTCACACTGACCCGAACCTTCCTCTAACACCGCCTCAGACTCACACTGCCCCGAACCTTCCTCTAACACCGCCTCAGACTCACACTGACCCGAACCTTCCTCTAACACCGCCTCAGACTCACACTGACCCGAACCTGCCTCTAACACCGCCTCAGACTCACACTGACCCGAACATTCCTCTAACCTGAGCTCAGACTCACACTGACCCGAACCTTCCTCTAACACCACCTCAGACTCACACTGACCCGTACCTTCCTCTAACACCGCCTCAGACTCACACTGCCCCAAACCTGCCTCTAACACCGCCTCAGACTCACAATGACCCGAAAATTCCTCTAACCTCAGCTCAGACTCACACTGACCCGAACCTTCCTCTAACACCGCCTCAGACTCACACTGACCCGAACCTTCCTCTAACACCGCCTCAGACTCACATTGACCCGAACCTTCCTCTAACACCGCCTCAGACTCACACTGACCCGAACCTTCCTCTAACACCGCCTCAGACTCACACTGACCCGAACCTTCCTCTAACACCGCCTCAGACTCACACTGCCCCGAACCTTCCTCTAACACCACCTCAGACTCACACTGACCCGAACCTTCCTCTAACACCGCCTCAGACTCACACTGACCCGAACCTTCCTCTAACACCGCCTCAGACTCACACTGACCCGAACCTTCTACTAACACCGCCTCAGACTCACACTGACCCGAACCTTCCTCTAACACCGCGTCAGAATCACACTGACCCGAACCTACCTCTAACACCGCCTCAGACTCACACTGACCCGAACCTTCTACTAACACCTCCTCAGACTCACACTGACCCGAACCTTCCTCTAACTCCGCCTCAGACTCACACTAACCCGAACCTTCCTCTAACCTCAGCTCAGACTCACACTGACCCGATGCTTCCTCTAACCCCACCTCAGACTCACACTGACCCGAACCTTCCTCTAACACCGCCTCAGACTCACACTGACCCGAACCTTCCTCTAACACCGCCTCAGACTCACACTGACCCGAACCTTCCTCTAACACCGCCTCAAACTCACACTGACCCGAACATTCCTCGATCCCCACCTCAGACTCACACTGACCCGAACATTCCTCTAACACCGCCTCAGACTCACACTGACCCGAACCTTCCTCTAACACCACCTCAGTCTCACACTGCCCCGAACCTTCCTCTAACACCGCCTCAGACTCACACTGACACGAACATTCCTCTAACCTCAGCTCAGACTCACACTGACCCGAACATTCCTCTGACTCCGCCTCAGACTCACACTGACCCGAACCTTCCTCTAACACTGCCTCAGACTCAGACTGACCCGAACCTTCCTCTAACACCGCCTCAGACTCACACTGACCCGAACCTTCCTCTAACACCGCCTGTGACTCACACTGACCCGAACCTTCCTCTAACACCACCTCAGACTCACACTGACCCGTACCTTCCTCTAACACCGCCTCAGACTCACACTGCCCCAAACCTGCCTCTAACACCCCTCAGACTCACAATGACCCGAACATTCCTCTAACCTCAGCTCAGACTCACACTGACCCGAACCTTCCTCTAACACCGCCTCAGACTCACACTGACACGAACCTTCCTCAAACACCGCCTCAGACTCACACTGACCCGAACCATCCTCTAACCTCACCTCAGACTCACACTGACACGAACCTTCCTCTAACCTCACCTCAGACTCACACTGACCCGAACATTGTTCGATCCCCACCTCAGACACACGCTGACCCGAACCTTCCTCTAACACCGCCTAAGACTCACACTGACCCGAATCTTCCTCTAACACCGCCTCAGACTCACACTGACACGAACCTTCCTCAAACACCGCCTCAGACTCACACTGACCCGAACCATCCTCTAACCTCACCTCAGACTCACAGTGACCCGAACCTTCCTCTAACACCGGCTCAGACTCACACTGACCCGAACATTCCTCGATCCCCACCTCAGACACACACTGACCCGAACCTTCCTCTAACACCGCCTCAGACTCACACTGACACGAACCTTCCTCTAACACCACCTCAGACTCACACTGACCCGAACATTCCTCGATCCCCACCTCAGACACACACTGACCCGAACCTTCCTCTAACACCGCCTCAGACTCACACTGACACGAACCTTGCTCTAACACCGCCTCAGACTCACACTGACCCGAACCTTCCTCTAACACCGCCTCAGACTCACACTGACCCGAACATTCCTCGATCCCCAACTCAGACTCACACTGACCCGAACATTCCTCTAACCTCAGCTCAGACTCACACTGACCCGAACCGTCCTCGAACACCGCCTCAGACTCACACTGACCCGAATCTTCCTCTAACACCGCCTCAGACTCACACTGACCCGAACATTCCTCGATCCCCAACTCAGACTCACACTGACCCGAACATTCCTCTAACCTCAGCTCAGACTCACACTGACCCGAACCGTCCTCGAACACCGCCTCAGACTCACACTGACCCGAATCTTCCTCTAACACCGCGTCAGAATCACACTGACCCGAACCTACCTCTAACACCGCCTCAGACTCACACTGACCCGAACCTTCCTCTAACACCGCGTCAGAATCACACTGACCCGAACCTTCCTCTAACACCAACTCAGACTCCCACTGACTCGAACCTTCCTCTAACACCGCGTCAGAATCACACTGCCCCGAACCATCCTCTCACCTCACCTCAGACTCACACTGACCCGAACTTTCCTCTAACACCACCTCAGTCTCACACTGACCCGAACCTTCCTCTAACCTCAGCTCAGACTCACAGTGACCCGAACCTTCCTCTAACACCGGCTCAGACTCACACTGACCCGAACCTTCCTCTAACACCACCTCAGATTCACACTGACCCGAACCTTCCTCTAACACCGCCTGAGACTCACACTGACCCGAACCTTCCTCTAACCTCAGCTCAGACTCACAGTGACCCGAACCTTCCTCTAACACCGGCTCAGACTCACACTGACCCGAACCTTCCTCTAACACCACCTCAGATTCACACTGACCCGAACCTTCCTCTAACACCGCCTCAGACTCACACTGACCCGAACCTTCCTCTAACACCGCGTCAGAATCACACTGACCCGAACCTACCTCTAACACCGCCTCAGACTCACACTGACTCGAACCTTCCTCTAACACCGCCTCAGACTCACACTGACCCGAACCTTCCTCTCACACCGCCTCAGACTCACACTGACCCGAACATTCCTCGATCCCCACCTCAGACTCACACTGACCCGAACCTTCCTCTAACACCGCCTCAGACTCACACTGACCCGAACCATCCTCTAACCTCACCTCAGACTCACAGTGACCCGAACCTTCCTCTAACACCGGCTTCTACTCACACTGACCCGAACCTTCCTCTAACCTCACCTCAGACTCACACTGACCCGAACCTTGCTCTAACACCGCCTCAGACTCACACTGCCCCGAACCTTCCTCTAACACCGCCTCAGGCTCACACTGACCCGAACCTTCCTCTAACCTCAGCTCAGACTCACACTGACCCGATCCTTCCTCTAACCCCGGCTCAGACTCACACTGACCCGAACATTCCTCGATCCCCACCTCAGACTCACACTGACCCGAACCTTCCTCTAACACCGCCTCAGACTCACACTGACCCGAACCTTCCTCTCACACCGCCTCAGACTCACACTGACCCGAACATTCCTCGATCCCCACCTCAGACTCACACTGACCCGAACCTTCCTCTAACACCGCCTCAGACTCACACTGACCCGAACCTGCCTCTAACACCGCCTCAGACTCACACTGACCCGAACCTTCCTCTAACACTGCCTCAGACTCACACTGACCCGAACCTTCCTCTAACACCGCCTCAGACTCACACTGACCCGAACCTTCCTCTAACACTGCCTCAGACTCACACTGACCCGAACCTTCCTCTAACACCGCCTCAGACTCACAATGACCCGAACCTTCCTCGAACACCGCCTCAGACTCACACTGTCCCGAACCTTCCTCTAACACCGCCTCAGACTCACAATGACCCGAACCTTCCTCGAACACCGCCTCAGACTCACACTGACCCGAACCTTCCTCTAACACCGCCTCAGACTCACACTGCCCCAAACCTGCCTCTAACACCGCCTCAGACTCACAATGACCCGAACATTCCTCTAACCTCAGCTCAGACTCACACTGACCCGAACCTTCCTCTAACACCGCCTCAGACTCACACTGACCCGAACCGTCCTCTAACACCGCCTCAGACTCACACTGACCCGAATCTTCCTCTATCACCGCCTCAGACTCACACTGACACGAACCTTCCTCGATCCCCACCTCAGACTCACACTGACCCGAACCTTCCTCTAACACCGCCTCAGAATCACTCTGACCCGAACCTTCCTCTCACACCACCTCAGACTCACACTGACCCGAACTTTCCTCTAACACCACCTGAGACTCACACTGACCCGAACCATCCTCTAACCTCAGCTCAGACTCACAGTGACCCGAACCTTCCTCTAACACCGGCTCAGACTCACACTGACCCGAACATTCCTCCATCCCCACCTCAGACTCACACTGACCCGAACCTTCCTCTAACACCGCCTCAGACTCACACTGACCCGAACCTTCCTCTAACACCACCTCAGACTCACACTGACCCGAACCTTCCTCTAACACCGCCTCAGACTCACACTGACCCGAACCTTCCTCTAACACCGCGTCAGAATCACACTGACCCGAACCTACCTCTAACACCGCCTCAGACTCACACTGACTCGAACCTTCCTCTAACACCGCCTCAGACTCACACTGACTCGAACCTTCCTCTAACACCGGCTCAGACTCACACTGACCCGAACATTCCTCCATCCCCACCTCAGACTCACACTGACCCGAACCTTCCTCTAACACCGCCTCAGACTCACACTGACCCGAACCTTCCTCTAACACCACCTCAGACTCACACTGACCCGAACCTTCCTCTAACACCGCCTCAGACTCACACTGACCCGAACATTCCTCCATCCCCACCTCAGACTCACACTGACCCGAACCTTCCTCTAACACCGCCTCAGACTCACACTGACCCGAACCTTCCTCTAACACCGCGTCAGAATCACACTGCCCCGAACCATCCTCTCACCTCACCTCAGACTCACACTGACCCGAACATTCCTCTAACACCACCTCTGACTCACACTGATCCAAACCTTCCTCTAACACCACCTCAGTCTCACACTGACCCGAACCTTCCTCTAACACCGCCTCAGACTCACACTGACCCGAACCTTCCTCTCACACCGCCTCAGACTCACACTGACCCGAACATTCCTCGATCCCCACCTCAGACTCACACTGACCCGAACCTTCCTCTAACACCGCCTCAGACTCACACTGACCCGAACCTTCCTCTAACACCGCCTCAGACTCACACTGACCCGAACCTTCCTCTCACACCGCCTCAGACTCACACTGACCCGAACATTCCTCGATCCCCACCTCAGACTCACACTGACCCGAACCTTCCTCTAACACCGCCTCAGACTCACACTGACCCGAACCTTCCTCTAACACCACCTCAGACTCACACTGCCCCGAACCTTCCTCTAACACCGCCTCAGACTCACACTGACCCGAACATTCCTCTAACCTCAGCTCAGACTCACACTGACCCGAACCTGCCTCTAACACCGCCTCAGACTCACACTGACCCGAACATTCCTCTAACACCACCTCAGACTCACACTGACCCGAACCTGCCTCTAACACCGCCTCAGACTCACACTGACCCGAACATTCCTCTAACCTCAGCTCAGACTCACACTGACCCGAACCTTCCTCTGACTCCGCCTCAGACTCACACTGACCGGAACCTTCCTCTAACACTGCCTCAGACTCACACTGACCCGAACCTTTCTCTAACACCGCCTCAGACTCACACTGACCCGAACCTTCCTCTAACACTGCCTCAGACTCACACTGACCCGAACCTTCCTCTAACACCGCCTCAGACTCACAATGACCCGAACCTTCCTCGAACACCGCCTCAGACTCACACTGACCCGAACCTTCCTCTAACACCGCCTCAGACTCACAATGACCCGAACCTTCCTCGAACACCGCCTCAGACTCACACTGACCCGAACCTTCCTCTAACACCGCCTCAGACTCACACTGCCCCAAACCTGCCTCTAACACCGCCTCAGACTCACACTGACCCGAACCATCCTCTAACCTCACCTCAGACTCACAGTGACCCGAACCTTCCTCTAACACCGGCTTCTACTCACACTGACCCGAACGTTCCTCGATCCCCACCTCAGACACACACTGACCCGAACCTTCCTCTAACACCGCCTCAGACTCACACTGACACGAACCTTCCTCTAACCTCACCTCAGACTCACACTGACCCGAACCTTGCTCTAACACCGCCTCAGACTCACACTGCCCCGAACCTTCCTCTAACACCGCCTCAGGCTCACACTGACCCGAACCTTCCTCTAACCTCAGCTCAGACTCACACTGACCCGATCCTTCCTCTAACCCCGGCTCAGACTCACACTGACCCGAACATTCCTCGATCCCCACCTCAGACTCACACTGACCCGAACCTTCCTCTAACACCACCTCAGACTCACAGTGACCCGAACCTTCCTCTAACACCGGTTCAGACTCACACTGACCCGAACATTCCTCGCTCCCCACCTCAGACTCACACTGACCCGAACCTTCCTCTAACACCGCCTAAGACTCACACTGACCCGAACCTTCCTCTAACACCGCCTCAGACTCACACTGAACCGAACCTTCCTCTAACACCGCCTCAGACTCACACTAACCCGAACCTTCCTCTAACCTCACCTCAGACTCACACTGACCCGAACCTTGCTCTAACACCGCCTCAGACTCACACTGACCCGAACCATCCTCTAACCTCAGCTCAGACTCACACTGACCCGAACCTTCCTCTAACACCACCTCAGACTCACACTGACCCGAACCTTCCTCTAACACCGCCTCAGAATCACTCTGACCCGAACCTTCCTCTCACACCACCTCAGACTCACACTGACCCGAACTTTCCTCTAACACCACCTGAGACTCACACTGACCCGAACCATCCTCTAACCTCAGCTCAGACTCACAGTGACCCGAACCTTCCTCTAACACCGGCTCAGACTCACACTGACCCGAACATTCCTCGCTCCCCACCTCAGACTCACACTGACCCGAACCTTCCTCTAACACCGCCTCAGACTCACACTGACCCGAACCTTCCTCTAACACCACCTCAGACTCACACTGACCCGAACCTTCCTCTAACACCGCCTCAGACTCACACTGACCCGAACCTTCCTCTAACACCGCGTCAGAATCACACTGACCCGAACCTACCTCTAACACCGCCTCAGACTCACACTGACTCGAACCTTCCTCTAACACCGCCTCAGACTCACACTGACCCGAACCTTCCTCTCACACCGCCTCAGACTCACACTGACCCGAACATTCCTCGATCCCCACCTCAGACTCACACTGACCCGAACCTTCCTCTAACACCGCCTCAGACTCACACTGACCCGAACCATCCTCTAACCTCACCTCAGACTCACAGTGACCCGAACCTTCCTCTAACACCGCCTCAGACTCACACTGCCCCGAACCTTCCTCTAACAACGCCTCAGGCTCACACTGACCCGAACCTTCCTCTAACCTCAGCTCAGACTCACACTGACCCGATCCTTCCTCTAACCCCGGCTCAGACTCACACTGACCCGAACATTCCTCGATCCCCACCTCAGACTCACACTGACCCGAACCTTCCTCTAACACCGCCTCAGACTCACACTGACCCGAACCTGCCTCTAACACCGCCTCAGACTCACACTGACCCGAACATTCCTCTAACCTCAGCTCAGACTCACACTGACCCGAACCTTCCTCTGACTCCACCTCAGACTCACACTGACCCGAACCTTCCTCTAACACTGCCTCAGACTCACACTGACCCGAACCTTCCTCTAACACCGCCTCAGACTCACACTGACCCGAACCTTCCTCTAACACTGCCTCAGACTCACACTGACCCGAACCTTCCTCTAACACCGCCTCAGACTCACAATGACCCGAACCTTCCTCGAACACCGCCTCAGACTCACACTGACCCGAACCTTCCTCTAACACCGCCTCAGACTCACAATGACCCGAACCTTCCTCGAACACCGCCTCAGACTCACACTGACCCGAACCTTCCTCTAACACCGCCTCAGACTCACACTGCCCCAAACCTGCCTCTAACACCGCCTCAGACTCACAATGACCCGAACATTCCTCTAACCTCAGCTCAGACTCACACTGACCCGAACCTTCCTCTAACACCGCCTCAGACTCACACTGACCCGAACCGTCCTCTAACACCGCCTCAGACTCACACTGACCCGAATCTTCCTCTAACACCGCCTCAGACTCACACTGACACGAACCTTCCTCGATCCCCACCTCAGACTCACACTGACCCGAACCTTCCTCTAACACCGCCTCAGAATCACTCTGACCCGAACCTTCCTCTCACACCACCTCAGACTCACACTGACCCGAACTTTCCTCTAACACCACCTGAGACTCACACTGACCCGAACCATCCTCTAACCTCAGCTCAGACTCACAGTGACCCGAACCTTCCTCTAACACCGGCTCAGACTCACACTGACCCGAACATTCCTCCATCCCCACCTCAGACTCACACTGACCCGAACCTTCCTCTAACACCGCCTCAGACTCACACTGACCCGAACCTTCCTCTAACACCACCTCAGACTCACACTGACCCGAACCTTCCTCTAACACCGCCTCAGACTCACACTGACCCGAACCTTCCTCTAACACCGCGTCAGAATCACACTGACTCGAACCTTCCTCTAACACCGCCTCAGACTCACACTGACCCGAACATTCCTCCATCCCCACCTCAGACTCACACTGACCCGAACCTTCCTCTAACACCGCCTCAGACTCACACTGACCCGAACCTTCCTCTAACACCACCTCAGACTCACACTGACCCGAACCTTCCTCTAACACCGCCTCAGACTCACACTGACCCGAACATTCCTCCATCCCCACCTCAGACTCACACTGACCCGAACCTTCCTCTAACACCGCCTCAGACTCACACTGACCCGAACCTTCCTCTAACACCGCGTCAGAATCACACTGCCCCGAACCATCCTCTCACCTCACCTCAGACTCACACTGACCCGAACATTCCTCTAACACCACCTCTGACTCACACTGATCCAAACCTTCCTCTAACACCACCTCAGTCTCACACTGACCCGAACCTTCCTCTAACACCGCCTCAGACTCACACTGACCCGAACCTTCCTCTCACACCGCCTCAGACTCACACTGACCCGAACCTTCCTCTAACACCGCCTCAGACTCACACTGACCCGAACCTTCCTCTCACACCGCCTCAGACTCACACTGACCCGAACATTCCTCGATCCCCACCTCAGACTCACACTGACCCGAACCTTCCTCTAACACCGCCTCAGACTCACACTGACCCGAACCTTCCTCTAACACCACCTCAGACTCACACTGCCCCGAACCTTCCTCTAACACCGCCTCAGACTCACACTGACCCGAACCTGCCTCTAACACCGCCTCAGACTCACACTGACCCGAACATTCCTCTAACCTCAGCTCAGACTCACACTGACCCGAACCTTCCTCTGACTCCGCCTCAGACTCACACTGACCCGAACCTTCCTCTAACACTGCCTCAGACTCACACTGACCCGAACCTTCCTCTAACACCGCCTCAGACTCACACTGACCCGAACCTTCCTCTAACACCGCCTCAGACTCACACTGACCCGAACATTCCTCTAACCTCAGCTCAGACTCACACTGACCCGAACCTTCCTCTGACTCCGCCTCAGACTCACACTGACCCGAACCTTCCTCTAACACTGCCTCAGACTCACACTGACCCGAACCTTCCTCTAACACCGCCTCAGACTCACACTGACCCGAACCTTCCTCTAACACTGCCTCAGACTCACACTGACCCGAACCTTCCTCTAACACCGCCTCAGACTCACAATGACCCGAACATTCCTCTAACCTCAGCTCAGACTCACACTGACCCGAACCTTCCTCTCACACCGCCTCAGACTCACACTGACACGAACCTTCCTCAAACACCGCCTCAGACTCACACTGACCCGAACCATCCTCTAACCTCACCTCAGACTCACAGTGACCCGAACCTTCCTCTAACACCGGCTTCTACTCACACTGACCCGAACGTTCCTCGATCCCCACCTCAGACACACACTGACCCGAACCTTCCTCTAACACCGCCTCAGACTCACACTGACACGAACCTTCCTCTAACCTCACCTCAGACTCACACTGACCCGAACCTTGCTCTAACACCGCCTCAGACTCACACTGCCCCGAACCTTCCTCTAACACCGCCTCAGGCTCACACTGACCCGAACCTTCCTCTAACCTCAGCTCAGACTCACACTGACCCGATCCTTCCTCTAACCCCGGCTCAGACTCACACTGACCCGAACATTCCTCGATCCCCACCTCAGACTCACACTGACCCGAACCTTCCTCTAACACCACCTCAGACTCACATTGACCCGAACCTTCCTCTAACACCGCCTCAGACTCACACTGACCCGAACCTTCCTCTAACACCGCCTCAGACTCACACTGACCCGAACATTCCTCGATCCCCACCTGAGACTCACACTGACCCGAACCATCCTCTAACCTCAGCTCAGACTCACAGTGACCCGAACCTTCCTCTAACACCGGTTCAGACTCACACTGACCCGAACATTCCTCGCTCCCCACCTCAGACTCACACTGACCCGAACCTTCCTCTAACACCGCCTCAGACTCACACTGACCCGAACCTTCCTCTAACACCGCCTCAGACTCACACTGAACCGAACCTTCCTCTAACACCGCCTCAGACTCACACTGACCCGAACCATCCTCTAACCTCAGCTCAGACTCACACTGACCCGAACCTTCCTCTAACACCACCTCAGACTCACACTGACCCGAACCTTCCTCTAACACCGCCTCAGACTCACACTGACCCGAACCTTCCTCTAACCTCACCTCAGACTCACACTGACCCGAACCTTGCTCTAACACCGCCTCAGACTCACACTGACCCGAACCATCCTCTAACCTCAGCTCAGACTCACACTGACCCGAACCTTCCTCTAACACCACCTCAGACTCACACTGACCCGAACCTTCCTCTAACACCGCCTCAGACTCACACTGCCCCGAACCTTCCTCTAACCTCAGCTCAGACTCACACTGACCCGATCCTTCCTCTAACCCCGGCTCAGACTCACACTGACCCGAACATTCCTCGATCCCCACCTCAGACTCACACTGACCCGAACCTTCCTCTAACACCGCCTCAGACTCACACTGACCCGAACCTTCCTCTAACACCGCCTCAGACTCACACTGACCCGAACCTTCCTCTAACACCGCCTCAGACTCACACTGACCCGAACATTCCTCGATCCCCACCTCAGACTCACATTGACCCGAACCTTCCTCTAACACCGCTTCAGACTCACACTGACCCGAACCTTCCTCTAACACCGCCTCAGAATCACACTGACCCGATCCTTCCTCTAACCCCGGCTCAGACTCACACTGACCCGAACATTCCTCGATCCCCACCTCAGACTCACATTGACCCGAACCTTCCTCTAACACCGCCTCAGACTCACACTGACCCGAACCTGCCTCTAACACCGCCTCAGACTCACACTGACACGAACATTCCTCTAACCTCAGCTCAGACTCACACTGACCCGAACCTTCCTCTAACACCGCCTCAGACTCACACTGACCCGAACATTCCTCTGACTCCGCCAAAGACTCACACTGACCCGAACCTTCCTCTAACACTGCCTCAGACTCACACTGACCCGAACCTTCCTCTAACACCGCCTCAGACACACACTGACCCGAACCTTCCTCTAACACCGCCTCAGACTCACACTGACCCGAACCTTCCTCTAACACCACCTCAGACTCACACTGACCCGTACCTTCCTCTAACACCGCCTCAGACTCACACTGCCCCAAACCTGCCTCTAACACCCCTCAGACTCACAATGACCCGAACATTCCTCTAACCTCAGCTCAGACTCACACTGACCCGAACCTTCCTCTAACACCGCCTCAGACTCACACAGACACGAACCTTCCTCAAACACCGCCTCAGACTCACACTGACCCGAACCATCCTCTAACCTCACCTCAGACTCACACTGACACGAACCTTCCTCTAACCTCACCTCAGACTCACACTGACCCGAACATTGTTCGATCCCCACCTCAGACACACACTGACCCGAACCTTCCTCTAACACCGCCTAAGACTCACACTGCCCCGAACCTTCCTCTAACACCGCCTCAGACTCACACTGACACGAACCTTCCTCAAACACCGCCTCAGACTCACACTGACCCGAACCATCCTCTAACCTCACCTCAGACTCACAGTGACCCGAACCTTCCTCTAACACCGGCTCAGACTCACACTGACCCGAACATTCCTCGATCCCCACCTCAGACACACACTGACCCGAACCTTCCTCTAACACCGCCTCAGACTCACACTGACACGAACCTTCCTCTAACCTCACCTCAGACTCACACTGACCCGAACCTTGCTCTAACACCGCCTCAGACTCACACTGCCCCGAACCTTCCTCTAACACCGCCTCAGGCTCACACTGACCCGAACCTTCCTCTAACCTCAGCTCAGACTCACACTGACCCGATCCTTCCTCTAACCCCGGCTCAGACTCACACTGACCCGAACATTCCTCGATCCCCACCTCAGACTCACACTGACCCGAACCTTCCTCTAACACCACCTCAGACTCACATTGACCCGAACCTTCCTCTAACACCGCCTCAGACTCACACTGACCCGAACATTCCTCTAACCTCAGCTCAGACTCACACTGACCCGAACCGTCCTCGAACACCGCCTCAGACTCACACTGACCCGAATCTTCCTCTAACACCGCCTCAGACTCACACTGACAAGAACCTTCCTCGATCCCCAACTCAGACTCACACTGACCCGAACTTTCCTCTAACACCACCTGAGACTCACACTGACCCGAACCATCCTCTAACCTCAGCTCAGACTCACAGTGACCCGAACCTTCCTCTAACACCGGCTCAGACTCACACTGACCCGAACATTCCTCCATCCCCACCTCAGACTCACACTGACCCGAACCTTCCTCTAACACCGCCTCAGACTCACACTGACCCGAACCTTCCTCTAACACCACCTCAGACTCACACTGACCCGAACCTTCCTCTAACACCGCCTCAGACTCACACTGACCCGAACCTTCCTCTAACACCGCGTCAGAATCACACTGACCCGAACCTACCTCTAACACCGCCTCAGACTCACACTGACCCGAACCTTCCTCTAACACCGCCTCAGACTCACACTGACCCGAACCTTCCTCTAACACCGCGTCAGAATCACACTGACCCGAACCTTCCTCTAACACCGCCTCAGACTCACACTGACCCGAACCATCCTCTCACCTCACCTCAGACTCACACTGACCCGAACTTTCCTCTTACACCACCTCAGACTCACACTGATCCAAACCTTCCTCTAACACCACCTCAGTCTCACACTGACCCGAACTTTCCTCTAACACCACCTCAGACTCACACTGATCCAAACCTTCCTCTAACACCACCTCAGTCTCACACTGACCCGAACCTTCCTCTAACACCGCCTCGGGCTGACACTGACCCGAACCTTCCTCTAACCTCAGCTCAGACTCACACTGACCCGAATCTTCCTCTAACACCGCCTCAGACTCACACTGACACGAACTTTCCTCGACCCCCACCTCAGACTCACACTGACCCGAACCTTCCTCTAACACCGCCTCAGAATCACTCTGACCCGAACCTTCCTCTCACACCACCTCAGACTCACACTGACCCGAACTTTCCTCTAACACCACCTGAGACTCACACTGACCCGAACCATCCTCTAACCTCAGCTCAGACTCACACTGACCCGAACCTTCCTCTAACACCGCCTCAGACTCACACTGACCCGAACCTTCCTCTAACACCACCTCAGACTCACACTGACCCGAACCTTCCTCTAACACCGCCTCAGACTCACACTGACCCGAACCTTCCTCTAACACCGCGTCAGAATCACACTGACCCGAACCTACCTCTAACACCGCCTCAGACTCACACTGACTCGAACCTTCCTCTAACACCGCCTCAGACTCACACTGACCCGAACCTTCCTCTCACACCGCCTCAGACTCACACTGACCCGAACATTCCTCGATCCCCACCTCAGACTCACACTGACCCGAACCTTCCTCTAACACCGCCTCAGACTCACACTGACCCGAACCATCCTCTAACCTCACCTCAGACTCACAGTGACCCGAACCTTCCTCTAACACCGGCTTCTACTCACACTGACCCGAACATTCCTCGATCCCCACCTCAGACTCACACTGACCCGAACCTTCCTCTAACACCGCCTCAGACTCACACTGACCCGAACCTTGCTCTAACACCGCCTCAGACTCACACTGCCCCGAACCTTCCTCTAACACCGCCTCAGGCTCACACTGACCCGAACCTTCCTCTAACCTCAGCTCAGACTCACACTGACCCGATCCTTCCTCTAACCCCGGCTCAGACTCACACTGACCCGAACATTCCTCGATCCCCACCTCAGACTCACACTGACCCGAACCTTCCTCTAACACCGCCTCAGACTCACACTGACCCGAACCTTCCTCTCACACCGCCTCAGACTCACACTGACCCGAACATTCCTCGATCCCCACCTCAGACTCACACTGACCCGAACCTTCCTCTAACACCGCCTCAGACTCACACTGACCCGAACCTGCCTCTAACACCGCCTCAGACTCACACTGACCCGAACATTCCTCTAACCTCAGCTCAGACTCACACTGACCCGAACCTTCCTCTGACTCCACCTCAGACTCACACTGACCCGAACCTTCCTCTAACACTGCCTCAGACTCACACTGACCCGAACCTTCCTCTAACACCGCCTCAGACTCACACTGACCCGAACCTTCCTCTAACACTGCCTCAGACTCACACTGACCCGAACCTTCCTCTAACACCGCCTCAGACTCACAATGACCCGAACCTTCCTCGAACACCGCCTCAGACTCACACTGACCCGAACCTTCCTCTAACACCGCCTCAGACTCACAATGACCCGAACCTTCCTCGAACACCGCCTCAGACTCACACTGACCCGAACCTTCCTCTAACACCGCCTCAGACTCACACTGCCCCAAACCTGCCTCTAACACCGCCTCAGACTCACAATGACCCGAACATTCCTCTAACCTCAGCTCAGACTCACACTGACCCGAACCTTCCTCTAACACCGCCTCAGACTCACACTGACCCGAACCGTCCTCTAACACCGCCTCAGACTCACACTGACCAGAATCTTCCTCTAACACCGCCTCAGACTCACACTGACACGAACCTTCCTCGATCCCCACCTCAGACTCACACTGACCCGAACCTTCCTCTAACACCGCCTCAGAATCACTCTGACCCGAACCTTCCTCTCACACCACCTCAGACTCACACTGACCCGAACTTTCCTCTAACACCACCTGAGACTCACACTGACCCGAACCATCCTCTAACCTCAGCTCAGACTCACAGTGACCCGAACCTTCCTCTAACACCGGCTCAGACTCACACTGACCCGAACATTCCTCCATCCCCACCTCAGACTCACACTGACCCGAACCTTCCTCTAACACCGCCTCAGACTCACACTGACCCGAACCTTCCTCTAACACCACCTCAGACTCACACTGACCCGAACCTTCCTCTAACACCGCCTCAGACTCACACTGACCCGAATCTTCCTCTAACACCGCGTCAGAATCACACTGACCCGAACCTACCTCTAACACCGCCTCAGACTCACACTGACTCGAACCTTCCTCTAACACCGCCTCAGACTCACACTGACTCGAACCTTCCTCTAACACCGGCTCAGACTCACACTGACCCGAACATTCCTCCATCCCCACCTCAGACTCACACTGACCCGAACCTTCCTCTAACACCGCCTCAGACTCACACTGACCCGAACCTTCCTCTAACACCAACTCAGACTCACACTGACCCGAACCTTCCTCTAACACCGCCTCAGACTCACACTGACCCGAACATTCCTCCATCCCCACCTCAGACTCACACTGACCCGAACCTTCCTCTAACACCGCCTCAGACTCACACTGACCCGAACCTTCCTCTAACACCGCGTCAGAATCACACTGCCCCGAACCATCCTCTCACCTCACCTCAGACTCACACTGACCCGAACTTTCCTCTAACACCACCTCTGACTCACACTGATCCAAACCTTCCTCTAACACCACCTCAGTCTCACACTGACCCGAACCTTCCTCTAACACCGCCTCAGACTCACACTGACCCGAACCTTCCTCTCACACCGCCTCAGACTCACACTGACCCGAACATTCCTCGATCCCCACCTCAGACTCACACTGACCCGAACCTTCCTCTAACACCGCCTCAGACTCACACTGACCCGAACCTTCCTCTAACACCGCCTCAGACTCACACTGACCCGAACCTTCCTCTCACACCGCCTCAGACTCACACTGACCCGAACATTCCTCGATCCCCACCTCAGACTCACACTGACCTGAACCTTCCTCTAACACCGCCTCAGACTCACACTGACCCAAACCTTCCTCTAACACCACCTCAGACTCACACTGCCCCGAACCTTCCTCTAACACCGCCTCAGACTCACACTGACCCGAACCTGCCTCTAACACCGCCTCAGACTCACACTGACCCGAACATTCCTCTAACCTCAGCTCAGACTCACACTGACCCGAACCTTCCTCTGACTCCGCCTCAGACTCACACTGACCCGAACCTTCCTCTAACACTGCCTCAGACTCACACTGACCCGAACCTTCCTCTAACACCGCCTCAGACTCACACTGACCCGAACCTTCCTCTAACACTGCCTCAGACTCACACTGACCCGAACCTTCCTCTAACACCGCCTCAGACTCACAATGACCCGAACCTTCCTCGAACACCGCCTCAGACTCACACTGACCCGAACCTTCCTCTAACACCGCCTCAGACTCACAATGACCCGAACCTTCCTCGAACACCGCCTCAGACTCACACTGACCCGAACCTTCCTCTAACACCGCCTCAGACTCACACTGCCCCAAACCTGCCTCTAACACCGCCTCAGACTCACAATGACCCGAACATTCCTCTAACCTCAGCTCAGACTCACACTGACCCGAACCTTCCTCTAACACCGCCTCAGACTCACACTGACACGAACCTTCCTCAAACACCGCCTCAGACTCACACTGACCCGAACCATCCTCTAACCTCACCTCAGACTCACAGTGACCCGAACCTTCCTCTAACACCGGCTTCTACTCACACTGACCCGAACATTCCTCGATCCCCACCTCAGACACACACTGACCCGAACCTTCCTCTAACACCGCCTCAGACTCACACTGACACGAACCTTCCTCTAACCTCACCTCAGACTCACACTGACCCGAACCTTCCTCTAACACCGCCTCAGGCTCACACTGACCCGAACCTTCCTCTAACCTCAGCTCAGACTCACACTGACCCGATCCTTCCTCTAACCCCGGCTCAGACTCACACTGACCCGAACATTCCTCGATCCCCACCTCAGACTCACACTGACCCGAACCTTCCTCTAACACCACCTCAGACTCACATTGACCCGAACCTTCCTCTAACACCGCCTCAGACTCACACTGACCCGAACCTTCCTCTAACACCGCCTCAGACTCACACTGACCCGAACCTTCCTCTAACACCGCCTCAGACTCACACTGACCCGAATCTTCCTGTAACACCGCCTCAGACTCACACTGACACGAACCTTCCACGATCCCCACCTCAGACTCACACTGACCCGAACCTTCCTCTCACACCACCTCAGACTCAGTGACCCGAACCTTCCTCTAACACCGCCTCAGACTCACACTGACCCGAACCTTCCTCTAACACCGGTTCAGACTCACACTGACCCGAACATTCCTCGCTCCCCACCTCAGACTCACACTGACCAGAACCTTCCTCTAACACCGCCTCAGACTCACACTGACCCGAACCTTCCTCTAACACCGCCTCAGACTCACACTGAACCGAACCTTCCTCTAACACCGCCTCAGACTCACACTGACCCGAACCTTCCTCTAACCTCACCTCAGACTCACACTGACCCGAACCTTGCTCTAACACCGCCTCAGACTCACACTGACCCGAACCATCCTCTAACCACAGCTCAGACTCACACTGACCCGAACCTTCCTCTAACACCACCTCAGACTCACACTGACCCGAACCTTCCTCTAACACCGCCTCAGACTCACACTGACCCGAACCTTCCTCTAACCTCACCTCAGACTCACACTGACCCGAACCTTGCTCTAACACCGCCTCAGACTCACACTGACCCGAACCATCCTCTAACCTCAGCTCAGACTCACACTGACCCGAACCTTCCTCTAACACCACCTCAGACTCACACTGACCCGAACCTTCCTCTAACCTCAGCTCAGACTCACACTGACCCGATCCTTCCTCTAACCCCGGCTCAGACTCACACTGACTCGAACATTCCTCGATCCCCACCTCAGACTCACACTGACCCGAATCTTCCTCTAACACCGCCTCAGACTCACACTGACCCGAACCTTCCTCTAACACCGCCTCAGACTCACACTGACCCGAACCTTCCTCTAACACCGCCTCAGACTCACACTGACCCGAACATTCCTCGATCCCCACCTCAGACTCACATTGACCCGAACCTTCCTCTAAAACCGCTTCAGACTCACACTGACCCGAACCTTCCTCTAACACCGCCTCAGACTCACACTGCCCCGAACCTTCCTCTAACACCGCCTCAGACTCACACTGACACGAACCTTCCTCTAACCTCACCTCAGACTCACACTGACCCGAACCTTGCTCTAACACCGCCTCAGACTCACACTGCCCCGAACCTTCCTCTAACACCGCCTCAGGCTCACACTGACCCGAACCTTCCTCTAACCTCAGCTCAGACTCACACTGACCCGATCCTTCCTCTAACCCCGGCTCAGACTCACACTGACCCGAACATTCCTCGATCCCCACCTCAGACTCACACTGACCCGAACCTTCCTCTAACACCGCCTCAGACTCAGATTGACCCGAACCTTCCTCTAACACCGCCTCAGACTCACACTGACCCGAACCTTCCTCTAACACCGCCTCAGACTCACACTGACCCGAACATTCCTCGATCCCCACCTCAGACTCACACTGACCCGAACATTCCTCTAACCTCAGCTCAGACTCACACTGACCCGAACCGTCCTCTAACACCGCCTCAGACTCACACTGACCCGAATCTTCCTCTAACACCGCCTCAGACTCACACTGACACGAACCTTCCACGATCCCCACCTCAGACTCACACTGACCCGAACCTTCCTCTCACACCACCTCAGACTCACACTGACCCGAACTTTCCTCTAACACCACCTGAGACTCACACTGACCCGAACCATCCTCTAACCTCAGCTCAGACTCACAGTGACCCGAACCTTCCTCTAACACCGGTTCAGACTCACACTGACCCGAACCGTCCTCTAACACCGCCTCAGACTCACACTGACACGAACCTTCCACGATCCCCACCTCAGACTCACACTGACCCGAACCTTCCTCTCACACCACCTCAGACTCACACTGACCCGAACCTTCCTCTAACACCGCCTCAGACTCACACTGACCCGAATCTTCCTGTAACACCGCCTCAGACTCACACTGACACGAACCTTCCACGATCCCCACCTCAGACTCACACTGACCCGAACCTTCCTCTCACACCACCTCAGACTCAGTGACCCGAACCTTCCTCTAACACCGCCTCAGACTCACACTGACCCGAATCTTCCTCTAACACCGCCTCAGACTCACACTGACACGAACCTTCCACGATCCCCACCTCAGACTCACACTGACCCGAACCTTCCTCTCACACCACCTCAGACTCACACTGACCCGAACTTTCCTCTAACACCACCTGAGACTCACACTGACCCGAACCATCCTCTAACCTCAGCTCAGACTCACAGTGACCCGAACCTTCCTCTAACACCACTTCAGACTCACACTGACCCGAACCTTCCTCTAACACCGCCTCAGACTCACACTGACCCGAACCTTCCTCGAACCTCACCTCAGACTCACACTGACCCGAACCTTGCTCTAACACCGCCTCAGACTCACACTGACCCGAACCTTCCTCTAACACCACCTCAGACTCACACTGACCCGATCCTTCCTCTAACCCCGGCTCAGACTCATACTGACCCGAACATTCCTCGATCCCCACCTCAGACTCACACTGACCCGAACCTTCCTCTAACACCGCCTCAGACTCACACTGACCCGAACATTCCTCGATCCCCACCTCAGACTCACACTGACCCGAACCTTCCTCTAACACCGCCTCAGACTCACACTGACCCGAACATTCCTCCATCCCCACCTCAGACTCACACTGACCCGAACCTTCCTCTAACACCGCCTCAGACTCACACTGACCCGAACCTTCCTCTAACACCGCGTCAGAATCACACTGCCCCGAACCATCCTCTCACCTCACCTCAGACTCACACTGACCCGAACTTTCCTCTAACACCACCTCTGACTCACACTGATCCAAACCTTCCTCTAACACCACCTCAGTCTCACACTGACCCGAACCTTCCTCTAACACCGCCTCAGACTCACACTGACCCGAACCTTCCTCTCACACCGCCTCAGACTCACACTGACCCGAACATTCCTCGATCCCCACCTCAGACTCACACTGACCCGAACCTTCCTCTAACACCGCCTCAGACTCACACTGACCCGAACCTTCCTCTAACACCGCCTCAGACTCACACTGACCCGAACCTTCCTCTCACACCGCCTCAGACTCACACTGACCCGAACATTCCTCGATCCCCACCTCAGACTCACACTGACCCGAACCTTCCTCTAACACCGCCTCAGACTCACACTGACCCGAACCTTCCTCTAACACCACCTCAGACTCACACTGCCCCGAACCTTCCTCTAACACCGCCTCAGACTCACACTGACCCGAACCTGCCTCTAACACCGCCTCAGACTCACACTGACCCGAACATTCCTCTAACCTCAGCTCAGACTCACACTGACCCGAACCTTCCTCTGACTCCGCCTCAGACTCACACTGACCCGAACCTTCCTCTAACACTGCCTCAGACTCACACTGACCCGAACCTTCCTCTAACACCGCCTCAGACTCACACTGACCCGAACCTTCCTCTAACACCGCCTCAGACTCACAATGACCCGAACCTTCCTCGAACACCGCCTCAGACTCACACTGACCCGAACCTTCCTCTAACACCGCCTCAGACTCACAATGACCCGAACCTTCCTCGAACACCGCCTCAGACTCACACTGACCCGAACCTTCCTCTAACACCGCCTCAGACTCACACTGCCCCAAACCTGCCTCTAACACCGCCTCAGACTCACAATGACCCGAACATTCCTCTAACCTCAGCTCAGACTCACACTGACCCGAACCTTCCTCTAACACCGCCTCAGACTCACACTGACACGAACCTTCCTCAAACACCGCCTCAGACTCACACTGACCCGAACCATCCTCTAACCTCACCTCAGACTCACAGTGACCCGAACCTTCCTCTAACACCGGCTTCTACTCACACTGACCCGAACATTCCTCGATCCCCACCTCAGACACACACTGACCCGAACCTTCCTCTAACACCGCCTCAGACTCACACTGACACGAACCTTCCTCTAACCTCACCTCAGACTCACACTGACCCGAACCTTGCTCTAACACCGCCTCAGACTCACACTGCCCCGAACCTTCCTCTAACACCGCCTCAGGCTCACACTGACCCGAACCTTCCTCTAACCTCAGCTCAGACTCACACTGACCCGATCCTTCCTCTAACCCCGGCTCAGACTCACACTGACCCGAACATTCCTCGATCCCCACCTCAGACTCACACTGACCCGAACCTTCCTCTAACACCACCTCAGACTCACATTGACCCGAACCTTCCTCTAACACCGCCTCAGACTCACACTGACCCGAACCTTCCTCTAACACCGCCTCAGACTCACACTGACCCGAACATTCCTCGATCCCCACCTGAGACTCACACTGACCCGAACCATCCTCTAACCTCAGCTCAGACTCACAGTGACCCGAACCTTCCTCTAACACCGGTTCAGACTCACACTGACCCGAACATTCCTCGCTCCCCACCTCAGACTCACACTGACCAGAACCTTCCTCTAACACCGCCTCAGACTCACACTGACCCGAACCTTCCTCTAACACCGCCTCAGACTCACACTGAACCGAACCTTCCTCTAACACCGCCTCAGACTCACACTGACCCGAACCTTCCTCTAACCTCACCTCAGACTCACACTGACCCGAACCTTGCTCTAACACCGCCTCAGACTCACACTGACCCGAACCATCCTCTAACCTCAGCTCAGACTCACACTGACCCGAACCTTCCTCTAACACCACCTCAGACTCACACTGACCCGAACCTTCCTCTAACACCGCCTCAGACTCACACTGACCCGAACCTTCCTCTAACCTCACCTCAGACTCACACTGACCCGAACCTTGCTCTAACACCGCCTCAGACTCACACTGACCCGAACCATCCTCTAACCTCAGCTCAGACTCACACTGACCCGAACCTTCCTCTAACACCACCTCAGACTCACACTGACCCGAACCTTCCTCTAACACCGCCTCAGACTCACACTGACCCGAACCATCCTCTAACCTCAGCTCAGACTCACACTGACCCGAACATTCCTCGATCCCCACCTCAGACTCACACTGACCCGAACCTTCCTCTAACACCGCCTCAGACTCACACTGACCCGAACCTTCCTCTAACACCGCCTCAGACTCACACTGACCCGAACCTTCCTCTAACACCGCCTCAGACTCACACTGACCCGAACATTCCTCGATCCCCACCTCAGACTCACATTGACCCGAACCTTCCTCTAAAACCGCTTCAGACTCACACTGACCCGAACCTTCCTCTAACACCGCCTCAGACTCACACTGCCCCGAACCTTCCTCTAACACCGCCTCAGACTCACACTGACACGAACCTTCCTCTAACCTCACCTCAGACTCACACTGACCCGAACCTTGCTCTAACACCGCCTCAGACTCACACTGCCCCGAACCTTCCTCTAACACCGCCTCAGGCTCACACTGACCCGAACCTTCCTCTAACCTCAGCTCAGACTCACACTGACCCGATCCTTCCTCTAACCCCGGCTCAGACTCACACTGACCCGAACATTCCTCGATCCCCACCTCAGACTCACACTGACCCGAACCTTCCTCTAACACCGCCTCAGACTCAGATTGACCCGAACCTTCCTCTAACACCGCCTCAGACTCACACTGTCCCGAACCTTCCTCTAACACCGCCTCAGACTCACACTGACCCGAACATTCCTCGATCCCCACCTCAGACTCACACTGACCCGAACATTCCTCTAACCTCAGCTCAGACTCACACTGACCCGAACCGTCCTCTAACACCGCCTCAGACTCACACTGACCCGAATCTTCCTCTAACACCGCCTCAGACTCACACTGACACGAACCTTCCACGATCCCCACCTCAGACTCACACTGACCCGAACCTTCCTCTCACACCACCTCAGACTCACACTGACCCGAACTTTCCTCTAACACCACCTGAGACTCACACTGACCCGAACCATCCTCTAACCTCAGCTCAGACTCACAGTGACCCGAACCTTCCTCTAACACCGGTTCAGACTCACACTGACCCGAACCGTCCTCTAACACCGCCTCAGACTCACACTGACACGAACCTTCCACGATCCCCACCTCAGACTCACACTGACCCGAACCTTCCTCTCACACCACCTCAGACTCACACTGACCCGAACCTTCCTCTAACACCGCCTCAGACTCACACTGACCCGAATCTTCCTCTAACACCGCCTCAGGCTCACACTGACACGAACCTTCCACGATCCCCACCTCAGACTCACACTGACCCGAACCTTCCTCTCACACCACCTCAGACTCAGTGACCCGAACCTTCCTCTAACACCGCCTCAGACTCACACTGACCCGAATCTTCCTCTAACACCGCCTCAGACTCACACTGACACGAACCTTCCACGATCCCCACCTCAGACTCACACTGACCCGAACCTTCCTCTCACACCACCTCAGACTCACACTGACCCGAACTTTCCTCTAACACCACCTGAGACTCACACTGACCCGAACCATCCTCTAACCTCAGCTCAGACTCACAGTGACCCGAACCTTCCTCTAACACCACTTCAGACTCACACTGACCCGAACCTTCCTCTAACACCGCCTCAGACTCACACTGACCCGAACCTTCCTCTAACCTCACCTCAGACTCACACTGACCCGAACCTTGCTCTAACACCGCCTCAGACTCACACTGACCCGAACCTTCCTCTAACACCACCTCAGACTCACACTGACCCGATCCTTCCTCTAACCCCGGCTCAGACTCATACTGACCCGAACATTCCTCGATCCCCACCTCAGACTCACACTGACCCGAACCTTCCTCTAACACCGCCTCAGACTCACACTGACCCGAACCTTCCTCTAACACCGCCTCAGACTCACACTGACCCGAACCTTCCTCTAACACCGCCTCAGACTCACACTGACCCGAACATTCCTCGATCCCCACCTCAGACTCACACTGACCCGAACCTTCCTCTAACACCGCTTCAGACTCACACTGACCCGAACCTTCCTCTAACACCGCCTCAGACTCACACTAACCCGAACATTCCTCTAACACCGCCTCAGACTCACACTGACCCGAACCTTCCTCTAACACCACCTCAGACTCACACTGACCCGAACCTTCCTCTAACACCGCCTCAGACTCACACTGACCTGAACCTGCCTCTAACACCGCCTCAGACTCACACTGACCCGAACATTCCTCTAACCTCAGCTCAGACTCACACTGACCCGAACCTTCCTCTAACTCCGCCTCAGACTCACACTGACCCGAACCTTCCTCTAACACCGCCTCAGACTCACACTGACCCGAACCTTCCTCTAACACCGCCTCAGACTCACACTGACCCGAACCTTCCTCTGACTCCACCTCAGACTCACACTGACCCGAACCTTCCTCTAACACTGCCTCAGACTCACACTGACCCGAACCTTCCTCTAACACCGCCTCAGACTCACACTGACCCGAACCTTCCTCTAACACTGCCTCAGTCTCACACTGACCCGAACCTTCCTCTAACACCGCCTCAGACTCACAATGACCCGAACCTTCCTCGAACACCGCCTCAGACTCACACTGACCCGAACCTTCCTCTAACACCGCCTCAGACTCACAATGACCCGAACCTTCCTCGAACACCGCCTCAGACTCACACTGACCCGAACCTTCCTCTAACACCGCCTCAGACTCACACTGCCCCAAACCTGCCTCTAACACCGCCTCAGACTCACAATGACCCGAACATTCCTCTAACCTCAGCTCAGACTCACACTGACCCGAACCTTCCTCTAACACCGCCTCAGACTCACACTGACCCGAACCGTCCTCTAACACCGCCTCAGACTCACACTGACCCGAATCTTCCTCTAACACCGCCTCAGACTCACACTGACACGAACCTTCCTCGATCCCCACCTCAGACTCACACTGACCCGAACCTTCCTCTAACACCGCCTCAGAATCACTCTGACCCGAACCTTCCTCTCACACCACCTCAGACTCACACTGACCCGAACTTTCCTCTAACACCACCTGAGACTCACACTGACCCGAACCATCCTCTAACCTCAGCTCAGACTCACACTGACCCGAACCTTCCTCTAACACCGGCTCAGACTCACACTGACCCGAACATTCCTCCATCCCCACCTCAGACTCACACTGACCCGAACCTTCCTCTAACACCGCCTCAGACTCACACTGACCCGAACCTTCCTCTAACACCGCGTCAGAATCACACTGACCCGAACCTACCTCTAACACCGCCTCAGACTCACACTGACTCGAACCTTCCTCTAACACCGCCTCAGACTCATACTGACTCGAACCTTCCTCTAACACCGGCTCAGACTCACACTGACCCGAACATTCCTCCATCCCCACCTCAGACTCACACTGACCCGAACCTTCCTCTAACACCGCCTCAGACTCACACTGACCCGAACCTTCCTCTAACACCACCTCAGACTCACACTGACCCGAACCTTCCTCTAACACCGCCTCAGACTCACACTGACCCGAACATTCCTCCATCCCCACCTCAGACTCACACTGACCCGAACCTTCCTCTAACACCGCCTCAGACTCACACTGACCCGAACCTTCCTCTAACACCGCGTCAGAATCACACTGCCCCGAACCATCCTCTCACCTCACCTCAGACTCACACTGACCCGAACTTTCCTCTAACACCACCTCTGACTCACACTGATCCAAACCTTCCTCTAACACCACCTCAGTCTCACACTGACCCGAACCTTCCTCTAACACCGCCTCAGACTCACACTGACCCGAACCTTCCTCTCACACCGCCTCAGACTCACACTGACCCGAACATTCCTCGATCCCCACCTCAGACTCACACTGACCCGAACCTTCCTCTAACACCGCCTCAGACTCACACTGACCCGAACCTTCCTCTAACACCGCCTCAGACTCACACTGACCCGAACCTTCCTCTCACACCGCCTCAGACTCACACTGACCCGAACATTCCTCGATCCCCACCTCAGACTCACACTGACCCGAACCTTCCTCTAACACCGCCTCAGACTCACACTGACCCGAACCTGCCTCTAACACCGCCTCAGACTCACACTGACCCGAACATTCCTCTAACCTCAGCTCAGACTCACACTGACCCGAACCTTCCTCTGACTCCGCCTCAGACTCACACTGACCCGAACCTTCCTCTAACACTGCCTCAGACTCACACTGACCCGAACCTTCCTCTAACACCGCCTCAGACTCACACTGACCCGAACCTTCCTCTAACACTGCCTCAGACTCACACTGACCCGAACCTTCCTCTAACACCGCCTCAGACTCACAATGACCCGAACCTTCCTCGAACACCGCCTCAGACTCACACTGACCCGAACCTTCCTCTAACACCGCCTCAGACTCACAATGACCCGAACATTCCTCTAACCTCAGCTCAGACTCACACTGACCCGAACCTTCCTCTAACACCGCCTCAGACTCACACTGACACGAACCTTCCTCAAACACCGCCTCAGACTCACACTGACCCGAACCATCCTCTAACCTCACCTCAGACTCACAGTGACCCGAACCTTCCTCTAACACCGGCTTCTACTCACACTGACCCGAACATTCCTCGATCCCCACCTCAGACACACACTGACCCGAACCTTCCTCTAACACCGCCTCAGACTCACACTGACACGAACCTTCCTCTAACCTCACCTCAGACTCACACTGACCCGAACCTTGCTCTAACACCGCCTCAGACTCACACTGCCCCGAACCTTCCTCTAACACCGCCTCAGGCTCACACTGACCCGAACCTTCCTCTAACCTCAGCTCAGACTCACACTGACCCGATCCTTCCTCTAACCCCGGCTCAGACTCACACTGACCCGAACATTCCTCGATCCCCACCTCAGACTCACACTGACCCGAACCTTCCTCTAACACCACCTCAGACTCACATTGACCCGAACCTTCCTCTAACACCGCCTCAGACTCACACTGACCCGAACCTTCCTCTAACACCGCCTCAGACTCACACTGACCCGAACATTCCTCGATCCCCACCTGAGACTCACACTGACCCGAACCATCCTCTAACCTCAGCTCAGACTCACAGTGACCCGAACCTTCCTCTAACACCGGTTCAGACTCACACTGACCCGAACATTCCTCCCTCCCCACCTCAGACTCACACTGACCCGAACCTTCCTCTAACCTCACCTCAGACTCACACTGACCCGAACCTTGCTCTAACACCGCCTCAGACTCACACTGACCCGAACCATCCTCTAACCTCAGCTCAGACTCACACTGACCCGAACCTTCCTCTAACACCACCTCAGACTCACACTGACCCGAACCTTCCTCTAACACCGCCTCAGACTCACACTGACCCGAACCTTCCTCTAACCTCACCTCAGACTCACACTGACCCGAACCTTGCTCTAACACCGCCTCAGACTCACACTGACCCGAACCATCCTCTAACCTCAGCTCAGACTCACACTGACCCGAACCTTCCTCTAACACCACCTCAGACTCACACTGACCCGAACCTTCCTCTAACACCGCCTCAGACTCACACTGCCCCGAACCTTCCTCTAACCTCAGCTCAGACTCACACTGACCCGATCCTTCCTCTAACCCCGGCTCTGACTCACACTGACCCGAACATTCCTCGATCCCCACCTCAGACTCACACTGACCCGAACCTTCCTCTAACACCGCCTCAGACTCACACTGACCCGAACCTTCCTCTAACACCGCCTCAGACTCACACTGACCCGAACCTTCCTCTAACACCGCCTCAGACTCACACTGACCCGAACATTCCTCGATCCCCACCTCAGACTCACATTGACCCGAACCTTCCTCTAACACCGCCTCAGACTCACACTGACCCGAACCTGCCTCTAACACCGCCTCAGACTCACACTGACCCGAACATTCCTCTAACCTCAGCTCAGACTCACACTGACCCGAACCTTCCTCTAACTCCGCCTCAGACTCACACTGACCCGAACCTTCCTCTAACACCGCCTCAGACTCACACTGACCCGAACCTTCCTCGAACTCCGCCTCAGACTCACACCGACCCGAACCTTCCTCTAACACCACCTCAGACTCACACTGCCCCGAACCGTCCTCTAACACTGCCTCAGACTCACATTGACCCGAACCTTCCTCTAACACCGCCTCAGACTCACACTGACCCGAACCTTCCTCTAACACCGCCTCAGACTCACACTGACACGAACCTTCCTCGAACACCACCTCAGACTCACACTGACCCGAACCTTCCTCTAACACCGCCTCAGACTCACACTGACCCGAACCTTCCTCTAACACCGCCTCAGACTCACACTGACTCGAACCTTCCTCTAACACCGCCTCAGACTCACACTAACCCGAATCTTCCTCTAACACCGCCTCAGACTCACACTAACCCGAATCTTCCTCTAACACCACCTCAGACTCACACTGACCCGAACCTTCCTCGAACACCACCTCAGACTCACACTGACCCGAACCTTCCTCTAACACCGCCTCAGACTCACACTGCCCCGAACCTTCCTCTAACACTGCCTCAGACTCACATTGACCCGAACCATCCTCTAACACCGCCTCAGACTCACATTGACCCGAACCTTCCTCTAACACCGCCTCAGACTCACACTGACCCGAACCTTCCTCTAACACTGCCTCAGACTCACACTGACCCGAACCTTCCTCTAACACCGCCTCAGACTCACACTGCCCCGAACCTTCCTCTAACACCACCTCAGACTCACACTGACCCGAACCTTCCTCTAACACCGCCTCAGACTCACACTGACCCGAACCTTCTACTAACACCGCCTCAGACTCACACTGACCCGAACCTTCCTCTAACACCGCCTCAGACTCACACTGACCCGAACCTTCCTCTAACCCCGGCTCAGACTCACACTGACCCGAACATTCCTCGATCCCCACCTCAGACTCACACTGACCCGAACCTTCCTCTAACACCCCCTCAGACTCACACTGACCCGAACCTTCCTCTAACACCGCCTCAGACTCACACTGACCCGAACCTTCCTCTAACAACGCCTCAGACTCACACTGACCCGAACATTCCTCGATCCCCACCTCAGACTCACACTGACTCGAACCTTCCTCTAACACCGCTTCAGACTCACAATGACCCGAACCTTCCTCTAACACCGCCTCAGACTCACACTGACCCGAACCTGCCTCTAACACCGCCTCAAACTCACACTGACCCGAACCTTCCTCTAACACCGCCTCAGACTCACACTGACCCGAACCTTCCTCGAACACCGCCTCAGACTCACACTGACCCGAACCTTCCTCTAACACCACCTCAGACTCACACTGACCCGTACCTTCCTCTAACACCGCCTCAGACACACAATGACCCGAACATTCCTCTAACCTCAGCTCAGACTCACACAGACCCGAACCTTCCTCTAACACCGCCTCAGACTCACATTGACCCGAATCTTCCTCTAACACCGCCTCAGACTCACACTGACCCGAACCTTCCTCTAACACCGCCTCAGACTCACACTGACCCGAACCTTCCTCTAACACCACCTCAGACTCACACTGACACGAACCTTCTACTAACACCGCCTCAGAATCACTCTGACCCGAACCTTCCTCTAACACCGCCTCAGACTCACACTGACACGAACCTGCCTCTAACACCGCCTCAGACTCACACTGACCCGAACCTTCCTCTAACACCGCCTCAGACTCACACTGACCCGAACCTTCCTCTAACCTCAGCTCAGACTCACACTGACCCGAACCTTCCTCTAACACCGCCTCAGACTCTCACTGACCCGAATCTTCCTCTAACACCGCCTCAGACTCACACTGACCCGAACCTTCCTCTAACACCGCCTCAGACTCACACTGACCCGAACCTTCCTCTAACACCGCCTCAGACTCACACTGCCGCGAACCTTCCTCTAACACCGCCTCAGACTCACACTGCCCCGAACCTGCCTCTAACACCGCCTCAGACTCACACTGACCCGAACCTGCCTCTAACACCGCCTCAGACACACAATGACCCGAACATTCCTCTAACCTCAGCTCAGACTCACACTGACCCGAACCTTCCTCTAACACCGCCTCAGACTCACACTGACCCGAATCTTCCTCTAACACCGCCTCAGACTCACACTGACCCGAACCTTCTACTAACACCGCTTCAGAATCACTCTGACCCGAACCTTCCTCTAACACCGCCTCAGACTCACACTAACCCGAACCTTCCTCTAACACCGCCTCAGACTCACACTGACCCGAACCTTCTACTAACACCGCCTCAGACTCACACTAACCCGAATCTTCCTCTAACACTGTCTCAGACTCACATTGACCCGAACCATCCTCTAACACCGCCTCAGACTCACATTGACCCGAACCTTCCTCTAACACCGCCTCAGACTCACACTGACCCGAACCTTCCTCTAACACCGCCTCAGACTCACACTGACCCGAACCTTCTACTAACACCGCCTCAGACTCACACTGACCCGAACCTTCCTCTAACACCGCCTCAGACTCACACTGACCCGAACCTTCCTCTAACCCCGGCTCAGACTCACACTGACCCGAACATTCCTCGATCCCCACCTCAGACTCACACTGACCCGAACCTTCCTCTAACACCCCCTCAGACTCACACTGACCCGAACCTTCCTCTAACACCGCCTCAGACTCACACTGACCCGAACCTTCCTCTAACACCGCCTCAGACTCACACTGACCCGAACATTCCTCGATCCCCACCTCAGACTCACACTGACCCGAACCTTCCTCTCACACCGCTTCAGACTCACAATGACCCGAACCTTCCTCTAACACCGCCTCAGACTCACACTGCCCCGAACCTTCCTCTAACACCGCCTCAGACTCACACTGACTCGAACATTCCTCTAACCTCAGCTCAGACTCACACTGACCCGAACCTTCCTCTAACACCGCCTCAGACTCACACTGACCCGAATCTTCCTCTAACACCGCCTCAGACTCACACTGACACGAACCTTCCTCGATCCCCACCTCAGACTCACACTGACCCGACCCTTCCTCTAACACCGCCTCAGAATCACTCTGACCCGAACCTTCCTCTAACACCGCCTCAGACTCACACTAACCCGAACCTTCCTCTAACACCGCCTCAGACTCACACTGACCCGAACCTTCTACTAACACCGCCTCAGACTCACACTGACCCAAACCTTCCTCTAACACCGCCTCAGACTCACACTGACCCGAACCTTCTACTAACACCGCCTCAGACTCACTCTGACCCGAACCTTCCTCTAACACCGCCTCAGACTCACACTAACCCGAATCTTCCTCTAACACCGCCTCAGACTCACACTGACCCGAACCTTCTACTAACACCGCCTCAGACTCACTCTGACCCGAACCTTCCTCTAACACCGCCTCAGACTCACACTAACCCGAATCTTCCTCTAACACCGCCTCAGACTCACACTGACCCGAACCTTCCTCTAACACCGCCTCAGAATCACTCTGACCCGAACCTTCCTCTAACACCGCCTCAGACTCACACTGACCCGAACCTTCCTCTAACACCGCCTCAGACTCACACTAACCCGAATCTTCCTCTAACACCGCCTCAGACTCACACTGACCCGAACCTTCTACTAACACCGCCTCAGACTCACACTGACCCGAACCTTCCTCTAACACTGCCTCAGACTCACATTGACCCGAATCTTCCTCTAACACCGCCTCAGACTCACACTGACCCGAACCTTCTACTAACACCGCCTCAGACTCACACTGACCCGAACCTTCCTCTAACACTGCCTCAGACTCACATTGACCCGAACCATCCTCTAACACCGCCTCAGACTCACATTGACCCGAACCTTCCTCTAACACCGCCTCAGACTCACACTAACCCGAATCTTCCTCTAACACCGCCTCAGACTCACACTGACCCGAACCTTCCTCTAACACCGCCTCAGACTCACACTGCCCCGAACCTTCCTCTAACACTGCCTCAGACTCACATTGACCCGAACCATCCTCTAACACCGCCTCAGACTCACATTGACCCGAACCTTCCTCTAACACCGCCTCAGACTCACACTGACCCGAACCTTCCTCTAGCACCGCCTCAGACTCACACTGACCCGAACCTTCTACTAACACCGCCTCAGACTCACACTGACCCGAACCTTCCTCTAACACCGCCTCAGACTCACACTGACACGAACCTTCCTCGATCCCCACCTCAGACTCTCACTGACCCGAACCTTCCTCTAACACCGCCTCAGAATCACTCTGACCCGAACCTTCCTCTAACACCGCCTCAGACTCACACTGACCCGAACCTTCCTCTAACACCGCCTCAGACTCACACTAACCCGAACCTTCCTCTAACACCGCCTCAGACTCACACTGACCCGAACCTTCTACTAACACCGCCTCAGACTCACACTGACCCGAACCTTCCTCTAACACCGCCTCAGACTCACACTAACCCGAATCTTCCTCTAACACCGCCTCAGACTCACACTGCCCCGAACCTTCCTCTAACACTGCCTCAGACTCACATTGACCCGAACCATCCTCTAACACCGCCTCAGACTCACATTGACCCGAACCTTCCTCTAACACCGCCTCAGACTCACAGTGACCCGAACCTTCCTCTAACACCGCCTCAGACTCACACTGACCCGAACCTTCCTCTAACACCGCCTCAGACTCACACTGCCCCGAACCTTCCTCTAACACCACCTCAGACTCACACTGACCCGAACCTTCTACTAACACCGCCTCAGACTCACACTGACCCGAACCTTCCTCTAACACCGCCTCAGACTCACACTAACCCGAATCTTCCTCTAACACTGCCTCAGACTCACACTGACCCAAACCACCCTCTAACACCGCCTCAGTCTCACACTGTCCCGAATCTTCCTCTAACACCGCGTCAGAATCACACTACCCCGAACATTCCTCTCACACCACCTCAGACTCACACTGACCCGAACCTTCCTCTAACACCACCTCAGACTCACACTGACCCGAACTTTCCCCTAACACCACCTCAGACTCACACTGATCCAAACCTTCCTCTAACACCACCTCATTCTCACACTGACCCGAACCTTCCTCTAACACCTCCTCGGGCTCACACTGACCCGAACCTTCCTCTAACCTCAGCTCAGACTCACACTGACCCGATGCTTCCTCTAACCCCACCTCAGACTCACACTGACCCGAACTTCCTCTAACACCGCCTCAGACTCACACTGACCCGAACCTTCCTCTAACACCGCCTCAAACTCACACTGACCCGAACATTCCTCGATCCCCACCTCAGACTCACATTGACCCGAACCTTCCTCTAACACCGCCTCAGACTCTCACTGACCCGAACCTTCCTCTAACACCACCTCAGACTCACACTGCCCCGAACCTTCCTCTAACACCGCCTCAGACTCACACTGACCCGAACCTGCCTCTAACACCGCCTTAGACTCACACTGACCAGAACCTTCCTCTAACACCGCCTCAGACTCACACTGACCCGAACCTTCCTCTAACACCGCCTCAGACTCACACTGACACGAACCTTCCTCGATCCCCACCTCAGACTCACACTGACCCGAACCTTCCTCTAACACCGCCTCAGAATCACTCTGACCCGAACCTTCCTCTCACACCACCTCAGACTCACACTGACCCGAACTTTCCTCTAACTCCACCTCAGACTCACACTGACCCGAACCATCCTCTAACCTCACCTCAGACTCACAGTGACCCGAACCTTCCTCTAACACCGGCTCAGACTCACACTGACCCGAACATTCCTCGATCCCCACCTCAGACACACACTGACCCGAACCTTCCTCTAACACCGCCTCAGACTCACACTAACCCGAACCTTCCTCTAACACCGCCTCAGACTCACACTAACCCGAATCTTCCTCTAACACCGCCTCAGACTCACACTGACCCGAACCATCCTCTAACACCGCCTCAGACTCACACTGCCCCGAACCTTCCTCTAACACCGCCTCAGACTCACACTGACCCGAACCATCCTCTAACACCGCCTCAGACTCACACTAACCCGAACCTTCCTCTAACACCGCCTCAGACTCACACTGCCCCGAACCTTCCTCTAACACCGCCTCAGACTCACACTGACCCGAACCATCCTCTAACACCGCCTCAGACTCTCACTGACCCGAACCTTCCTCTAACACCGCCTCAGACTCACATTGACCCGAACCATCCTCTAACACCGCCTCAGACTCACATTGACCCGAACCTTCCTCTAACACCGCCTCAGACTCACACTGACCCGAACCTTCCTCTAACACCGCCTCAGACTCACACTGACCCGAACCTTCCTCTAACACCGCCTCAGACTCACACTGCCCCGAACCTTCCTCTAACACCACCTCAGACTCACACTGACCCGAACCTTCCTCTAACACCGCCTCAGACTCACACTGACGCGAACCTTCCTCTAACACCACCTCAGACTCACACTGACCCGAACCAACCTCTCACCTCACCTCAGACTCACACTGACCCGAACTTTCCTCTAACACCACCTCAGACTCACACTGATCCAAACCTTCCTCTAACACCACCTCAGTCTCACACTGACCCGAACCTTCCTCTAACACCGCCTCGGGCTCACACTGACCCGAACCTTCTTCTAACCTCAGCTCAGACTCACACTGACCCGAACCTTCCTCTAACACCGCCTCAGACTCACACTGACCCGAACCTGCCTCTAACACCACCTCAGACTCACACTGCCCCGAACCTTCCTCTAACACCGCCTCAGACTCACACTGACCCGAACCTTCCTCTAACACCGCCTCAGACTCACACTGACCCGAACCTTCCTCTGACTCCGCCTCAGACTCACACTGATCCGAACCTTCCTCTAACACTGCCTCAGACTCACACTGACCCGAACCTTCCTCTAACACCGCCTCAGACTCACACTGACCCGAACCTTTCTCGAACACCGCCTCAGACTCACACTGACCCGAACCTTCCTCTAACACCACCTCAGTCTCACCCTGACCCGTACCTTCCTCTAACACCGCCTCAGACTCACACTGCCCCAAACCTGCCTCTAACACCGCCTCAGACTCACAATGACCTGAACATTCCTCTAACCTCAGCTCAAACTCACACTGACCCGATGCTTCCTCTCACCCCACCTCAGACTCACACTGACCCGAACCTTTCTCTAACACCGCCTCAGACTCACACTGACCCGAACCTTCCTCTAACACCGCCTCAAACTCACACTGACCCGAACATTCCTCGATCCCCACCTCAGCCTCACACTGACCCAAACCTTCCTCTAACACCGCCTCAGACTCACACTGACCCGAACCTTCCTCTAACACCACCTCAGACTCACACTGCCCCGAACCTTCCTCAAACACCGTCTCAGACTCACTGACCCGAACCTGCCTCTAACACCGCCTCAGACTCACACTGACCTGAACCTTCCTCTAACCTCAGCTCAGACTCACACTGACCCGAACCTTCCTCTAACACCGCCTCAGACTCACACTGACCCAAACCTGCCTCTAACACCACCTCAGACTCACACTGCCCCGAACCTTCCTCTAACACCGCCTCAGACTCACACTGACCCGAACCTTCCTCTAACACCGCCTCAGACTCACACTGACCCGAACCTTCCTCTGACTCCGCCTCAGACTCACACTGACCCGAACCTTCCTGTAACACTGCCTCAGACTCACACTGACCCGAACCTTCCTCTAACACCGCCTCAGACTCACACTGACCCGAACCTTCCTCGAACACCGCCTCAGACTCACACTGACCCGAACCTTCCTCTAACACCACCTCAGACTCACACTGACCCGTACCTTCCTCTAACACCGCCTCAGACTCACACTGCCCCAAACCTGCCTCTAACTCCGCCTCAGACTCACACTGACCCGAACCTTCCTCTAACATCGCCTCAGACTCACACTGACCCGAATCTTCCTCTAACACCGCCTCAGACTCACACTGACACGAACCTTCCTCGATCCCCACCTCAGACTCACACTGACCCGAACCTTCCTCTAACACCGCCTCAGAATCACTCTGACCCGAACCTTCCTCTCACACCACCTCAGACTCACACTGACCCGAACTTTCCTCTAACACCACCTCAGACTCACACTGACCCGAACCATCCTCTAACCTCACCTCAGACTCACAGTGACCCGAACCTTCCTCTAACACCGGCTCAGACTCACACTGACCCGAACATTCCTCGATCCCCACCTCAGACACACACTGACCCGAACCTTCCTCTAACACCGCCTCAGACTCACACTAACCCGAATCTTCCTCTAACACCGCCTCAGACTCACACTGACCCGAACCATCCTCTAACACCGCCTCAGACTCACACTGCCCCGAACCTTCCTCTAACACCACCTCAGACGCACACTAACCCGAATCTTCCTCTAACACCGCCTCAGACTCACACTGACCCGAACCTTCTACGAACACCGCCTCAGACTCACACTGACCCGAACCTTCCTCTAACACCGCCTCAGACTCACACTAACCCGAATCTTCCTCTAACACCGCCTCAGACTCACACTGACCCGAACCATCCTCTAACACCGCCTCAGACTCACACTGCCCCGAACCTTCCTCTAACACTGCCTCAGACTCACATTGACCCGAACCATCCTCTAACACCGCCTCAGACTCACATTGACCCGAACCTTCCTCTAACACCGCCTCAGACTCACACTGACCCGAACCTTCCTCTAACACCGCCTCAGACTCACACTGACCCGAACCTTCCTCTAACACCGCCTCAGAAACACTGCCCCGAACCTTCCTCTAACACCACCTCAGACTCACACTGACCCGAACCTTCCTCTAACACCGTCTCAGACTCACACTGACCCGAACCTTCTCCTAACACCGCCTCAGACTCACACTGACCCGAACCTTCCTCTAACACCGCCTCAGACTCACACTAACCCGAATCTTCCTCTAACACCGCCTCAGACTCACACTGACCCAAACCACCCTCTAACACCGCCTCAGTCACATACTGCCCCGAATCTTCCTCTCACACCGCCTCAGACTCACACTGACCCGAACCATCCTCTAACACCGCCTCAGTCTCATACTGACACGAACCTTCCTCTAACACCGCCTCAGACTCACACTGACCCGAACCTTCCTCTAACACCGCCTCAGACTCACACTGACCCGAACCTTCCTCTAACACCGCCTCAGACTCACACTGACCCGAACCTTCCTCTAACACCGCCTCAGACTCACACTGACCCGAACCTTCCTCTAACACCGCGTCAGAATCACACTGACACGAACCTTCCTCTAACACCGCCTCAGACTCACACTGACCCGAACCTTCCTCTAACACCGCGTCAGAATCACACTGCCCCGAACCTTCCTCTCACACCACCTCAGACTCACACTGACCCGAACCTTCCTCTAACACCACCTCAGACTCACACTGACCCGAACCATCCTCTCACCTCACCTCAGACTCACACTGACCCGAACTTTCCTCTAACACCACCTCAGACTCACACTGATCCAAACCTTCCTCTAACACCACCTCAGTCTCACACTGACCCGAACCTTCCTCTAACACCGCCTCGGGCTCACACTGACCCGAACCTTCCTCTAACCTCAGCTCAGACTCACACTGACCCGATGCTTCCTCTAACCCCACCTCAGACTCACACTGACCCGAACCTTCCTCTAACACCGCCTCAGGCTCACACTGACCCGAACCTTCCTCTAACCTCAGCTCAGACTCACACTGACCCGATGCTTCCTCTAACCCCACCTCAGACTCACACTGACCCGAACCTTCCTCTAACACCGCCTCAGACTCACACTGACCCGAACCTTCCTCTAACACCGCCTCAGACTCACACTGACCCGAACCTTCCTCTAACACCACCTCAGACTCACACTGCCCCGAACCTTCCTCTAACACCGCCTCAGACTCACACTGACCCGAACCTTCCTCTAACCTCAGCTCAGACTCACACTGACCCGAACATTCCTCTAACACCGCCTCAGACTCACACTGACCCGAACCTGCCTCTAACACCACCTCAGACTCACACTGCCCCGAACCTTCCTCTAACACCGCCTCAGACTCACACTGACCCGAACCTTCCTCTAACACCGCCTCAGACTCACACTGACCCGAACCTTCCTCTGACTCCGCCTCAGACTCACACTGACCCGAACCTTCCTCTAACACTGCCTCAGACTCACACTGACCCGAACCTTCCTCTAACACCGCCTCAGACTCACACTGACCCGAACCTTCCTCGAACACCGCCTCAGACTCACACTGACCCGAACCTTCCTCTAACACCACCTCCGACTCACACTGACCCGTACCTTCCTCTAACACCGCCTCAGACTCACACTGCCCCAAACCTGCCTCTAACACCGCCTCAGACTCACAATGACCTGAACATTCCTCTAACCTCAGCTCAGACTCACACTGACCCGAACCTTCCTCTAACACCGCCTCAGACTCACACTGACCCGAATCTTCCTCTAACACCGCCTCAGACTCACACTGACACGAACCTTCCTCGATCCCCACCTCAGACTCACACTGACCCGAACCTTCCTCTCACCTCACCTCAGACTCACACTGACCCGAACTTTCCTCTAACACCACCTCAGACTCACACTGATCCAAACCTTCCTCTAACACCACCTCAGTCTCACACTGACCCGAACCTTCCTCTAACACCGCCTCGGGCTCACACTGACCCGAACCTTCTTCTAACCTCAGCTCAGACTCACACTGACCCGAACCTTCCTCTAACACCGCCTCAGACTCACACTGACCCGAACCTGCCTCTAACACCACCTCAGACTCACACTGCCCCGAACCTTCCTCTAACACTGCCTCAGACTCACACTGACCCGAACCTTCCTCTAACACCGCCTCAGACTCACACTGACCCGAACCTTCCTCTGACTCCGCCTCAGACTCACACTGACCCGAACCTTCCTCTAACACTGCCTCAGACTCACACTGACCCGAATCTTCCTCTAACACCGCCTCAGACTCACACTGACACGAACCTTCCTCGATCCCCACCTCAGACTCACACTGACCCGAACCTTCCTCTAACACCGCCTCAGAATCACTCTGACCCGAACCTTCCTCTCACACCACCTCAGACTCACACTGACCCGAACTTTCCTCTAACACCACCTCAGACTCACACTGACCCGAACCATCCTCTAACCTCACCTCAGACTCACAGTGACCCGAACCTTCCTCTAACACCGGCTCAGACTCACACTGACCCGAACATTCCTCGATCCCCACCTCAGACACACACTGACCCGAACCTTCCTCTAACACTGCCTCAGACTCACACTAACGCGAATCTTCCTCTAACACCGCCTCAGACTCACACTAAAGCGAATCTTCCTCTAACACCGCCTCAGACTCACACTGACCCGAACATTCCTCGATCCCCACCTCAGACACACACTGACCCGAACCTTCCTCTAACACTGCCTCAGACTCACACTGACCCGAACCATCCTCTAACACCGCCTCAGACTCACACTGCCCCGAACCTTCCTCTAACACCGCCTCAGACTCACACTGACCCGAACCTTCTACGAACACCGCCTCAGACTCACACTGACCCGAACCTTCCTCTAACACCGCCTCAGACTCACACTGACCCGAATCTTCCTCTAACACCGCCTCAGACTCACACTAACCCGAATCTTCCTCTAACACCGCCTCAGACTCACACTGACCCGAACCATCCTCTAACACCGCCTCAGACTCACACTGCCCCGAACCTTCCTCTAACACTGCCTCAGACTCACATTGACCCGAACCATCCTCTAACACCGCCTCAGACTCACATTGACCCGAACCTTCCTCTAACACCGCCTCAGACTCACACTGACCCGAACCTTCCTCTAACACCGCCTCAGACTCACAGTGACCCGAACCTTCCTCTAACACCGCCTCAGAAACACTGCCCCGAACCTTCCTCTAACACCACCTCAGACTCACACTGACCCGAACCTTCCTCTAACACCGCCTCAGACTCACACTGACCCGAACCTTCTCCTAACACCGCCTCAGACTCACACTGACCCGAACCTTCCTCTAACACCGCCTCAGACTCACACTAACCCGAATCTTCCTCTAACACCGCCTCAGACTCACACTGACCCAAACCACCCTCTAACACCGCCTCAGTCTCACACTGCCCCGAATCTTCCTCTAACACCGCCTCAGACTCACACTGACCCGAACCTTCCTCTAACACCGCCTCAGACTCATACTGACACGAACCTTCCTCTAACACCGCCTCAGACTCACACTGACCCGAACCTTCCTCTAACACCGCCTCAGACTCACAGTGACCCGGACCTTCCTCTAACACCGCCTCAGACTCACACTGACCCGAACCTTCCTCTAACACCGCGTCAGAATCACACTGACCCGAACCTACCTCTAACACCGCCTCAGACTCACACTGACCCGAACCTTCCTCTAACACCGCGTCAGAATCACACTGCCCCGAACCTTCCTCTCACACCACCTCAGACTCACACTGACCCGAACCTTCCTCTAACACCACCTCAGACTCACACTGACCCGAACCATCCTCTCACCTCACCTCAGACTCACACTGACCCGAACTTTCCTCTAACACCACCTCAGACTCACACTGATCCAAACCTTCCTCTAACACCGCCTCTGGCTCACACTGACCCGAACCTTCCTCTAACCTCAGCTCAGACTCACACTGACCCGATGCTTCCTCTAACCCCACCTCAGACTCACACTGACCCGAACTCACACTGACCCGAACCTTCCTCTAACCTCAGCTCAGACTCACACTGACCCGATGCTTCCTCTAACCCCACCTCAGACTCACACTGACCCGAACCTTCCTCTAACACCGCCTCAGACTCACACTGACCCGAACCTTCCTCTAACACCGCCTCAGACTCACACTGACCCGAACCTTCCTCTAACACCGCCTCAAACTCACACTGACCCGAACATTCCTCGATCCCCACCTCAGACTCACACTGACCCGAACCTTCCTCTAACACCGCCTCAGACTCACACTGACCCGAACCTTCCTCTAACACCACCTCAGACTCACACTGCCCCGAACCTTCCTCTAACACCGCCTCAGACTTACACTGACCCGAACCTTCCTCTAACCTCAGCTCAGACTCACAATGACCCAAACCTTCCTCTAACACCACCTCAGACTCACACTGACCCGAACCTTCCTCTAACACCGCCTCAGACTCACACTGACCCGAACCTTCTACGAACACCGCCTCAGACTCACACTGACCCGAACCTTCCTCTAACACCGCCTCAGACTCACACTGACCCGAATCTTCCTCTAACACCGCCTCAGACTCACACTGACCCGAACCTTCCTCGAACACCGCCTCAGACTCACACTGACCCGAACCTTCCTCTAACACCACCTCCGACTCACACTGACCCGTACCTTCCTCTAACACCGCCTCAGACTCACACTGCCCCAAACCTGCCTCTAACACCGCCTCAGACTCACAATGACCTGAACATTCCTCTAACCTCAGCTCAGACTCACACTGACCCGAACCTTCCTCTAACACCGCCTCAGACTCACACTGACCCGAACCTTCCTCTAACACCGCCTCAGACTCACACTGACACGAACCTTCCTCGATCCCCACCTCAGACTCACACTGACCCGAACCTTCCTCTCACCTCACCTCAGACTCACACTGACCCGAACTTTCCTCTAACACCACTTCAGACTCACACTGATCCAAACCTTCCTCTAACACCACCTCAGTCTCACACTGACCCGAACCTTCCTCTAACACCGCCTCGGGCTCACACTGACCCGAACCTTCTTCTAACCTCAGCTCAGACTCACACTGACCCGAACCTGCCTCTAACACCACCTCAGACTCACACTGCCCCGAACCTTCCTCTAACACCGCCTCAGACTCACACTGACCCGAACCTTCCTCTAACACCGCCTCAGACTCACACTGACCCGAACCTTCCTCTGACTCCGCCTCAGACTCACACTGACCCGAACCTTCCTCTAACACTGCCTCAGACTCACACTGACCCGAACCTTCCTCTAACACCGCCTCAGACTCACACTGACCCGAACCTTTCTCGAACACCGCCTCAGACTCACACTGACCCGAACCTTCCTCTAACACCACCTCAGTCTCACACTGACCCGTACCTTCCTCTAACACCGCCTCAGACTCACACTGCCCCAAACCTGCCTCTAACACCGCCTCAGACTCACAATGACCTGAACATTCCTCTAACCTCAGCTCAAACTCACACTGACCCGATGCTTCCTCTCACCCCACCTCAGACTCACACTGACCCGAACCTTCCTCTAACACCGCCTCAGACTCACACTGACCCGAACCTTCCTCTAACACCGCCTCAGACTCACACTGACCCGAACCTTCCTCTAACACCGCCTCAAACTCACACTGACCCGAACATTCCTCGATCCCCACCTCAGACTCACACTGACCCGAACCTTCCTCTAACACCACCTCAGACTCACACTGACCCGAACCTTCCTCTAACACCACCTCAGACTCACACTGCCCCGAACCTTCCTCTAACACCGCCTCAGACTCACACTGACCCGAACCTGCCTCTAACACCGCCTCAGACTCACACTGACCCGAACCTGCCTCTAACACCACCTCAGACTCACACTGCCCCGAACCTTCCTCTAACACCGCCTCAGACTCACACTGACCCGAACTTGCCTCTAACACCACCTCAGACTCACACTGCCCCGAACCTTCCTCTAACACCGCCTCAGACTCACACTGACCCGAACCTGCCTCTAACACCGCCTCAGACTCACACTGACCCGAACCTTCCTCTAACACCGCCTCAGACTCACACTGACCCAAACCTGCCTCTAACACCACCTCAGACTCACACTGACCCGAACCTTCCTCTAACACCGCCTCAGACTCACACTGACCCGAACCTTCCTCTGACTCCGCCTCAGACTCACACTGACCCGAACCTTCCTCTAACAGTGCCTCAGACTCACACTGACCCGAACCTTCCTCTAACACCGCCTCAGACTCACACTGACCCGAACCTTCCTCGAACACCGCCTCAGACTCACACTGACCCGAACCTTCCTCTAACACCACCTCAGACTCACACTGACCCGTACCTTCCTCTAACACCGCCTCAGACTCACACTGCCCCAAACCTGCCTCTAACACCGCCTCAGACTCACAATGACCTGAACATTCCTCTAACCTCAGCTCAGACTCACACTGACCCGAACCTTCCTCTAACATCGCCTCAGACTCACACTGACCCGAATCTTCCTCTAACACCGCCTCAGACTCACACTGACACGAACCTTCCTCGATCCCCACCTCAGACTCACACTGACCCGAACCTTCCTCTAACACCGCCTCAGAATCACTCTGACCCGAACCTTCCTCTCACACCACCTCAGACTCACACTGACCCGAACCTTCCTCTAACACCGGCTCAGACTCACACTGACCCGAACATTCCTCGATCCCCACCTCAGACACACACTGACCCGAACCTTCCTCTAACACCGCCTCAGACTCACACTAACCCGAATCTTCCTCTAACACCGCCTCAGACTCACACTGACCCGAACCATCCTCTAACACCACCTCAGACTCACACTGCCCCGAACCTTCCTCTAACACCGCCTCAGACTCACACTATCCCGAATCTTCCTCTAACACCGCCTCAGACTCACACTGACCCGAACCTTCTACGAACACCGCCTCAGACTCACACTGACCCGAACCTTCCTCTAACACCCCCTCAGACTCACACTGACCCGAACCTTCCTCTAACACCACCTCAGACTCACACTATCCCGAATCTTCCTCTAACACCACCTCAGACTCACACTGCCCCGAACCTTCCTCTAACACCGCCTCAGACTCACACTATCCCGAATCTTCCTCTAACACCGCCTCAGACTCACACTGACCCGAACCTTCTACGAACACCGCCTCAGACTCACACTAACCCGAATCTTCCTCTAACACCGCCTCAGACTCACACTGACCCGAACCATCCTCTAACACCGCCTCAGACTCTCATTGACCCGAACCATCCTCTAACACCGCCTCAGACTCACATTGACCCGAACCTTCCTCTAACACCGCCTCAGACTCACACTGACCCGAACCTTCCTCTAACACCGCCTCAGACTCACACTGACCCGAACCTTCCTCTAACACCGCCTCAGAAACACTGCCCCGAACCTTCCTCTAACACCACCTCAGACTCACACTGACCCGAACCTTCCTCTAACACCGCCTCAGACTCACACTGACCCGAACCTTCTACTAACACCGCCTCAGACTCACACTGACCCGAACCTTCCTCTAACACCGCCTCAGACTCACACTAACCCGAATCTTCCTCTAACACCGCCTCAGACTCACACTGACCCAAACCACCCTCTAACACCGCCTCAGTCTCACACTGCCCCGAATCTTCCTCTAACACCGCCTCAGACTCACACTGACCCGAACCATCCTCTAACACCGCCTCAGTCTCATACTGACACGAACCTTCCTCTAACACCGCCTCAGACTCACACTGACCCGAACCTTCCTCTAACACCGCCTCAGACTCACAGTGACCCGAACCTTCCTCTAACACCGCCTCAGACTCACACTGACCCGAACCTTCCTCTAACACCGCGTCAGAATCACACTGACCCGAACCTACCTCTAACACCGCCTCAGACTCACACTGACCCGAACCTTCCTCTAACACCGCGTCAGAATCACACTGCCCCGAACCTTCCTCTCACACCACCTCAGACTCACACTGACCCGAACCTTCCTCTAACACCACCTCAGACTCACACTGACCCGAACCATCCTCTCACCTCACCTCAGACTCACACTGACCCGAACTTTCCTCTAACACCACCTCAGACTCACACTGATCCAAACCTTCCTCTAACACCACCTCAGTCTCACACTGACCCGAACCTTCCTCTAACACCGCCTCTGGCTCACACTGACCCGAACCTTCCTCTAACCTCAGCTCAGACTCACACTGACCCGATGCTTCCTCTAACCCCACCTCAGACTCACACTGACCCGAACCTTCCTCTAACACCGCCTCGGGCTCACACTGACCCGAACCTTCCTCTAACCTCAGCTCAGACTCACACTGACCCGATGCTTCCTCTAACCCCACCTCAGACTCACACTGACCCGAACCTTCCTCTAACACCGCCTCAGACTCACACTGACCCGAACCTTCCTCTAACACCGCCTCAGACTCACACTGACCCGAACCTTCCTCTAACACCGCCTCAAACTCACACTGACCCGAACATTCCTCGATCCCCACCTCAGACTCACACTGACCCGAACCTTCCTCTAACACCGCCTCAGACTCACACTGACCCGAACCTTCCTCTAACACCACCTCAGACTCACACTGCCCCGAACCTTCCTCTAACACCACGTCAGACTCACACTGCCCCGAACCTTCCTCTAACACCACCTCCGACTCACACTGACCCGTACCTTCCTCTAACACCGCCTCAGACTCACACTGCCCCAAACCTGCCTCTAACACCGCCTCAGACTCACAATGACCTGAACATTCCTCTAACCTCAGCTCAGACTCACACTGACCCGAACCTTCCTCTAACACCGCCTGAGACTCACACTGACCCGAACCTTCCTCTAACACCGCCTCAGACTCACACTGACACGAACCTTCCTCGATCCCCACCTCAGACTCACACTGACCCGAACCTTCCTCTCACCTCACCTCAGACTCACACTGACCCGAACTTTCCTCTAACACCACCTCAGACTCACACTGATCCAAACCTTCCTCTAACACCACCTCAGTCTCACACTGACCCGAACCTTCCTCTAACACCGCCTCGGGCTCACACTGACCCGAACCTTCTTCTAACCTCAGCTCAGACTCACACTGACCCGAACCTGCCTCTAACACCACCTCAGACTCACACTGCCCCGAACCTTCCTCTAACACCGCCTCAGACTCACACTGACCCGAACCTTCCTCTAACACCGCCTCAGACTCACACTGACCCGAACCTTCCTCTGACTCCGCCTCAGACTCACACTGACCCGAACCTTCCTCTAACACTGCCTCAGACTCACACTGACCCGAACCTTCCTCTAACACCGCCTCAGACTCACACTGACCCGAACCTTTCTCGAACACCGCCTCAGACTCACACTGACCCGAACCTTCCTCTAACACCACCTCAGTCTCACACTGACCCGTACCTTCCTCTAACACCGCCTCAGACTCACACTGCCCCAAACCTGCCTCTAACACCGCCTCAGACTCACAATGACCTGAACATTCCTCTAACCTCAGCTCAAACTCACACTGACCCGATGCTTCCTCTCACCCCACCTCAGACTCACACTGACCCGAACCTTCCTCTAACACCGCCTCAGACTCACACTGACCCGAACCTTCCTCTAACACCGCCTCAGACTCACACTGACCCGAACCTTCCTCTAACACCGCCTCAAACTCACACTGACCCGAACATTCCTCGATCCCCACCTCAGACTCACACTGACCCGAACCTTCCTCTAACACCACCTCGGGCTCACACTGACCCGAACCTTCCTCTAACCTCAGCTCAGACTCACACTGACCCGATGCTTCCTCTAACCCCACCTCAGACTCACACTGACCCGAACCTTCCTCTAACACCGCCTCAGACTCACACTGACCCGAACCTTCCTCTAACACCGCCTCAGACTCACACTGACCCGAACCTTCCTCTAACACCGCCTCAAACTCACACTGACCCGAACATTCCTCGATCCCCACCTCAGACTCACACTGACCCGAACCTTCCTCTAACACCGCCTCAGACTCACACTGACCCGAACCTTCCTCTAACACCACCTCAGACTCACACTGCCCCGAACCTTCCTCTAACACCGCCTCAGACTTACACTGACCCGAACCTTCCTCTAACCTCAGCTCAGACTCACAATGACCCAAACCTTCCTCTAACACCACCTCAGACTCACACTGACCCGAACCTTCCTCTAACACCGCCTCAGACTCACACTGACCCGAACCTTCTACGAACACCGCCTCAGACTCACACTGACCCGAACCTTCCTCTAACACCGCCTCAGACTCACACTGACCCGAATCTTCCTCTAACACCGCCTCAGACTCACACTGACCCGAACCTTCCTCGAACACCGCCTCAGACTCACACTGACCCGAACCTTCCTCTAACACCACCTCCGACTCACACTGACCCGTACCTTCCTCTAACACCGCCTCAGACTCACACTGCCCCAAACCTGCCTCTAACACCGCCTCAGACTCACAATGACCTGAACATTCCTCTAACCTCAGCTCAGACTCACACTGACCCGAACCTTCCTCTAACACCGCCTCAGACTCACACTGACCCGAACCTTCCTCTAACACCGCCTCAGACTCACACTGACACGAACCTTCCTCGATCCCCACCTCAGACTCACACTGACCCGAACCTTCCTCTCACCTCACCTCAGACTCACACTGACCCGAACTTTCCTCTAACACCACTTCAGACTCACACTGATCCAAACCTTCCTCTAACACCACCTCAGTCTCACACTGACCCGAACCTTCCTCTAACACCGCCTCGGGCTCACACTGACCCGAACCTTCTTCTAACCTCAGCTCAGACTCACACTGACCCGAACCTGCCTCTAACACCACCTCAGACTCACACTGCCCCGAACCTTCCTCTAACACCGCCTCAGACTCACACTGACCCGAACCTTCCTCTAACACCGCCTCAGACTCACACTGACCCGAACCTTCCTCTGACTCCGCCTCAGACTCACACTGACCCGAACCTTCCTCTAACACTGCCTCAGACTCACACTGACCCGAACCTTCCTCTAACACCGCCTCAGACTCACACTGACCCGAACCTTTCTCGAACACCGCCTCAGACTCACACTGACCCGAACCTTCCTCTAACACCACCTCAGTCTCACACTGACCCGTACCTTCCTCTAACACCGCCTCAGACTCACACTGCCCCAAACCTGCCTCTAACACCGCCTCAGACTCACAATGACCTGAACATTCCTCTAACCTCAGCTCAAACTCACACTGACCCGATGCTTCCTCTCACCCCACCTCAGACTCACACTGACCCGAACCTTCCTCTAACACCGCCTCAGACTCACACTGACCCGAACCTTCCTCTAACACCGCCTCAGACTCACACTGACCCGAACCTTCCTCTAACACCGCCTCAAACTCACACTGACCCGAACATTCCTCGATCCCCACCTCAGACTCACACTGACCCGAACCTTCCTCTAACACCACCTCAGACTCACACTGACCCGAACCTTCCTCTAACACCACCTCAGACTCACACTGCCCCGAACCTTCCTCTAACACCGCCTCAGACTCACACTGACCCGAACCTGCCTCTAACACCGCCTCAGACTCACACTGACCCGAACCTGCCTCTAACACCACCTCAGACTCACACTGCCCCGAACCTTCCTCTAACACCGCCTCAGACTCACACTGACCCGAACTTGCCTCTAACACCACCTCAGACTCACACTGCCCCGAACCTTCCTCTAACACCGCCTCAGACTCACACTGACCCGAACCTGCCTCTAACACCGCCTCAGACTCACACTGACCCGAACCTTCCTCTAACACCGCCTCAGACTCACACTGACCCAAACCTGCCTCTAACACCACCTCAGACTCACACTGACCCGAACCTTCCTCTAACACCGCCTCAGACTCACACTGACCCGAACCTTCCTCTGACTCCGCCTCAGACTCACACTGACCCGAACCTTCCTCTAACAGTGCCTCAGACTCACACTGACCCGAACCTTCCTCTAACACCGCCTCAGACTCACACTGACCCGAACCTTCCTCGAACACCGCCTCAGACTCACACTGACCCGAACCTTCCTCTAACACCACCTCAGACTCACACTGACCCGTACCTTCCTCTAACACCGCCTCAGACTCACACTGCCCCAAACCTGCCTCTAACACCGCCTCAGACTCACAATGACCTGAACATTCCTCTAACCTCAGCTCAGACTCACACTGACCCGAACCTTCCTCTAACATCGCCTCAGACTCACACTGACCCGAATCTTCCTCTAACACCGCCTCAGACTCACACTGACACGAACCTTCCTCGATCCCCACCTCAGACTCACACTGACCCGAACCTTCCTCTAACACCGCCTCAGAATCACTCTGACCCGAACCTTCCTCTCACACCACCTCAGACTCACACTGACCCGAACCTTCCTCTAACACCGGCTCAGACTCACACTGACCCGAACATTCCTCGATCCCCACCTCAGACACACACTGACCCGAACCTTCCTCTAACACCGCCTCAGACTCACACTAACCCGAATCTTCCTCTAACACCGCCTCAGACTCACACTGACCCGAACCATCCTCTAACACCACCTCAGACTCACACTGACCCGAACCATCCTCTAACACCGCCTCAGACTCACACTATCCCGAATCTTCCTCTAACACCGCCTCAGACTCACACTGACCCGAACCTTCTACGAACACCGCCTCAGACTCACACTGACCCGAACCTTCCTCTAACACCGCCTCAGACTCACACTAACCCGAATCTTCCTCTAACACCGCCTCAGACTCACACTGACCCGAACCATCCTCTAACACCGCCTCAGACTCTCATTGACCCGAACCATCCTCTAACACCGCCTCAGACTCACATTGACCCGAACCTTCCTCTAACACCGCCTCAGACTCACACTGACCCGAACCTTCCTCTAACACCGCCTCAGAAACACTGCCCCGAACCTTCCTCTAACACCACCTCAGACTCACACTGACCCGAACCTTCCTCTAACACCGCCTCAGACTCACACTGACCCGAACCATCCTCTAACACCGCCTCAGACTCTCATTGACCCGAACCATCCTCTAACACCGCCTCAGACTCACATTGACCCGAACCTTCCTCTAACACCGCCTCAGACTCACACTGACCCGAACCTTCCTCTAACACCGCCTCAGACTCACACTGACCCGAACCTTCCTCTAACACCGCCTCAGAAACACTGCCCCGAACCTTCCTCTAACACCACCTCAGACTCACACTGACCCGAACATTCCTCTAACACCGCCTCAGACTCACACTGACCCGAACCTTCCTCTAACACCGCCTCAGACTCACACTAACCCGAATCTTCCTCTAACACCGCCTCAGACTCACACTGACCCAAACCACCCTCTAACACCGCCTCAGTCTCACACTGCCCCGAATCTTCCTCTAACACCGCCTCAGACTCACACTGACCCGAACCATCCTCTAACACCGCCTCAGTCTCATACTGACACGAACCTTCCTCTAACACCGCCTCAGACTCACACTGACCCGAACCTTCCTCTAACACCGCCTCAGACTCACAGTGACCCGAACCTTCCTCTAACACCGCCTCAGACTCACACTGACCCGAACCTTCCTCTAACACCGCGTCAGAATCACACTGACCCGAACCTACCTCTAACACCGCCTCAGACTCACACTGACCCGAACCTTCCTCTAACACCGCGTCAGAATCACACTGCCCCGAACCTTCCTCTCACACCACCTCAGACTCACACTGACCCGAACCTTCCTCTAACACCACCTCAGACTCACACTGACCCGAACCATCCTCTCACCTCACCTCAGACTCACACTGACCCGAACTTTCCTCTAACACCACCTCAGACTCACACTGATCCAAACCTTCCTCTAACACCACCTCAGTCTCACACTGACCCGAACCTTCCTCTAACACCGCCTCTGGCTCACACTGACCCGAACCTTCCTCTAACCTCAGCTCAGACTCACACTGACCCGATGCTTCCTCTAACCCCACCTCAGACTCACACTGACCCGAACCTTCCTCTAACACCGCCTCGGGCTCACACTGACCCGAACCTTCCTCTAACCTCAGCTCAGACTCACACTGACCCGATGCTTCCTCTAACCCCACCTCAGACTCACACTGACCCGAACCTTCCTCTAACACCGCCTCAGACTCACACTGACCCGAACCTTCCTCTAACACCGCCTCAGACTCACACTGACCCGAACCTTCCTCTAACACCGCCTCAAACTCACACTGACCCGAACATTCCTCGATCCCCACCTCAGACTCACACTGACCCGAACCTTCCTCTAACACCGCCTCAGACTCACACTGACCCGAACCTTCCTCTAACACCACCTCAGACTCACACTGCCCCGAACCTTCCTCTAACACCACGTCAGACTCACACTGCCCCGAACCTTCCTCTAACACCACCTCCGACTCACACTGACCCGTACCTTCCTCTAACACCGCCTCAGACTCACACTGCCCCAAACCTGCCTCTAACACCGCCTCAGACTCACAATGACCTGAACATTCCTCTAACCTCAGCTCAGACTCACACTGACCCGAACCTTCCTCTAACACCGCCTGAGACTCACACTGACCCGAACCTTCCTCTAACACCGCCTCAGACTCACACTGACCCGAACCTTCCTCTAACACCGCCTCAGACTCACACTGACCCGAACCTTCCTCTCACCTCACCTCAGACTCACACTGACCCGAACTTTCCTCTAACACCACCTCAGACTCACACTGATCCAAACCTTCCTCTAACACCACCTCAGTCTCACACTGACCCGAACCTTCCTCTAACACCGCCTCGGGCTCACACTGACCCGAACCTTCTTCTAACCTCAGCTCAGACTCACACTGACCCGAACCTGCCTCTAACACCACCTCAGACTCACACTGCCCCGAACCTTCCTCTAACACCGCCTCAGACTCACACTGACCCGAACCTTCCTCTAACACCGCCTCAGACTCACACTGACCCGAACCTTCCTCTGACTCCGCCTCAGACTCACACTGACCCGAACCTTCCTCTAACACTGCCTCAGACTCACACTGACCCGAACCTTCCTCTAACACCGCCTCAGACTCACACTGACCCGAACCTTTCTCGAACACCGCCTCAGACTCACACTGACCCGAACCTTCCTCTAACACCACCTCAGTCTCACACTGACCCGTACCTTCCTCTAACACCGCCTCAGACTCACACTGCCCCAAACCTGCCTCTAACACCGCCTCAGACTCACAATGACCTGAACATTCCTCTAACCTCAGCTCAAACTCACACTGACCCGATGCTTCCTCTCACCCCACCTCAGACTCACACTGACCCGAACCTTCCTCTAACACCGCCTCAGACTCACACTGACCCGAACCTTCCTCTAACACCGCCTCAGACTCACACTGACCCGAACCTTCCTCTAACACCGCCTCAAACTCACACTGACCCGAACATTCCTCGATCCCCACCTCAGACTCACACTGACCCGAACCTTCCTCTAACACCACCTCAGACTCACACTGACCCGAACCTTCCTCTAACACCACCTCAGACTCACACTGACCCGAACCTTCCTCTAACACCACCTCAGACTCACACTGACCCGAACCTTCCTCTAACACCGCCTCAGACTCACACTAACCCGAATCTTCCTCTAACACCGCCTCAGACTCACACTATCCCGAACCTTCCTCTAACACCGACTCAGTCTCATACTGACACGAACCTTCCTCTAACACCGCCTCAGACTCACACTGACCCGAACCTTCCTCTAACACCGCCTCAGACTCACAGTGACCCGAACCTTCCTCTAACACCGCCTCAGACTCACACTGACCCGAACCTTCCTCTAACACCGCGTCAGAATCACACTGACCCGAACCTACCTCTAACACCGCCTCAGACTCACACTGACCCGAACCTTCCTCTAACACCGCGTCAGAATCACACTGCCCCGAACCTTCCTCTCACACCACCTCAGACTCACACTGACCCGAACCTTCCTCTAACACCACCTCAGACTCACACTGACCCGAACCATCCTCTCACCTCACCTCAGACTCACACTGACCCGAACTTTCCTCTAACACCACCTCAGACTCACACTGATCCAAACCTTCCTCTAACACCACCTCAGTCTCACACTGACCCGAACCTTCCTCTAACACCGCCTCTGGCTCACACTGACCCGAACCTTCCTCTAACCTCAGCTCAGACTCACACTGACCCGATGCTTCCTCTAACCCCACCTCAGACTCACACTGACCCGAACCTTCCTCTAACACCGCCTCGGGCTCACACTGACCCGAACCTTCCTCTAACCTCAGCTCAGACTCACACTGACCCGATGCTTCCTCTAACCCCACCTCAGACTCACACTGACCCGAACCTTCCTCTAACACCGCCTCAGACTCACACTGACCCGAACCTTCCTCTAACACCGCCTCAGACTCACACTGACCCGAACCTTCCTCTAACACCGCCTCAAACTCACACTGACCCGAACATTCCTCGATCCCCACCTCAGACTCACACTGACCCGAACCTTCCTCTAACACCGCCTCAGACTCACACTGACCCGAACCTTCCTCTAACACCACCTCAGACTCACACTGCCCCGAACCTTCCTCTAACACCACCTCAGACTCACACTGCCCCGAACCTTCCTCTAACACCACCTCCGACTCACACTGACCCGTACCTTCCTCTAACACCGCCTCAGACTCACACTGCCCCAAACCTGCCTCTAACACCGCCTCAGACTCACAATGACCTGAACATTCCTCTAACCTCAGCTCAGACTCACACTGACCCGAACCTTCCTCTAACACCGCCTCAGACTCACACTGACCCGAACCTTCCTCTAACACCGCCTCAGACTCACACTGACACGAACCTTCCTCGATCCCCACCTCAGACTCACACTGACCCGAACCTTCCTCTCACCTCACCTCAGACTCACACTGACCCGAACTTTCCTCTAACACCACCTCAGACTCACACTGATCCAAACCTTCCTCTAACACCACCTCAGTCTCACACTGACCCGAACCTTCCTCTAACACCGCCTCGGGCTCACACTGACCCGAACCTTCTTCTAACCTCAGCTCAGACTCACACTGACCCGAACCTGCCTCTAACACCACCTCAGACTCACACTGCCCCGAACCTTCCTCTAACACCGCCTCAGACTCACACTGACCCGAACCTTCCTCTAACACCGCCTCAGACTCACACTGACCCGAACCTTCCTCTGACTCCGCCTCAGACTCACACTGACCCGAACCTTCCTCTAACACTGCCTCAGACTCACACTGACCCGAACCTTCCTCTAACACCGCCTCAGACTCACACTGACCCGAACCTTTCTCGAACACCGCCTCAGACTCACACTGACCCGAACCTTCCTCTAACACCACCTCAGTCTCACACTGACCCGTACCTTCCTCTAACACCGCCTCAGACTCACACTGCCCCAAACCTGCCTCTAACACCGCCTCAGACTCACAATGACCTGAACATTCCTCTAACCTCAGCTCAAACTCACACTGACCCGATGCTTCCTCTCACCCCACCTCAGACTCACACTGACCCGAACCTTCCTCTAACACCGCCTCAGACTCACACTGACCCGAACCTTCCTCTAACACCGCCTCAGACTCACACTGACCCGAACCTTCCTCTAACACCGCCTCAAACTCACACTGACCCGAACATTCCACGATCCCCACCTCAGACTCACACTGACCCGAACCTTCCTCTAACACCACCTCAGACTCACACTGACCCGAACCTTCCTCTAACACCACCTCAGACTCACACTGCCCCGAACCTTCCTCTAACACCGCCTCAGACTCACACTGACCCGAACCTGCCTCTAACACCGCCTCAGACACACACTGACCCGAACCTGCCTCTAACACCACCTCAGACTCACACTGCCCCGAACCTTCCTCTAACACCGCCTCAGACTCACACTGACCCGAACCTGCCTCTAACACCACCTCAGACTCACACTGCCCCGAACCTTCCTCTAACACCGCCTCAGACTCACACTGACCCGAACCTGCCTCTAACACCGCCTCAGACTCACACTGACCCGAACCTTCCTCTAACACCGCCTCAGACTCACACTGACCCAAACCTGCCTCTAACACCACCTCAGACTCACACTGACCCGAACCTTCCTCTAACACCGCCTCAGACTCACACTGACCCGAACCTTCCTCTGACTCCGCCTCAGACTCACACTGACCCGAACCTTCCTCTAACAGTGCCTCAGACTCACACTGACCCGAACCTTCCTCTAACACCGCCTCAGACTCACACTGACCCGAACCTTCCTCGAACACCGCCTCAGACTCACACTGACCCGAACCTTCCTCTAACACCACCTCAGACTCACACTGACCCGTACCTTCCTCTAACACCGCCTCAGACTCACACTGCCCCAAACCTGCCTCTAACACCGCCTCAGACTCACAATGACCTGAACATTCCTCTAACCTCAGCTCAGACTCACACTGACCCGAACCTTCCTCTAACATCGCCTCAGACTCACACTGACCCGAATCTTCCTCTAACACCGCCTCAGACTCACACTGACACGAACCTTCCTCGATCCCCACCTCAGACTCACACTGACCCGAACCTTCCTCTAACACCGCCTCAGAATCACTCTGACCCGAACCTTCCTCTCACACCACCTCAGACTCACACTGACCCGAACCTTCCTCTAACACCGGCTCAGACTCACACTGACCCGAACATTCCTCGATCCCCACCTCAGACACACACTGACCCGAACCTTCCTCTAACACCGCCTCAGACTCACACTAACCCGAATCTTCCTCTAACACCGCCTCAGACTCACACTGACCCGAACCATCCTCTAACACCGCCTCAGACTCACACTGCCCCGAACCTTCCTCTAACACCGCCTCAGACTCACACTAACCCGAATCTTCCTCTAACACCGCCTCAGACTCACACTGACCCGAACCTTCTACGAACACCGCCTCAGACTCACACTGACCCGAACCTTCCTCTAACACCGCCTCAGACTCACACTAACCCGAATCTTCCTCTAACACCGCCTCAGACTCACACTGACCCGAACCATCCTCTAACACCGCCTCAGACTCTCATTGACCCGAACCATCCTCTAACACCGCCTCAGACTCACATTGACCCGAACCTTCCTCTAACACCGCCTCAGACTCACACTGACCCGAACCTTCCTCTAACACCGCCTCAGACTCACACTGACCCGAACCTTCCTCTAACACCGCCTCAGAAACACTGCCCCGAACCTTCCTCTAACACCACCTCAGACTCACACTGACCCGAACCTTCCTCTAACACCGCCTCAGACTCACACTGACCCGAACCTTCTACTAACACCGCCTCAGACTCACACTGACCCGAACCTTCCTCTAACACCGCCTCAGACTCACACTAACCCGAATCTTTCTCTAACACCGCCTCAGACTCACACTGACCCAAACCACCCTCTAACACCGCCTCAGTCTCACACTGCCCCGAATCTTCCTCTAACACCGCCTCAGACTCACACTGACCCGAACCATCCTCTAACACCGCGTCAGACTCACACTGACCCGAACCTTCCTCTAACACCGCGTCAGAATCACACTGACCCGAACCTACCTCTAACACCGCCTCAGACTCACACTGACCCGAACCTTCCTCTAACACCGCGTCAGAATCACACTGCCCCGAACCTTCCTCTCACACCACCTCAGACTCACACTGACCCGAACCTTCCTCTAACACCACCTCAGACTCACACTGACCCGAACCATCCTCTCACCTCACCTCAGACTCACACTGACCCGAACTTTCCTCTAACACCACCTCAGACTCACACTGATCCAAACCTTCCTCTAACACCACCTCAGTCTCACACTGACCCGAACCTTCCTCTAACACCGCCTCGGGCTCACACTGACCCGAACCTTCCTCTAACCTCAGCTCAGACTCACACTGCCCCGATGCTTCCTCTAACCCCACCTCAGACTCACACTGACCCGAACCTTCCTCTAACACCGCCTCGGGCTCACACTGACCCGAACCTTCCTCTAACCTCAGCTCAGACTCACACTGACCCGATGCTTCCTCTAACCCCACCTCAGACTCACACTGACCCGAACCTTCCTCTAACACCGCCTCAGACTCACACTGACCCGAACCTTCCTCTAACACCGCCTCAGACTCACACTGACCCGAACATTCCTCGATCCCCACCTCAGACTCACACTGACCCGAACCTTCCTCTAACACCGCCTCAGACTCACACTGACCCGAACCTTCCTCTAACACCACCTCAGACTCACACTGCCCCGAACCTTCCTCTAACACCGCCTCAGACTCACACTGACCCGAACCTGCCTCTAACCTCAGCTCAGACTCACACTGACCCGAACCTGCCTCTAACACCACCTCAGACTCACACTGCCCCGAACCTTCCTCTAACACCGCCTCAGACTCACACTGACCCGAACCTTCCTCTAACACCGCCTCAGACTCACACTGACCCGAACCTTCCTCTGACTCCGCCTCAGACTCACACTGACCCGAACCTTCCTCTAACACTGCCTCAGACTCACACTGACCCGAACCTTCCTCTAACACCGCCTCAGACTCACACTGACCCGAACCTTCCTCGAACACCGCCTCAGACTCACACTGACCCGAACCTTCCTCTAACACCACCTCCGACTCACACTTACCCGTACCTTCCTCTAACACCGCCTCAGACTCACACTGCCCCAAACCTGCCTCTAACACCGCCTCAGACTCACAATGACCTGAACATTCCTCTAACCTCAGCTCAGACTCACACTGACCCGAACCTTCCTCTGACTCCGCCTCAGACTCACACTGACCCGAACCTTCCTCTAACACTGCCTCAGACTCACACTGACCCGAACCTTCCTCTAACACCGCCTCAGACTCACACTGACCCGAACCTTTCTCGAACACCGCCTCAGACTCACACTGACCCGAACCTTCCTCTAACACCACCTCAGTCTCACACTGACCCGTACCTTCCTCTAACACCGCCTCAGACTCACACTGCCCCAAACCTGCCTCTAACACCGCCTCAGACTCACAATGACCTGAACATTCCTCTAACCTCAGCTCAAACTCACACTGACCCGATGCTTCCTCTCACCCCACCTCAGACTCACACTGACCCGAACCTTCCTCTAACACCGCCTCAGACTCACACTGACCCGAACCTTCCTCTAACACCGCCTCAGACTCACACTGACCCGAACCTTCCTCTAACACCGCCTCAAACTCACACTGACCCGAACATTCCTCGATCCCCACCTCAGACTCACACTGACCCGAACCTTCCTCTAACACCACCTCAGACTCACACTGACCCGAACCTTCCTCTAACACCGCCTCAGACTCACACTAACCCGAATCTTCCTCTAACACCGCCTCAGACTCACACTGACCCAAACCACCCTCTAACACCGCCTCAGTCTCACACTGCCCCGAATCTTCCTCTAACACCGCCTCAGACTCACACTGACCCGAACCATCCTCTAACACCGCCTCAGTCTCATACTGACACGAACCTTCCTCTCACACCGCCTCAGACTCACACTGACCCGAACCTTCCTCTAACACCGCCTCAGACTCACAGTGACCCGAACCTTCCTCTAACACCGCCTCAGACTCACACTGACCCGAACCTTCCTCTAACACCGCGTCAGAATCACACTGACCCGAACCTACCTCTAACACCGCCTCAGACTCACACTGACCCGAACCTTCCTCTAACACCGCGTCAGAATCACACTGCCCCGAACCTTCCTCTCACACCACCTCAGACTCACACTGACCCGAACCTTCCTCTAACACCACCTCAGACTCACACTGACCCGAACCATCCTCTCACCTCACCTCAGACTCACACTGACCCGAACTTTCCTCTAACACCACCTCAGACTCACACTGATCCAAACCTTCCTCTAACACCACCTCAGTCTCACACTGACCCGAACCTTCCTCTAACACCGCCTCTGGCTCACACTGACCCGAACCTTCCTCTAACCTCAGCTCAGACTCACACTGACCCGATGCTTCCTCTAACCCCACCTCAGACTCACACTGACCCGAACCTTCCTCTAACACCGCCTCGGGCTCACACTGACCCGAACCTTCCTCTAACCTCAGCTCAGACTCACACTGACCCGATGCTTCCTCTAACCCCACCTCAGACTCACACTGACCCGAACCTTCCTCTAACACCGCCTCAGACTCACACTGACCCGAACCTTCCTCTAACACCGCCTCAGACTCACACTGACCCGAACCTTCCTCTAACACCGCCTCAAACTCACACTGACCCGAACATTCCTCGATCCCCACCTCAGACTCACACTGACCCGAACCTTCCTCTAACACCGCCTCAGACTCACACTGACCCGAACCTTCCTCTAACACCACCTCAGACTCACACTGCCCCGAACCTTCCTCTAACACCACCTCAGACTCACACTGCCCCGAACCTTCCTCTAACACCACCTCCGACTCACACTGACCCGTACCTTCCTCTAACACCGCCTCAGACTCACACTGCCCCAAACCTGCCTCTAACACCGCCTCAGACTCACAATGACCTGAACATTCCTCTAACCTCAGCTCAGACTCACACTGACCCGAACCTTCCTCTAACACCGCCTCAGACTCACACTGACCCGAACCTTCCTCTAACACCGCCTCAGACTCACACTGACACGAACCTTCCTCGATCCCCACCTCAGACTCACACTGACCCGAACCTTCCTCTCACCTCACCTCAGACTCACACTGACCCGAACTTTCCTCTAACACCACCTCAGACTCACACTGATCCAAACCTTCCTCTAACACCACCTCAGTCTCACACTGACCCGAACCTTCCTCTAACACCGCCTCGGGCTCACACTGACCCGAACCTTCTTCTAACCTCAGCTCAGACTCACACTGACCCGAACCTGCCTCTAACACCGCCTCAGACTCACACTGACCCGAACCTTCCTCTGACTCCGCCTCAGACTCACACTGACCCGAACCTTCCTCTAACACTGCCTCAGACTCACACTGCCCCGAACCTTCCTCTAACACCGCCTCAGACTCACACTGACCCGAACCTTCCTCTGACTCCGCCTCAGACTCACACTGACCCGAACCTTCCTCTAACACTGCCTCAGACTCACACTGACCCGAACCTTCCTCTAACACCGCCTCAGACTCACACTGACCCGAACCTTTCTCGAACACCGCCTCAGACTCACACTGACCCGAACCTTCCTCTAACACCACCTCAGTCTCACACTGACCCGTACCTTCCTCTAACACCGCCTCAGACTCACACTGCCCCAAACCTGCCTCTAACACCGCCTCAGACTCACAATGACCTGAACATTCCTCTAACCTCAGCTCAAACTCACACTGACCCGATGCTTCCTCTCACCCCACCTCAGACTCACACTGACCCGAACCTTCCTCTAACACCGCCTCAGACTCACACTGACCCGAACCTTCCTCTAACACCGCCTCAGACTCACACTGACCCGAACCTTCCTCTAACACCGCCTCAAACTCACACTGACCCGAACATTCCTCGATCCCCACCTCAGACTCACACTGACCCGAACCTTCCTCTAACACCACCTCAGACTCACACTGACCCGAACCTTCCTCTAACACCACCTCAGACTCACACTGCCCCGAACCTTCCTCTAACACCGCCTCAGACTCACACTGACCCGAACCTGCCTCTAACACCGCCTCAGACACACACTGACCCGAACCTGCCTCTAACACCACCTCAGACTCACACTGCCCCGAACCTTCCTCTAACACCGCCTCAGACTCACACTGACCCGAACCTGCCTCTAACACCACCTCAGACTCACACTGCCCCGAACCTTCCTCTAACACCGCCTCAGACTCACACTGACCCGAACCTGCCTCTAACACCGCCTCAGACTCACACTGACCCGAACCTTCCTCTAACACCGCCTCAGACTCACACTGACCCAAACCTGCCTCTAACACCACCTCAGACTCACACTGACCCGAACCTTCCTCTAACACCGCCTCAGACTCACACTGACCCGAACCTTCCTCTGACTCCGCCTCAGACTCACACTGACCCGAACCTTCCTCTAACACCGCCTCAGACTCACACTGACCCGAACCTTCCTCGAACACCGCCTCAGACTCACACTGACCCGAACCTTCCTCTAACACCACCTCAGACTCACACTGACCCGTACCTTCCTCTAACACCGCCTCAGACTCACACTGCCCCAAACCTGCCTCTAACACCGCCTCAGACTCACAATGACCTGAACATTCCTCTAACCTCAGCTCAGACTCACACTGACCCGAACCTTCCTCTAACATCGCCTCAGACTCACACTGACCCGAATCTTCCTCTAACACCGCCTCAGACTCACACTGACACGAACCTTCCTCGATCCCCACCTCAGACTCACACTGACCCGAACCTTCCTCTAACACCGCCTCAGAATCACTCTGACCCGAACCTTCCTCTCACACCACCTCAGACTCACACTGACCCGAACCTTCCTCTAACACCGGCTCAGACTCACACTGACCCGAACATTCCTCGATCCCCACCTCAGACACACACTGACCCGAACCTTCCTCTAACACCGCCTCAGACTCACACTAACCCGAATCTTCCTCTAACACCGCCTCAGACTCACACTGACCCGAACCATCCTCTAACACCGCCTCAGACTCACACTGCCCCGAACCTTCCTCTAACACCGCCTCAGACTCACACTAACCCGAATCTTCCTCTAACACCGCCTCAGACTCACACTGACCCGAACCTTCTACGAACACCGCCTCAGACTCACACTGACCCGAACCTTCCTCTAACACCGCCTCAGACTCACACTAACCCGAATCTTCCTCTAACACCGCCTCAGACTCACACTGACCCGAACCATCCTCTAACACCGCCTCAGACTCTCATTGACCCGAACCATCCTCTAACACCGCCTCAGACTCACATTGACCCGAACCTTCCTCTAACACCGCCTCAGACTCACACTGACCCGAACCTTCCTCTAACACCGCCTCAGACTCACACTGACCCGAACCTTCCTCTAACACCGCCTCAGAAACACTGCCCCGAACCTTCCTCTAACACCACCTCAGACTCACACTGACCCGAACCTTCCTCTAACACCGCCTCAGACTCACACTGACCCGAACCTTCTACTAACACCGCCTCAGACTCACACTGACCCGAACCTTCCTCTAACACCGCCTCAGACTCACACTAACCCGAATCTTCCTCTAACACCGCCTCAGACTCACACTGACCCAAACCACCCTCTAACACCGCCTCAGTCTCACACTGCCCCGAATCTTCCTCTAACACCGCCTCAGACTCACACTGACCCGAACCATCCTCTAACACCGCGTCAGACTCACACTGACCCGAACCTTCCTCTAACACCGCGTCAGAATCACACTGACCCGAACCTACCTCTAACACCGCCTCAGACTCACACTGACCCGAACCTTCCTCTAACACCGCGTCAGAATCACACTGCCCCGAACCTTCCTCTCACACCACCTCAGACTCACACTGACCCGAACCTTCCTCTAACACCACCTCAGACTCACACTGACCCGAACCATCCTCTCACCTCACCTCAGACTCACACTGACCCGAACTTTCCTCTAACACCACCTCAGACTCACACTGATCCAAACCTTCCTCTAACACCACCTCAGTCTCACACTGACCCGAACCTTCCTCTAACACCGCCTCGGGCTCACACTGACCCGAACCTTCCTCTAACCTCAGCTCAGACTCACACTGCCCCGATGCTTCCTCTAACCCCACCTCAGACTCACACTGACCCGAACCTTCCTCTAACACCGCCTCGGGCTCACACTGACCCGAACCTTCCTCTAACCTCAGCTCAGACTCACACTGACCCGATGCTTCCTCTAACCCCACCTCAGACTCACACTGACCCGAACCTTCCTCTAACACCGCCTCAGACTCACACTGACCCGAACCTTCCTCTAACACCGCCTCAGACTCACACTGACCCGAACCTTCCTCTAACACCGCCTCAAACTCACACTGACCCGAACATTCCTCGATCCCCACCTCAGACTCACACTGACCCGAACCTTCCTCTAACACCGCCTCAGACTCACACTGACCCGAACCTTCCTCTAACACCACCTCAGACTCACACTGCCCCGAACCTTCCTCTAACACCGCCTCAGACTCACACTGACCCGAACCTGCCTCTAACCTCAGCTCAGACTCACACTGACCCGAACCTGCCTCTAACACCACCTCAGACTCACACTGCCCCGAACCTTCCTCTAACACCGCCTCAGACTCACACTGACCCGAACCTTCCTCTAACACCGCCTCAGACTCACACTGACCCGAACCTTCCTCTGACTCCGCCTCAGACTCACACTGACCCGAACCTTCCTCTAACACTGCCTCAGACTCACACTGACCCGAACCTTCCTCTAACACCGCCTCAGACTCACACTGACCCGAACCTTCCTCGAACACCGCCTCAGACTCACACTGACCCGAACCTTCCTCTAACACCACCTCCGACTCACACTTACCCGTACCTTCCTCTAACACCGCCTCAGACTCACACTGCCCCAAACCTGCCTCTAACACCGCCTCAGACTCACAATGACCTGAACATTCCTCTAACCTCAGCTCAGACTCACACTGACCCGAACCTTCCTCTAACACCGCCTCAGACTCACACTGACACGAACCTTCCTCGATCCCCACCTCAGACTCACACTGACCCGAACCTTCCTCTAACACCGCCTCAGAATCACTCTGACCCGAACCTTCCTCTCACACCACCTCAGACTCACACTGACCCAAACTTTCCTCTAACACCACCTCAGACTCACACTGACCCGAACCATCCTCTAACCTCACCTCAGACTCACACTGACCCAAACCTTGCTCTAACACCGCCTCAGAATCACACTGCCCCGAACCTTCCTCTAACACCGCCTCAGGCTCACACTGACCCGAACATTCCTCTAACCTCAGCTCAGACTCACACTGACCCGATAGAACATAGAACATAGAACATTACAGCACAAACAGGCCCTTCGGCCCTCGAGTTGCGCCGATCGCATCAACCCCACCAATCTATAGACCTATCTATAACCCCCAATCCCATTAAACCCCATATACTCATCCAGAAGTCTTTTAAAAGACCCCAGCGAGTTCGCCTCCACCACCGACGACGGCAGCCGATTCCAATCACTCACTACCCTCTGAGTGAAAAACTTACCCCTAACATCACCTCTGTACTTCCCTCCCCGCACCTTAAATCTGTGTCCTCTCGTAGCGACCATTTCAACCCGGGGAAATAGCCTCTGAGAGTCCACCCTATCTATTCCTCTCAACATTTTATAAACTTCTATCAGGTCGCCTCTCAACCTTCGCCTCTCCAGGGAAAAGAGTCCCAGCTCCCTCAACCTATCTTCATAAGGCATGCCTCCCAGTCCAGGCAACATCCTTGTAAATCTCCTCTGCACCCTTTCAATAGCTTCTACGTCTTTCCTATAGTGAGGCGACCAGAACTGCGCACAGTACTCCAAATGAGGCCTGACGAGGGTCCTGTAAAGTTGCAGCATTACCTCCCGACTCCTAAACTCAATCCCTCGATTAATGAAGGCCAGTACACCATACGCCTTCTTGACCACCTCCTCCACCTGCGAGGCCGATTTAAGAGTCCTGTGAACCCGGACCCCGAGATCCTTCTGCTCTTCAACGCTACTAAGACCCCTGCCCTTAATAGTGTACTCGTTCATCCCGTTGGTTCTGCCGAGATGGACTACTACACATTTATCCGCGTTGAAGTCCATCTGCCACTTCTCCGCCCATTCCTGCATCCTATCTATGTCCTGCTGCAACTTTTGACATCCTTCCAGACCATTCACAACACCGCCGACCTTCGTGTCATCAGCGAACTTGCTAACCCATCCCTCCACTTCCTCATCCAGGTCATTTATGAAAATGACAAACAACAAGGGTCCCAGAACAGATCCCTGGGGCACCCCACTGGTGACTGACCTCCATTCCGAAAAAGACCCATCCACAACCACTCTCTGCCTTCTGCAGGCAAGCCAGTTCTGGATCCACAAGGCCAAAGGCCCTTGGATCCCATGCCCTCTCACCTTCTCAAGAAGTCTTGCATGGGGGACCTTATCAAAAGCCTTGCTGAAGTCCATGTACACTACGTCCACGGCACTTCCTTCGTCAATGTGTTCAGTCACATTATCGAAGAACTCAACTAGGCTCGTAAGGCACGACCTGCCCTTGACAAATCCATGCTGACTATTCCTGATCATGTCAAACCTCTCCAAATGGTCGTAAATCTTGTCCCTCAGAAGCCTCTCCATCAGCTTACCAACCACTGAGGTCAGACTCACCGGGCGGTAATTTCCCGGGCTATCTCTGTTCCCTTTCTTGAAAATAGGGACTTCATCCGCAATCCTCCAATCTTCCGGAACCTCTCCCGTCTCCATTGACGACGCAAAGATCATCGCCAAGGGCTCTGCAATCACTTCCCTGGCCTCCCACAGTATCCTGGGGTACATCCCATCTGGTCCCGGCGACTTATCTACCTTGATAGAATTCAAAAGTTCTGACACATCCTCCTCTATAATGTCCGCGTACTCAATCTTTTCCACCTGCTGCAAGTCCATAGCAAGATCTCCCAAATCAGCTTCCACTGTGAATACTGATGCAAAGTACTCATTAAGCACCTCCGCCATTTCTTCTGGTTCTATACAGACCTTTCCCCCTTCATCTTTTATAGGTCCTATCCTTTCCCTTCTCACCCTTTTACCTTTCACATACTTATAGAAGGCCTTGGGATTTTCTTTAATCTTACCGCCAAGGTCTTCTCATGACCCCTTCTGGCTCTCCTAATTTCCCTTTTAACCTCCTTTCTACAGTCCTTATATTCTTCAAGATCCTTAACCTCTCCTAGTTCCTTCTATGTTCTATGTTCTATGTTCTAACACCGCCTCAGACTCACACTGACCCGAACATTCCTCTAACCTCAGCTCAGACTCACACTGACCCGAACCTTCCTCTAACACCGCCTCAGACTCACACTGACACGAACCTTCCTCGATCCCCACCTCAGACTCACACTGACCCGAACCTTCCTCACACTGACACGAACCTTCCTCGATCCCCACCTCAGACTCACACTGACCCGAACCTTCCTCTAACACCGCCTCAGAATCACTCTGACCTTCACACGATCCTTCCTCTAACCCCGGCTCAGACTCACACTGACCCGAACATTCCTCGATCCCCACCTCAGACTCACACTGACCCGAACCTTCCTCTAACACCACCTCAGACTCACATTGACCCGAACCTTCCTCTAACACCGCCTCAGACTCACACTGACCCGAATCTTCCTCTAACACCGCCTCAGACTCACACTGACACGAACCTTCCTCGATCCCCACCTCAGACTCACACTGACCCGAACCTTCCTCTAACACCGCCTCAGAATCACTCTGACCCGAACCTTCCTCTCACACCACCTCAGACTCACACTGACCCGAACTTTCCTCTAACACCACCTCAGACTCACACTGACCCTAACCATCCTCTAACCTCACCTCAGACTCACAGTGACCCGAACCTTCCTCTAACACCGGCTCAGACTCACACTGACCCGAACATTCCTCGATCCCCACCTCAGACTCACACTGACCCGAACCTTCCTCTAACACCGCCTCAGACTCACACTGACCCGAACCTTCCTCTAACACCACCTCAGACTCACATTGACCCGAACCTTCCTCTAACACCGCCTCAGACTCACACTGACCCGAATCTTCCTCTAACACCGCCTCAGACTCACACTGACACGAACCTTCCTCGATCCCCACCTCAGACTCACACTGACCCGAACCTTCCTCTAACACCGCCTCAGAATCACTCTGACCCGAACCTTCCTCTCACACCACCTCAGACTCACACTGACCCGAACTTTCCTCTAACACCACCTCAGACTCACACTGACCCTAACCATCCTCTAACCTCACCTCAGACTCACAGTGACCCGAACCTTCCTCTAACACCGGCTCAGACTCACACTGACCCGAACATTCCTCGATCCCCACCTCAGACTCACACTGACCCGAACCTTCCTCTAACACCGCCTCAGACTCACACTGACCCGAATCTTCCTCTAACACTGCCTCAGACTCACACTGCCCCAAACCTGCCTCTAACACCGCCTCAGGCTCACACTGATCCAAACCTTCCTCTAACCTCAGCTCAGACTCACACTGACCCGATCCTTCCTCTAACCCCGGCTCAGACTCACACTGACCCGAACATTCCTCGATCCCCACCTCAGACTCACACTGACCCGAACCTTCCTCTAACACCGCCTCAGACTCACACTGACCCGAACCTTCCTCTAACACCGCCTCAGACTCACACTGACCCGAACCTTCCTCTAACACCGCCTCAGACTCACACTGACCCGAACATTCCTCGATCCCCACCTCAGACTCACACTGACCCGAACCTTCCTCTAACACTGCTTCAGACTCACACTGACCCGAACCTTCCTCTAACACCGCCTCAGACTCACACTGACCCGAACCTTCCTCTAACACCGCCTCAGACTCACACTGACCCGAACCTTCCTCTAACACCGCCTCAGACTCACAATGACCCGAACATTCCTCTAACCTCAGCTCAGACTCACACTGACCCGAACCTTCCTCTAACACCGCCTCAGACTCACACTGACCCGAATCTTCCTCGATCCCCACCTCAGACTCACACTGACCCGACCCCTCCTCTAACACCGCCTCAGAATCACTCTGACCCGAACCTTCCTCTAACACCGCCTCAGACTCACACTGACCCGAACCTTTATCTAACACCGCCTCAGACTCACACTGACCCGAACCTTCTACTAACACCGCCTCAGACTCACACTGACCCGAACCTTCCTCTAACACCGCCTCAGACTCACACTAACCCGAATCTTCCTCTAACACCGCCTCAGACTCACACTGACCCGAACCATCCTCTAACACTGCCTCAGACTCACATTGACCCGAACCATCCTCTAACACCGCCTCAGACTCACATTGACCCGAACCTTCCTCTAACACCGCCTCAGACTCACACTGACCCGAACCTTCCTCTAACACCGCCTCAGACTCACACTGTCCCGAACCTTCCTCTAACACCGCCTCAGAGTCACACTGCCCCGAACCTTCCTCTAACACCACCTCAGACTCACACTGACCCGAACCTTCCTCTAACACCGCCTCAGACTCACACTGACCCGAACCTTCTACTAACACCGCCTCAGACTCACACTGACCCGAACCACCCTCTAACACCGCCTCAGTCTCACATTGCCCCGAATATTCCTCTAACACCGCCTCAGACTCACACTGACCCGAACCATCCTCTAACACCGCCTCAGTCTCATACTGACACGAACCTTCCTCTAACACCGCCTCAGACTCACACTGACCCGAACCTTCCTCTAACACCGCCTCAGACTCACACTGACCCGAACCTTCCTCTAACACCCTCAGACTCACACTGACCCGAACCTTCCTCTAACACCGCCTCAGACTCACACTGACCCGAACCTTCCTCTAACACCGCGTCAGAATCACACTGACCCGAACCTTCCTCTAACACCACCTCAGACTCACACTGACCCGAACCATCCTCTCACCTCACCTCAGACTCACACTGACCCGAACTTTCCTCTAACACCACCTCAGACTCACACTGATCCAAACCTTCCTCTAACACCACCTCAGTCTCACACTGACCCGAACCTTCCTCTAACACCGCCTCGGGCTCACACTGACCCGAACCTTCCTCTAACCTCAGCTCAGACTCACACTGACCCGATGCTTCCTCTAACCCCACCTCAGACTCACACTGACCCGAACCTTCCTCTAACACCGCCTCAGACTCACACTGACCCGAACCTTCCTCTAACACCGCCTCAGACTCACAATGACCCGAACCTTCCTCTAACACCGCCTCAAACTCACACTGACCCGAACATTCCTCGATCCCCACCTCAGACTCACACTGACCCGTACCTTCCTCTAACACCGCCTCAGACTCACACTGCCCCAAACCTGCCTCTAACACCGCCTCAGACTCACAATGACCCGAACATTCCTCTAACCTCAGCTCAGACTCACACTGACCTGAACCTTCCTCTAACACCGCCTCAGACTCACACTGACCCGAATCTTCCTCTAACACCGCCTCAGACTCACACTGACACGAACCTTCCTCGATCCCCACCTCAGACTCCCACTGACCCGAACCTTCCTCTAACACCGCCTCAGAATCACTCTGACCCGAACCTTCCTCTCACACCACCTCAGACTCACACTGACCCGAACTTTCCTCTAACACCACCTCAGACTCACACTGCCCCGAACCTTCCTCTAACACCGCCTCAGACTCACACTGACCCGAACCTGCCTCTAACACCGCCTCAGACTCACACTGACCCGAACCTTCCTCGAACACCGCCTCAGACTCACACTGACCCGAACCTTCCTCTAACACCACCTCAGACTCACACTGACCCGTACCTTCCTCTAACACCGCCTCAGACTCACACTGCCCCAAACCTGCCTCTAACACCGCCTCAGACTCACAATGACCCGAACATTCCTCTAACGTCAGCTCAGACTCACACTGACCCGAACCTTCCTCTAACACCGCCTTAGACTCACACTGCCCCGAACCTTCCTCTAACACCGCCTCATGCTCACACTGACCCGAACATTCCTCTAACCTCAGCTCAGACTCACACTGACCCGATCCTTCCTCTAACCCCGGCTCAGACTCACACTGACCCGAACATTCCTCGATCCCCACCTCAGACTCAAACTGACCCGAACCTTCCTCTAACACCGCCTCAGACTCACACTGACCCGAACATTCCTCTAACCTCAGCTCAGACTCACACTGACCCGAACCGTCCTCTAACACCGCCTCAGACTCACACTGACCCGAATCTTCCTCTAACACCGCCTCAGACTCACACTGACCCGAACCTTCCTCTAACACCGCCTCAGAATCACTCTGACCCGAACCTTCCTCACACACCACCTCAGACTCACACTGACCCGAACTTTCCTCTAACACCGGCTCAGACTCACACTGACCCGAACATTCCTCGATCCCCACCTCAGACTCACACTGACCCGAACCTTCCTCTAACACCGCCTCAGACTCACACTGACCCGAACCTTCCTCTAACCTCACCTCAGACTCACACTGACCCGAACCTTCCTCTAACCTCAGCTCAGACTCACACTGACCCGATGCTTCCTCTAACCCCACCTCAGACTCACACTGACCCGAACCTTCCTCTAACACCGCCTCAGACTCACACTGACCTGAACCTTCCTCTAACACCGCCTCAGACTCACAATGACCCGAACCTTCCTCTAACACCGCCTCAAACTCACACTGACCCGAACATTCCTCGATCCCCACCTCAGACTCACACTGACCCGAACCTTCCTCTAACACCGCCTCAGACTCACACTGACCTGAACCTTCCTCTAACACCGCCTCAGACTCACAATGACCCGAACATTCCTCTAACCTCAGCTCAGACTCACACTGACCCGAACCTTCCTCTAACACCGCCTCAGACTCACACTGACCCGAACCTTCCTCTAACACCGCCTCAGAATCACTCTGACCCGAACCTTCCTCTAACACCGGCTCAGACTCACACTGACTCGAACATTCCTCTAACACCGCCTCAGAATCACTCTGACCCGAACCTTCCTCTAACACCGCCTCAGACTCACACTGACCCGAACCTTCCTCGATCCCCACCTCAGACTCCCACTGACCCGAACCTTCCTCTAACACCACCTCAGACTCACACTGACCCGAACTTTCCTCTAACACCATCTCAGACTCACACTGCCCCGAACCTTCCTCTAACACCGCCTCAGACTCACACTGACCCGAACCTTCCTCTAACCTCAGCTCAGACTCACACTGACCCGAACCTTCCTCTAACACCGCCTCAGACTCACAATGACCCGAACATTCCTCTAACCTCAGCTCAGACTCACACTGACCCGAACCTTCCTCTAACACCGCCTCAGACTCACACTGACCCGAATCTTCCTCTAACACCGCCTCAGACTCACACTGACACGAACCTTCCTCGATCCCCACCTCAGACTCCCACTGACCCGAACCTTCCTCTAACACCGCCTCAGAATCACTCTGACCCGAACCTTCCTCTAACACCGCCTCAGACTCACACTGACCCGAACCTTCCTCTAACACCGCCTCAGACTCACACTGCCCCAAACCTGCCTCTAACACCGCCTCAGACTCACAATGACCCGAACATTCCTCTAACCTCAGCTCAGACTCACACTGACCCGAACATTCCTCTAACACTGCCTCAGACTCACACTGCCCCGAACCTTCCTCTAACACCGCCTCAGAATCACTCTGACCCGAACCTTCCTCTAACACCACCTCAGACTCACACTGACCCGAACTTTCCTCTAACACCATCTCAGACTCACACTGCCCCGAACCTTCCTCTAACACCGCCTCAGACTCACACTGACCCGAACCTGCCTCTAACACCGCCTCAGACTCACACTGACCCGAACCTTCCTCGAACACCGCCTCAGACTCACACTGACCCGAACCTTCCTCTAACACCACCTCAGACTCACACTGACCCGTACCTTCCTCTAACACCGCCTCAGACTCACACTGACACGAACCTTCCTCTAACACTGCCTCAGACTCACACTGCCCCGAACCTGCCTCTAACACCGCCTCAGACTCACAATGACCCGAACATTCCTCTAACCTCAGCTCAGACTCACACTGACCCGAACATTCCTCTAACACTGCCTCAGACTCACACTGCCCCGAACCTTCCTCTAACACCGCCTCAGACTCACACTGACCCGAACCTTCCTCTAACACCGCCTCAGACTCACACTGCCCCAAACCTGCCTCTAACACCGCCTCAGACTCACACTGACCCGAACATTCCTCTAACCTCAGCTCAGACTCACACTGACCCGAACATTCCTCTAACACTGCCTCAGACTCACACTGCCCCGAACCTTCCTCTAACACTGCCTCAGGCTCACACTGACCCAAACCTGCCTCTAACACCGCCTCAGACTCACAATGACCCGAACATTCCTCTAACACCGCCTCAGACTCACACTGCCCCAAACCTGCCTCTAACACCGCCTCAGACTCACAATGACCCGAACATTCCTCTAACCTCAGCTCAGACTCACACTGCCCCGAACCTTCCTCTAACACCGCCTCAGACTCACAATGACCCGAACATTCCTCTAACCTCAGCTCAGACTCACACTGACCCGAACCTTCCTCTAACACCGCCTCAGACTCACGATGACCCGAACATTCCTCTAACCTCAGCTCAGACTCACACTGCCCCGAACCTTCCTCTAACACCGCCTCAGACTCACAATGACCCGAACATTCCTCTAACCTCAGCTCAGACTCACACTGCCCCGAACCTTCCTCTAACACCGCCTCAGACTCACAATGACCCGAACATTCCTCTAACCTCAGCTCAGACTCACACTGACCCGAACATTCCTCTAACACCGCCTCAGACTCACACTGACCCGAACATTCCTCTAACCTCAGCTCAGACTCACACTGACCCGAACATTCCTCTAACACTGCCTCAGACTCACACTGCCCCGAACCTTCCTCTAACACCGCCTCAGACTCACACTGACCTGAACCTTCCTCGAACCTCATCTCAAACTCACACTGACCCGAACTTCCTCTAACCTCAGCTCAGACTCACACTGTCCCGAACCTTCCTCTAACACCGCCTCAGACTCACACAGACCCGAAAATTCCTCGATCCCCACCTCCGACTCACACTGACCCAAACCTTCCTCTAACACTGCCTCAGACTCACACTGACCCGAACCTTCCTCTAACACCACCTCAGACTCACACTGACCCGAACCTTCCTATAACACCGCCTCAGACTCTCACTGACCCGAACCTTCCTCTAACACCACCTCAGACTCACACTGATCCAAACCTTCCTCTAACACCGCCTCAGACTCACACTGACCCGAAGCTTCCTCTAACACCGCCTCAGACTCACACTGACCCGAACCTTCCTCTAACACCGCCTCAGACTCACACTGACCCGAACCTTCCTCTAACACCGCCTCAGACACACAATGACCCGAATCGTCCTCTAACACCTCCTCAGGCTCACACTGACTCGAACCTTCCCCTAACACCGTCTCAGGCGCACACTGACCCGAACCTTCCTCTAACTTCAGCTCAGACTCACACTGACCCGAACCTTCCTCTAACACCACCTCAGACTCACACTGACCCGAAAATTCCTCGATCCCCACCTCAGACTCACACTCACCCGAACCTTCCTCTAACACCGCCTCAGACTCACACTGACCCGAACCTTACTCTAACACCGCCTCAGACTCACTCTGACCCGAATCTTCCTCTAACACCGCCTCAGACTCACACTGACCCGAACCTTCCTCTAACACCACCTCAGACTCACACTGACCCGAACCTTCCTCTAACACCACCTCAGACTCACACTGACCCGAACCTTCCTCTAAGACCGCCTCAGACTCACACTGACCCGAACCTTCCTCTAACACCGTCTCAGACTCACACTGACCCGAACCTTACTCTAACACCGCCTCAGACTCACTCTGACCCGAATCTTCCTCTAACACCGCCTCAGACTCACACTGACCCGAACCTTCCTCTAACAACGCCTCAGACTCACACTGACCCGAACCTTCCTCTAACACCGCCTCAGAATCACACTGGCCCGAACCATCCTCTAACACCGGCTTAGACTCACACTGACCCGATCCTTCCTCTAACAGCGGCTCAGTCTCACACTGACCCGAACCTTCCTCTAACACCACCTCAGACTCACACTGACCCGAACCTTCCTATAACACCGCCTTAGACTCACACTGACCCAAACCTTCCTCTAACACCGGCTCAGACTCACACTGACCCGAACCTTCCTGTAACACCCACTCAGACTCACACTGACCCGAACCTTCCTCTAACCTCACCTCAGACTCACACTGACCCGAACCTACCTCTAACACCACCTCAGACTAACGCTGATCCAAACCTTCCTCTAACACCACCTCAGACTCACACTGACCCGAACCTTCCTCTAACACCGCCTCAGACTCACACTGACCCGAACCTTCCTCTAACAACGCCTCAGACTCACACTGACCCGAACCTTCCTCTAACACCGCCTCAGACTCATACTGACCCGAACCTTCCTCTAACACCACCTCAGACTCATACTGACCCGAACCTTCCTCTAACACCGCCTCAGACTCACACTGACCCGAATCTTCCACTAACACCTCCTCAGACACACAATGACCCGAACCTTCCTCTAACACCGCCTCAGACTCACACTGACCCGAAACTTCCTCTAACACCAGCTCCGGCTCACACTGACACGAACCTTCCTCTAACCTCACCTCAGACTCACTCTGCCCCTTACCTTTCTCTAACACCACCTCAGTCTAACACTGACCCGAACTTTCCTCTAACACCACCTCAGACTCACACTGACCCGAACCTTCCTCTTACACCGCCTCAGTCTCACACTGACCCTTACCTTTCTCTAACACCACCTCAGTCTAACACTGACCCGAACTTTCCTCTAACATCACCTCAGACTCACACTGACCTGAACCTTCCTCAAACCTCATCTCAAACTCACACTGACCCGAACATTCCTCTAACACCACCTCAGACTCACACTGACCAGATCCTTCCTCTAACACCACCTCAGACTCACACTGACCCGAACCTTCCTCTAACACCGCCTCAGACTCACACTGACCCGAACCTTCCTCTAACACCGCCTCAGACTCACACTGACCCGAACCTTCCTCTAACACCACGTCAGACTCACACAGACCCGAACCTTCCTCTAACACCGCCTCAGACTCACACTGACCTGAACCTTCCTCTAACACCACCTCAGACTCACACTGACCCGAACCTTCCTCTAACACCGCCTGAGACTCATACTGACCCTCCTTCCTCTAACACCGCCTCAAACTCACACTGACCCGAACTTTCCAATAACACCGCGTCAGAATCACACTGACCCGAACCTACCTCTAACACCGCCTCAGACTCACACTGACCCGAGCCTTCCTCTAACACCGCCTCAGACTCACATGACACAGAACCTTCCTCTAACACCGCCTCAGACTCACACTGACCTGAACCTTCCTCGAACCTCATCACAAACTCACACTGACCCGATCCTTCCTCTAACACCACCTCAGACTCACACTGACCCGAACCTTCCTCTAACACCACCTCAGACTCACACTGACCCGACCCATCCTCTAACCTCACCTCAGACTCACACTGACCCGAACATTCCTCTAACACCTCCTTAGACTCACACTGACCCGAACCTTCCTCTAACACCGCCTCAGACTCACACTGACCCGAACCTTCCTCTAACACCGCCTCAGACTCATACTGACCCTCCTTCCTCTAACACCACCTCAGACTCACACTGACCCGACCCATCCTCTAACCTCACCTCAGACTCACACTGACCCGAACATTCCTCTAACACCTCCTTAGACTCACACTGACCCGAACCTTCCTCTAACACCGCCTCAGACTCACACTGACCCGAACCTTCCTCTAACACCGCCTCAGACTCACACTGACCCGAACCTTCCTCTAACACCGCCTCAGACTCACACTGACCCGAACCTTCCTCTAACACCGCCTCAGACTCATACTGACCCTCCTTCCTCGAACACCGCCTCAGACTCTCACTGACCTGAACCTTCCTCGAACCTCATCACAAACTCACACTGACCCGATCCTTCCTCTAACACCACCTCAGACTCACACTGACCCGAACCTTCCTCTAACACCGCCTCAGACTCACAATGACCCGAACCTTCCTCTAACACCGCCTCAGGCTCACACTGACTCGAACCTTCCCCTAACACCACCTCAGACTCACACTGACCCGAACTTTCCTCTAACCTCACCTCAGACTCACAATGACCCGAACCTTCCTCTAACACCAGCTCAGTCTCACACTGACCCAAAACTTCCTCTAACACCGCCTCAGACTCACACAGACCCAAACCTTCCGCTAACCTCACCTCAGACTCACACTGCCCCGAACCTTCCTCCAGCCTCAGCTCAGACTCACACTGACCCGAACCTTCCTCTAAGACCGCCTCAGATTCACACTGCCCCGAACCTTCCTCTAACCTCACCTCTGTCTCACACTGACCCGAACTTTCCTCTAACAGCACCTCAGACTCACACTGACCTGAACCTTCCTCGAACCTCATCTCAAACTCACACTGACCCGAACCTTCCTCTAACACCACCTCAGACTCACACTGACCCGCTCCTTCCTCTAACACCACCTCAGACTCACACTGACCCGAACCTTCCTCTAACACCGCCTCAGACTCACACTGACCCGAACCTTCCTCTAACACCGCCTCAGACTCACACTGACCCGAAACTTCCTCTAACACCGCCTCAGACTCACACTGACCCGAACCTTCCTCTAACACCACCTCAGACTCACACTGACCCGAACCTTCCTCTAACACCGCCTCAGACTCACACTGACCCGAACATTCCTCTAACACCACCTCAGACTCACACTGACCCGAACCATCCTCTAACCTCACCTCAGACTCACACTGACCCATACCTTCCTCTAACACCACCTCAGTGTCACACTGCCCCGAACCTTCCTCTAACACCACCTTAGTCTCACACTGACCTGAACCTTCCTCTAACACCGCCTCAGGCTCACACTGCCCCGAACCTTCCTCTAACACCACCTCAGACTCACACTGACCGAAACGTTCCTCTAACCTCAGCTCAGACTCATACTGACCCGAACCTTCCTCTAACACCGCCTCAGACTCACACTGACCTGAACCTTCCTCGAACCTCATCTCAAACTCACACTGACCCGAACTTCCTCTAACCTCAGCTTGGACTCACACTAACCCGAACCTTCCTCTAACACCGGCTCAGACTAACACTGACCCGAACCTTCCTCTAACACCACCTCAGACTCACACTGACCCTAAAATTCCTCGATCCCCACCTCAGACTCACACTGACCCGAACCTTCCTCTAACACTGCCTCAGACTCATACTGACCCGAACCTTCCTCTAACACCACCTCAGACTCACACTGACCCGAACCTTCCTCTAACACTGCCTCAGACTCACATTGACCCGAACCTTCCTCTAACACTGCCTCAGACTCACATTGACCCGAACCATCCTCTAACACCGCCTCAGACTCACATTGACCCGAACCTTCCTCTAACAACGCCTCAGACTCACACTGACCCGAACCTTCCTCTAACACCGCCTCAGACTCACACTAACCCGAATCTTCCTCTAACACCGCCTCAGACTCACACTGACCCGAACCTTCCTCTAACACTGCCTCAGACTCACACTGACCCGAACCTTCCTCTAACACCACCTCAGACTCACACTGACCCGAACCTTCCTATAACACCGCCTCAGACTCTCACTGACCCGAACCTTCCTCTAACACCGCCTCAGACTCACACTGACCCGAACCTTCCTCTAACACCGCCTCAGACTCACACTGACCCGAACCTTCCTCTAACACCACCTCAGACTCACACTGACCCGAAACTTCCTCTAACACCACCTCAGTCTCACACTGACCCGAACCTTCCTCGAACACCACCTCAGGCTCACACTGACCCGAACCTTCCTCTAACCTCAACTCAGACTCACACTGCCCCGAACCTTCCTCGAACACCGCCTCAGATTCACACTGACCCGAACCTTCCTCTAACCTCACCTCAGTCTCACACTAACCCGAACATTCCTCTAACAGCACCCCAGACTCACACTGACCTGAACCTTCCTCTAACCTCAGCTCAGGCTCACTCTGACCCGAACCTTCCTCTAACCTCAGCTCAGACTCACACTGACCCGAACCTTCCTCTAACACCACCTCAGACTCACACTGACCCGAAAATTCCTCGATCCCCACCTCAGACTCACACTGACCCGAACCTTACTCTAACACCGCCTCAGACTCACACTGACCCGAACCTTCCTCTAACACCACGTCAGACTCACACTGACGCGAACCTTCCTCTAACACCGCCTCAGACTCACACTGACCCGAACCTTCCTCTAACCTCACCTCAGACTCACACTCCCCCGAACCTTCCTCTAACACCGCCTCAGACTCACACTGACCTGAACCTTCCTCGAACCTCATCTCAAACTCACACTGACCCGAACTTCCTCTAACCTCAGCTCAGACTCACACTGACCCGAACCTTCCTCTAACCTCAGCTCAGACTCACACTAACCCGAACCTTCCTCTAACACCGGCTCAGACTAACACTGACCCGAACCTTCCTCTAACACCGCCTCAGACTCACACTGACCCGAACCTTCCTCTAACACCGGCTCAGACTAACACTGACCCGAACCTTCCTCTAACACCACCTCAGACTAACACTGACCCGAACCTTCCTCTAACACCACCTCAGACTCATACTGACCCGAAAATTCCTCGATCCCCACCTCAGACTCACACTGACCCGAACCTTCCTCTAACACTGCCTCAGACTCACACTGACCCGAACCTTCCTCTAACACCGCCTCAGACTCACACTGACCCGAACCTTCCTCTAACACCACCTCAGACTCACACTGACCCGAACCTTCCTCTAACACCGCCTCAGACTCACACTGACCCGAACCTTCCTCTAACACCGCCTCAGACACACAATGACCCGAACCTTCCTCTAACACCTCCTCAGGCTCACACTGACTCGAACCTTCCCCTAACACCGCCTCAGGCTCACACTGCCCCGAACCTTCCTGTAACACCACCTCAGACTCACACTGACCCGAACCTTCCTCTAACCTCACCTCAGACTCACACTGACCCGAAACTTCCTCTAACACCGCCTCAGGCTCACACTGACCCGAACCTTCCTCTAACCTCAACTCAGACTCACACTGCCCCGAACCTTCCTCGAACACCGCCTCAGATTCACAATGCCCCGAACCTTCCTCTAACCTCACCTCAGTCTCACACTAACCCGAACTTTCCTCTAACAGCACCTCAGACTCACACTGACCCGAACCTTCCTCTAACACCACCTCAGACTCACACTGACCCAAACCTTCCTCTAACACCGCCTCAGACACACAATGACCCGAACCTTCCTCTAACACCTCCTCAGGCTCACACTGACTCGAACCTTCCCCTAACACCGCCTCAGGCGCACACTGACCCGAACCTTCCGCGAACCTCACCTCAGACTCACACTGACCCGAAACTTCCTCTAACACAACCTCAGTCTCACACTGACCCGAACCTTCCACTAACACCGCCTCAGGCTCACACTGACCCGAACCTTCCTCTAACCTCACCTCAGACTCACACTCCCCCGAACCTTCCTCGAACACTGCCTCAGATTCACACTGACCCGAACCTTCCTCTAACCTCACCTCAGACTCACACGCCCTCGAACCTTCCTCGAACACCGCATCAGATTCACACTGACCCGAACCTTCCTCTAACCTCACCTCAGACTCACACACCCCCGAACCTTCCTCGAACACCGCCTCAGACTCACACTGCCCCGAACCTTCCTCTAACCTCAGCTCAGACTCACACTGACCCGAACCTTCCTCTAACACCGCCTCAGATTCACACTGCCCCGAACCTTCCTCTAACCTCACCTCAGTCTCACACTGACCCGAACTTTCCTCTAACATCACCTCAGACTCACACTGACCTGAACCTTCCTCAAACCTCATCTCAAACTCACACTGACCCGAACCTTCCTCTAACACCACCTCAGACTCACACTGACCCGAACCTTCCTCTAACACCGCCTCAGACTCACACTGACCCGAACCTTCCTCTAACACCGCCTCAAACTCACACTGACTCGAACTTTCCAATAACACCGCGTCAGAATCACACTGACCCGAACCTACCTCTAACACCGCCTCAGACTCACACTGACCCGAGCCTTCCTCTAACACCGCCTCAGACTCACATGACACAGAACCTTCCTCTAACACCGCCTCAGACTCACACTGACCCGATCCTTCCTCTAACACCACCTCAGACTCACACTGACCCGAACCTTCCTCTAACACCGCCTCAGACTCACACTGACCCGAACCTTCCTCTAACACCACCTCAGACTCACACTGACCCGACCCATCCTCTAACCTCACCTCAGACTCACACTGACCCGAACATTCCTCTAACACCTCCTTAGACTCACACTGACCCGAACCTTCCTCTAACACCGCCTCAGACTCACACTGACCCGAACTTTCCTCTAACACCACCTCAGACTCACACTGACCCGAACCTTCCTCTAACACCGCCTCAGGCTCACACTGACCCGAACCTTCCTCTAACCTCACCTCAGACTCACACTCCCCCAAACCTTCCTCTAACACCGGCTCAGACTCACACTGACCCGAACCTTCCTGTAACACCCACTCAGACTCACACTGACCCGAACCTTCCTCTAACACCACCTCAGACTAACACTGACCCGAACCTTCCTCTAACACCACCTCAGACTCATACTGACCCGAAAATTCCTCGATCCCCACCTCAGACTCACACTGACCCGAACCTTCCTCTAACACTGCCTCAGACTCACACTGACCCGAACCTTCCTCTAACACCGCCTCAGACTCACACTGACCCGAACCTTCCTCTAACACCACCTCAGACTCACACTGACCCGAACCTTCCTCTAACACCGCCTCAGACTCACACTGACCCGAACCTTCCTCTAACACCGCCTCAGACACACAATGACCCGAACCTTCCTCTAACACCTCCTCAGGCTCACACTGACTCGAACCTTCCCCTAACACCGCCTCAGGCTCACACTGCCCCGAACCTTCCTGTAACACCACCTCAGACTCACACTGACCCGAACCTTCCTCTAACCTCACCTCAGACTCACACTGACCCGAAACTTCCTCTAACACCGCCTCAGGCTCACACTGACCCGAACCTTCCTCTAACCTCAACTCAGACTCACACTGCCCCGAACCTTCCTCGAACACCGCCTCAGATTCACAATGCCCCGAACCTTCCTCTAACCTCACCTCAGTCTCACACTAACCCGAACTTTCCTCTAACAGCACCCCAGACTCACACTGACCTGAACCTTCCTCTAACCTCAGCTCAGGCTCACACTGACCCGAACCTTCCTCTAACCTCAGCTCAGACTCACACTGACCCGAACCTTCCTCTAACACTGCCTCAGACTCACACTGACCCGAACGTTCCTCTAACACCGCCTCAGACTCACACTGACCCGAACCTTCCTCTAACACCACCTCAGACTCACACTGACCCAAACCTTCCTCTAACACCGCCTCAGACACACAATGACCCGAACCTTCCTCTAACACCTCCTCAGGCTCACACTGACTCGAACCTTCCCCTAACACCGCCTCAGGCGCACACTGACCCGAACCTTCCGCGAACCTCACCTCAGACTCACACTGACCCGAAACTTCCTCTAACACAACCTCAGTCTCACACTGACCCGAACCTTCCACTAACACCGCCTCAGGCTCACACTGACCCGAACCTTCCTCTAACCTCACCTCAGACTCACACTCCCCCGAACCTTCCTCGAACACTGCCTCAGATTCACACTGACCCGAACCTTCCTCTAACCTCACCTCAGACTCACACGCCCTCGAACCTTCCTCGAACACCGCATCAGATTCACACTGACCCGAACCTTCCTCTAACCTCACCTCAGACTCACACTCCCCCGAACCTTCCTCGAACACCGCCTCAGACTCACACTGCCCCGAACCTTCCTCTAACCTCAGCTCAGACTCACACTGACCCGAACCTTCCTCTAACACCGCCTCAGATTCACACTGCCCCGAACCTTCCTCTAACCTCACCTCAGTCTCACACTGACCCGAACTTTCCTCTAACATCACCTCAGACTCACACTGACCTGAACCTTCCTCAAACCTCATCTCAAACTCACACTGACCCGAACCTTCCTCTAACACCACCTCAGACTCACACTGACCCGAACCTTCCTCTAACACCGCCTCAGACTCACACTGACCCGAACCTTCCTCTAACACCGCCTCAAACTCACACTGACTCGAACTTTCCAATAACACCGCGTCAGAATCACACTGACCCGAACCTACCTCTAACACCGCCTCAGACTCACACTGACCCGAGCCTTCCTCTAACACCGCCTCAGACTCACATGACACAGAACCTTCCTCTAACACCGCCTCAGACTCACACTGACCCGATCCTTCCTCTAACACCACCTCAGACTCACACTGACCCGACCCATCCTCTAACCTCACCTCAGACTCACACTGACCCGAACCTTCCTCTAACACCGCCTCAGACTCACACTGACCCGAACCTTCCTCTAACACCACCTCAGACTCACACTGACCCGACCCATCCTCTAACCTCACCTCAGACTCACACTGACCCGAACATTCCTCTAACACCTCCTTAGACTCACACTGACCCGAACCTTCCTCTAACACCGCCTCAGACTCACACTGACCCGAACTTTCCTCTAACACCACCTCAGACTCACACTGACCCGAACCTTCCTCTAACACCGCCTCAGGCTCACACTGACCCGAACCTTCCTCTAACCTCACCTCAGACTCACACTCCCCCAAACCTTCCTCTAACACCGGCTCAGACTCACACTGACCCGAACCTTCCTGTAACACCCACTCAGACTCACACTGACCCGAACCTTCCTCTAACACCACCTCAGACACACAATGACCCGAACCTTCCTCTAACACCTCCTCAGGCTCACACTGACTCGAACCTTCCCCTAACACCGCCTCAGGCTCACACTGACCCGAACCTTCCTCTAACACCACCTCAGACTCACACTGACCCGAACCTTCCTCTAACCTCACCTCAGACTCACACTGACCCGAAACTTCCTCTAACACCACCTCAGTCTCACACTGACCCGAACCTTCCTCTAACACAGCCTCAGGCTCACACTGACCCGAACCTTCCTCTAACCTCAACTCAGACTCACACTGCCCCGAACCTTCCTCGAACACCGCCTCAGATTCACAATGCCCCGAACCTTCCTCTAACCTCACCTCAGTCTCACACTAACCCAAACTTTCCTCTAACAGCACCCCAGACTCACACTGACCTGAACCTTCCTCTAACCTCAGCTCAGGCTCACACTGACCCGAACCTTCCTCTAACCTCAGCTCAGACTCACACTGACCCGAACCTTCCTCTAACACCACCTCAGACTCACACTGACCCGAAAATTCCTCGATCCCCACCTCAGACTCACACTGACCCGAACCTTCCTCTAATACCGCCTCAGACTCACACTGACCCGAATCTTCCTCTAACACCGCCTCAGACTCAGACTGACCCGAACCTTCCTCTAACACCATCTCAGACTCACACTGACCCGAACCTTACTCTAACACCGCCTCAGACTCACACTGACCCGAACCTTCCTCTAACACCACCTCAGACTCACACTGACCCGAACCTTCCTCTAACACCACCTCAGACTCACACTGACCCGAACCTTCCTCTAAGACCGCCTCAGACTCACACTCTCCCGAACCTTCCTCTAACACCGCCTCAGACTCACACTGACCCGAACCTTCCTCTAACAACGCCTCAGACTCACGCTGACCCGAACCTTCGTCTAACAGCGGCTCAGTCTCACACTGACCCGAACCTTCCTCTAACACCACCTCAGACTCACACTGACCCGAACCTTCCTATAACACCGCCTCAGACTCACACTGACCCAAACCTTCCTCTAACACCGGCTCAGACTCACACTGACCCGAACCTTCCTGTAACTCCCACTCAGACTCACACTGACCCGAACCTTCCTCTAACCTCACCTCAGACTCACACTGACCCGAACCTACCTCTAACACCACCTCAGACTCACACTGATCCAAACCTTCCTCTAACACCACCTCAGACTCACACTGACCCGAACCTTCCTCTAACACCGCCTCAGACTCACACTGACCCGAACCTTCCTCTAACAACGCCTCAGACTCACACTGACCCGAACCTTCCTCTAACACCGCCTCAGACTCACACTGACCCGAACCTTCCTCTAACACCACCTCAGACTCATACTGACCCGAACCTTCCTCTAACACCGCCTCAGACTCACACTGACCCGAACCTTCCTCTATCACCTCCTCAGACACACAATGACCCGAACCTTCCTCTAACACCGCCTCAGGCTCACACTGACTCGAACCTTCCCCTAACACCTCCTCAGACACACAATGACCCGAACCTTCCTCTAACACCGCCTCAGACTCACACTGACCCGAAACTTCCTCTAACACCAGCTCAGTCTCACACTGACCCGAACCTTCCTCTAACACTGCCTCAGGCTCACACTGACACGAACCTTCCTCTAACCTCACCTCAGACTCACACTGCCCCGAACCTTCCTCTAACACCAGCTCAGTCTCACACTGACCCTTACCTTCCTCTAACACCGCCTCAGTCTCACACTGCCCCGAACCTTCCTCTAACCTCAGCTCAGACTCACACTGACCCGAACTTTCCTCTAACATCAACTCAGACTCACACTGACCTGAACCTTCCTCAAACCTCATCTCAAACTCACACTGACCCGAACCTTCCTCTAACACCACCTCAGACTCATACTGACCAGAACCTTCCTCTAACACCGCCTCAGACTCACACTGACCCGAACCTTCCCCTAACACCACCTCAGACTCATACTGACCCGAACCTTCCTCTAACACCACCTCAGACTCATACTGACCCGAACCTTCCTCTAACACCGCCTCAAACTCACACTGACCCGAACCTTCCTCTAACACCACCTCAGACTCATACTGACCCGAACCTTCCTCTAACACCGCCTCAGACTCACACTGACCCGAACCTTCCTCTATCACCTCCTCAGACACACAATGACCCGAACCTTCCTCTAACACCGCCTCAGGCTCACACTGACTCGAACCTTCCCCTAACACCTCCTCAGACACACAATGACCCGAACCTTCCTCTAACACCGCCTCAGACTCACACTGACCCGAACCTTACTCTAACACCGCCTCAGACTCACTCTGACCCGAATCTTCCTCTAACACCGCCTCAGACTCACACTGACCCGAACCTTCCTCTAACAGCGGCTCAGTCTCACACTGACCCGAACCTTCCTCTAACACCACCTCAGACTCACACTGACCCGAACCTTCCTATAACACCGCCTTAGACTCACACTGACCCAAACCTTCCTCTAACCTCACCTCAGACTCACACTGACCCGAACCTACCTCTAACACCACCTCAGACTCACGCTGATCCAAACCTTCCTCTAACACCACCTCAGACTCACACTGACCCGAACCTTCCTCTAACACCGCCTCAGACTCACACTGACCCGAACCTTCCTCTAACAACGCCTCAGACTCACACTGACCCGAACCTTCCTCTAACACCGCCTCAGACTCATACTGACCCGAACCTTCCTCTAACACCACCTCAGACTCATACTGACCCGAACCTTCCTCTAACACCGCCTCAGACTCACACTGACCCGAATCTTCCACTAACACCTCCTCAGACACACAATGACCCGAACCTTCCTCTAACACCGCCTCAGACTCACACTGACCCGAAACTTCCTCTAACACCAGCTCAGTCTCACACTGACCCGAACCTTCCTCTAACACCGCCTCCGGCTCACACTGACACGAACCTTCCTCTAACCTCACCTCAGACTCACACTGCCCCTTACCTTTCTCTAACACCACCTCAGTCTAACACTGACCCGAACTTTCCTCTAACACCACCTCAGACGCACACTGACCCGAACCTTCCTCTAACCTCACCTCAGACTCACACTGACCCGAAACTTCCTCTAACACCACCTCAGTCTCACACTGACCCGAACCTTCCTCTAACACAGCCTCAGGCTCACACTGACCCGAACCTTCCTCTAACCTCAACTCAGACTCACACTGCCCCGAACCTTCCTCGAACACCGCCTCAGATTCACAATGCCCCGAACCTTCCTCTAACACCGCCTCAGACTCACACTGACCCGAACCTTCCTCTAACAACGCCTCAGACTCAGACTGACCCGAACCTTCCTCTAACACCGCCTCAGACTCACACTGACCCGAACCTTCCTCTAACCTCACCTCAGACTCACACTGACCCGAACCTACCTCTAACACCACCTCAGACTCACACTGATCCAAACCTTCCTCTAACACCACCTCAGACTCACACTGACCCGAACCTTCCTCTAACACCGCCTCAGACTCACACTGACCCGAACCTTCCTCTAACAACGCCTCAGACTCACACTGACCCGAACCTTCCTCTAACACCGCCTCAGTCTCACACTGACCCGAACCTTCCTCTAACACCACCTCAGACTCATACTGACCCGAACCTTCCTCGAACACCGCCTCAGACTCACACTAACCCGAACTTTCCTCTAACAGCACCCCAGACTCACACTGACCTGAACCTTCCTCTAACCTCAGCTCAGACTCACACTGCCCCGAACCTTCCTCTAACACCAGCTCAGTCTCACAGTGACCCTTACCTTCCTCTAACACCGCCTCAGTCTCACACTGACCCGAACCTTCCTCTAACCTCACCTCAGACTCACACTGCCCCGAACCTTCCTCTAACCTCAGCTCAGACTCACACTGACCCGAACCTTCCTCTAACACCGCCTCAGATTCACACTGCCCCGAACCTTCCTCTAACCCCACCTCAGTCTCACACTGACCCGAACTTTCCTCTAACATCACCTCAGACTCACACTGACCTGAACCTTCCTCGAACCTCATCACAAACTCACACTGACCCGATCCTTCCTCTAACAACACCTCAGACTCACACTGACCCGAACCTTCCTCTAACACCGCCTCAGACTCACACTGACCCGAACCTTCCTCTAACACCACCTCAGACTCACACTGACCCGACCCATCCTCTAACCTCACCTCAGACTCACACTGACCCGAACCTTCCTCTAACACCGCCTCAGACTCACACTGACCCGAACCTTCCTCTAACACCACCTCAGACTCACACTGACCCGAACCTTCCTCTAACACTGCCTCAGACTCACACTGACCCGAACCTTCCTCTAACACCACCTCAGACTCACCCTGACCCGAACCTTCTTCTAACACCGCCTCAGACTCACAATGACCCGAACCTTCCTCTAAACCGCCTCAGGCTCACACTGACTCGAACCTTCCCCTAACACCGCCTCAGGTGGACACTGACCCGAACCTTCCTCTAACCTCACCTCAGACTCACACTGACCCGAACCTTCCTCTAACACCAGTTCAGTCTCACACTGACCCGAACCTTCCTCTAACACCGCCTCAGGCTCACACTGACCCGAACGTTCCTCTAACCTCAACTCAGACTCACACTGCCCCAAACCTTCCTCTAACACAGCCTCAGACTCACACTGACCCGAACCTTCCTCTAACACCGCCTCAGATTCACACTGCCCCGAACCTTCCTCTAACCTCACCTCAGTCTCACACTGCCCCGAACCTTCCTCTAACCTCACCTCAGACTCACACTGACCTGAACCTTCCTCAAACCTCATCTCAAACTCACACTGACCCGAACCTTCCTCTAACACCACCTCAGACTCACACTGACCCGAACCTTCCTCTAACACCGCCTCAGACTCACACTGACCCGAACCTTCCTCTAACACCACCTCAGACTCACACTGACCCGAACCTTCCTCTAACACCGCCTCAGACTCACACTGACCCGAACCTTCCTCTAACACCGCCTCAGACTCACTCTGACCCGAACCCTCCTCTAACACCACCTCAGACTCACACTGATCCGAACCATCCTCTAACCTCACCTCAGACTCACACTGACCCATACCTTCCTCTAACACCACCTCAGTGTCACACTGCCCCGAACCTTCCTCTAACACCACCTCAGTCTCACACTGACCTGAACCTTCCTCTAACACCGCCTCAGGCTCACACTGACCCGTACCTTCCTCTAACCTCACCTCAGACTCACACTGCCCCGAACCTTCCTCTAACACCGCCTCAGACTCACACTGACCGAAACGTTCCTCTAACCTCAGCTCAGACTCATACTGACCCGAACCTTCCTCTAACACCGCCTCAGACTCACACTGACCCGAACCTTCCTCTAACACCACCTGAGACACACACTGACCCAAACCTTCCTCTAACACCGCCTCAGACTCACACTGACCCGAAACTTACTCTAACCTCACCTCAGTCTCACACTAACCCGAACTTTCCTCTAACAGCACCTCAGAATCACACTGACCTGAACCTTCCTCGAACCTCATCTCAAACTCACACTGACCCGAACTTCCTCTAACCTCAGCTCAGACGCACACTGACCCGAACCTTCCTCTAACCTCACCTCAGACTCACACTGACCCATACCTTCCTCTAACACCACCTCAGTGTCACACTGCCCCGAACCTTCCTCTAACACCACCTCAGCCTCACACTGACCCGAAAATTCCTCGATCCCCACCTCAGACTCACACTGACCCGAACCTTCCTCTAACACTGCCTCAGACTCACACTGACCCAAACCTTCCTCTAACACCACCTCAGACTCACACTGACCCGAACCTTCCTATAACACCGCCTCAGACTCTCACTGACCCGAACCTTCCTCTAACACCGCTTCAGACTCACACTGACCCGAACCTTCCTCTAACACAGCCTCAGACTCACACTGACCCGAACCTTCCTCTAACACCACCTCAGACTCACACTGACCCGAACCTTCCTCTAACACCGCCTCAGACTCACACTGACCCGAACCTTCCTCTAACACCTCCTCAGGCTCACACTGACTCGAACCTTCCCCTAACACCGCCACAGGCGCACACTGACCCGAACCTTCCTCTAACCTCACCTCAGACTCACACTCCCACGAACCTTCCTCGAACACCGCCTCAGATTCACACTACCCCGAACCTTCCTCTAACCTCACCTCAGTCTCACACTGACCCGAACTTTCCTCTAACAGCACCCCAGACTCACACTGACCTGAACCTTCCTCTAACCTCAGCTCAGGCTCACAATGACCCGAACCTTCCTCTAACACCAGCTCAGTCTCACACTGACCCGAACCTTCCTCTAACACCGCCTCAGACTCACACTGACCCGAACCTTCCTCCAACCTCACCTCAGACTGACACTGCCCCGAACCTTCCTCTAACCTCAGCTCAGACTCACACTGACCCGAACTTTCCTCTAACAGCACCTCAGACTCACACTGACCTGAACCTTCCTCAAACCTCATCTCAAACTCACACTGACCCGAACCTTCCTCTAACACCACCTCAGACTCACACTGACCCGATCCTTCCTCTAACACCACCTCAGACTCACACTGACCCGAACCTTCCTCTAACACCGCCTCAGACTCACACTGACCCGAACCTTCCTCTAACACCGCCTCAGACTCACACTGACCCGAAACTTCCTCTAACACCGCCTCAGACTCACACTGACCCGAACCTTCCTCTAACACCACCTCAGACTCACACTGACCCGAATCTTCCTCTAACACCGCCTCAGACTCACATTGACCCGAACATTCCTCTAACACCGCCTCAGTCTCACACTGACCCGAACCTTCCTCTAACACCGCCTCAAACTCATACTGACCCTCCTTCCTCTAACACCGCCTCAAACTCACACTGACCCGAACTTTCCAATAACACCGCGTCAGAATCACACTGACCCGAACCTACCTCTAACACCGCCTCAGACTCACACTGACCCGAGCCTTCCTCTAACACCGCCTCAGACTCACATGACACAGAACCTTCCTCTAACCTCACCTCAGACTCACACTGACCCGAACCTTCCTCTAACACCAGCTCAGTCTCACACTGACCCGAACCTTGCTCTAACACCGCCTCAGGCTCACACTGACCCGAACCTTCCTCTAACACCGCCTCAGACTCACACTGACTCGAACCTTCCTCTAACACCACCTCAGACTCACACTGACCCGAACCTTCCTCTAACACCACCTCAGTCTCACACTGACCCGAACCTTCCTCTAACCTCACCTCAGACTCACACTGACCCGAACCTTCCTCGAACACCGCCTCAGACTCACACTGACCTGAACCTTCCTCGAACCTCATCTCAAACTCACACTGACCCGAACTTCCTCTAACCTCAGCTCAGACTCACACTGACCCGAACCTTCCTCTAACCTCAGCTCAGACTCACACTAACCCGAACCTTCCTCTAACACCGCCTCAGACACACAATGACCCGAACCTTCCTCTAATACCACCTCAGACTCACACTGACCCGAAACTTCCTCTAACACCGCCTCAGACACACAATGACCCGAACCTTCCTCTAATACCACCTCAGACTCACACTGACCCGAAACTTCCTCTAACACCACCTCAGTCTCACACTAACCCGAACTTTCCTCTAACAGCACCCCAGACTCACACTGACCTGAACCTTCCTCTAACCTCAGCTCAGGCTCACACTGACCCGAACCTTCCTCTAACACCACCTCAGACTCACACTGACCCGAAAATTCCTCGATTCCCACCTCAGACTCACACTGACCCGAACCTTCCTCTAACACCGCCTCAGACTCACACTGACCCGAACCTTCCTCTAACCTCAGCTCAGACTCACACTGACCCGAACCTTCCTCTAACACCACCTCAGACTCACACTGACCCGAACCTTCCTCTAACACCGCCTCAGACTCACACTGACCCGAACCTTCCTCTAACACCGCCTCAGACTCACACTGACCCGAACCTTCCTCTAACACCACCTCAGACTCACACTGACCCGAACCTTCCTCTAACACCACCTCAGACTCACACTGACCCGAACCTTACTCTAACACCGCCTCAGACTCACTCTGACCCGAATCTTCCTCTAACACCGCCTCAGACTCACTCTGACCCGAATCTTCCTCTAACACCGCCTCAGACTCACACTGACCCGAACCTTCCTCTAACACCACCTCAGACTCACACTGACCCGAACCTTCCTCTAACACCACCTCAGACTCACACTGACCCGAACCTTCCTCTAAGACCGCCTCAGACTCACACTGACCCGAACATTCCTCTAACACCGCCTCAGAATCACACTGACCCGAACCTTCCTCTAACAACGCCTCAGACTCACACTGACCCGAACCTTCCTCTAACACCGCCTCAGAATCACACTGGCCCGAACCTTCCTCTAACACCGGCTTAGACTCACACTGACCCGAACCTTCCTCTAACAGCGGCTCAGTCTCACACTGACCCGAACCTTCCTCTAACACCACCTCAGACTCACACTGACCCGAACCTTCCGATAACACCGCCTCAGACTCACACTGACCCAAACCTTCCTCTAACACCGGCTCAGACTCACACTGACCCGAACCTTCCTCTAACCTCACCTCAGACTCACACTGACCCGAACCTTCCTCTAACACCGCCTCAGACTCACACTGACCCGAACCTTCCTCTAACAACGCCTCAGACTCACACTGACCCGAACCTTCCTCTAACACCGCCTCAGACTCACACTGACCCGAACCTTCCTCTAACCTCACCTCAGACTCACACTGACCCGAACCTACCTCTAACACCACCTCAGACTCGCACTGATCCAAACCTTCCTCTAACACCACCTCAGACTCACACTGACCCGAACCTTCCTCTAACACCGCCTCAGACTCACACTGACCCGAACCTTCCTCTAACAACGCCTCAGACTCACACTGACCCGAACCTTCCTCTAACACCGCCTCAGACTCACACTGACCCGAACCTTCCTCTAACACCGCCTCAGACTCACACTGACCTGAACCTTCCTCGAACCTCATCTCAAACTCACACTGACCCGAACTTCCTCTAACCTCAGCTCAGACTCACACTGTCCCGAACCTTCCTCTAACCTCAGCTTAGACTCACACTAACCCGAACCTTCCTCTAACACCGCCTCAGACTCACACTGACCCGAACCTTCCTCAAACCTCACCTCAGACTCACACTGCCCCGAACCTTCCTCTAACCTCAGCTCAGACTCACACTGACCCGAACCTTGCTCTAACACCGCCTCAGGCTCACACTGACCCGAACCTTCCTCTAACACCGCCTCAGACTCACACTGACTCGAACCTTCCTCTAACACCACCTCAGACTCACACTGACCCGAACCTTCCTCTAACACCACCTCAGTCTCACACTGACCCGAACCTTCCTCTAACCTCACCTCAGACTCACACTGACCCGAACCTTCCTCGAACACCGCCTCAGACTCACACTGACCTGAACCTTCCTCGAACCTCATCTCAAACTCACACTGACCCGAACTTCCTCTAACCTCAGCTCAGACTCACACTGACCCGAACCTTCCTCTAACCTCAGCTCAGACTCACACTAACCCGAACCTTCCTCTAACACCGCCTCAGACACACAATGACCCGAACCTTCCTCTAATACCACCTCAGACTCACACTGACCCGAAACTTCCTCTAACACCGCCTCAGACTCACACTGACCCGAACCATCCTCTAACCTCACCTCAGTCTCACACTAACCCGAACTTTCCTCTAACAGCACCCCAGACTCACACTGACCTGAACCTTCCTCTAACCTCAGCTCAGGCTCACACTGACCCGAACCTTCCTCTAACACCACCTCAGACTCACACTGACCCGAAAATTCCTCGATCCCCACCTCAGACTCACACTGACCCGAACCTTCCTCTAACACCGCCTCAGACTCACACTGACCCGAACCTTCCTCTAACCTCAGCTCAGACTCACACTGACCCGAACCTTCCTCTAACACCACCTCAGACTCACACTGACCCGAACCTTCCTCTAACACCGCCTCAGACTCACACTGACCCGAACCTTCCTCTAACACCGCCTCAGACTCACACTGACCCGAACCTTACTCTAACACCGCCTCAGACTCACACTGACCCGAACCTTCCTCTAACACCACCTCAGACTCACACTGACCCGAACCTTCCTCTAACACCACCTCAGACTCACACTGACCCGAACCTTACTCTAACACCGCCTCAGACTCACTCTGACCCGAATCTTCCTCTAACACCGCCTCAGACTCACTCTGACCCGAATCTTCCTCTAACACCGCCTCAGACTCACACTGACCCGAACCTTCCTCTAACACCACCTCAGACTCACACTGACCCGAACCTTCCTCTAACACCACCTCAGACTCACACTGACCCGAACCTTCCTCTAAGACCGCCTCAGACTCACACTGACCCGAACATTCCTCTAACACCGCCTCAGAATCACACTGACCCGAACCTTCCTCTAACAACGCCTCAGACTCACACTGACCCGAACCTTCCTCTAACACCGCCTCAGAATCACACTGGCCCGAACCTTCCTCTAACACCGGCTTAGACTCACACTGACCCGAACCTTCCTCTAACAGCGGCTCAGTCTCACACTGACCCGAACCTTCCTCTAACACCACCTCAGACTCACACTGACCCGAACCTTCCGATAACACCGCCTCAGACTCACACTGACCCAAACCTTCCTCTAACACCGGCTCAGACTCACACTGACCCGAACCTTCCTCTAACCTCACCTCAGACTCACACTGACCCGAACCTTCCTCTAACACCGCCTCAGACTCACACTGACCCGAACCTTCCTCTAACAACGCCTCAGACTCACACTGACCCGAACCTTCCTCTAACACCGCCTCAGACTCACACTGACCCGAACCTTCCTCTAACCTCACCTCAGACTCACACTGACCCGAACCTACCTCTAACACCACCTCAGACTCGCACTGATCCAAACCTTCCTCTAACACCACCTCAGACTCACACTGACCCGAACCTTCCTCTAACACCGCCTCAGACTCACACTGACCCGAACCTTCCTCTAACAACGCCTCAGACTCACACTGACCCGAACCTTCCTCTAACACCGCCTCAGACTCACACTGACCCGAACCTTCCTCTAACACCGCCTCAGACTCACACTGACCTGAACCTTCCTCGAACCTCATCTCAAACTCACACTGACCCGAACTTCCTCTAACCTCAGCTCAGACTCACACTGTCCCGAACCTTCCTCTAACCTCAGCTTAGACTCACACTAACCCGAACCTTCCTCTAACACCGCCTCAGACTCACACTGACCCGAACCTTCCTCAAACCTCACCTCAGACTCACACTGCCCCGAACCTTCCTCTAACCTCAGCTCAGACTCACACTGACCCGAACCTTCCTCTAACACCGCCTCAGATTCACACTGCCCCGAACCTTCCTCTAACCCCACCTCAGTCTCACACTGACCCGAACTATCCTCTAACACCACCTCAGACTCACACTGACCAGATCCTTCCTCTAACACCACCTCAGATTCACACTGACCCGAACCTTACTCTAACACCGCCTCAGACTCACTCTGACCCGAAAATTCCTCGATCCCCACCTCAGACTCACACTGACCCGAACCTTCCTCTAACACCGCCTCAGACTCACACTGACCCGAACCTTCCTCTAACACCGCCTCAGACTCACACTGACCCGAACCTTCCTCTAACACCGCCTCAGACTCACACTGACCCGAGCCTTCCTCTAACACCGCCTCAGACTCACATGACACAGAACCTTCCTGTAACACCGCCTCAGACTCACACTGACCTGAACCTTCCTCGAACCTCATCACAAACTCACACTGACCCGATCCTTCCTCTAACACCACCTCAGACTCACACTGACCCGAACCTACCTCTAACACCACCTCAGACTCACACTGATCCAAACCTTCCTCTAACACCACCTCAGACTCACACTGACCCGAACCTTCCTCTAACACCGCCTCAGACTCACACTGACCCGAACCTTCCTCTAACAACGCCTCAGACTCACACTGACCCGAACCTTCCTCTAACACCGCCTCAGACTCACACTGACCCGAACCTTCCTCTAACACCACCTCAGACTCATACTGACCCGAACCTTCCTCGAACACCGCCTCAGACTCACACTAACCCGAACTTTCCTCTAACAGCACCCCAGACTCACACTGACCTGAACCTTCCTCTAACCTCAGCTCAGGCTCACACTGACCCGAACCTTCCTCTAACCTCAGCTCAGACTCACACTGCCCCGAACCTTCCTCTAACACCAGCTCAGTCTCACAGTGACCCGAACCTTCCTCAAACCTCACCTCAGACTCACACTGCCCCGAACCTTCCTCTAACCTCAGCTCAGACTCACACTGACCCGAACCTTCCTCTAACACCGCCTCAGATTCACACTGCCCCGAACCTTCCTCTAACCCCACCTCAGTCTCACACTGACCCGAACTTTCCTCTAACACCACCTCAGACTCACACTGACCAGATCCTTCCTCTAACACCACCTCAGACTCACACTGACCCGAACCTTACTCTAACACCGCCTCAGACTCACTCTGACCCGAAAATTCCTCGATCCCCACCTCAGACTCACACTGACCCGAACCTTCCTCTAACACCGCCTCAGACTCACACTGACCCGAACCTTCCTCTAACACCACCTCAGACTCACACTGACCCGAACCTTCCTATAACACCGCCTCAGACTCACACTGACCCGAACCTTCCTCTAACACCACCTCAGACTCACACTGACCCGAACCTTCCTCTAACACCGCCTCAGACTCACACTGACCCGAACCTTCCTCTAACACCGCCTCAGACACACAATGACCCGAACCTTCCTCTAATACCTCCTCAGGCTCACACTGACCCGAACCTTCCCCTAACACCGCCTCAGGCGCACACTGACCCGAACCTTCCTCTAACCTCACCTCAGACTCACACTGACCCGAACCTTCCTCTAACACCGCCTCAGAATCACACTGGCCCGAACCTTCCTCTAACACCACCTCAGTCTCACACTGACCCGAACCTTCCTCTAACACCGCCTCAGGCTCACACTGACCCGAACCTTCCTCTAAACTCAACTCAGACTCACACTGCCCCGAACCTTCCTCGAACACCGCCTCAGATTCACACTGACCCGAACCTTCCTCTAACACCACCTCAGACTCACACTGACCCGAACCTTCCTCTAACCTCAACTCAGACTCACACTGCCCCGAACCTTCCTCGAACACCGCCTCAGATTCACACTGACCCGAACCTTCCTCTAACACCACCTCAGGCTCACACTGACCCGAACCTTCCTCTAACCTCAACTCAGACTCACACTGCCCCGAACCTTCCTCGAACACCGCCTCAGATTCACAATGCCCCGAACCTTCCTCTAACCTCACCTCAGTCTCACACTAACCCGAACCTTCCTCTAACAGCACCCCAGACTCACACTGACCTGAACCTTCCTCTAACCTCAGCTCAGGCTCACACTGACCCGAACCTTCCTCTAACCTCAGCTCAGACTCACACTGACCCGAACCTTCCTCTAACACCACCTCAGACTCACACTGACCCGAAAATTCCTCGATCCCCACCTCAGACTCACACTGACCTGAACCTTCCTCTAACACCGCCTCAGACTCACACTGACCCGAACCTTACTCTAACACCGCCTCAGACTCACTCTGACCCGAATCTTCCTCTAACACCACCTCAGACTCACACTGACCTGAACCTTCCTCTAACACCGCCTCAGACTCACACTGACCCGAAACTTCCCCCAACACCGCCTCAGACTCACACTGACCCGAACCTTCCTCTAACACCACCTCAGTGTCACACTGCCCCGAACCTTCCTCTAACACCGCCTCAGACTCACACTGACCGAAACGTTCCTCTAACCTCAGCTCAGACTCATACTGACCCGAACTTCCTGTAACCTCAGCTCAGACTCATACTGACCCGAACTTCCTCTAACCTCAGCTCAGACTCATACTGACCCGAACTTCCTGTAACCTCAGCTCAGACTCACACTGACCCGAACCTTCCTCTAACACCGGCTCAGACTCACACTGACCCGAAAATTCCTCGATCCCCACCTCAGACTCACACTGACCCGAACCTTCCTCTAACACTGCCTCAGACTCACACTGACCCGAACCTTCCTCTAACACCGCCTCAGACTCACACTGACCGAAACGTTCCTCTAACCTCAGCTCAGACTCATACTGACCCGAACTTCCTGTAACCTCAGCTCAGACTCATACTGACCCGAATCTTCCTCTAACACCACCTCAGACTCACACTAACCCGAACCTTCCTCTAACACCGCCTCAGACTCACACTGACCCGAAAATTCCTCGATCCCCACCTCAGACTCACACTGACCCGAACCTTCCTCTAACACCGCCTCAGACTCTCACTGACCCGAACCTTCCTCTAACACCACCTCAGACTCACACTGAACCGAACCTTCCTCTAACACCGCCTCAGACTCACACTGACCCGAACCTTCCTCTAACACCGCCTCAGACTCACACTGACCCGAACCTTCCTCTAACACCGCCTCAGGCGCACACTGACCCGAACCTTCCTCTAACACCACCTCAGTCTCACACTGACCTGAACCTTCCTCTAACCTCAGCTCAGGCTCACACTGACCCGAACCTTCCTCTAACCTCAGCTCAGACTCACACTGACCCGAATCTTCCTCTAACACCACCTCAGACTCACACTGACCCGAAAATTCCTCGATCCCCACCTCAGACTCACACTGACCCGAACCTTCCTCTAACACCACCTCAGACTCACACTGACCCGAACCTTCCTCTAACACCACCTCAGACTCACACTGACCCGAACCTTCCTCTAACACCGCCTCAGACTCACACTGACCCGAACCTTACTCTAACACTACCTCAGACTCACACTGACCCGAACCTTCCTCTAACACCGCCTCAGACTCACTCTGACCCGAATCTTCCTCTTACACCGCCTCAGACTCACACTGACCCGAAACTTCCTCTAACACCAGCTCAGTCTCACACTGACCCGAACCTTCCTCTAACACCGCCTCAGGCTCACACTGCCCCGAACCTTCCTCTAACCTCACCTCAGACTCACACTGCCCCGAACCTTCCTCTAACACCAGCTCAGTCTCACAGTGACCCTTACCTTCCTCTAACACCGCCTCAGTCTCACACTGACCCGAACCTTCCTCTAACACCAGCTCAGTCTCACACTGACCCGAACCTTCCTCTAACACCGCCTCAGACTCACACTGACACGAACCTTCCTCTAACCTCACCTCAGACTCACACTGCCCCGAACCTTCCTCTAACACCAGCTCAGTCTCACAGTGACCCTTACCTTCCTCTAACACCGCCTCAGTCTCACACTGAGCCGAACCTTCCTCTAACCTCACCTCAGACTCACACTGCCCCGAACCTTCCTCTAACCTCAGCTCAGACTCACACTGACCCGAACCTTCCTCTAACACCGCCTCAGATTCACACTGCCCCGAACCTTCCTCTAACCTCACCTCAGTCTCACACTGACCCGAACTTTCCTCTAACATCACCTCAGACTCACACTGACCTGAACCTTCCTCAAACCTCATCTCAAACTCACACTGACCCGAACCTTCCTCTAACACCACCTCAGACTCACACTGACCAGATCCTACCTCTAACACCACCTCAGACTCACACTGACCCGAACCTTCCTCTAACACCGCCTCAGACTCACACTGACCCGAACCTTCCTCTAACACCGCCTCAGACTCACACTGACCCGAACCTTCCTCTAACACCACGTCAGACTCACACTGACCCGAACCTTCCTCTAACACCACCTCAGACTCACACTGACCCGAACCTTCCTCTAACACCGCCTGAGACTCATACTGACCCTCCTTCCTCTAACACCGCCTCAAACTCACACTGACCCGAACCTTCCTCTAACACCGCCTCAGAATCACACTGACCCGAACCTTCCTCTAACACCGCCTCAGACTCACACTGACCCGAACCTTCCTCTAACACCGCCTCAGAATCACACTGGCCCGAACCTTCCTCTAACACCGCCTCAGACTCACACTGACCCGAACCTTCCTCTAACACCGCCTCAGAATCACACTGGCCCGAACCTTCCTCTAACACCGCCTCAGACTCACACTGACCCGAACCTTCCTCTAACAGCGGCTCAGTCTCACACTGACCCGAACCTTCCTCTAACAACGCCTCAGACTCACACTGACCCGAACCTTCCTCTAACACCGCCTCAGACTCACACTGACCCGAACCTTCCTCTAACACCACCTCAGTCTCACACTGACCCGAACCTTCCTCTAACAACGCCTCAGACTCACACTGACCCGAACCTTCCTCTAACACCGCCTCAGACTCACACTGACCCGAACCTTCCTCTAACACCTCCTCAGACACACAATGACCCGAACCTTCCTCTAACACCGCCTCAGGCTCACACTGACTCGAACCTTCCCCTAACACCTCCTCAGACACACAATGACCTGAACCTTCCTCTAACACCGCCTCAGACTCACACTGACCCGAAACTTCCTCTAACACCAGCTCAGTCTCACACTGACCCGATCCTTCCTCTAACACCACCTCAGACTCACACTGACCCGAACCTACCTCTAACACCACCTCAGACTCACACTGACCCGAACCTTCCTCTAACACCGCCTCAGACTCACACTGACCCGAACCTTCCTCTAACAACGCCTCAGACTCACACTGACCCGAACCTTCCTCTAACACCGCCTCAGACTCACACTGACCCGAACCTTCCTCTAACACCACCTCAGACTCATACTGACCCGAACCTTCCTCGAACACCGCCTCAGTCTCACACTAACCCGAACTTTCCTCTAACAGCACCCCAGACTCACACTGACCTGAACCTTCCTCTAACCTCAGCTCAGGCTCACACTGACCCGAACCTTCCTCTAACCTCAGCTCAGACTCACACTGCCCCGAACCTTCCTCTAACACCAGCTCAGTCTCACAGTGACCCGAACCTTCCTCAAACCTCACCTCAGACTCACACTGCCCCGAACCTTCCTCTAACCTCAGCTCAGACTCACACTGACCCGAACCTTCCTCTAACACCGCCTCAGATTCACACTGCCCCGAACCTTCCTCTAACCCCACCTCAGTCTCACACTGACCCGAACTTTCCTCTAACACCACCTCAGACTCACACTGACCAGATCCTTCCTCTAACACCACCTCAGACTCACACTGACCCGAACCTTACTCTAACACCGCCTCAGACTCACTCTGACCCGAAAATTCCTCGATCCCCACCTCAGACTCACACTGACCCGAACCTTCCTCTAACACCGCCTCAGACTCACACTGACCCGAACCTTCCTCTAACACCGCCTCAGACTCACACTGACCCGAGCCTTCCTCTAACACCGCCTCAGACTCACATGACACAGAACCTTCCTGTAACACCGCCTCAGACTCACACTGACCTGAACCTTCCTCGAACCTCATCACAAACTCACACTGACCCGATCCTTCCTCTAACACCACCTCAGACTCACACTGACCCGAACCTTCCTCTAACACCGCCTCAGACTCACACTGACCCGAACCTTCCTCTAACACCTCCTTAGACTCACACTGACCCGAACCTTCCTCTAACACCGCCTCAGACTCATACTGACCCTCCTTCCTCTAACACCGCCTCAAACTCACACTGACCCGAACTTTCCAATAACACCGCGTCAGAATCACACTGACCCGAACCTTCCTCTAACACCGCCTCAGACTCACAATGACCGAGCCTTCCTCTAACACCGCCTCAGACTCACATGACACAGAACCTTCCTCTAACACTGCCTCAGACTCACACTGACCTGAACCTTCCTCGAACCTCATCACAAACTCACACTGACCCGATCCTTCCTCTAACACCACCTCAGACTCACACTGACCCGAACCTTCCTCTAACACCGCCTCAGACACACACTGACCCGAACCTTCCTCTAACACCACCTCAGACTCACACTGACCCGAACCTTCCTCTAACACCGCCTCAGACTCACACTGACCCGAACCTTCCTCTAACATCTCCTCAGACTCACACTGACCCGAACCTTCCTCTAACACCACCTCAGACTCACACTGACCCGAACCTTCCTCTAACACCACCTCAGACTCACACTGATCCGAACCTTCCTCTAACACCACCTCAGACTCACACTGCCCCGAACCTTCCTCTAACACCACCTCAGGCTCACACTGACCCGAACCTTCCTCTAACCTCACCTCAGACTCACACTGACCCGAACCTTCCTCTAACACCACCTCAGTCTCACACTGACCTGAACCTTCCTCTAACACCGCCTCAGGCTCACACTGACCCGAACCTTCCTCTAACCTCACCTCAGACTCACACTGCCCCGAACCTTCCTCTAACACCGCCTCAGACTCACACTGACCGAAACGTTCCTCTAACCTCAGCTCAGACTCATACTGACCCGAATCTTCCTCTAACACCGCCTCAGACTCACACTGACCTGAACCTTCCTCGAACCTCATCTCAAACTCACACTGACCCGAACTTCCTCTAACCTCAGCTCAGACTCACACTGACCCGAACCTTCCTCTAACACCGGCTCAGACTCACACTGATCCGAACCTTCCTCTAACACCACCTCAGACTCACACTGACCCGAAAATTCCTCGATCCCCACCTCAGACTCACACTGACCCGAACCTTCCTCTAACACTGCCTCAGACTCACACTGACCCGAACCTTCCTCTAACACCACCTCAGACTCACACTGACCCGAACCTTCCTATAACACCGCCTCAGACTCTCACTGACCCGAACCTTCCTCTAACACCACCTCAGACTCACACTGATCCAAACCTTCCTCTAACACCGCCTCAGACTCACACTGACCCGAACCTTCCTCTAACACCGCCTCAGACTCACACTGACCCGAACCTTCCTCTAACACCGCCTCAGACACACAATGACCCGAACCTTCCTCTAATACCTCCTCAGGCTCACACTGACCCGAACCTTCCCCTAACACCGCCTCAGGCGCACACTGACCCGAACCTTCCTCTAACCTCACCTCAGACTCACACTGACCCGAACCTTCCTCTAACACCGCCTCAGAATCACACTGGCCCGAACCTTCCTCTAACACCACCTCAGTCTCACACTGACCCGAACCTTCCTCGAACACCGCCTCAGATTCACACTGACCCGAACCTTCCTCTAACACCACCTCAGACTCACACTGACCCGAACCTTCCTCTAACCTCAACTCAGACTCACACTGCCCCGAACCTTCCTCGAACACCGCCTCAGATTCACACTGACCCGAACCTTCCTCTAACACCACCTCAGGCTCACACTGACCCGAACCTTCCTCTAACCTCAACTCAGACTCACACTGCCCCGAACTTTCCTCGAACACCGCCTCAGATTCACAATGCCCCGAACCTTCCTCTAACCTCACCTCAGTCTCACACTAACCCGAACCTTCCTCTAACAGCACCCCAGTCTCACACTGACCTGAACCTTCCTCTAACCTCAGCTCAGGCTCACACTGACCCGAACCTTCCTCTAACCTCAGCTCAGACTCACACTGACCCGAACCTTCCTCTAACACCACCTCAGACTCACACTGACCCGAAAATTCCTCGATCCCCACCTCAGACTCACACTGACCCGAACCTTCCTCTAACACCGCCTCAGACTCACACTGACCCGAACCTTACTCTAACACCGCCTCAGACTCACTCTGACCCGAATCTTCCTCTAACACCACCTCAGAGTCACACTGACCCGAACCTTCCTCTAACACCACCTCAGACTCACACTGACCCGAAACTTCCTCTAACACCACCTCAGAATCACACTGACCCGAACCTTCCTCTAAGACCGCCTCAGACTCACACTGACCCGAACCTTCCTCTAACACCACCTCAGACTCACACTGACCCGAACCTTCCTCTAACACCACCTCAGACTCACACTGACCCGAACCTTCCTCTAAGACCGCCTCAGACTCACACTGACCCGAACCTTCCTCTAACACCGCCTCAGAATCACACTGACCCGAACCTTCCTCTAACAACGCCTCAGACTCACACTGACCCGAACCTTCCTCTAACACCGCCTCAGAATCACACTGGCCCGAACCTTCCTCTAACACCGGCTTAGACTCACACTGACCCGAACCTTCCTCTAACAGCGGCTCAGTCTCACACTGACCCGAACCTTCCTCTAACACCACCTCAGACTCACACTGACCCGAACCTTCCTATAACACCGCCTCAGACTCACACTGACCCAAACCTTCCTCTAACACCGGCTCAGACTCACACTGACCCGAACCTTCCTCTAACCTCACCTCAGACTCACACTGACCCGAACCTACCTCTAACACCACCTCAGACTCACACTGACCCGAACCTTCCTCTAACACCGCCTCAGACTCTCACTGACCCGAACCTTCCTCTAACAACGCCTCAGACTCACACTGACCCGAACCTTCCTCTAACACCGCCTCAGACTCACACTGACCCGAACCTTCCTCTAACACCACCTCAGACTCATACTGACCCGAACCTTCCTCTAACACCGCCTCAGACTCACACTGACCCGAACCTTCCTCTAACACCTCCTCAGACACACAATGACCCGAACCTTCCTCTAACACCGCCTCAGGCTCACACTGACTCGAACCTTCCCCTAACACCTCCTCAGACACACAATGACCTGAACCTTCCTCTAACACCGCCTCAGACTCACACTGACCCGAAACTTCCTCTAACACCAGCTCAGTCTCACACTGACCCGAACCTTCCTCTAACACCGCCTCAGGCTCACACTGACACGAACCTTCCTCTAACCTCACCTCAGACTCACACTGCCCCGAAACTTCCTCTAACACCAGCTCAGTCTCACAGTGACCCTTACCTTCCTCTAACACCGCCTCAGTCTCACACTGACCCGAACCTTCCTCTAACCTCACCTCAGACTCACACTGCCCCGAACCTTCCTCTAACCTCAGCTCAGACTCACACTGACCCGAACCTTCCTCTAACACCGCCTCAGATTCACACTGCCCCGAACCTTCCTCTAACATCACCTCAGTCTCACACTGACCCGAACTTTCCTCTAACATCACCTCAGACTCACACTGACCCGAACCTTCCTCTAACACCACCTCAGACTCACACTGACCCGAACCTTCCTCTAACACCACCTCAGTCTCACACTGACCTGAACCTTCCTCAAACCTCATCTCAAACTCACACTGACCCGAACCTTCCTCTAACACCACCTCAGACTCACACTGACCAGATCCTTCCTCTAACACCACCTCAGACTCACACTGACCCGAACCTTCCTCTAACACCGCCTCAGACTCACACTGACCCGAACCTTCCTCTAACACCGCCTCAGACTCACACTGACCCGAACCTTCCTCTAACACCGCCTCAGACTCACACTGACCCGAACTTTCCAATAACACCGCGTCAGAATCACACTGACCCGAACCTACCTCTAACACCGCCTCAGACTCACACTGACCCGATCCTTCCTCTAACACCACCTCAGACTCACACTGACCCGAACCTTCCTCTAACACCGCCTCAGACACACACTGACCCGAACCTTCCTCTAACACCACCTCAGACTCACACTGACCCGAACCTTCCTCTAACACCGCCTCAGACTCACACTGACCCGAACCTTCCTCTAACACCGCCTCAGACTCACACTGACCCGAACCTTCCTCTAACACCACCTCAGACTCACACTGACCTGAACCTTCCTCTAACACCACCTCTGACTCACACTGACCCTCCTTCCTCTAACACCGCCTCAAACTCACACTGACCCGAACTTTCCAATAACACCGCGTCAGAATCACACTGACCCGAACCTACCTCTAACACCGCCTCAGACTCACACTGACCCGATCCTTCCTCTAACACCACCTCAGACTCACACTGACCCGAACCTTCCTCTAACACCGCCTCAGACTCACACTGACCCGAAACTTCCCCCAACACCGCCTCAGACTCACACTGACCCGAACCTTCCTCTAACACCACCTCAGTGTCACACTGCCCCGAACCTTCCTCTAACACCGCCTCAGACTCACACTGACCGAAACGTTCCTCTAACCTCAGCTCAGACTCATACTGACCCGAACTTCCTGTAACCTCAGCTCAGACTCATACTGACCCGAACTTCCTCTAACCTCAGCTCAGACTCATACTGACCCGAACTTCCTGTAACCTCAGCTCAGACTCACACTGACCCGAAAATTCCTCGATCCCCACCTCAGACTCACACTGACCCGAACCTTCCTCTAACACTGCCTCAGACTCACACTGACCCGAACCTTCCTCTAACACCGCCTCAGACTCACACTGACCGAAACGTTCCTCTAACCTCAGCTCAGACTCATACTGACCCGAACTTCCTGTAACCTCAGCTCAGACTCATACTGACCCGAATCTTCCTCTAACACCACCTCAGACTCACACTAACCCGAACCTTCCTCTAACACCGCCTCAGACTCACACTGACCCGAAAATTCCTCGATCCCCACCTCAGACTCACACTGACCCGAACCTTCCTCTAACACCGCCTCAGACTCTCACTGACCCGAACCTTCCTCTAACACCACCTCAGACTCACACTGAACCGAACCTTCCTCTAACACCGCCTCAGACTCACACTGACCCGAACCTTCCTCTAACACCGCCTCAGACTCACACTGACCCGAACCTTCCTCTAACACCGCCTCAGACTCACACTGACCCGAACCTTCCTCTAACACCGCCTCAGGCTCACACTGACTCGAACCTTCCCCTAACACCGCCTCAGGCGCACACTGACCCGAACCTTCCTCTAACACCACCTCAGTCTCACACTGACCTGAACCTTCCTCTAACCTCAGCTCAGGCTCACACTGACCCGAACCTTCCTCTAACCTCAGCTCAGACTCACACTGACCCGAATCTTCCTCTAACACCACCTCAGACTCACACTGACCCGAAAATTCCTCGATCCCCACCTCAGACTCACACTGACCCGAACCTTCCTCTAACACCACCTCAGACTCACACTGACCCGAACCTTCCTCTAACACCGCCTCAGACTCACACTGACCCGAACCTTACTCTAACACCGCCTCAGACTCACTCTGACCCGAATCTTCCTCTAACACCAGCTCAGTCTCACACTGACCCGAACCTTCCTCTAACACCGCCTCAGGCTCACACTGCCCCGAACCTTCCTCTAACCTCACCTCAGACTCACACTGCCCCGAACCTTCCTCTAACACCAGCTCAGTCTCACAGTGACCCTTACCTTCCTCTAACACCGCCTCAGTCTCACACTGACCCGAACCTTCCTCTAACACCAGCTCAGTCTCACACTGACCCGAACCTTCCTCTAACACCGCCTCAGACTCACACTGACACGAACCTTCCTCTAACCTCACCTCAGACTCACACTGCCCCGAACCTTCCTCTAACACCAGCTCAGTCTCACAGTGACCCTTACCTTCCTCTAACACCGCCTCAGTCTCACACTGAGCCGAACCTTCCTCTAACCTCACCTCAGACTCACACTGCCCCGAACCTTCCTCTAACCTCAGCTCAGACTCACACTGACCCGAACCTTCCTCTAACACCGCCTCAGATTCACACTGCCCCGAACCTTCCTCTCACCTCACCTCAGTCTCACACTGACCCGAACTTTCCTCTAACATCACCTCAGACTCACACTGACCTGAACCTTCCTCAAACCTCATCTCAAACTCACACTGACCCGAACCTTCCTCTAACACCACCTCAGACTCACACTGACCAGATCCTACCTCTAACACCACCTCAGACTCACACTGACCCGAACCTTCCTCTAACACCGCCTCAGACTCACACTGACCCGAACCTTCCTCTAACACCGCCTCAGACTCACACTGACCCGAACCTTCCTCTAACACCACGTCAGACTCACACTGACCCGAACCTTCCTCTAACACCACCTCAGACTCACACTGACCCGAACCTTCCTCTAACACCGCCTGAGACTCATACTGACCCTCCTTCCACTAACACCGCCTCAAACTCACACTGACCCGAACCTTCCTCTAACACCGCCTCAGAATCACACTGACCCGAACCTTCCTCTAACAACGCCTCAGACTCACACTGACCCGAACCTTCCTCTAACACCGCCTCAGAATCACACTGGCCCGAACCTTCCTCTAACACCGGCTTAGACTCACACTGACCCGAACCTTCCTCTAACAGCGGCTCAGTCTCACACTGACCCGAACCTTCCTCTAACAACGCCTCAGACTCACACTGACCCGAACCTTCCTCTAACACCGCCTCAGACTCACACTGACCCGAACCTTCCTCTAACACCACCTCAGACTCATACTGACCCGAACCTTCCTCTAACACCGCCTCAGACTCACACTGACCCGAACCTTCCTCTAACACCTCCTCAGACACACAATGACCCGAACCTTCCTCTAACACCGCCTCAGGCTCACACTGACTCGAACCTTCCCCTAACACCTCCTCAGACACACAATGACCTTAACCTTCCTCTAACACCGCCTCAGACTCACACTGACCCGAAACTTCCTCTAACACCAGCTCAGTCTCACACTGACCCGAACCTTCCTCTAACACCGCCTCAGGCTCACACTGTCACGAACCTTCCTCTAACCTCACCTCAGACTCACACTGCCCCGAACCTTCCTCTAACACCAGCTCAGTCTCACAGTGACCCTTACCTTCCTCTAACACCGCCTCAGTCTCACACTGATCCGAACCTTCCTCTAACCTCACCTCAGACTCACACTGACCCGAACCTTCCTCTAACACCGCCTCAGACTCACACTGACCTGAACCTTCCTCAAACCTCATCTCAAACTCACACTGACCCGAACCTTCCTCTAACACCACCTCAGACTCACACTGACCCGAACCTTCCTCTAACACCACCTCAGACTCACACTGACCCGAACCTTCCTCTAACACCGCCTCAGACTCACACTGACCCGAACCTTCCTCTAACACCGCCTCAGACTCACACTGACCCGAACCTTCCTCTAACACCACGTCAGACTCACACTGACCCGAACCTTCCTCTAACACCGCCTCAGACTCACACTGACCTGAACCTTCCTCTAACACCACCTCAGACTCACACTGACCCGAACCTTCCTCTAACACCGCCTGAGACTCATACTGACCCTCCTTCCTCTAACACCGCCTCAAACTCACACTGACCCGAACTTTCCAATAACACCGCGTCAGAATCACACTGACCCGAACCTACCTCTAACACCGCCTCAGACTCACACTGACCCGAGCCTTCCTCTAACACCGCCTCAGACTCACATGACACAGAACCTTCCTCTAACACCGCCTCAGACTCACACTGACCTGAACCTTCCTCGAACCTCATCACAAACTCACACTGACCCGATCCTTCCTCTAACACCACCTCAGACTCACACTGACCCGAACCTTCCTCGAACCTCATCACAAACTCACACTGACCCGATCCTTCCTCTAACACCACCTCAGACTCACACTGACCCGATCCTTCCTCTAACACCACCTCAGTCTCACACTGACCCGAACCTTCCTCTAACACCGCCTCAGGCTCACACTGACCCGAACCTTCCTCTAACCTCACCTCAGACTCACACTCCCCCAAACCTTCCTCTAACACCGCCTCAGATTCACACTGACCCGAACCTTCCTCTAACACCACCTCAGACTCACACTGCCCCGAACCTTCCTCTAACCTCACCTAAGTCTCAAACTGACCCGAACGTTCCTCTAACAGCACCTCAGACTCACACTGACCTGAACCTTCCTCAAACCTCATCTCAAACTCACACTGACCCGAACCTTCCTCTAACACCACCTCAGACTCACACTGACCCGAACCTTCCTCTAACACCGCCTCAGACACACACTGACCCGAACCTTCCAATAACACCGCGTCAGAATCACACTGACCCGAACCTACCTCTAACACCGCCTCAGACTCACAATGACCGAGCCTTCCTCTAACACCGCCTCAGACTCACATGACACAGAACCTTCCTCTAACACCGCCTCAGACTCACATGACACAGAACCTACCTCTAACACCGCCTCAGACTCACAATGACCGAGCCTTCCTCTAACACTGCCTCAGACTCACACTGACCTGAACCTTCCTCGAACCTCATCACAAACTCACACTGACCCGATCCTTCCTCTAACACCACCTCAGACTCACACTGACCCGAATCTTCCTCTAACACCGCCTCAGACACACACTGACCCGAACCTTCCTCTAACACCACCTCAGACTCACACTGACCCGACCCATCCTCTAACCTCACCTCAGACTCACACTGACCCGAACATTCCTCTAACACCGCCTCAGACTCACACTGACCCGAACCTTCCTCTAACACCGCCTCAGACTCACACTGACCTGAACCTTCCTCTAACACCCGCTCAGACTCACACTGACCCGAACCTTCCTCTAACACCACCTCAGACTCACACTGACCCGAACCTTCCTCTAACACCGCCTCAGACTCACAATGACCCGAACCTTCCTCTAAACCGCCTCAGGCTCACACTGACTCGAACCTTCCCCTAACACCGCCTCAGGCGCACACTGACCCGAACATTCCTCTAACCTCACCTCAGACTCACACTGACCCGAACCTTCCTCTAACACCAGCTCAGTCTCACACTGACCCGAACCTTCCTCTAACACCACCTCAGACTCACACTGACCCGAACATTCCTCTAACCTCACCTCAGACTCACACTGACCCGAACCTTCCTCTAACACCGCCTCAGACTCACACTGACCCGAACCTTCCTCTAACCTCACCTCAGACTCACACTGACCCGAACCTTCCTCTAACACCAGCTCAGTCTCACACTGACCCGAACCTTCCTCTAACACCGCCTCAGGCTCACACTGACCCGAACCTTCCTCTAACCTCACCTCAGACTCACACTGACCCGAACCTTCCTCCAACACCACCTCAGACTCACACTGACCCGAACCTTCCTCTAACACCACCTCAGACTCACACTGACCCGAACCTTCCTCTAACACCACCTCAGGCTCACACTGACCTGAACCTTCCTCAAACCTCATCTCAAACTCACACTGACCCGAACCTTCCTCTAACCTCATCTCAAACTCACACTGACCCGAACCTTCCTCCAACACCACCTCAGACTCACACTGACCCGAACCTTCCTCTAACACCACCTCAGACTCACACTGACCCGAACCTTCCTCTAACACCACCTCAGACTCACACTGACCCGAACCTTCCTCCAACACCACGTCAGACTCACACTGACCCGAACCTTCCTCTAACACCACCTCAGACTCACACTGACCCGAACCTTCCTCTAACACCAGCTCAGTCTCACACTGACCCGAACCTTCCTCTAACACCGCCTCAGGCTCACACTGACCCGAACCTTCCTCTAACCTCACCTCAGACTCACAATGACCCGAACCTTCCTCTAACACCAGCTCAGTCTCACACTGACCCGAACCTTCCTCTAACACCGCCTCAGTCTCACACTGACCCGAACTTTCCTCTAACAGCACCTCAGACTCACACTGACCTGAACCTTCCTCAAACCTCATCTCAAACTCACACTGACCCGAACCTTCCTCTAACCTCATCTCAAACTCACACTGACCCGAACCTTCCTCTAACACCACCTCAGACTCACACTGACCCGAACCTTCCTCTAACACCACCTCAGACTCACACTGACCCGAACCTTCCTCTAACACCATCTCAAACTCACACTGACCCGAACCTTCCTCTAACACCACCTCAGACTCACACTGACCCGAACCTTCCTCTAACACCACCTCAGACTCACACTGACCCGAACCTTCCTCTAACACCACCTCAGTCTCACACTGACCCGAACCTTCCTCTAACACCATCTCAAACTCACACTGACCCGAACCTTCCTCTAACACCACCTCAGACTCACACTGACCCGAACCTTCCTCTAACACCACCTCAGACTCACACTGACCCGAAACTTCCTCCAACACCACCTCAGTCTCACACTGACCTGAACCTTCCTCTAACACCGCCTCAGACTCATACTGACCCGAACCTTCCTCTAACACCACCTGAGACACACACTGACCCAAACCTTCCTCTAACACCACCTCAGACTCACACTGACCCGAACCTTCCTCTAACACCACCTCAGTCTCACACTGACCTGAACCTTCCTCTAACACCGCCTCAGACTCATACTGACCCGAACCTTCCTCTAACACCACCTGAGACACACACTGACCCAAACTTTCCTCTAACACCGCCTCAGACTCACACTGACCCGAAACTTACTCTGACCTCACCTCAGTCTCACACTGACCCGAACTTTCCTCTAACAGCACCTCAGAATCACACTGACCTGAACCTTCCTCGAACCTCATCTCAAACTCACACTGACCCGAACTTCCTCTAACCTCAGCTTAGACTCACACTAACCCGAACCTTCCTCTAACACCGCCTCAGACTCACACTGACCCGAACCTTCCTCTAACACCACCTCAGACTCACACTGACCCGAAAATTCCTCGATCCCCACCTCAGACTCACACTGACCCGAACCTTCCTCTAACACCGCCTCAGACTCACACTGACCCGAACCTTCCTCTAACACCACCTCAGACTCACACTGACCCGAACCTTCCTCTAACACCACCTCAGACTCACACTGACCCGAACCTTCCTCTAACACCGGTTCAGACTCACACTGACCTGAACCTTCCTCTAACACCGCCTCAGACTCACACTGACCTGAACCTTCCTATAACACCACCTCAGACTCACACTGACCCGAACCTTCCTCTAACACCGCCTCAGACTAACACTGACCTGAACCTTCCTCTAACATCACCTCTGACTCACACTGACCTGAACCTTCCTCTAACACCGCCTCAGACTCACACTGACCCGAACCTTCCTCTAGCCTCACCTCAGACTCACACTGACCCGGAACCTTTTGTCTAACCTCACCTCAGACTCACACTGACCCGAAACTTCCTCTAACAACGCCTCAGACTCACACTGACCCGAAACTTCCTCTAACCTCACCTCAGACTCACACTGACCCGAACCTTTTGTCTAACCTCACCTCAGGCTCACACTGACCCGGAACCTTTTGTCTAACCTCACCTCAGGCTCACACTGACCCGAAACTTCCTCTAACAACGCCTCAGACTCACACTGACCCGAAACTTCCTCTAACCCCACCTCAGACTCACACTGACCCGAAACTTCCTCTAACCTCACCTCAGACTCACACTGACCCGAACCTTCCTCTAACACAGCCTCAGACTCACACTGACCCGAAACTTCCTCTAACCTCACCTCAGACTCACACTGACCCAGAACCTTCCTCTAACGCCGCCTCAGACTCACACTGACTCGAACCTTCCTCTAACACCGCCTCAGACTCACACTGACCCAAACCTTCCTCTAACCCCACCTCAGACTCACACTGACCCGAACCTTCCTCTAACACCGCCTCAGACTTACACTGACCCGAACCTTCCTGTAACACCACCTCAGACTCACACTGACCCGAACCTTCCTCTAGCCTCACCTCAGACTCACACTGACCCGAACCTTCCTCTAACACACCGCCTCAAACTCACACTGACCCAAACCTTCCTCTAACCTCACTTCAGACTTACACTGACCTGAACCTTCCTCTAACACCAACTCAGACTCACCCTGATCCGAACCTTCCTCTCACACCGCCTCAGACTCACACTGACCAGAATCTTCCTCTAGTCTCACCTCAGACTCTCACTGACCCGAACCTTCCTCTAACACCGCCTCAGACTCACACTGACCTGAACCTTGCTCTAACACCGCCTCAAACTCACACTGACCTGAAACTTCCTCTAACACCACCGCAGACTCTCACTGACCCGAACCTTCCTCTAACACCGCCTCAGACTAACACTGACCTGAACCTTCCTCTAACACCACCTCAGCCTCACACTGACCCGAACCTTCCTCTAACACCGCCTCAGACTCACACTGACCCGAAAATTCCTCGATCCCCACCTCAGACTCACACTGACCCGAACCTTCCTCTAACACTGCCTCAGACTCACACTGACCCGAACCTTCCTCTAACACCACCTCAGACTCACACTGACCCGAACCTTCCTATAACACCGCCTCAGACTCTCACTGACCCGAACCTTCCTCTAACACCACCTCAGACTCACACTGATCCAAACCTTCCTCTAACACCACCTCAGACTCACACTGACCCGAACCTTCCTCTAACACCACCTCAGACTCACACTGACCCGAACCTTCCTCTAACACCGCATCAGACTCACACTGACCCGAACCTTCCTCTAACACCGCCTCAGACACACAATGACCCGAACCTTCCTCTAATACCTCCTCAGGCTCACACTGACTCGAACCTTCCCCTAACACCGCCTCAGGCGCACACTGACCCGAACCTTCCTCTAACCTCACCTCAGACTCACACTGACCCGAAACTTACTCTGACCTCACCTCAGTCTCACACTGACCCGAACTTTCCTCTAACAGCACCTCAGAATCACACTGACCTGAACCTTCCTCGAACCTCATCTCAAACTCACACTGACCCGAACTTCCTCTAACCTCAGCTCAGACTCACACTGACCCGAACCTTCCTCTAACCTCAGCTTAGACTCACACTAACCCGAACCTTCCTCTAACACCGCCTCAGACTCACACTGACCCGAACCTTCCTCTAACACCACCTCAGACTCACACTGACCCGAAAATTCCTCGATCCCCACCTCAGACTCACACTGACCCGAACCTTCCTCTAACACCGCCTCAGACTCACACTGACCCGAACCTTCCTCTAACACCACCTCAGACTCACACTGACCCGAACCTTCCTCTAACACCACCTCAGACTCACACTGACCCGAACCTTCCTCTAACACCGGTTCAGACTCACACTGACCTGAACCTTCCTCTAACACCGCCTCAGACTAACACTGACCTGAACCTTCCTCTAACATCACCTCTGACTCACACTGACCTGAACCTTCCTCTAACACCGCCTCAGACTCACACTGACCGGAACCTTCCTCTAGCCTCACCTCAGACTCACACTGACCCGGAACCTTTTGTCTAACCTCACCTCAGACTCACACTGACCCGAAACTTCCTCTAACAACGCCTCAGACTCACACTGACCCGAAACTTCCTCTAACCTCACCTCAGACTCACACTGACCCGAACCTTTTGTCTAACCTCACCTCAGGCTCACACTGACCCGGAACCTTTTGTCTAACCTCACCTCAGACTCACACTGACCCGAAACTTCCTCTAACACCACCTCAGACTCACACTGACCCGAAACTTCCTCTAACACCGCCTCAGACTCACACTGACCCGAAACTTCCTCTAACAACGCCTCAGACTCACACTGACCCGAAACTTCCTCTAACCCCACCTCAGACTCACACTGACCCGAAACTTCCTCTAACCTCACCTCAGACTCACACTGACCCGAACCTTCCTCTAACACCGCCTCAGACTCACACTGACCCGAAACTTCCTCTAACCTCACCTCAGACTCACACTGACCCAGAACCTTCCTCTAACGCCGCCTCAGACTCACACTGACTCGAACCTTCCTCTAACACCGCCTCAGACTCACACTGACCCAAACCTTCCTCTAACCCCACCTCAGACTCACACTGACCCGAACCTTCCTCTAACACCGCCTCAGACTTACACTGACCCGAACCTTCCTGTAACACCACCTCAGACTCACACTGACCCGAACCTTCCTCTAGCCTCACCTCAGACTCACACTGACCCGAACCTTCCTCTAACACCGCCTCAGACTCACACTGACCAGAATCTTCCTCTAGTCTCACCTCAGACTCACACTGACCCGAAACTTCCACTAACACCGCCTCAAACTCAGACTGACCCAAACCTTCCTCTAACCTCACCTCAGACTTACACTGACCCGAAACTTCCTCTAACAACGCCTCAGACTCACACTGACCCGAAACTTCCTCTAACCCCACCTCAGACTCACACTGACCCGAAACTTCCTCTAACCTCACCTCAGACTCACACTGACCCGAACCTTCCTCTAACACCGCCTCAGACTCACACTGACCCGAAACTTCCTCTAACCTCACCTCAGACTCACACTGACCCAGAACCTTCCTCTAACGCCGCCTCAGACTCACACTGACTCGAACCTTCCTCTAACACCGCCTCAGACTCACACTGACCCAAACCTTCCTCTAACCCCACCTCAGACTCACACTGACCCGAACCTTCCTCTAACACCGCCTCAGACTTACACTGACCCGAACCTTCCTGTAACACCACCTCAGACTCACACTGACCCGAACCTTCCTCTAGCCTCACCTCAGACTCACACTGACCCGAACCTTCCTCTAACACCGCCTCAGACTCATACTGACCCGAACCTTCCTCTAACACCGCCTCAGACTCTCACTGACCCGAACCTTCCTCTAACACCGCCTCAGACTAACACTGACCTGAACCTTCCTCTAACACCACCTCAGCCTCACACTGACCCGAACCTTCCTCTAACACCGCCTCAGACTCACACTGACCCGAAAATTCCTCGATCCCCACCTCAGACTCACACTGACCCGAACCTTCCTCTAACACTGCCTCAGACTCACACTGACCCGAACCTTCCTCTAACACCACCTCAGACTCACACTGACCCGAACCTTCCTATAACACCGCCTCAGACTCTCACTGACCCGAACCTTCCTCTAACACCACCTCAGACTCACACTGATCCAAACCTTCCTCTAACACCACCTCAGACTCACACTGACCCGAACCTTCCTCTAACACCACCTCAGACTCACACTGACCCGAACCTTCCTCTAACACCGCCTCAGACTCACACTGACCCGAACTTTCCTCTAACACCGCCTCAGACACACAATGACCCGAACCTTCCTCTAATACCTCCTCAGGCTCACACTGACTCGAACCTTCCCCTAACACCGCCTCAGGCGCACACTGACCCGAACCTTCCTCTAACCTCACCTCAGACTCACACTGACCCGAAACTTCCTCTAACACCACCTCAGTCTCACACTGACCCGAACCTTCCTCTAACACCGCCTCAGGCTCACACTGACCCGAACCTTCCTCTAACCTCAACTCAGACTCACACTGCCCCGAACCTTCCTCGAACACAGCCTCAGATTCACAATGCCCCGAACCTTCCTCTAACCTCACCTCAGTCTCACACTAACCCGAACTTTCCTCTAACACCGCCTCAGACTCACACTGACCCGAACCTTCCTCTAACACCACCTCAGACTCACACTGACCCGAACCTTCCTCTAACACCACCTCAGACTCACACTGACCCGAATCTTCCTCGAAGACCGCCTCAGACTCACACTGACCCGAACCTTCCTCTAACACCGTCTCAGACTCACACTGACCCGAACCTTACTGTAACACCCCCTCAGACTCACTCTGACCCGAATCTTCCTCTAACACCGCCTCAGACTCACACTGACCCGAACCTTCCTCTAACACCACCTCAGACTCACACTGACCCGAACCTTCCTCTAACACCACCTCAGACTCACACTGACCCGAACCTTCCTCTAAGACCGCCTCAGACTCACACAGACCCGAACCTTCCTCTAACACCGCCTCAGAATCACACTGACCCGAACCTTCCTCTAACAACGCCTCAGACTCACACTGACCCGAACCTTCCTCTAACACCGCCTCAGAATCACACTGGCCCGAACCTTCCTCTAACACCGGCTTAGACTCACACTGACCCGAACCTTCCTCTAACAGCGGCTCAGTCTCACACTGACCCGAACCTTCCTCTAACACCACCTCAGACTCACACTGACCCGAACCTTCCTCTAACACCAGCTCAGTCTCACACTGACCCGAACCTTCCTCTAACACCGCCTCAGGCTCACACTGACCCGAACCTTCCTCTAACCTCATCTCAAACTCACACTGACCCGAACCTTCCTCTAACACCACCTCAGACTCACACTGACCCGAACCTTCCTCTAACACCGCCTCAGACTCATACTGACCCTCCTTCCTCTAACACCGCCTCAAACCCACACTGACCCGAACTTTCCAATAACACCGCGTCAGAATCACACTGACCCGAACCTACCTCTAACACCGCCTCAGACTCACAATGACCGAGCCTTCCTCTAACACCGCCTCAGACTCACATGACACAGAACCTTCCTCTAACACTGCCTCAGACTCACACTGACCTGAACCTTCCTCGAACCTCATCACAAAGTCACACTGACCCGATCCTTCCTCTAACACCACCTCAGACTCACACTGACCCGAACCTTCCTCTAACACCGCCTCAGACACACACTGACCCGAAACTTCCTCTAACACCACCTCAGACTCACACTGACCCGACCCATCCTCTAACCTCACCTCAGACTCACACTGACCCGAACATTCCTCTAACACCGCCTCAGACTCACACTGACCCGAACCTTCCTCTAACACCGCCTCAGACTCACACTGACCTGAACCTTCCTCTAACACCCCCTCAGACTCACACTGACCCGAACCTTCCTCTAACACCACCTCAGACTCACACTGACCCGAACCTTCCTCTAACACCGCCTCAGACTCACAATGACCCGAACCTTCCTCTAAACCGCCTCAGACTCACACTGACTCGAACCTTCCTCTAACACCGCCTCAGACTCACACTGACCCAAACCTTCCTCTAACCCCACCTCAGACTCACACTGACCCGAACCTTCCTCTAACACCGCCTCAGACTTACACTGACCCGAACCTTCCTGTAACACCACCTCAGACTCACACTGACCCGAACCTTCCTCTAACCTCAGCTCAGGCTCACACTGACCCGAACCTTCCTCTAACCTCAGCTTAGACTCACACTAACCCGAACCTTCCTCTAACACCGCCTCAGACTCACACTGACCCGAACCTTCCTCTAACACCGCCTCAGACTCACACTGAACCGAACCTTCCTCTAACACCGCCTCAGACTCACACTGACCTGAACCTTCCTCTAACATCACCTCTGACTCACACTGACCCGAACCTTCCCCTAACACCGCCTCACACTCACACTGACCCGAACCTTCCTCTAGCCTCACCTCAGACTCACACTGACCCGGAACCTTTTGACTAACCTCACCTCAGACTCACACTGACCCGAAACTTCCTCTAACCTCACCTCAGACTCACACTGACCCGAACCTTCCTCTAGCCTCACCTCAGACTCACACTGACCCGGAACCTTTTGTCTAACCTCACCTCAGACTCACACTGACCCGAAACTTCCTCTAACAACGCCTCAGACTCACACTGACCCGAACCTTCCTCTAGCCTCACCTCAGACTCACACTGACCCGGAACCTTTTGTCTAAACTCACCTCAGACTCACACTGACTCGAACCTTCCTCTAACACCGCCTCAGACTCACACTGACCCAAACCTTCCTCTAACCCCACCTCAGACTCACACTGACCCGAAACTTCCTCTAACACCACCTCAGTCTCACACTGACCCGAACCTTCCTCTAACACCGCCTCAGATTCACAATGCCCCGAACCTTCCTCTAACCTCAGCTCAGGCTCACACTGACCCGAACCTTCCTCTAACCTCACCTCAGACTCACACTGACCCGAAACTTCCTCTAACACCACCTCAGTCTCACACTAACCCGAACTTTCCTCTAACAGCACCCCAGACTCACACTGACCTGAACCTTCGTCTAACCTCAGCTCAGGCTCACACTGACCCGAACCTTCCTCTAACCTCAGCTCAGACTCACACTGACCCGAACCTTCCTCTAACACCACCTCAGACTCACACTGACCCGAAAATTCCTCGATCCCCACCTCAGACTCACACTGACCCGAAACTTCCTCTAACACCGCCTCAGACTCACACTGACCCGAACCTTACTCTAACACCGCCTCAGACTCACTCTGACCCGAATCTTCCTCTAACACCGCCTCAGACTCACACTGACCCGAACCTTCCTCTAACACCACCTCAGACTCACACTGACCCGAACCTTCCTCTAACACCACCTCAGACTCACACTGACCCGAACCTTCCTCTAAGACCGCCTCAGACTCACACTGACCCGAACCTTCCTCTAACACCGCCTCAGATTCACACTGCCCCGAACCTTCCTCTAACCTCACCTCAGTCTCACACTGACCCGAACTTTCCTCTAACAGCACCTCAGACTCACACTGACCTGAACCTTCCTCAAACCTCATCTCAAACTCACACTGACCCGAACGTTCCTCTAACACCACCTCAGACTCACACTGACCCGATCCTTCCTCTAACACCACCTCAGACTCACACTGACCCGAACCTTCCTCTAACACCGCTTCAGACTCACACTGACCCAAACCTTCCTCTAACACCGCCTCAGACTCACACTGACCCGAACCTTCCTCTAACACCGCCTCAGACTCACACTGACCCGAATCTTCCTCTAACACCACCTCAGACTCACACTCACCCGAACCTTCCTCTAACACCACCTCAGACTCACACTGATCCGAACCTTCCTCTAACACCGCCTCAGACTCACACTGACCCGAACCTTCCTCTAACACCACCTCAGACTCACACTGACCCGAACCATCCTCTAACCTCACCTCAGACTCACACTGACCCGAACTTTCCTCTAACACCACCTCAGTGTCACACTGCCCCGAACCTTCCTCTAACACTGCCTCAGGCCCACACTGACCCTATCCTTCCCCTAACACCACCTCAGTCTCACACTGACCCGAACCTTCCTCCAACACCGCCTCAGACTCACACTGACCCGAAACTTACTCTGACCTCACCTCAGTCTCACACTAACCCGAACTTTCCTCTAACAGCACCTCAGAATCACACTGACCTGAACCTTCCTCGAACCTCATCTCAAACTCACACTGACCCGAACTTCCTCTAACCTCAGCTCAGACTCACACTGACCCGAACCTTCCTCTAACCTCAGCTCAGACTCACACTGACCCGAACCTTCCTCTAACCTCAGCTTAGACTCACACTGACCCGAACCTTCCTCTAACCTCAGCTTAGACTCACACTAACCCGAACCTTCCTCTAACACCACCTCAGACTCACACTGACTCGAACCTTCCTCTAACACCGCCTCAGACTCACACTGACCCGAAAATTCCTCGATCCCCACCTCAGACTCACACTGACCCGAACCTTCCTCTAACACTGCCTCAGACTCACACTGACCCGAACCTTCTTCTAACACCGCCTCAGACTCACACTGACCTGAACCTTCCTCTAACATCACCTCTGACTCACACTGACCCGAACCTTCCTCTAACACCGCCTCAGACTCACACTGACCCGAACCTTCCTCTAGCCTCACCTCAGACTCACACTGACCCGGAACCTTTTGTCTAACCTCACCTCAGACTCACACTGACCCGAAACTTCCTCTAACAACGCCTCAGACTCACACTGACCCGAACCTTCCTCTAGCCTCACCTCAGACTCACACTGACTCGGAACCTTTTGTCTAACCTCACCTCAGACTCACACTGACCCGAAACTTCCTCTAACAACGCCTCAGACTCACACTGACCCGAACCTTCCTCTCACCTCACCTCAGACTCACACTGACCCGAAACTTCCTCTAACAACGCCTCAGACTCACACTGACCCGAAACTTCCTCTAACCTCACCTCAGACTCACACTGACCCAGAACCTTCCTCTAACACCGCCTCAGACTCACACTGACTCGAACCTTCCTCTAACACCGCCTCAGACTCACACTGACCCAAACCTTCCTCTAACCCCACCTCAGACTCACACTGACCCGAACCTTCCTCTAACACCGCCTCAGACTTAAACTGACCCGAACCTTCCTGTAACACCACCTCAGACTCACACTGACCCGAACCTTCCTCTAGCCTCACCTCAGACTCACACTGACCCGAACCTTCCTCTAACACCGCCTCAAACTCACACTGACCCAAACCTTCCTCTAACCTCACTTCAGACTTACACTGACCCGAACCTTCCACTAACACCAACTCAGACTCACACTGACCCGAACCTTCCTCTAGCCTCACCTCAGACTCACCCTGATCCGAACCTTCCTCTCACACCGCCTCAGACTCACACTGACCAGAATCTTCCTCTAGCCTCACCACAGACTCACACTGACCCGAACCTTCCTCTAACACCGCCTCAGACTCACACTGACCTGAAACTTCCTCTAACACCACCTCAGACTCTCACTGACCCGAACCTTCCTCTAACACCGCCTCAGACTAACACTGACCTGAACCTTCCTCTAACACCACCTCAGACTCACACTGACCCGAACCTTCCTCTAACATCACCTCAGACTCACACTGACCCGAACCTTCCTCTAACACCGCCTCAGACTCACACTGACCCGAACCTTCCTCTAACACCGCCTCAGACACACAATGACCCGAACCTTCCTCTAATACCTCCTCAGGCTCACACTGACTCGAACCTTCCCCTAACACCGCCTCAGGCTCACACTGACACGAACCTTCCGCTAACCTCACCTCAGACTCACACTGACCCGAACCTTCCTCTAACCTCACCTCAGACTCACACTGACCCGAACCTTCCTCTAACACCGCCTCAGGCTCACACTGACCCGAACCTTCCTCTAACCTCAACTCAGACTCACACTGCCCCGAACCTTCCTCGAACACCGCCTCAGATTCACAATGCCCCGAACCTTCCTCTAACCTCACCTCAGTCTCACACTAACCCGAACTTTCCTCTAACAGCACCCCAGACTCACACTGACCTGAACATTCCTCTAACCTCAGCTCAGGCTCACACTGACCCGAACCTTCCTCTAACCTCAGCTCAGACTCACACTGACCCGAACCTTCCTCTAACACCACCTCAGACTCACACTGACCGAAAATTCCTCGATCCCCACCTCAGACTCACACTGACCCGAACCTTCCTCTAACACCGCCTCAGACTCACACTGACCCGAACCTTACTCTAACACCGCCTCAGACTCACTCTGACCCGAATCTTCCTCTAACACCGCCTCAGACTCACACTGACCCGAACCTTCCTCTAACACCACCTCAGACTCACACTGACCCGAACCTTCCTCTAACACCACCTCAGACTCACACTGACCCGAACCTTCCTCTAAGACCGCCTCAGACTCACACTGACCCGAACCTTCCTCTAACACCGCCTCAGAATCACACTGACCCGAACCTTCCTCTAACAACGCCTCAGACTCACACTGACCCGAACCTTCCTCTAACACCGCCTCAGAATCACACTGGCCCGAACCTTCCTCTAACACCGGCTTAGACTCACACTGACCCGAACCTTCCTCTAACAGCGGCTCAGTCTCACACTGACCCGAACCTTCCTCTAACACCACCTCAGACTCACACTGACCCGAAACTTCCTATAACACCGCCTCAGACTCACACTGACCCAAACCTTCCTCTAACACCGGCTCAGACTCACACTGACCCGAACCTTCCTCTAACCTCACCTCAGACTCACACTGACCCGAACCTACCTCTAACACCACCTCAGACTCACACTGACCCGAACCTTCCTCTAACACCAGCTCAGTCTCACACTGACCCGAACCTTCCTCTAACACCGCCTCAGGCTCACACTGACCCGAACCTTCCTCTAACCTCACCTCAGACTCACACTCCCCCAAACCTTTCTCTAACACCGCCTCAGATTCACACTGACCCGAACCTTCCTCTAACACCACCTCAGACTCACACTGTCCCGAACCTTCCTCTAACCTCACCTAAGTCTCAAACTGACCCGAACTTTCCTCTAACAGCACCTCAGACTCACACTGACCTGAACCTTCCTCAAACCTCATCTCAAACTCACACTGACCCGAACCTTCCTCTAACACCGCCTCAGACTCACAATGACCGAGCCTTCCTCTAACACCGCCTCAGACTCACATGACACAGAACCTTCCTCTAACACTGCCTCAGACTCACACTGACCTGAACCTTCCTCGAACCTCATCACAAACTCACACTGACCCGATCCTTCCTCTAACACCACCTCAGACTCACACTGACCCGAACCTTCCTCTAACACCGCCTCAGACACACACTGACCCGAACCTTCCTCTAACACCACCTCAGACTCACACTGACCCGAACCTTCCTCTAACCTCACCTCAGACTCACACTGACCCGAACCTTCCTCTAACACCAGCTCAGTCTCACACTGACCCGAACCTTCCTCTAACACCGCCTCAGGCTCACACTGACCTGAACCTTCCTCTAACACCGCCTCAGACTCACACTGACCTGAAACTTCCTCTAACACCACCTCAGACTCTCACTGACCCGAACCGTCCTCTAACACCGCCTCAGACTCACACTGACCCAAACCTTCCTCTAACACCGCCTCAGACTCACACTGACCCGAACCTTCCTCTAACACCGCATCAGACTCACACTGACCCGAACCTTCCTCTAACACCGCCTCAGACTCACACTGACCCGAACCTTCCTCTAACACCACCTCAGACTCACACTGACCCGAACCTTCCTCTAACACCGCCTCAGACTCACACTGACCCGAACCTTCCTCTAACACCGCCTCAGACACACAATGACCCGAACCTTCCTCTAATACCACCTCAGACTCACACTGACCCGAACCATCCTCTAACCTCACCTCAGACTCACACTGTCCCGAACCTTCCTCTAACACTGCCTCAGGCTCACACTGACCCTATCCTTCCCCTAACACCACCTCAGTCTCACACTGACCCGAACCTTCCTCCAACACCGCCTCAGACTCACACTGACCGAGACGTTCCTCTAACACCACCTCAGACTCATACTGACCCGAAACTTACTCTGACCTCACCTCAGTCTCACACTAACCCGAACTTTCCTCTAACAGCACCTCAGAATCACACTGACCTGAACCTTCCTCGAACCTCATCTCAAACTCACACTGACCCGAACTTCCTCTAACCTCAGCTCAGACTCACACTGACCCGAACCTTCCTCGATCCCCACCTCAGACTCACACTAACCCGAACCTTCCTCTAACACCGCCTCAGACTCACACTGACCCGAACCTTCCTCTAACACCGCCTCAGACTCACACTGACCCGAACCTTCCTCTAACACTGCCTCAGACTCACACTGACCCGAACCTTCCTCTAACACCGCCTCAGACTCACACTGACCTGAACCTTCCTATAACACCACCTCAGACTCACACTGACCCGAACCTTCCTCTAACACCGCCTCAGACTCACACTGACCTGAACCTTCCTATAACACCACCTCAGACTCACACTGACCCGAACCTTCCTCTAACACCGCCTCAGACTAACACTGACCTGAACCTTCCTCTAACATCACCTCTGACTCACACTGACCCGAACATTCCTCTAACACCGCCTCAGACTCACACTGACCCGAACATTCCTCTAACACCGCCTCAGACACACAATGACCCGAACCTTCCTCTAATACCTCCTCAGGCTCACACTGACTCGAACCTTCCCCTAACACCGCCTCAGGCGCACACTGACACGAACCTTCCGCTAACCTCACCTCAGACTCACACTGACCCGAACCTTCCTCGATCCCCACCTCAGATTCACAATGCCCCGAACCTTCCTCTAACCTCACCTCAGTCTCACACTAACCCGAACTTTCCTCTAACAGCACCCCAGACTCACACTGACCCGAACCTTCCTCTAACCTCAGCTCAGGCTCACACTGACCCGAACCTTCCTCTAACCTCAGCTCAGACTCACACTGACCCGAACCTTCCTCTAACACCACCTCAGACTCACACTGACCCGAAAATTCCTCGATCCCCACCTCAGACTCACACTGACCCGAACCTTCCTCTAACACCGCCTCAGACTCACACTGACCCGAACCTTACTCTAACACCGCCTCAGACTCACTCTGACCCGAATCTTCCTCTAACACCGCCTCAGACTCACACTGACCCGAACCTTCCTCTAACACCACCTCAGACTCTCACTGACCCGAACCTTCCTCTAACACCACCTCAGACTCACACTGACCCGAACCTTCCTCTAAGACCGCCTCAGACTCACACTGACCCGAACCTTCCTCTAACACCGTCTCAGACTCACACTGACCCGAACCTTACTCTAACACCGCCTCAGACTCACTCTGACCCGAATCTTCCTCTAACACCGCCTCAGACTCACACTGACCCGAACCTTCCTCTAACACCACCTCAGACTCACACTGACCCGAACCTTCCTCTAACACCGCCTCAGACTCACACTGACCCGAACCTTCCTCTAACACCGCCTCAGAATCACACTGGCCCGAACCTTCCTCTAACACCGGCTTAGACTCACACTGACCCGAACCTTCCTCTAACAGCGGCTCAGTCTCACACTGACCCGAACCTTCCTCTAACACCACCTCAGACTCACACTGACCCGAAACTTCCTGTAACAACGCCTCAGACTCACACTGACCCAAACCTTCCTCTAACACCGGCTCAGACTCACACTGACCCGAACCTTCCTCTAACCTCACCTCAGACTCACATTGACCCGAACCTACCTCTAACACCACCTCAGACTCACACTGACCCGAACCTTCCTCTAACACCAGCTCAGTCTCACACTGACCCGAACCTTCCTCTAACACCGCCTCAGGCTCACACTGACCCGAACCTTCCTCTAACCTCACCTCAGACTCACACTCCCCCAAACCTTCCTCTAACACAGCCTCAGATTCACACTGACCCGAACCTTCCTCTAACACCACCTCAGACTCACACTGCCCCGAACCTTCCTCTAACCTCACCTAAGTCTCAAACTGACCCGAACTTTCCTCTAACAGCACCTCAGACTCACACTGACCTGAACCTTCCTCAAACCTCATCTCAAACTCACACTGACCCGAACCTTCCTCTAACACCTCCTCAGACTCACACTGACCCGAACCTTCCTCTAACACCGCCTCAGACTCATACTGACCCTCCTTCCTCTAACACCGCCTCAATCTCACACTGACCCGAACTTTCCAATAACACCGCGTCAGAATCACACTGACCCGAACCTACCTCTAACACCGCCTCAGACTCACAATGACCGAGCCTTCCTCTAACACCGCCTCAGACTCACACTGACCTGAACCTTCCTCGAACCTCATCACAAACTCACACTGACCCGATCCTTCCTCTAACACCACCTCAGACTCACACTGACCCGAACCTTCCTCTAACACCGCCTCAGACACACACTGACCCGAACCTTCCTCTAACACCACCTCAGACTCACACTGACCCGACCCATCCTCTAACCTCACCTCAGACTCACACTGACCCGAACATTCCTCTAACACCGCCTCAGACTCACACTGACCCGAACCTTCCTCTAACACCCCCTCAGACTCACACTGACCCGAACCTTCCTCTAACACCACCTCAGACTCACACTGACCCGAACCTTCCTCTAACACCGCCTCAGACTCACAATGACTCGAACCTTCCCCTAACACCGCCTCAGGCGCACACTGACCCGAACCTTCCTCTAACCTCACCTCAGACTCACACTGACCCGAACCTTCCTCTAACACCAGCTCAGTCTCACACTGACCCGAACCTTCCTCTAACACCGCCTCAGGCTCACACTGACCCGAACCTTCCTCTAACCTCACCTCAGACTCACACTGACCCGAACTTTCCTCTAACAGCACCTCAGACTCACACTGACCTGAACCTTCCTCAAACCTCATCTCAAACTCACACTGACCCGAACCTTCCTCTAACACCACCTCAGACTCACACTGACCCGAACCTTCCTCTAACACCGCTTCAGACTCACACTGACCCGAACCTTCCTCTAACACCGCCTCAGACTCACACTGACCCGAACCTTCCTCTAACACCACCTCAGACTCACACTGCCCCGAACCTTCCTCTAACACCGCCTCAGACTCACACTGTCCCGAACCTTCCTCTAACACTGCCTCAGGCTCACACTGACCCTATCCTTCCCCTAACACCACCTCAGTCTCACACTGACCTGAACCTTCCTCTAACACCGCCTCAGGCTCACACTGACCCGAACCTTCCTCTAACCTCACCTCAGACTCACACTGCCCCGATCCTTCCTCTAATACCGCCTCAGACTCACACTGACCGAAACGTTCCTCTAACCTCAGCTCAGACTCATACTGACCCGAACCTTCCTCTAACACCGCCTCAGACTCACACTGACACGAACCTTCCTCTAACACCACCTGAGACACACACTGACCCAAACCTTCCTCTAACACCGCCTCAGACTCACACTGACCCGAACTTTCCTCTAACAGCACCTCAGAATCACACTGACCTGAACCTTCCTCGAACCTCAGCTCAGACTCACACTGACCCGAACCTTCCTCTAACCTCAGCTCAGGCTCACACTGACCCGAACCTTCCTCTAACCTCAGCTTAGACTCACACTAACCCGAACCTTCCTCTAACACCGCCTCAGACTCACACTGACCTGAACCTTCCTCTAACACCACCTCAGACTCACACTGACCCGAAAATTCCTCGATCCCCACCTCAGACTCACACTGACCCGAACCTTCCTCTAACACTGCCTCAGACTCACACTGACCCGAACCTTCCTCTAACACCACCTCAGACTCACACTGACCCGAACCTTCCTCTAACACTGCCTCAGACTCACACTGACCCGAACCTTCCTCTAACACCGCCTCAGACTCACACTGAACCGAACCTTCCTCTAACACCGCCTCAGACTAACACTGACCTGAACCTTCCTCTAACACCGCCTCAGACTCACACTGACCCGAACCTTCCTCTAACACCACCTCAGACTCACACTGACCCGAACCTTCCTCTAACACCACCTCAGACTCACACTGATCCGAACCTTCCTCTAACACCGCCTCAGACTCACACTGACCCGAACCTTCCTCTAACACCACCTCAGACTCACACTGACCCGAACCATCCTCTAACCTCACCTCAGACTCACACTGACCCGAACTTTCCTCTAACACCACCTCAGACTCACACTGACCCGAACCTTCCTCTAACACCACCTCAGTGTCACACTGCCCCGAACCTTCCTCTAACACTGCCTCAGGCTCACACTGACCCTATCCTTCCCCTAACACCACCTCAGTCTCACACTGACCCGAACCTTCCTCCAACACCGCCTCAGACTCACACTGACCGAAACGTTCCTCTAACCTCAGCTCAGACTCATACTGACCCGAACCTTCCTCTAACACCGCCTCAGACTCACACTGACACGAACCTTCCTCTAACACCACCTGAGACACACACTGACCCAAACCTTCCTCTAACACCGCCTCAGACTCACACTGACCCGAAACTTACTCTGACCTCACCTCAGTCTCACACTAACCCGAACTTTCCTCTAACAGCACCTCAGAATCACACTGACCTGAACCTACCTCGAACCTCATCTCAAACTCACACTGACCCGAACTTCCTCTAACCTCAGCTCAGACTCACACTGACCCGAACCTTCCTCTAACCTCAGCTCAGGCTCACACTGACCCGAACCTTCCTCTAACCTCAGCTTAGACTCACACTAACCCGAACCTTCCTCTAACACCACCTCAGACTCACACTGACCCGAAAATTCCTCGATCCCCACCTCAGACTCACACTGACCCGAACCTTCCTCTAACACTGCCTCAGACTCACACTGACCCGAACCTTCCTCTAACACCGCCTCAGACTCACACTGACCCGAACCTTCCTCTAACACCGCCTCAGACTCACACTGACCTGAACCTTCCTATAACACCGCCTCAGACTCACACTGACCTGAACCTTCCTATAACACCACCTCAGACTCACACTGACCCGAACCTTCCTCTAACACCGCCTCAGACTAACACTGACCTGAACCTTCCTCTAACATCACCTCTGACTCACACTGACCCGAACCTTCCTCTAACACCGCCTCAGACTCACACTGACCCGAACCTTCCTCTAGCCTCACCTCAGACTCACACTGACCCGGAACCTTTTGTCTAACCTCACCTCAGACTCACACTGACCCGAAACTTCCTCTAACAACGCCTCAGACTCACACTGACCCGAACCTTCCTCTAGCCTCACCTCAGACTCACACTGACCCGGAACCTTTTGTCTAACCTCACCTCAGACTCACACTGACCCGAAACTTCCTCTAACAACGCCTCAGACTCACACTGACCCGAACCTTCCTCTCACCTCACCTCAGACTCACACTGACCCGAAACTTCCTCTAACAACGCCTCAGACTCACACTGACCCGAAACTTCCTCTAACCTCACCTCAGACTCACACTGACCCAGAACCTTCCTCTAACACCGCCTCAGACTCACACTGACTCGAACCTTCCTCTAACACCGCCTCAGACTCACACTGACCCAAACCTTCCTCTAACCCCACCTCAGACTCACACTGACCCGAACCTTCCTCTAACACCGCCTCAGACTTAAACTGACCCGAACCTTCCTGTAACACCACCTCAGACTCACACTGACCCGAACCTTCCTCTAGCCTCACCTCAGACTCACACTGACCCGAACCTTCCTCTAACACCGCCTCAAACTCACACTGACCCAAACCTTCCTCTAACCTCACTTCAGACTTACACTGACCCGAACCTTCCACTAACACCAACTCAGACTCACACTGACCCGAACCTTCCTCTAGCCTCACCTCAGACTCACCCTGATCCGAACCTTCCTCTCACACCGCCTCAGACTCACACTGACCAGAATCTTCCTCTAGCCTCACCTCAGACTCACACTGACCCGAACCTTCCACTAACACCGCCTCAAACTCAGACTGACCCAAACCTTCCTCTAACCTCACCTCAGACTTACACTGACCCGAACCTTCCTCTAACACCGCCTCAGACTCTCACTGACCCGAACCTTCCTCTAACACCGCCTCAGACTCATACTGACCCGAACCTTCCTCTAACACCGCCTCAGACTCTCACTGACCCGAACCTTCCTCTAACACCGCCTCAGACTCACACTGACCTGAACCTTCCTCTAACACCGCCTCAGACTCACACTGACCTGAAACTTCCTCTAACACCACCTCAGACTCTCACTGACCCGAACCTTCCTCTAACACTGCCTCAGACTCACAGTGACCCGAACCTTCCTCTAACACCGCCTCAGACTCACACTGACCTGAACCTTCCTATAACACCGCCTCAGACTCACACTGACCTGAACCTTCCTATAACACCACCTCAGACTCACACTGACCCGAACCTTCCTCTAACACCGCCTCAGACTAACACTGACCTGAACCTTCCTCTAACATCACCTCTGACTCACACTGACCCGAACCTTCCTCTAACACCGCCTCAGACTCACACTGACCCGAACCTTCCTCTAGCCTCACCTCAGACTCACACTGACCCGGAACCTTTTGTCTAACCTCACCTCAGACTCACACTGACCCGAAACTTCCTCTAACAACGCCTCAGACTCACACTGACCCGAACCTTCCTCTAGCCTCACCTCAGACTCACACTGACCCGGAACCTTTTGTCTAACCTCACCTCAGACTCACACTGACCCGAAACTTCCTCTAACAACGCCTCAGACTCACACTGACCCGAACCTTCCTCTCACCTCACCTCAGACTCACACTGACCCGAAACTTCCTCTAACAACGCCTCAGACTCACACTGACCCGAAACTTCCTCTAACCTCACCTCAGACTCACACTGACTCGAACCTTCCTCTAACACCGCCTCAGACTCACACTGACCCAGAACCTTCCTCTAACACCGCCTCAGACTCACACTGACTCGAACCTTCCTCTAACACCGCCTCAGACTCACACTGACCCAAACCTTCCTCTAACCCCACCTCAGACTCACACTGACCCGAACCTTCCTCTAACACCGCCTCAGACTTAAACTGACCCGAACCTTCCTGTAACACCACCTCAGACTCACACTGACCCGAACCTTCCTCTAGCCTCACCTCAGACTCACACTGACCCGAACCTTCCTCTAACACCGCCTCAAACTCACACTGACCCAAACCTTCCTCTAACCTCACTTCAGACTTACACTGACCCGAACCTTCCACTAACACCAACTCAGACTCACACTGACCCGAACCTTCCTCTAGCCTCACCTCAGACTCACCCTGATCCGAACCTTCCTCTCACACCGCCTCAGACTCACACTGACCAGAATCTTCCTCTAGCCTCACCTCAGACTCACACTGACCCAAACCTTCCACTAACACCGCCTCAAACTCAGACTGACCCAAACCTTCCTCTAACCTCACCTCAGACTTACACTGACCCGAACCTTCCTCTAACACCGCCTCAGACTCTCACTGACCCGAACCTTCCTCTAACACCGCCTCAGACTCATACTGACCCGAACCTTCCTCTAACACCGCCTCAGACTCTCACTGACCCGAACCTTCCTCTAACACCGCCTCAGACTCACACTGACCTGAACCTTCCTCTAACACCGCCTCAGACTCACACTGACCTGAAACTTCCTCTAACACCACCTCAGACTCTCACTGACCCGAACCTTCCTCTAACACTGCCTCAGACTCACAGTGACCCGAACCTTCCTCTAACATCACCTCAGACTCACACTGACCCGAACCTTCCTCTAACACCGCCTCAGACTCACACTGACCCGAACCTTCCTCTAACACCGCCTCAGACACACAATGACCCGAACCTTCCTCTAATACCTCCTCAGGCTCACACTGACTCGAACCTTCCCCTAACACCGCCTCAGGCGCACACTGACACGAACCTTCCGCTAACCTCACCTCAGACTCACACTGACCTGAACCTTCCTCAAACCTCATCTCAAACTCACACTGACCCGAACCTTCCTCTAACACCACCTCAGACTCACACTGACCCGAACCTTCCTCTAACACCGCCTCAGACTCATACTGACCCTCCTTCCTCTAACACCGCCTCAATCTCACACTGACCCGAACTTTCCAATATCACCGCCTCAGATTCACACTGACCCGAACCTTCCTCTAACACCACCTCAGACTCACACTGACCTGAACCTTCCTCAAACCTCATCTCAAACTCACACTGACCCGAACCTTCCTCTAACACCGCCTCAGACTCACAATGACCGAGCCTTCCTCTAACACCGCCTCAGACTCACATGACACAGAACCTTCCTCTAACACTGCCTCAGACTCACACTGACCTGAACCTTCCTCTAACACCCCCTCAGACTCACACTGACCCGAACCTTCCTCTAACACCACCTCAGACTCACACTGACCCGAACCTTCCTCTAACACCGCCTCAGACTCACAATGACTCGAACCTTCCCCTAACACCGCCTCAGGCGCACACTGACCCGATCCTTCCTCTAACCTCACCTCAGACTCACACTGACCCGAACCTTCCTCTAACACCAGCTCAGTCTCACACTGACCCGAACCTTCCTCTAACACCGCCTCAGGCTCACACTGACCTGAACCTTCCTCTAACACCGCCTCAGACTCACACTGACCTGAAACTTCCTCTAACACCGCCTCAGACTCTCACTGACCCGAACCTTCCTCTAACACCGCCTCAGACTAACACTGACCTGAACCTTCCTCTAACACCACCTCAGACTCACTCTGACCCGAATCTTCCTCTAACACCACCTCAGACTCACACTGACCCGAACCTTCCTCTAACACCACCTCAGACTCACACTGAACCGAACCTTCCTCGAACACCGCCTCAGACTCACACTGACCCGAACCTTCCTCTAACACCGCCTCAGACTCACACTGACCCGAACCTTCCTCTAACACCGCATCAGACTCACACTGACCCGAACCTTCCTCTAACACCGCCTCAGACTCACACTGACCCGAACCTTCCTCTAACACCGCCTCAGACTCACACTGACCCGAAACTTCCTCTAACACCGCCTCAGACACACAATGACCCGAACCTTCCTCTAATACCACCTCAGACTCACACTGACCCGAACCATCCTCTAACCTCACCTCAGACTCACACTGTCCCGAACCTTCCTCTAACACTGCCTCAGGCTCACACTGACCCTATCCTTCCCCTAACACCACCTCAGTCTCACACTGACCCGAACCTTCCTCCAACACCGCCTCAGACTCACACTGACCGAAACGTTCCTCTAACCTCAGCTCAGACTCATACTGACCGGAACCTTCCTCTAACACCGCCTCAGACTCACACTGACCCGAACCTTCCTCTAACACCACCTCAGACTCACACTGACCCGAAACTTACTCTGACCTCACCTCAGTCTCACACTAACCCGAACTTTCCTCTAACAGCACCTCAGAATCACACTGACCTGAACCTTCCTCGAACCTCATCTCAAACTCACACTGACCCGAACTTCCTCTAACCTCAGCTCAGACTCACACTGACCCGAACCTTCCTCGATCCCCACCTCAGACTCACACTGACCCGAACCTTCCTCTAACACCGCCTCAGACTCACACTGACCCGAACCTTCCTCTAACACCGCCTCAGACTCACACTGACCCGAACCTTCCTCTAACACTGCCTCAGACTCACACTGACCCGAACCTTCCTCTAACACCGCCTCAGACTCACACTGACCTGAACCTTCCTATAACACCACCTCAGACTCACACTGACCCGAACCTTCCTCTAACACCGCCTCAGACTAACACTGACCTGAACCTTCCTCTAACATCACCTCTGACTCACACTGACCCGAACCTTCCTCTAACACCGCCTCAGACTCACACTGACCCGAACCTTCCTCTAGCCTCACCTCAGACTCACACTGACCCGGAACCTTTTGTCTAACCTCACCTCAGACACACACTGACCCGAAACTTCCTCTAACAACGCCTCAGACTCACACTGACCCGAACCTTCCTCTAGCCTCACCTCAGACTCACACTGACCCGGAACCTTTTGTCTAACCTCACCTCAGACTCACACTGACCCGAAACTTCCTCTAACAACGCCTCAGACTCACACTGACCCGAAACTTCCTCTAACCTCACCTCAGACTCACACTGACCCAGAACCTTCCTCTAACACCGCCTCAGACTCACACTGACTCGAACCTTCCTCTAACACCGCCTCAGACTCACACTGACCCAAACCTTCCTCTAACCCCACCTCAGACTCACACTGACCCGAACCTTCCTCTAACACCGCCTCAGACTTACACTGACCCGAACCTTCCTGTAACACCACCTCAGACTCACACTGACCCGAACCTTCCTCTAACACCGCCTCAGAATCACACTGGCCCGAACCTTCCTCTAACACCGGCTTAGACTCACACTGACCCGAACCTTCCTCTAACAGCGGCTCAGTCTCACACTGACCCGAACCTTCCTCTAACACCACCTCAGACTCACACTGACCCGAACCTTCCTCTAACACCGCCTCAAACTCACACTGACCCAAACCTTCCTCTAACCTCACTTCAGACTTACACTGACCCGAACCTTCCACTAACACCGCCTCAGACTCACACTGACCAGAATCTTCCTCTAGCCTCACCTCAGACTCACACTGACCCGAACCTTCCACTAAAACCGCCTCAAACTCAGACTGACCCAAACCTTCCTCTAACCTCACCTCAGACTTACACTGACCCGAACCTTCCTCTAACACCGCCTCAGACTCTCACTGACCCGAACCTTCCTCTAACACCGCCTCAGACTCATACTGACCCGAACCTTCCTCTAACACCGCCTCAGACTCTCACTGACCCGAACCTTCCTCTAACACCGCCTCAGACTCACACTGACCTGAACCTTCCTCTAACACCACCTCAGACTCACACTGACCCGAACCTTCCTATAACACCGCCTCAGACTCTCACTGACCCGAACCTTCCTCTAACACCGCCTCAGACTCACACTGACCCGAACCTTCCTCTAACACCGCCTCAGACTCACAGTGACCCGAACCTTCCTCTAACACCACCTCAGACTCACACTGACCCGAACCTTCCTCTAACACCGCCTCAGACTCACACTGACCCGAACCTTCCTCTAACACCGCCTCAGACACACAATGACCCGAACCTTTCTCTAATACCTCCTCAGGCTCACACTGACTCGAACCTTCCCCTAACACCGCCTCAGGCGCACACTGACACGAACCTTCCGCTAACCTCACCTCAGACTCACACTGACCCGAACCTTCCTCTAACCTCACCTCAGACTCACACTGACCCGAAACTTCCTCTAACACCACCTCAGTCTCACACTGACCCGAACCTTCCTCTAACCTCAACTCAGACTCACACTGCCCCGAACCTTCCTCGAACACCGCCTCAGATTCACAATGCCCCGAACCTTCCTCTAACCTCACCTCAGTCTCACACTAACCCGAACTTTCCTCTAACAGCACCCCAGACTCACACTGACCTGAACCTTCCTCTAACCTCAGCTCAGGCTCACACTGACCCGAACCTTCCTCTAACCTCAGCTCAGACTCACACTGACCCGAACCTTCCTCTAACACCACCTCAGACTCACACTGACCCGAAAATTCCTCGATCCCCACCTCAGACTCACACTGACCCGAACCTTCCTCTAACACCGCCTCAGACTCACACTGACCCGAACCTTACTCTAACACCGCCTCAGACTCACTCTGACCCGAATCTTCCTCTAACACCGCCTCAGACTCACACTGACCCGAACCTTCCTCTAACACCACCTCAGACTCTCACTGACCCGAACCTTCCTCTAACACCACCTCAGACTCACACTGACCCGAACCTTCCTCTAAGACCGCCTCAGACTCACACTGACCCGAACCTTCCTCTAACACCGTCTCAGACTCACACTGACCCGAACCTTACTCTAACACCGCCTCAGACTCACTCTGACCCGAATCTTCCTCTAACACCGCCTCAGACTCACACTGACCCGAACCTTCCTCTAACACCACCTCAGACTCACACTGACCCGAACCTTCCTCTAAGACCGCCTCAGACTCACACTGACCCGAACCTTCCTCTAACACCGCCTCAGAATCACACTGACCCGAACCTTCCTCTAACAACGCCTCAGACTCACACTGACCCGAACCTTCCTCTAACACCGCCTCAGAATCACACTGGCCCGAACCTTCCTCTAACACCGGCTTAGACTCACACTGACCCGAACCTTCCTCTAACAGCGGCTCAGTCTCACACTGACCCGAACCTTCCTCTAACACCACCTCAGACTCACACTGACCCGAAACTTCCTATAACACCGCCTCAGACTCACACTGACCCAAACCTTCCTCTAACACCGGCTCAGACTCACACTGACCCGAACCTTCCTCTAACCTCACCTCAGACTCACATTGACCCGAACCTACCTCTAACACCACCTCAGACTCACACTCACCCGAACCTTCCTCTAACACCAGCTCAGTCTCACACTGACCCGAACCTTCCTCTAACACCGCCTCAGGCTCACACTGACCCGAACCTTCCTCTAACCTCACCTCAGACTCACACTCCCCCAAACCTTCCTCTAACACCGCCTCAGATTCACACTGACCCGAACCTTCCTCTAACACCACCTCAGACTCACACTGCCCCGAACCTTCCTCTAACCTCACCTAAGTCTCAAACTGACCCGAACTTTCCTCTAACAGCACCTCAGACTCACACTGACCTGAACCTTCCTCAAACCTCATTTCAAACTCACACTGACCCGAACCTTCCTCTAACACCACCTCAGACTCACACTGACCCGAACCTTCCTCTAACACCGCCTCAGACTCATACTGACCCTCCTTCCTCTAACACCGCCTCAATCTCACACTGACCCGAACTTTCCAATAACACCGCGTCAGAATCACACTGACCCGAACCTACCTCTAACACCGCCTCAGACTCACAATGACCGAGCCTTCCTCTAACACCGCCTCAGACTCACACTGACCTGAACCTTCCTCGAACCTCATCACAAACTCACACTGACCCGATCCTTCCTCTAACACCACCTCAGACTCACACTGACCCGAACCTTCCTCTAACACCGCCTCAGACACACACTGACCCGAACCTTCCTCTAACACCACCTCAGACTCACACTGACCCGACCCATCCTCTAACCTCACCTCAGACTCACACTGACCCGAACATTCCTCTAACACCGCCTCAGACTCACACTGACCCGAACCTTCCTCTAACACCCCCTCAGACTCACACTGACCCGAACCTTCCTCTAACACCGCCTCAGACTCACAATGACTCGAACCTTCCCCTAACACCGCCTCAGGCGCACACTGACCCGAACCTTCCTCTAACCTCACCTCAGACTCACACTGACCCGAACCTTCCTCTAACACCAGCTCAGTCTCACACTGACCCGAACCTTCCTCTAACACCGCCTCAGGCTCACACTGACCCGAACCTTCCTCTAACCTCACCTCAGACTCACACTGCCCCAAACCTTCCTCTAACACCGCCTCAGATTCACACTGCCCCGAACCTTCCTCTAACCTCACCTCAGTCTCACACTGACCCGAACTTTCCTCTAACAGCACCTCAGACTCACACTGACCTGAACCTTCCTCAAACCTCATCTCAAACTCACACTGACCCGAACCTTCCTCTAACACCACCTCAGACTCACACTGACCCGAACCTTCCTCTAACACCGCTTCAGACTCACACTGACCCAAACCTTCCTCTAACACCGCCTCAGACTCACACTGACCCGAACCTTCCTCTAACACCGCCTCAGACTCACACTGACCCGAACCTTCCTCTAACACCACCTCAGACTCACACTGACCCGAACCTTCCTCTAACACCACCTCAGTGTCACACTGCCCCGAACCTTCCTCTAACACCGCCTCAGACTCACACTGTCCCGAACCTTCCTCTAACACTGCCTCAGGCTCACACTGACCCTATCCTTCCCCTAACACCACCTCAGTCTCACACTGACCTGAACCTTCCTCTAACACCGCCTCAGGCTCACACTGACCCGAACCTTCCTCTAACCTCACCTCAGACTCACACTGCCCCGATCCTTCCTCTAATACCGCCTCAGACTCACACTGACCGAAACGTTCCTCTAACCTCAGCTCAGACTCATACTGACCCGAACCTTCCTCTAACACCGCCTCAGACTCACACTGACACGAACCTTCCTCTAACAACACCTGAGACACACACTGACCCAAACCTTCCTCTAACACCGCCTCAGACTCACACTGACCCGAAACTTACTCTGACCTCACCTCAGTCTCACACTAACCCGAACTTTCCTCTAACAGCACCTCAGAATCACACTGACCTGAACCTTCCTCGAACCTCAGCTCAGACTCACACTGACCCGAACCTTCCTCTAACCTCAGCTCAGGCTCACACTGACCCGAACCTTCCTCTAACCTCAGCTTAGACTCACACTAACCCGAACCTTCCTCTAACACCGCCTCAGACTCACACAGACCCGAACCTTCCTCTAACACCACCTCAGACTCACACTGACCCGAAAATTCCTCGATCCCCACCTCAGACTCACACTGACCCGAACCTTCCTCTAACACTGCCTCAGACTCACACTGACCCGAACCTTCCTCTAACACCACCTCAGACTCACACTGACCCGAACCTTCCTCTAACACTGCCTCAGACTCACACTGACCCGAACCTTCCTCTAACACCGCCTCAGACTCACACTGAACCGAACCTTCCTCTAACACCGCCTCAGACTCACACTGACCTGAACCTTCCTATAACACCACCTCAGACTCACACTGACCCGAACCTTCCTCTAACACCGCCTCAGACTAACACTGACCTGAACCTTCCTCTAACATCACCTCTGACTCACACTGACCCGAACCTTCCTCTAACACCGCCTCAGACTCACACTGACCCGAACCTTCCTCTAGCCTCACCTCAGACTCACACTGACCCGGAACCTTTTGTCTAACCTCACCTCAGACTCACACTGACCCGAAACTTCCTCTAACAACGCCTCAGACTCACACTGACCCGAACCTTCCTCTAGCCTCACCTCAGACTCACACTGACCCGGAACCTTTTGTCTAACCTCACCTCAGACTCACACTGACCCGAAACTTCCTCTAACAACGCCTCAGACTCACACTGACCCGAAACTTCCTCTAACCTCACCTCAGACTCACACTGACCCGAACCTTCCTCGAACCTTAACTCAGACTCAAACTGACCCAGAACCTTCCTCTAACACCGCCTCAGACTCACAATGACTCGAACCTTCCCCTAACACCGCCTCAGGCGCACACTGACCCGAACCTTCCTCTAACCTCACCTCAGACTCACACTGACCCGAACCTTCCTCTAACACCAGCTCAGTCTCACACTGACCCGAACCTTCCTCTAACACCGCCTCAGGCTCACACTGACCCGAACCTTCCTCTAACCTCACCTCAGACTCACACTGCCCCAAACCTTCCTCTAACACCGCCTCAGATTCACACTGCCCCGAACCTTCCTCTAACCTCACCTCAGTCTCACACTGACCCGAACTTTCCTCTAACAGCACCTCAGACTCACACTGACCTGAACCTTCCTCAAACCTCATCTCAAACTCACACTGACCCGAACCTTCCTCTAACACCACCTCAGACTCACACTGACCCGAACCTTCCTCTAACACCGCCTCAGACTCACACTGACCCGAACCTTCCTCTAACACCGCCTCAGACTCACACTGACCCGAACCTTCCTCTAACACCACCTCAGACTCACACTGACCCGAACCTTCCTCTAACACCACCTCAGTGTCACACTGCCCCGAACCTTCCTCTAACACCGCCTCAGACTCACACTGTCCCGAACCTTCCTCTAACACTGCCTCAGGCTCACACTGACCCTATCCTTCCCCTAACACCACCTCAGTCTCACACTGACCTGAACCTTCCTCTAACACCGCCTCAGGCTCACACTGACCCGAACCTTCCTCTAACCTCACCTCAGACTCACACTGCCCCGATCCTTCCTCTAATACCGCCTCAGACTCACACTGACCGAAACGTTCCTCTAACCTCAGCTCAGACTCATACTGACCCGAACCTTCCTCTAACACCGCCTCAGACTCACACTGACACGAACCTTCCTCTAACTACACCTGAGACACACACTGACCCAAACCTTCCTCTAACACCGCCTCAGACTCACACTGACCCGAAACTTACTCTGACCTCACCTCAGTCTCACACTAACCCGAACTTTCCTCTAACAGCACCTCAGAATCACACTGACCTGAACCTTCCTCGAACCTCAGCTCAGACTCACACTGACCCGAACCTTCCTCTAACCTCAGCTCAGGCTCACACTGACCCGAACCTTCCTCTAACCTCAGCTTAGACTCACACTAACCCGAACCTTCCTCTAACACCGCCTCAGACTCACACAGACCCGAACCTTCCTCTAACACCACCTCAGACTCACACTGACCCGAACCTTCCACTAACACCGCCTCAAACTCAGACTGACCCAAACCTTCCTCTAACCTCACCTCAGACTTACACTGACCCGAACCTTCCTCTAACACCGCCTCAGACTCTCACTGACCCGAACCTTCCTCTAACACCGCCTCAGACTCATACTGACCCGAACCTTCCTCTAACACCGCCTCAGACTCTCACTGACCCGAACCTTCCTCTAACACCGCCTCAGACTCACACTGACCTGAACCTTCCTCTAACACCGCCTCAGACTCACACTGACCTGAAACTTCCTCTAACACCACCTCAGACTCTCACTGACCCGAACCTTCCTCTAACACTGCCTCAGACTCACAGTGACCCGAACCTTCCTCTAACACCGCCTCAGACTCACACTGACCTGAACCTTCCTATAACACCGCCTCAGACTCACACTGACCTGAACCTTCCTATAACACCACCTCAGACTCACACTGACCCGAACCTTCCTCTAACACCGCCTCAGACTAACACTGACCTGAACCTTCCTCTAACATCACCTCTGACTCACACTGACCCGAACCTTCCTCTAACACCGCCTCAGACTCACACTGACCCGAACCTTCCTCTAGCCTCACCTCAGACTCACACTGACCCGGAACCTTTTGTCTAACCTCACCTCAGACTCACACTGACCCGAAACTTCCTCTAACAACGCCTCAGACTCACACTGACCCGAACCTTCCTCTAGCCTCACCTCAGACTCACACTGACCCGGAACCTTTTGTCTAACCTCACCTCAGACTCACACTGACCCGAAACTTCCTCTAACAACGCCTCAGACTCACACTGACCCGAACCTTCCTCTCACCTCACCTCAGACTCACACTGACCCGAAACTTCCTCTAACAACGCCTCAGACTCACACTGACCCGAAACTTCCTCTAACCTCACCTCAGACTCACACTGACCCAGAACCTTCCTCTAACACCGCCTCAGACTCACACTGACTCGAACCTTCCTCTAACACCGCCTCAGACTCACACTGACCCAAACCTTCCTCTAACCCCACCTCAGACTCACACTGACCCGAATCTTCCTCTAACACCGCCTCAGACTTAAACTGACCCGAACCTTCCTGTAACACCACCTCAGACTCACACTGACCCGAACCTTCCTCTAGCCTCACCTCAGACTCACACTGACCCGAACCTTCCTCTAACACCGCCTCAAACTCACACTGACCCAAACCTTCCTCTAACCTCACTTCAGACTTACACTGACCCGAACCTTCCACTAACACCAACTCAGACTCACACTGACCCGAACCTTCCTCTAGCCTCACCTCAGACTCACCCTGATCCGAACCTTCCTCTCACACCGCCTCAGACTCACACTGACCAGAATCTTGCTCTAGCCTCACCTCAGACTCACACTGACCCGAACCTTCCACTAACACCGCCTCAAACTCAGACTGACCCAAACCTTCCTCTAACCTCACCTCAGACTTACACTGACCCGAACCTTCCTCTAACACCGCCTCAGACTCTCACTGACCCGAACCTTCCTCTAACACCGCCTCAGACTCATACTGACCCGAACCTTCCTCTAACACCGCCTCAGACTCTCACTGACCCGAACCTTCCTCTAACACCGCCTCAGACTCACACTGACCTGAACCTTCCTCTAACACCGCCTCAGACTCACACTGACCTGAAACTTCCTCTAACACCACCTCAGACTCTCACTGACCCGAACCTTCCTCTAACACTGCCTCAGACTCACAGTGACCCGAACCTTCCTCTAACATCACCTCAGACTCACACTGACCCGAACCTTCCTCTAACACCGCCTCAGACTCACACTGACCCGAACCTTCCTCTAACACCGCCTCAGACACACAATGACCCGAACCTTCCTCTAATACCTCCTCAGGCTCACACTGACTCGAACCTTCCCCTAACACCGCCTCAGGCGCACACTGACACGAACCTTCCGCTAACCTCACCTCAGACTCACACTGACCTGAACCTTCCTCAAACCTCATCTCAAACTCACACTGACCCGAACCTTCCTCTAACACCACCTCAGACTCACACTGACCCGAACCTTCCTCTAACACCGCCTCAGACTCAAATTGACCCTCCTTCCTCTAACACCGCCTCAATCTCACACTGACCCGAACTTTCCAATATCACCGCCTCAGATTCACACTGACCCGAACCTTCCTCTAACACCACCTCAGACTCACACTGACCTGAACCTTCCTCAAACCTCATCTCAAACTCACACTGACCCGAACCTTCCTCTAACACCGCCTCAGACTCACAATGACCGAGCCTTCCTCTAACACCGCCTCAGACTCACATGACACAGAACCTTCCTCTAACACTGCCTCAGACTCACACTGACCTGAAACTTCCTCTAACACCACCTCAGACTCTCACTGACCCGAACCTTCCTCTAACACTGCCTCAGACTCACAGTGACCCGAACCTTCCTCTAACATCACCTCAGACTCACACTGACCCGAACCTTCCTCTAACACCGCCTCAGACTCACACTGACCCGAACCTTCCTCTAACACCGCCTCAGACACACAATGACCCGAACCTTCCTCTAATACCTCCTCAGGCTCACACTGACTCGAACCTTCCCCTAACACCGCCTCAGGCGCACACTGACACGAACCTTCCGCTAACCTCACCTCAGACTCACACTGACCTGAACCTTCCTCAAACCTCATCTCAAACTCACACTGACCCGAACCTTCCTCTAACACCACCTCAGACTCACACTGACCCGAACCTTCCTCTAACACCGCCTCAGACTCAAATTGACCCTCCTTCCTCTAACACCGCCTCAATCTCACACTGACCCGAACTTTCCAATATCACCGCCTCAGATTCACACTGACCCGAACCTTCCTCTAACACCACCTCAGACTCACACTGACCTGAACCTTCCTCAAACCTCATCTCAAACTCACACTGACCCGAACCTTCCTCTAACACCGCCTCAGACTCACAATGACCGAGCCTTCCTCTAACACCGCCTCAGACTCACATGACACAGAACCTTCCTCTAACACTGCCTCAGACTCACACTGACCTGAAACTTCCTCTAACACCACCTCAGACTCTCACTGACCCGAACCTTCCTCTAACACTGCCTCAGACTCACAGTGACCCGAACCTTCCTCTAACATCACCTCAGACTCACACTGACCCGAACCTTCCTCTAACACCCCCTCAGACTCACACTGACCCGAACCTTCCTCTAACACCACCTCAGACTCACACTGACCCGAACCTTCCTCTAACACCGCCTCAGACTCACAATGACTCGAACCTTCCCCTAACACCGCCTCAGGCGCACACTGACCCGATCCTTCCTCTAACCTCACCTCAGACTCACACTGACCCGAACCTTCCTCTAACACCAGCTCAGTCTCACACTGACCCGAACCTTCCTCTAACACCGCCTCAGGCTCACACTGACCTGAACCTTCCTCTAACACCGCCTCAGACTCACACTGACCTGAAACTTCCTCTAACACCGCCTCAGACTCTCACTGACCCGAACCTTCCTCTAACACCGCCTCAGACTAACACTGACCTGAACCTTCCTCTAACACCACCTCAGACTCACTCTGACCCGAATCTTCCTCTAACACCACCTCAGACTCACACTGACCCGAACCTTCCTCTAACACCACCTCAGACTCACACTGAACCGAACCTTCCTCGAACACCGCCTCAGACTCACACTGACCCGAACCTTCCTCTAACACCGCCTCAGACTCACACTGACCCGAACCTTCCTCTAACACCGCATCAGACTCACACTGACCCGAACCTTCCTCTAACACCGCCTCAGACTCACACTGACCCGAACCTTCCTCTAACACCACCTCAGACTCACACTGACCCGAACCTTCCTCTAACACCGCCTCAGACTCACACTGACCCGAAACTTCCTCTAACACCGCCTCAGACACACAATGACCCGAACCTTCCTCTAATACCACCTCAGACTCACACTGACCCGAACCATCCTCTAACCTCACCTCAGACTCACACTGTCCCGAACCTTCCTCTAACACTGCCTCAGGCTCACACTGACCCTATCCTTCCCCTAACACCACCTCAGTCTCACACTGACCCGAACCTTCCTCCAACACCGCCTCAGACTCACACTGACCGAAACGTTCCTCTAACCTCAGCTCAGACTCATACTGACCGGAACCTTCCTCTAACACCGCCTCAGACTCACACTGACCCGAACCTTCCTCTAACACCACCTCAGACTCACACTGACCCGAAACTTACTCTGACCTCACCTCAGTCTCACACTAACCCGAACTTTCCTCTAACAGCACCTCAGAATCACACTGACCTGAACCTTCCTCGAACCTCATCTCAAACTCACACTGACCCGAACTTCCTCTAACCTCAGCTCAGACTCACACTGACCCGAACCTTCCTCTAACACCGCCTCAGACTCACACTGACCCGAACCTTCCTCTAACACTGCCTCAGACTCACACTGACCCGAACCTTCCTCTAACACCGCCTCAGACTCACACTGACCTGAACCTTCCTATAACACCACCTCAGACTCACACTGACCCGAACCTTCCTCTAACACCGCCTCAGATTAACACTGACCTGAACCTTCCTCTAACATCACCTCTGACTCACACTGACCCGAACCTTCCTCTAACACCGCCTCAGACTCACACTGACCCGAACCTTCCTCTAGCCTCACCTCAGACTCACACTGACCCGGAACCTTTTGTCTAACCTCACCTCAGACTCACACTGACCCGAAACTTCCTCTAACAACGCCTCAGACTCACACTGACCCGAACCTTCCTCTAGCCTCACCTCAGACTCACACTGACCCGGAACCTTTTGTCTAACCTCACCTCAGACTCACACTGACCCGAAACTTCCTCTAACAACGCCTCAGACTCACACTGACCCGAAACTTCCTCTAACCTCACCTCAGACTCACACTGACCCAGAACCTTCCTCTAACACCGCCTCAGACTCACACTGACTCGAACCTTCCTCTAACACCGCCTCAGACTCACACTGACCCAAACCTTCCTCTAACCCCACCTCAGACTCACACTGACCCGAACCTTCCTCTAACACCGCCTCAGACTTACACTGACCCGAACCTTCCTGTAACACCACCTCAGACTCACACTGACCCGAACCTTCCTCTAGCCTCACCTCAGACTCACACTGACCCGAACCTTCCTCTAACACCGCCTCAAACTCACACTGACCCAAACCTTCCTCTAACCTCACTTCAGACTTACACTGACCCGAACCTTCCACTAACACCAACTCAGACTCACACTGATCCGAACCTTCCTCTAGCCTCACCTCAGACTCACCCTGATCCGAACCTTCCTCTCACACCGCCTCAGACTCACACTGACCAGAATCTTCCTCTAGCCTCACCTCAGACTCACACTGACCCGAACCTTCCACTAAAACCGCCTCAAACTCAGACTGACCCAAACCTTCCTCTAACCTCACCTCAGACTTACACTGACCCGAACCTTCCTCTAACACCGCCTCAGACTCTCACTGACCCGAACCTTCCTCTAACACCGCCTCAGACTCATACTGACCCGAACCTTCCTCTAACACCGCCTCAGACTCTCACTGACCCGAACCTTCCTCTAACACCGCCTCAGACTCACACTGACCTGAACCTTCCTCTAACACCACCTCAGACTCACACTGACCCGAACCTTCCTATAACACCGCCTCAGACTCTCACTGACCCGAACCTTCCTCTAACACCGCCTCAGACTCACACTGACCCGAACCTTCCTCTAACACCGCCTCAGACTCACAGTGACCCGAACCTTCCTCTAACACCACCTCAGACTCACACTGACCCGAACCTTCCTCTAACACCGCCTCAGACTCACACTGACCCGAACCTTCCTCTAACACCGCCTCAGACACACAATGACCCGAACCTTTCTCTAATACCTCCTCAGGCTCACACTGACTCGAACCTTCCCCTAACACCGCCTCAGGCGCACACTGACACGAACCTTCCGCTAACCTCACCTCAGACTCACACTGACCCGAACCTTCCTCTAACCTCACCTCAGACTCACACTGACCCGAAACTTCCTCTAACACCACCTCAGTCTCACACTGACCCGAACCTTCCTCTAACCTCAACTCAGACTCACACTGCCCCGAACCTTCCTCGAACACCGCCTCAGATTCACAATGCCCCGAACCTTCCTCTAACCTCACCTCAGTCTCACACTAACCCGAACTTTCCTCTAACAGCACCCCAGACTCACACTGACCTGAACCTTCCTCTAACCTCAGCTCAGGCTCACACTGACCCGAACCTTCCTCTAACCTCAGCTCAGACTCACACTGACCCGAACCTTCCTCTAACACCACCTCAGACTCACACTGACCCGAAAATTCCTCGATCCCCACCTCAGACTCACACTGACCCGAACCTTCCTCTAACACCGCCTCAGACTCACACTGACCCGAACCTTACTCTAACACCGCCTCAGACTCACTCTGACCCGAATCTTCCTCTAACACCGCCTCAGACTCACACTGACCCGAACCTTCCTCTAACACCACCTCAGACTCTCACTGACCCGAACCTTCCTCTAACACCACCTCAGACTCACACTGACCCGAACCTTCCTCTAAGACCGCCTCAGACTCACACTGACCCGAACCTTCCTCTAACACCGTCTCAGACTCACACTGACCCGAACCTTACTCTAACACCGCCTCAGACTCACTCTGACCCGAATCTTCCTCTAACACCGCCTCAGACTCACACTGACCCGAACCTTCCTCTAACACCACCTCAGACTCACACTGACCCGAACCTTCCTCTAACACCACCTCAGACTCACACTGACCCGAACCTTCCTCTAAGACCGCCTCAGACTCACACTGACCCGAACCTTCCTCTAACACCGCCTCAGAATCACACTGACCCGAACCTTCCTCTAACAACGCCTCAGACTCACACTGACCCGAACCTTCCTCTAACACCGCCTCAGAATCACACTGGCCCGAACCTTCCTCTAACACCGGCTTAGACTCACACTGACCCGAACCTTCCTCTAACAGCGGCTCAGTCTCACACTGACCCGAACCTTCCTCTAACACCACCTCAGACTCACACTGACCCGAAACTTCCTATAACACCGCCTCAGACTCACACTGACCCAAACCTTCCTCTAACACCGGCTCAGACTCACACTGACCCGAACCTTCCTCTAACCTCACCTCAGACTCACATTGACCCGAACCTACCTCTAACACCACCTCAGACTCACACTCACCCGAACCTTCCTCTAACACCAGCTCAGTCTCACACTGACCCGAACCTTCCTCTAACACCGCCTCAGGCTCACACTGACCCGAACCTTCCTCTAACCTCACCTCAGACTCACACTCCCCCAAACCTTCCTCTAACACCGCCTCAGATTCACACTGACCCGAACCTTCCTCTAACACCACCTCAGACTCACACTGCCCCGAACCTTCCTCTAACCTCACCTAAGTCTCAAACTGACCCGAACTTTCCTCTAACAGCACCTCAGACTCACACTGACCTGAACCTTCCTCAAACCTCATTTCAAACTCACACTGACCCGAACCTTCCTCTAACACCACCTCAGACTCACACTGACCCGAACCTTCCTCTAACACCGCCTCAGACTCATACTGACCCTCCTTCCTCTAACACCGCCTCAATCTCACACTGACCCGAACTTTCCAATAACACCGCGTCAGAATCACACTGACCCGAACCTACCTCTAACACCGCCTCAGACTCACAATGACCGAGCCTTCCTCTAACACCGCCTCAGACTCACACTGACCTGAACCTTCCTCGAACCTCATCACAAACTCACACTGACCCGATCCTTCCTCTAACACCACCTCAGACTCACACTGACCCGAACCTTCCTCTAACACCGCCTCAGACACACACTGACCCGACCCATCCTCTAACCTCACCTCAGACTCACACTGACCCGAACATTCCTCTAACACCGCCTCAGACTCACACTGACCCGAACCTTCCTCTAACACCCCCTCAGACTCACACTGACCCGAACCTTCCTCTAACACCGCCTCAGACTCACAATGACTCGAACCTTCCCCTAACACCGCCTCAGGCGCACACTGACCCGAACCTTCCTCTAACCTCACCTCAGACTCACACTGACCCGAACCTTCCTCTAACACCAGCTCAGTCTCACACTGACCCGAACCTTCCTCTAACACCGCCTCAGGCTCACACTGACCCGAACCTTCCTCTAACCTCACCTCAGACTCACACTGCCCCAAACCTTCCTCTAACACCGCCTCAGATTCACACTGCCCCGAACCTTCCTCTAACCTCACCTCAGTCTCACACTGACCCGAACTTTCCTCTAACAGCACCTCAGACTCACACTGACCTGAACCTTCCTCAAACCTCATCTCAAACTCACACTGACCCGAACCTTCCTCTAACACCACCTCAGACTCACACTGACCCGAACCTTCCTCTAACACCGCTTCAGACTCACACTGACCCAAACCTTCCTCTAACACCGCCTCAGACTCACACTGACCCGAACCTTCCTCTAACACCGCCTCAGACTCACACTGACCCGAACCTTCCTCTAACACCACCTCAGACTCACACTGACCCGAACCTTCCTCTAACACCACCTCAGTGTCACACTGCCCCGAACCTTCCTCTAACACCGCCTCAGACTCACACTGTCCCGAACCTTCCTCTAACACTGCCTCAGGCTCACACTGACCCTATCCTTCCCCTAACACCACCTCAGTCTCACACTGACCTGAACCTTCCTCTAACACCGCCTCAGGCTCACACTGACCCGAACCTTCCTCTAACCTCACCTCAGACTCATACTGACCCGAACCTTCCTCTAACACCGCCTCAGACTCACACTGACACGAACCTTCCTCTAACAACACCTGAGACACACACTGACCCAAACCTTCCTCTAACACCGCCTCAGACTCACACTGACCCGAAACTTACTCTGACCTCACCTCAGTCTCACACTAACCCGAACTTTCCTCTAACAGCACCTCAGAATCACACTGACCTGAACCTTCCTCGAACCTCAGCTCAGACTCACACTGACCCGAACCTTCCTCTAACCTCAGCTCAGGCTCACACTGACCCGAACCTTCCTCTAACCTCAGCTTAGACTCACACTAACCCGAACCTTCCTCTAACACCGCCTCAGACTCACACAGACCCGAACCTTCCGTTAACACCGCCTCAGACTCACACAGACCCGAACCTTCCTCTAACACCACCTCAGACTCACACTGACCCGAAAATTCCTCGATCCCCACCTCAGACTCACACTGACCCGAACCTTCCTCTAACACTGCCTCAGACTCACACTGACCCGAACCTTCCTCTAACACCACCTCAGACTCACACTGACCCGAACCTTCCTCTAACACTGCCTCAGACTCACACTGACCCGAACCTTCCTCTAACACCGCCTCAGACTCACACTGAACCGAACCTTCCTCTAACACCGCCTCAGACTCACACTGACCCGAACCTTCCTCTAGCCTCACCTCAGACTCACACTGACCCGGAACCTTTTGTCTAACCTCACCTCAGACTCACACTGACCCGAAACTTCCTCTAACAACGCCTCAGACTCACACTGACCCGAAACTTCCTCTAACCTCACCTCAGACTCACACTGACCCGAACCTTCCTCGAACCTTAACTCAGACTCAAACTGACCCAGAACCTTCCTCTAACACCGCCTCAGACTCACAATGACTCGAACCTTCCCCTAACACCGCCTCAGGCGCACACTGACCCGAACCTTCCTCTAACCTCACCTCAGACTCACACTGACCCGAACCTTCCTCTAACACCAGCTCAGTCTCACACTGACCCGAACCTTCCTCTAACACCGCCTCAGGCTCACACTGACCCGAACCTTCCTCTAACCTCACCTCAGACTCACACTGCCCCAAACCTTCCTCTAACACCGCCTCAGATTCACACTGCCCCGAACCTTCCTCTAACCTCACCTCAGTCTCACACTGACCCGAACTTTCCTCTAACAGCACCTCAGACTCACACTGACCTGAACCTTCCTCAAACCTCATCTCAAACTCACACTGACCCGAACCTTCCTCTAACACCACCTCAGACTCACACTGACCCGAACCTTCCTCTAACACCGCCTCAGACTCACACTGACCCGAACCTTCCTCTAACACCGCCTCAGACTCACACTGACCCGAACCTTCCTCTAACACCACCTCAGACTCACACTGACCCGAACCTTCCTCTAACACCACCTCAGTGTCACACTGCCCCGAACCTTCCTCTAACACCGCCTCAGACTCACACTGTCCCGAACCTTCCTCTAACACTGCCTCAGGCTCACACTGACCCTATCCTTCCCCTAACACCACCTCAGTCTCACACTGACCTGAACCTTCCTCTAACACCGCCTCAGGCTCACACTGACCCGAACCTTCCTCTAACCTCACCTCAGACTCACACTGCCCCGATCCTTCCTCTAATACCGCCTCAGACTCACACTGACCGAAACGTTCCTCTAACCTCAGCTCAGACTCATACTGACCCGAACCTTCCTCTAACACCGCCTCAGACTCACACTGACACAAACCTTCCTCTAACAACACCTGAGACACACACTGACCCAAACCTTCCTCTAACACCGCCTCAGACTCACACTGACCCGAAACTTACTCTGACCTCACCTCAGTCTCACACTAACCCGAACTTTCCTCTAACAGCACCTCAGAATCACACTGACCTGAACCTTCCTCGAACCTCAGCTCAGACTCACACTGACCCGAACCTTCCTCTAACCTCAGCTCAGGCTCACACTGACCCGAACCTTCCTCTAACCTCAGCTTAGACTCACACTAACCCGAACCTTCCTCTAACACCGCCTCAGACTCACACAGACCCGAACCTTCCTCTAACACCGCCTCAGACTCACACTGACCTGAACCTTCCTCTAACACCGCCTCAGACTCACACAGACCCGAACCTTCCTCTAACACCACCTCAGACTCACACTGACCCGAAAATTCCTCGATCCCCACCTCAGACTCACACTGACCCGAACCTTCCTCTAACACTGCCTCAGACTCACACTGACCCGAACCTTCCTCTAACACCACCTCAGACTCACACTGACCCGAACCTTCCTCTAACACTGCCTCAGACTCACACTGACCCGAACCTTCCTCTAACACCGCCTCAGACTCACACTGAACCGAACCTTCCTCTAACACCGCCTCAGACTCACACTGACCTGAACCTTCCTATAACACCACCTCAGACTCACACTGACCCGAACCTTCCTCTAACACCGCCTCAGACTAACACTGACCTGAACCTTCCTCTAACATCACCTCTGACTCACACTGACCCGAACCTTCCTCTAACACCGCCTCAGACTCACACTGACCCGAACCTTCCTCTAGCCTCACCTCAGACTCACACTGACCCGGAACCTTTTGTCTAACCTCACCTCAGACTCACACTGACCCGAAACTTCCTCTAACAACGCCTCAGACTCACACTGACCCGAACCTTCCTCTAGCCTCACCTCAGACTCACACTGACCCGGAACCTTTTGTCTAACCTCACCTCAGACTCACACTGACCCGAAACTTCCTCTAACAACGCCTCAGACTCACACTGACCCGAAACTTCCTCTAACCTCACCTCAGACTCACACTGACCCGAACCTTCCTCGAACCTTAACTCAGACTCAAACTGACCCAGAACCTTCCTCTAACACCGCCTCAGACTCACACTGACTCGAACCTTCCTCTAACATCGCCTCAGACTCACACTGACCCAAACCTTCCTCTAACCCCACCTCAGACTCACACTGACCCGAACCTTCCTCTAACACCGCCTCAGACTCACACTGACCCGAACCTTCCTCTAACACTGCCTCAGACTCACACTGCCCCGAACCTTCCTCTAACACCACCTCAGACTCACACTGACCCGAACCTTCCTCTAGCCTCACCTCAGACTCACACTGACCCGAACCTTCCTCTAACACCGCCTCAAACTCACACTGACCCAAACCTTCCTCTAACCTCACTTCAGACTTACACTGACCCGAACCTTCCTCTAACACCAACTCAGACTCACACTGACCCGAACCTTCCTCTAGCCTCACCTCAGACTCACCCTGATCCGAACCTTCCTCTCACACCGCCTCAGACTCACACTGACCAGAATCTTCCTCTAGCCTCACCTCAGACTCACACTGACCCGAACCTTCCACTAACACCGCCTCAAACTCAGACTGACCCAAACCTTCCTCTAACCTCACCTCAGACTTACACTGACCCGAACCTTCCTCTAACACCGCCTCAGACTCTCACTGACCCGAACCTTCCTCTAACACCGCCTCAGACTCATACTGACCCGAACCTTCCTCTAACACCGCCTCAGACTCTCACTGACCCGAACCTTCCTCTAACACCGCCTCAGACTCTCACTGACCCGAACCTTCCTCTAACACCGCCTCAGACTCACACTGACCTGAACCTTCCTCTAACACCACCTCAGACTCACACTGATCCGAACCTTCCTCTAGCCTCACCTCAGACTCACACTGACCCGGAACCTTTTGTCTAACCTCACCTCAGACTCACACTGACCCGAAACTTCCTCTAACAACGCCTCAGGCGCACACTGACCCGAACCTTCCTCTAACCTCACCTCAGACTCACACTGACCCGAACCTTCCTCTAACACCAGCTCAGTCTCACACTGACCCAGAACCTTCCTCTAACACCGCCTCAGACTCACACTGACTCGAACCTTCCTCTAACATCGCCTCAGACTCACACTGACCCAAACCTTCCTCTAACCCCACCTCAGACTCACACTGACCCGAACCTTCCTCTAACACCGCCTCAGACTCACACTGACCCGAACCTTCCTCTAACACTGCCTCAGACTCACACTGCCCCGAACCTTCCTCTAACACCACCTCAGACTCACACTGACCCGAACCTTCCTCTAGCCTCACCTCAGACTCACACTGACCCGAACCTTCCTCTAACACCGCCTCAAACTCACACTGACCCAAACCTTCCTCTAACCTCACTTCAGACTTACACTGACCCGAACCTTCCTCTAACACCAACTCAGACTCACACTGACCCGAACCTTCCTCTAGCCTCACCTCAGACTCACCCTGATCCGAACCTTCCTCTCACACCGCCTCAGACTCACACTGACCAGAATCTTCCTCTAGCCTCACCTCAGACTCACACTGACCCGAACCTTCCACTAACACCGCCTCAAACTCAGACTGACCCAAACCTTCCTCTAACCTCACCTCAGACTTACACTGACCCGAACCTTCCTCTAACACCGCCTCAGACTCTCACTGACCCGAACCTTCCTCTAACACCGCCTCAGACTCATACTGACCCGAACCTTCCTCTAACACCGCCTCAGACTCTCACTGACCCGAACCTTCCTCTAACACCGCCTCAGACTCTCACTGACCCGAACCTTCCTCTAACACCGCCTCAGACTCACACTGACCTGAACCTTCCTCTAACACCACCTCAGACTCACACTGATCCGAACCTTCCTCTAGCCTCACCTCAGACTCACACTGACCCGGAACCTTTTGTCTAACCTCACCTCAGACTCACACTGACCCGAAACTTCCTCTAACAACGCCTCAGGCGCACACTGACCCGAACCTTCCTCTAACCTCACCTCAGACTCACACTGACCCGAACCTTCCTCTAACACCAGCTCAGTCTCACACTGACCCGAACCTTCCTCTAACACCACCTCAGGCTCACACTGACCCGAACCTTCCTCTAACCTCACCTCAGACTCACACTCCCCCAAACCTTCCTCTAACACCGCCTCAGATTCACACTGACCCGAACCTTCCTCTAACACCACCTCAGACTCACACTGCCCCGAACCTTCCTCTAACCTCTTTTTTTTTTTTTTTTTTTTTTTTACCCCTTTATTCCAATCTAATCAAGTCAAATTAAACCCAATTCAGAGTCCCAACAAGTTGGGACATTCCCGATCCAAGCTGACAAGACAGGTCTCCTGTCTTGGGCTTGATCTACATGATCCAAGCTGACTGGAGTAGGTGTAGCTCCTCCTCCAGGGCTTGATCCAATTTGCATCTTAGCCAAAAGGCCGAGATGCTGCTTTAAAAAATTGCTTCAAATGAAGCTGAATTGCAACCCAATGACTTCAATCAAGTGCAGCATGTTGACCCTACACTTGATCAACACTAACAGACCACACTTGATCTTAGCCAAAAGGCCGAGAACCTTCCTCTAACCTCACCTAAGTCTCAAACTGACCCGAACTTTCCTCTAACAGCACCTCAGACTCACACTGACCTGAACCTTCCTCAAACCTCATCTCAAACTCACACTGACCCGAACCTTCCTCTAACTTTTTTTTTTTTTACCCCTTTATTCCAATCTAATCAAATCAGATTAAACCCAATTCAGAGTCCCAACAAGTTGGGACATTCCCGATCCAAGCTGACAAGACAGGTCTCCTGTCTTGGGCTTGATCTACATGATCCAAGCTGACTGGAGTAGGTGTAGCTCCTCCTCCAGGGCTTGATCTAATTTGCATCTTAGCCAAAAGGCCGAGATGCTGCTTTAAAAAATTGCTTCAAATGAAGCTGAATTGCAACCTAATGACTTCAATCAAGTGCAGCATGTTGACCCTACACTTGATCAACACTAACAGACTACACTTGATCTTAGCCAAAAGGCGACCCGAACCTTCCTCTAACACCACCTCAGACTCACACTGACCCGAACCTTCCTCTAACACCGCCTCAGACTCATACTGACCCTCCTTCCTCTAACACCGCCTCAAACTCACACTGACCCGAACTTTCCAATAACACCGCGTCAGAATCACACTGACCCGAACCTACCTCTAACACCGCCTCAGACTCACAATGACCGAGCCTTCCTCTAACACCGCCTCAGACTCACATGACACAGAACCTTCCTCTAACACTGCCTCAGACTCACACTGACCTGAACCTTCCTCGAACCTCATCACAAACTCACACTGACCCGATCCTTCCTCTAACACCGCCTCAGACTCACACTGACCCGAACCTTCCTCTAACACCGCCTCAGACTCACACTGACCTGAACCTTCCTCTAACACCCCCTCAGACTCACACTGACCCGAACCTTCCTCTAACACCACCTCAGACTCACACTGACCCGAACCTTCCTCTAACACCGCCTCAGACTCACAATGACCCGAACCTTCCTCTAAACCGCCTCAGGCTCACACTGACTCGAACCTTCCCCTAACACCGCCTCAGGCGCACACTGACCCGAACATTCCTCTAACCTCACCTCAGACTCACACTGACCCGAACCTTCCTCTAACACCAGCTCAGTCTCACACTGACCCGAACCTTCCTCTAACACCGCCTCAGACTCACACTGCCCCAAACCTTCCTCTAACACCGCCTCAGATTCACACTGCCCCGAACCTTCCTCTAACCTCACCTCAGTCTCACACTGACCCGAACTTTCCTCTAACAGCACCTCAGACTCACACTGACCCGAACCTTCCTCAAACCTCACCTCAAACTCACACTGACCCTAACCTTCCTCTAACACCACCTCAGACTCACACTGACCCGATCCTTCCTCTAACACCACCTCAGACTCACACTGCCCGAACCTTCCTCTAACACCGCTTCAGACTCACACTGACCCAAACCTTCCTCTAACACCGCCTCAGACTCACACTGACCCGAACCTTCCTCTAACACCGCCTCAGACTCACACTGACCCGAACCTTCCTCTAACAACACCTGAGACACACACTGACCCAAACCTTCCTCTAACACCGCCTCAGACTCACACTGACCCGAAACTTACTCTGACCTCACCTCAGTCTCACACTAACCCGAACTTTCCTCTAACAGCACCTCAGAATCACACTGACCTGAACCTTCCTCGAACCTCAGCTCAGACTCACACTGACCCGAACCTTCCTCTAACCTCAGCTCAGGCTCACACTGACCCGAACCTTCCTCTAACCTCAGCTTAGACTCACACTAACCCGAACCTTCCTCTAACACCGCCTCAGACTCACACAGACCCGAACCTTCCTCTAACACCACCTCAGACTCACACTGACCCGAAAATTCCTCGATCCCCACCTCAGACTCACACTGACCCGAACCTTCCTCTAACACTGCCTCAGACTCACACTGACCCGAACCTTCCTCTAACACCACCTCAGACTCACACTGACCCGAACCTTCCTCTAACACTGCCTCAGACTCACACTGACCCGAACCTTCCTCTAACACCGCCTCAGACTCACACTGAACCGAACCTTCCTCTAACACCGCCTCAGACTCACACTGACCTGAACCTTCCTATAACACCACCTCAGACTCACACTGACCCGAACCTTCCTCTAACACCGCCTCAGACTAACACTGACCTGAACCTTCCTCTAACATCACCTCTGACTCACACTGACCCGAACCTTCCTCTAACACCGCCTCAGACTCACACTGACCCGAACCTTCCTCTAGCCTCACCTCAGACTCACACTGACCCGGAACCTTTTGTCTAACCTCACCTCAGACTCACACTGACCCGAAACTTCCTCTAACAACGCCTCAGACTCACACTGACCCGAACCTTCCTCTAGCCTCACCTCAGACTCACACTGACCCGGAACCTTTTGTCTAACCTCACCTCAGACTCACACTGACCCGAAACTTCCTCTAACAACGCCTCAGACTCACACTGACCCGAAACTTCCTCTAACCTCACCTCAGACTCACACTGACCCGAACCTTCCTCGAACCTTAACTCAGACTCAAACTGACCCAGAACCTTCCTCTAACACCGCCTCAGACTCACACTGACTCGAACCTTCCTCTAACATCGCCTCAGACTCACACTGACCCAAACCTTCCTCTAACCCCACCTCAGACTCACACTGACCCGAACCTTCCTCTAACACCGCCTCAGACTCACACTGACCCGAACCTTCCTCTAACACTGCCTCAGACTCACACTGCCCCGAACCTTCCTCTAACACCACCTCAGACTCACACTGACCCGAACCTTCCTCTAGCCTCACCTCAGACTCACACTGACCCGAACCTTCCTCTAACACCGCCTCAAACTCACACTGACCCAAACCTTCCTCTAACCTCACTTCAGACTTACACTGACCCGAACCTTCCTCTAACACCAACTCAGACTCACACTGACCCGAACCTTCCTCTAGCCTCACCTCAGACTCACCCTGATCCGAACCTTCCTCTCACACCGCCTCAGACTCACACTGACCAGAATCTTCCTCTAGCCTCACCTCAGACTCACACTGACCCGAACCTTCCACTAACACCGCCTCAAACTCAGACTGACCCAAACCTTCCTCTAACCTCACCTCAGACTTACACTGACCCGAACCTTCCTCTAACACCGCCTCAGACTCTCACTGACCCGAACCTTCCTCTAACACCGCCTCAGACTCATACTGACCCGAACCTTCCTCTAACACCGCCTCAGACTCTCACTGACCCGAACCTTCCTCTAACACCGCCTCAGACTCTCACTGACCCGAACCTTCCTCTAACACCGCCTCAGACTCACACTGACCTGAACCTTCCTCTAACACCACCTCAGACTCACACTGATCCGAACCTTCCTCTAGCCTCACCTCAGACTCACATTGACCCGGAACCTTTTGTCTAACCTCACCTCAGACTCACACTGACCCGAAACTTCCTCTAACAACGCCTCAGGCGCACACTGACCCGAACCTTCCTCTAACCTCACCTCAGACTCACACTGACCCGAACCTTCCTCTAACACCAGCTCAGTCTCACACTGACCCAGAACCTTCCTCTAACACCGCCTCAGACTCACACTGACTCGAACCTTCCTCTAACATCGCCTCAGACTCACACTGACCCAAACCTTCCTCTAACCCCACCTCAGACTCACACTGACCCGAACCTTCCTCTAACACCGCCTCAGACTCACACTGACCCGAACCTTCCTCTAACACTGCCTCAGACTCACACTGCCCCGAACCTTCCTCTAACACCACCTCAGACTCACACTGACCCGAACCTTCCTCTAGCCTCACCTCAGACTCACACTGACCCGAACCTTCCTCTAACACCGCCTCAAACTCACACTGACCCAAACCTTCCTCTAACCTCACTTCAGACTTACACTGACCCGAACCTTCCTCTAACACCAACTCAGACTCACACTGACCCGAACCTTCCTCTAGCCTCACCTCAGACTCACCCTGATCCGAACCTTCCTCTCACACCGCCTCAGACTCACACTGACCAGAATCTTCCTCTAGCCTCACCTCAGACTCACACTGACCCGAACCTTCCACTAACACCGCCTCAAACTCAGACTGACCCAAACCTTCCTCTAACCTCACCTCAGACTTACACTGACCCGAACCTTCCTCTAACACCGCCTCAGACTCTCACTGACCCGAACCTTCCTCTAACACCGCCTCAGACTCATACTGACCCGAACCTTCCTCTAACACCGCCTCAGACTCTCACTGACCCGAACCTTCCTCTAACACCGCCTCAGACTCTCACTGACCCGAACCTTCCTCTAACACCGCCTCAGACTCACACTGACCTGAACCTTCCTCTAACACCACCTCAGACTCACACTGATCCGAACCTTCCTCTAGCCTCACCTCAGACTCACACTGACCCGGAACCTTTTGTCTAACCTCACCTCAGACTCACACTGACCCGAAACTTCCTCTAACAACGCCTCAGGCGCACACTGACCCGAACCTTCCTCTAACCTCACCTCAGACTCACACTGACCCGAACCTTCCTCTAACACCAGCTCAGTCTCACACTGACCCGAACCTTCCTCTAACACCACCTCAGGCTCACACTGACCCGAACCTTCCTCTAACCTCACCTCAGACTCACACTCCCCCAAACCTTCCTCTAACACCGCCTCAGATTCACACTGACCCGAACCTTCCTCTAACACCACCTCAGACTCACACTGCCCCGAACCTTCCTCTAACCTCTTTTTTTTTTTTTTTTTTTTTACCCCTTTATTCCAATCTAATCAAGTCAAATTAAACCCAATTCAGAGTCCCAACAAGTTGGGACATTCCCGATCCAAGCTGACAAGACAGGTCTCCTGTCTTGGGCTTGATCTACATGATCCAAGCTGACTGGAGTAGGTGTAGCTCCTCCTCCAGGGCTTGATCCAATTTGCATCTTAGCCAAAAGGCCGAGATGCTGCTTTAAAAAATTGCTTCAAATGAAGCTGAATTGCAACCCAATGACTTCAATCAAGTGCAGCATGTTGACCCTACACTTGATCAACACTAACAGACCACACTTGATCTTAGCCAAAAGGCCGAGAACCTTCCTCTAACCTCACCTAAGTCTCAAACTGACCCGAACTTTCCTCTAACAGCACCTCAGACTCACACTGACCTGAACCTTCCTCAAACCTCATCTCAAACTCACACTGACCCGAACCTTCCTCTAACTTTTTTTTTTTTTACCCCTTTATTCCAATCTAATCAAATCAGATTAAACCCAATTCAGAGTCCCAACAAGTTGGGACATTCCCGATCCAAGCTGACAAGACAGGTCTCCTGTCTTGGGCTTGATCTACATGATCCAAGCTGACTGGAGTAGGTGTAGCTCCTCCTCCAGGGCTTGATCTAATTTGCATCTTAGCCAAAAGGCCGAGATGCTGCTTTAAAAAATTGCTTCAAATGAAGCTGAATTGCAACCTAATGACTTCAATCAAGTGCAGCATGTTGACCCTACACTTGATCAACACTAACAGACTACACTTGATCTTAGCCAAAAGGCGACCCGAACCTTCCTCTAACACCACCTCAGACTCACACTGACCCGAACCTTCCTCTAACACCGCCTCAGACTCATACTGACCCTCCTTCCTCTAACACCGCCTCAAACTCACACTGACCCGAACTTTCCAATAACACCGCGTCAGAATCACACTGACCCGAACCTACCTCTAACACCGCCTCAGACTCACAATGACCGAGCCTTCCTCTAACACCGCCTCAGACTCACATGACACAGAACCTTCCTCTAACACTGCCTCAGACTCACACTGACCTGAACCTTCCTCGAACCTCATCACAAACTCACACTGACCCGATCCTTCCTCTAACACCGCCTCAGACTCACACTGACCCGAACCTTCCTCTAACACCGCCTCAGACTCACACTGACCTGAACCTTCCTCTAACACCCCCTCAGACTCACACTGACCCGAACCTTCCTCTAACACCACCTCAGACTCACACTGACCCGAACCTTCCTCTAACACCGCCTCAGACTCACAATGACCCGAACCTTCCTCTAAACCGCCTCAGGCTCACACTGACTCGAACCTTCCCCTAACACCGCCTCAGGCGCACACTGACCCGAACATTCCTCTAACCTCACCTCAGACTCACACTGACCCGAACCTTCCTCTAACACCAGCTCAGTCTCACACTGACCCGAACCTTCCTCTAACACCGCCTCAGACTCACACTGCCCCAAACCTTCCTCTAACACCGCCTCAGATTCACACTGCCCCGAACCTTCCTCTAACCTCACCTCAGTCTCACACTGACCCGAACTTTCCTCTAACAGCACCTCAGACTCACACTGACCCGAACCTTCCTCAAACCTCACCTCAAACTCACACTGACCCTAACCTTCCTCTAACACCACCTCAGACTCACACTGACCCGATCCTTCCTCTAACACCACCTCAGACTCACACTGCCCGAACCTTCCTCTAACACCGCTTCAGACTCACACTGACCCAAACCTTCCTCTAACACCGCCTCAGACTCACACTGACCCGAACCTTCCTCTAACACCACCTCAGACTCACACTGACCCGAACCTTCCTCTAACACCGCCTCAGACTCACACTGACCCGAACCTTCCTCTAACACCGCCTCAGACACACAATGACCCGAACCTTCCTCTAATACCTCCTCAGGCTCACACTGACTCGAACCTTCCCCTAACACCGCCTCAGGCGCACACTGACCCGAACCTTCCTCTAACCTCACCTCAGACTCACACTGACCCGAAACTTCCTCTAACACCACCTCAGTCTCACACTGACCCGAACCTTCCTCTAACACCGCCTCAGGCTCACACTGACCCGAACCTTCCTCTAACCTCAACTCAGACTCACACTGCCCCGAACCTTCCTCGAACACCGCCTCAGATTCACAATGCCCCGAACCTTCCTCTAACCTCACCTCAGTCTCACACTAACCCGAACTTTCCTCTAACAGCACCCCAGACTCACACTGACCTGAACCTTCCTCTAACCTCAGCTCAGGCTCACACTGACCCTAACCTTCCTCTAACCTCAGCTCAGACTCACACTGACCCGAACCTTCCTCTAACACCACCTCAGACTCACACTGACCCGAAAATTCCTCGATCCCCACCTCAGACTCACACTGACCCGAACCTTCCTCTAACACCGCCTCAGACTCACACTGACCCGAACCTTACTCTAACACCGCCTCAGACTCACACTGACCCGAACCTTCCTCTAAGACCGCCTCAGACTCACACTGACCCGAACCTTCCTCTAACACCGTCTCAGACTCACACTGACCCGAACCTTACTCTAACACCGCCTCAGACTCACACTGACCCGAACTTTCCTCTAACCTCAGCTCAGACTCACTCTGACCCGAATCTTCCTCTAACACCGCCTCAGACTCACACTGACCCGAACCTTCCTCTAACACCACCTCAGACTCACACTGACCCGAACCTTCCTCTAACACCACCTCAGACTCACACTGACCCGAACCTTCCTCTAAGACCGCCTCAGATTCACACTGACCCGAACCTTCCTCTAACACCGCCTCAGAATCACACTGACCCGAACCTTCCTCTAACACCGGCTTAGACTCACACTGACCCGAACCTTCCTCTAACAGCGGCTCAGTCTCACACTGACCCGAACCTTCCTCTAACACCACCTCAGACTCACACTGACCCGAAACTTCCTATAACACCGCCTCAGACTCATACTGACCCAAACCTTCCTCTAACACCGGCTCAGACTCACACTGACCCGAACCTTCCTCTAACCTCACCTCAGACTCACACTGACCCGAACCTACCTCTAACACCACCTCAGACTCACACTGATCCAAACCTTCCTCTCACACCACCTCAGACTCACACTGACCCGAACCTTACTCTAACACCGCCTCAGACTCACACTGACCCGAACCTTCCTCTAACCTCAGCTCAGACTCACTCTGACCCGAATCTTCCTCTAACACCGCCTCAGACTCACACTGACCCGAACCTTCCTCTAACACCACCTCAGACTCACACTGACCCGAACCTTCCTCTAACACCACCTCAGACTCACACTGACCCGAACCTTCCTCTAAGACCGCCTCAGACTCACACTGACCCGAACCTTCCTCTAACACCGCCTCAGAATCACACTGACCCGAACCTTCCTCTAACACCGGCTTAGACTCACACTGACCCGAACCTTCCTCTAACAGCGGCTCAGTCTCACACTGACCCGAACCTTCCTCTAACACCACCTCAGACTCACACTGACCCGAAACTTCCTCTAACACCGCCTCAGACTCACAATGACCCGAACCTTCCTCTAAACCGCCTCAGGCTCACACTGACTCGAACCTTCCCCTAACACCGCCTCAGGCGCACACTGACCCGAACATTCCTCTAACCTCACCTCAGACTCACACTGACCCGAACCTTCCTCTAACACCAGCTCAGTCTCACACTGACCCGAACCTTCCTCTAACACCGCCTCAGTCTCACACTGACCCGAACCTTCCTCTAACACCACCTCAGGCTCACACTGACCCGAACCTTCCTCTAACCTCACCTCAGACTCACACTCCCCCAAACCTTCCTCTAACACCGCCTCAGATTCACACTGACCCGAACCTTCCTCTAACACCAGCTCAGTCTCACACTGACCCGAACCTTCCTCTAACACCGCCTCAGACTCACACTGCCCCAAACCTTCCTCTAACACCGCCTCAGATTCACACTGCCCCGAACCTTCCTCTAACCTCACCTCAGTCTCACACTGACCCGAACTTTCCTCTAACAGCACCTCAGACTCACACTGACCTGAACCTTCCTCAAACCTCATCTCAAACTCACACTGACCCGAACCTTCCTCTAACACCACCTCAGACTCACACTGACCCGAATCTTCCTCTAACACCGCCTCAGACACACACTGACCCGAACCTTCCTCTAACACCACCTCAGACTCACACTGACCCGACCCATCCTCTAACCTCACCTCAGACTCACACTGACCCGAACATTCCTCTAACACCGCCTCAGACTCACACTGACCCGAACCTTCCTCTAACACCGCCTCAGACTCACACTGACCCGAACCTTCCTCTAACCTCACCTCAGACTCACACTGACCTGAACCTTCCTCTAACACCGCCTCAGACTCACACTGACCCGAACCTTCCTCTAGCCTCACCTTAGACTCACACTGACCCGAACCTTCCTCTAACACCGCCTCAGTCTCACACTGACCCGAACCTTCCTCTAACACCGCCTCAGGCTCACACTGACCCGAACCTTCCTCTAACCTCACCTCAGTCTCACACTGACCCGAACCTTCCTCCAACACCACATCAGATTCGCAGTGCCTCAGAACCTTCCTTCAGTGTCACCTTAGACTCACACTGCCCTGAAAGCTTCCTCCAAACTCAACTCATACTTGCACTGTCCTGAGAGCCTATTCACTAAGTCCTGCAGAGTCTTTGATCTGTTTCTAACTTAACCACACTCGCCACACATCACTGTTAATGTCAGGGTCATTGTGTTTGGTAGTATCTAGTATTGATCTTATGATTTTCTTTGTATCCAGTCTGCACAGTATGTCATCCATTGACCTGAAACGGGCAAGTGTGAAGCCTATGATGCCTGACCGAGGTTCGGTAAATTCTTCCCTGCTCGCTGTGGATATGAAGAAGTTTCGAAGTATCTGGACTGAAACATTGTCTCAGAACCGTGAAAATTGGAAGGCTCTACATAAAAAAGGTCAGCGAAAGTTCTCATTGATACCAACTGAATCTAATTCCATAGAACCCTACAGTGCAGAAACAGGCCCTTCGGCCCATCGAGTCTGCACCGAACACAATCCCACCCAGACCCTATCCCCATATCCTTACACATTTACCTGCTAATCCCTCTAACCTACACATCCCAGGACACTAAGGAGCAATTTTAGCATAGCCAATGAACCTAACCCGCACATCTTTGGACTGTGGGAGGAAACCGGAGCACCCGGAGAAAACCCACGCAGACACGAGGGGAATGTGCAAACTCCACACAAGGCAGTGACCCGAGCCGGGAATCGAACCCAGGACCCTGGAGCTGTGAAGCAGCAGTGCTAACCCACTGTGCTACCGTGCTGCCCAATTCCTGATATGTATTTATATTAAATATACAACAGAAAAAATGTTGGTGCAGCTGATTTCTCAGAATCAATGTTCACGTTACTTCACAGAAGTCTCAGCTGTTCACGTGGATCCACAGCTCAAGTGACCTCTTGTCACTTCAGTTAGCTGTGGGGAGAATCTGTCCAATTGCCGCACAGAGGTAGATGTACACAAAATTTTACCAAGAAACAACTTCCGTTGTTCTGCCTTTAAGGAAAGCGGATTTCAAGCAATCAATAGGGAAATCAATAGAGGACTGGCAGGAATACTCCTGTTCCTGTTAGCCCCACAAAGGATAAAAACACTCAAAATTTTCGCCCTCCTCTGTCTGCCTCCTGATAAATTTCGTTGCTGTGTTGGCCAGCTGGGAAACTCACAGCTCCAGTCATGTAGAAGCATCATCTTGAAGTCCTGAAGATCTGACATGCACTTGTCTAAAAAAGGATCCTGCTAACTTGGGCAGGTATTCTTACGGCTTGCAGTCAAGACAGGTCAGCTCTTGGCAGTTCCAGGGTGGGTGAGTGATCAGCAGATTTTAACTGCTCCCCTAACCTGGGTTCTACCCAGCAGATAGGATAAATTGTCCTCAAGCAGTCAATTAACGTTTGAAGCTCTCCTCTGGAAATCTACATGCCCATTTGCTGTGAGCCACCACCGCTTCAGGGTTTTGCACCAGAAGTGATGTCTGACTCCAGCATATCTGGAATCGTGGGCCTGATTTTAATTCTGTGTAAACAGGTGGTTTTTGAATGAGGTCAAGTCTCACCTGGTGTGCTCGTGGCAAGAAAACATTTCTCATCATCATCTCCACAGCAACACTGGATGATAGCAAGGAAAATTACATATTCTACCTGAGGTGGGTAATTCATTTGGAGTCGTCACTCAGCAGAATTCTCACCCATCCCATCTGTGATGCAACCATGTAAAACTTTAATGTGCTTTCTGAGCCCTCACCTGCAAAGAGCCTAAGAAACTGATAAGTAAATTCTAATAACAATTATAAATTGTTACAAGTAAATTGTAATAACAATAATAACAATTGTAATAACAAGGTGAGTGAATGGAATCGGCTGCCGTCAGTGGTGGTGGAGGCAAACTCGCTGGGGTCTTTTAAAAGACTTCTGGATGAGTATATGGGGTTTAATGGCATTGGAAGTTACAGATAGTTCTAGGGCTTGGTAGGTATAGATGTGATCGGCGTAACTTGTGGGCCGAAGGGCCTGTTTGTGCTGCAGTGTTCTATGTTCTATAACATTCTGATTTATTTCAGTATCATCCAATGAGATCTAGTATTTCTTAGAAGTGAAGTTTTGCAGGAACTGATGAAGGCTAGATGTTCACAAATACTTCAGTGATGTTACTAAATTTGTTCATTTATTTAGATGCAGAAGAAAGAGCCAGAAGAGAAGCGGAAGACAAGGCCAAGGAGAACAAGGCCAAGGAAGACAAGATCAAGGAAGAAAACGACAAGGAAGACAAGGTCAAAGAAGAAAACGACAAGGAAGACAAGGTCAAAGAAGAAAATGACAAGGAAGATAAGGTCGAAGAAGAAAACGACAAGGAAGAGCACAAGAAAAGAGCAGTGAACGAAGAGCATCAACCTGTCACAGATCAGAACATTATGGACGATGAAGCAAAAGATCTTCAACCTAATGCAAAACTCAGCGATTGCGATTTATTAGTTTCGGTGTCGCAGCATGATCCAGACTCTTGGAAAACAGAGAAAGGAAATGGCAACAATAAGGCAGAAGGCAAAGCACGGCTTATAAAGAATGGTGAGTCAAAGCTTTGCATGCTGAAATCTGAGATTCTGACACTTGCATAGAATCCCTACTGTGCAGAAAAAAGGCCATTTGACCCATTGAATCTGCACTGATTCTCCAAAACAACATCCCAGCCAGGCCCTTCCCTTTGTCCTTTGTCCAACATCGTGGGCCGAAGGGCCTGTTCTGCGCTGTAATGTTCTATGTTCTATCCCTATAATCTACCTAATTTGCACACATCGTTGGGCACAAAGAGGCAATTTAGTATGGCCATCCCACCTAAGCTGCACATCTGTGGACTGTGGGAGGAAATCGGAGCACTCAGAGAAACACACAGAAGTTTAGAATGAAATAAGAAGTCATTCTACATGTCATATTTACATCTGTAGAATAATGGGTAAATAGTTCCACGGCCCTGTTCTTTCCAGTTTCTCCTACATATTAGGTATTAGACAAGTGATCTTTTGATGTGTATTAATAACCATGTTTGTATGGATCTTATTTTCAAGATGGCAGTTTCAACTTGGAGAAGGATACTTAGCAGCCCACATTAGGACATATGCTGGTGAAATGAACAGAGATATGGCTGGTGAAATTTAAAGCTGATTAACATTTCCAGACTCACAGCAACATGGCCTGAATTTTCATGATGGTGAGGACTTGGCATCCGCCACTCTAAGAATCGGCAGAAATTGCATCCCCTTCCATGTTGACAGGCCTGCTGCCGCTTTACGTTCAATTGAGTGCTGATTGGCAGAGGTGGGATGTCTGTCTGCACTTGAACAGAAGCCCCACCTCGAACAGCCTTAAAATTGAAGCTGGGCAGAAAAAAGCCCTCGAGTATCCGGCCAATAATGACCTTAATAAGGCAAGGGTAGGCTTCCCCTCCAAGGTCCTGCCCAACCCATGATGAAACTGAGTCTAAATAGAGATAGAGCCTGGATAAGATAATCTGTCAGGGAGCCAGTACAGACTCAGACCGAATGGTGTCTTTCTGCACTGTAGGTATTCTATGATTCTATTCTATAAGGTAAGCCTGTTTGACTGTAGGCTGGTAGAGGCCCTTGGTCAATTAAGGGCATTGATATATTAGACTTCAATGTCAAGGCTTTGGACTGTAAGAAGAAGAAATTTACTGCAATTGTTTAGGGCTTTATTGAACCCACATTTGAAGTTCTAGATTGTTTTGGTCTTGCTATGTAAAGAGGAAGGTATTAGTCTGACAGAGGGATGGGGACACAGAACATTAGTAAAATAAGGACACCAAGAAGCAAATCAGAGTGAGTTCAGTTATGTTGAGTGCCCAAAGTGTATACTGACGCTGGATGGTCTTTATTTTAATGCTCGGAGTATAATAGGTAAGACTGATGAGTTAAGGGCATGAATTGACACATGGAAATTTATTATTGTTGTCATCACAGAAACATGGTTGAGGGAAGGGCAGGATTGGCAACTCAGCATTCCAGGATTTAGGATCTTTAGGTGAGGCAGAGGAGGATGTAAAAAGGGAGGTGGTGTAGCACTATTAATTAAGGAGTTAATTACTGCAATAAGGAGAGATCCTATATTAGAAGGGTCTTCAAACAAGGCTTTGTGGGTCAAACTGAGGAATGGAAAGGGGGCAGCCACATCACTAGGTGCGTATTGGAGCCCCCAAAAAGTCAGCGGGAAATATGTAGACAGTTCACTGAAGTTTGTAAGAATATTAATCCGGTAATTATATTAGCGGATTTCTGCAACATAAATTGGGATAGTCATAGTGTAAAAGATTTAGAGGGGGCAGATTTCTTGAAATGTACTCAGTTTTTTTTTGTAGAATATTAATATGTAGAAGGCCCATCAAGAGGTGGAGCAGTGCTGGATCTGGTTCTAGGGAACAAAACTGGACAAATGTTCAATGTGACAATGGGGGAGCATTTTAGCAATAGCAACTGCAACATGGTATGGTTCAAGTTTGTTATAGACAAGGAGAAACATGGCTGCGAAAGGTGGCTTTGGATTGGGGGAAGGCATATTTTATTAAAATAAGGCAGCATCTAGCCACAGTTGACTGGGAACACCTTATGGTGGGGAAAGTCTGCAGTGGAGCAGTCGGGGGCATTCAAAGAGGAAATGGGAAGAGTACAGGGCCAACATGTTCCCAATGGAGGGAAATGTAGGAGCAATAAGTTCAGGGAACCCTAGATGTCTAGGACAATTCAGGACAGGATAAGGACAAAGAGATGAACTTTTAACAAGTTCAAAGGCAATAGTTCAGGAATATGGGAAGTGCAAGTAGAAAGTTATGATCGCAATTAAAAGAACAAAAAGGGGATAGGAAAAGGATTTGTGAACAAGATCAGGGAGAACTCTATGAATATAGATATTTAAACCAGTCAGTTTAACCTTGATGGGTCAAGGCATTGTCCTGGGTAACGAATGGCTGCCACTTATTTTGTTTCACTGAAACTGGTGCAATATGTGTACATGTTCTTCCTGCCCGTAAAGAACAGGGTGCTGTTATTAATATAACCCAGCTCTGATGAAGGATGATCCAGGTATGAAATGTTAGCTCTATTCTCTCTCCACAGATGCTATCAGACATTCTGAGATTTTTCAGCACTTTTGTTTTTGTTTTAGATTCCGGCATCTGCAGTATTTTGCTTTTATATTAATACAAGTAGCTTCCACGACATACAAATATGCCACACTAAGAGCCTGACGGCAACCTTAAATTGTTTGTCAGTGTAATTCTTAGCACAGTGAAGATTATTTAGCAAATGTTTTCCAATTGTGGAATCACATCGAATGTTGGTCACTGTGTTTTGAACTTTGCTGATTGGTTAGAGTGCTGCTATTGTGAACAGCAGCTGGGACTGTTATTTACTGATGCAGCCTTTGGGACAATTAGCTTACATACCTAGCTCCGCACTGGCACCGAAATTCAGATATCACATTCTAATTTGTGTGATCGGTGGAATGCCTTTTAGGCTTGATGGCAGCATCCTGTTGTGATGGGCAGCACGGTGGCACAGTGGTTAGCACTGCTGCCTCACAGCGCCAGGGACCGGGACCTGGGTTCAACTCCGAACTCAGACAACTGTATGGAGTTTGCACGTTCTCCCTCTGTCTCCGGGCACTCTGGTTTCCTCCACATTCCAAGGTTGTGTGAGTTTGGTTAATTAATCGTGCCCCTTAATGTCAGAGGGATTAGTCGGGTAAATACATGGGGTTTCAGTAATGGGGCCTGCATGGGATTGTTGTCAGTGCAGGCTCCTTCTGTGCTGTGGGGTTCTATGATTCTAATACCACTCGTGCTACTGCGTAAGAATGGTGGGAAATAGCTAGCTTTCACCTGTTGCTCAGATTTTTGAGATAGGGCCTTACGCCCCTTGGGTTTGTCTGATATACACAGTAAAATGATTCGATCAGGATACCTGTTATCCTGGAAGGTGCCTTTGATGCATCCTATTCACCATCAAGTTTACATTGTGAGCAAATGGCCCAAGGCCCTATTTACAAGGTTGTGATAAGGCCAATCTTGTATTGCTTGAAACTGTAAGAATCCCAACGAGTACATTAACCAGTGAAGGTAGACTCTGGTAGAGAATCCCCTGGCATATTTTTCCACTAATACTTCAAGGAAAGGGAATTTGTTTGAGCACTTCATTTCAAAGGTGAATTTGAGCACAGGATGGAGACCATGAAATGATTACATGCAGCTGTGGATTTAAATTTATCAAACATATTGTCCACATATTGGAAATAGGCAAGGAGTAGGACGTTAAGTGTCAATCCACTGAAGAAACACTTTTCATGGAATCCAACAAAGATGTTTATGAAAGCTGAGTAGAAAAGCGATTCTATGGTAACACCATCTATTTGGGCAAACTCACACCGAGTTTGAACTGAACTCAGCTGCACAAGTTGTTGAATTCATAAGTGCAATGAACACGGATTCATCCTGTGGGAGAATGGCTACCCCAATCAGATCACTTTGTATTGCATGTTGTATAAATTCAAGAACGGGTCTAAGGACGAGACTTTCGGCAGTGCAAGTGCCCAGTCACCCTCAGATTACCCTGGAAGAGCAAGATATTTCAAACATTTGAGCTGGCTGTTTCAGACTGCTCCCATGCAAGTGATGTTCACCATCTCGGGATGACTTACTATCCTGAAGAACTCCTGCAGTGATTTCCTGGAGCTGAGTTGTTTGGCTTCTACCGACCACTAACATCTTTACTTTTGCCAGGCGTGATGTAAATCAATGGAGAGTCCCCCCATTAATTTCAATTTTGTTAGTGTTCCTGGATGCCACACTCAGTAAAGCATTTCCTTGATGTCAAGGTCTCACTTCACCTTGAGTTTAGTTCCTTTAATCCATGTTTGGATCAAGGCGGTAATGAGGTCTGAAGACGAGAGGCTCCAACAAAATTTGAACTATGGCACGGATAGAATATATGTGTTTTCTTATTGACTGTGGTCAGTCTATTTTGAATGGAAAAGAATGTGTGTTCTCATACCTCCTTGAGTGCATACTCCAATTAAATAATTCAGCAGCAAGCTTTTGTGAGTTTAAACATACATATTATTTATTTTTGCACACTTACCTGAATTAAACACATTCATTCTCATACACACATTCATGCGCACAAAGATTGGATATAGATGAGGGAAATTACCATTTACAGATTACTGTTATCTCAGATTGAACGAACTTGGGCTGTTTTCCCTTGAGAGACGTCGGCTGAGGGGGGATCTAATAGAGGTTTATAAGATTATGAAGGGGATAGATAGAGTAAATGGTGGTAAGCTTTTTCCGCTATTAGAAATGGATAGAACGAGGGGTCACGGGCTTAGGGTGAGGGGGGCTAGGTATAAGACAAATATTAGAGAGCAGTTTTTCACGCAAAGGGTAGTGGGGATGTGGAATGCACTGCCGAGTAAGGTGGTGGAAGTAGGCACGCTGGGGTTGTTTAAGAGTCACTTGGACAGCCACATGAGCGGTCTACATATAGGGGGATATAGCAGGCCTTACTAAACATTGTAGGCTTGGGATTCCGTTTTTGTCTCAGGGATGCAGAGTCTTTGCCTGTTTAATAATGAATTTTTTGTCTCCACAGGCATTTAAGTCCAGCAAGGGGCATGCATGCGGCAGGTTGTGGTGGGCTGCTCTTGGATGTTGCTTCGGGAGTTGCCTACTGCTTCATGTCGTCGGTGTGCTTAAACTGGACCATCTTGAGGGCAACATGACAGCTCAGAGACTATCTCTGTTGCTGTGCGGACACATGGATTTGGGCCTGTGTCCGTGGGAGTTTGCGCGTTCTCCCCGTGGTTGCGTGGGTTTCCTCCGGGTGCTCCGGTTTCCTCCCACATCCCAAAAATGTGCTTTTTTAGGCTGATTGATTGGGTAACAAATTGTCCCTATATTGGACCTCCCTGATCCTCGCACATTAGGCGTAGACTAAAATCATGAATAGGTCACTGAGACAATGGGCCGGCGGCGCGGGCTCGTTGGGCCGAAGGGCCTGTTTCCCGTGCTGTGCTGTTCTTTGTTCTTTGTTCTCAGTATATGACAGGCCAGTGGTCTCCTGAATTGCTTCAATGCTTTAAAGTTGAAGGGAGAGTCTTGTAAAGCAAGGATTTACAGCTGGTTGTGAAGTTTCTTATAGTCAGAAAGCTAAGAGGTAAGTTCTCAGGTGAACTTTAAACTGAAGCAGGTTTGTGGAATCCTTCTCTGTTGGAGTCTTCTGTTTTAAGGCATTGCTGTTAATTACTTTCATTGCTTTCTGACTTGCAGTTGGATCTTGGCCTGACTTTCTGACAAACTGATGATTGATGACTAACTGTGAATAGTAAGAAGTCTCACAAAACCAGGTTAAAGTCCAACAGGTTTATTTGGAATCACAAGCTTTTGGAGTAAACACAATCTTTCTTATATATGCAGTGTTTGTGAAAACACCTCTCCATTCACCTGATGAATGAGCAGTGCTCCGAAAGCTCATGATTTCAAATATACCTGTTGAACTTTACCTAGTGTTGTAAGACTTCTTACCGTGCCCACTCCAGTCCAACACCAGCATCTCCACATTATTATTGTAAACAGATCTTGGCTAACCTTTAGAGGCAGATAAAAACATGACTGCCCCATATAGCCTTTCAGAACTTCAAGTCCGTTTCCAAATAAGGGTTGGTATTTAGGTTGATTTCACATCCTGTGAAATAACTCCTCGAGCCCCTTCACCAAATTTAGATCTTTTTCATCATCAGCAACACTCAGACTGGTCCTTCCTCAGCAGTAACCTTGATGCCCCACTGGCCAAGCTCCTTAATTGTACAAGCCAAAATGGCCTTGATCAGGGGGCTCGTATTCCAAGAAGTTCCACATCGTGGGCCTTGTTAAAGTCATTACATCCCTCCCCCTGTAGGTCTAAGGATCGTAAAAAGTCTGACAACACCAGGTTTTAGTCCAACCGATTTATTTGATAATATTCTCACAAGCAAGCAAGCTTTCGAGGGGGTTACAGATAGTGTGACATGAACCCAAGATCCCTGTTGAGACCGTCCTCATGTGTGCGGAACTTGGCTATCAGTCTCTGTTCAGCGACTCTGCGCTGTCGTGTGTCATGAAGGCCGCCTTGGAGAATGCTTACCCGAAGGTCAGAGGCTGAATGCCCGTGACCGCTGAAGTGTTCGCCAACAGGAAGGGAACAGTCTTGCCTGGTGACTGTCGAGCGCTATTCCAGTATGGGAGGTTATTCTGCAGTCGAACAGGAATCTGGAAAGTTTATTGTCCAAAGATATTGCAGGTTGTCTCTTCAAACCTGTTTCCGAGATCTGGACTGCTCTTTCTGCAAAGCCATTAAACAATGGATGATCTTATTGTGTCAAATTCCATTTGACTTCGTAAAATAGGTGAATTCCTCCATTTGATTTTACTGTTATGAGGACTTCATCCAGATAAGTAGAAAGCTGAGGTAGACCTTGTAAAATGTACTCCATCGTTTGCTGGAGAATTGTGCAGGCTGGAAATACCTCAAATGGTAGTCTAGTGCATTGATATAGACTCTAATGGATGTGAATTGTTGAATATCTTCGGAAATCCTTGTCTAGCTGTAATTATAAGTAGAATTATAAAATAGAATCACAATAGTACAGAAGGAGGTCATTAGGCCATTGAGTCTACACCAACAATAAGCCTACACCAACAATAGTCCCTCCCAGGTTCTATTCCAGTCACCCCACATACTTACTCTTCTACCGGGGTGGCATGGTAGCACAGTGGTTGGCACTGCTGCTTTACAACTCCAGGGACCTGGATTCAATTCCTGGCTCGGGTCACTGTCTGTGTGGAGTTTGCACGTTCTCCTCGTGTCTGCGTGGGTTTCCTCCGGGTACTCCGGTTTCTTCCCACTGTCCAAAGATGTGTGGGTTAGGTTGGTTGGCCATGCTAAGAAATTGACTGTAGATGCATAGGTTAGAGAGGATTAGTGGATAAAATATGTATGGATTGGGGGTAGGGCCTGGGTGGGATTGTGGTCGGTGCAGACTCGATGGGCCGAAGGGCCTCTTTCTGCCCTCTAGGGTTTCTATTTCTATTTCTATTTATTAATCCCCTGACACACACTCAGGGACAACTTAGCATGGCCAATCAATCTAACCTGTATAAGACAGAACCTTTGGATTGTGAGAGGAAACCGGAGCATCCAGAGGAAACTCACGCAGACACGAGGAGAATGTGCAAACTCCACACAGACAGTCACCTGAGGCCGCAATTGAACTTGGGTCCCTGGCGCTGTGAGGCAGCAGGGCCGCCCAAAATAAGCGTGACTAGTATCACATTTCAAAAATGGGAATTTTCCTGCCAACTTCATGTTTAAATCCCTGATCCAAGGGATTGGGCATTTATCCAACTGTGAGAAAAGGTTTACCATTTGTTTAAAATCCTCGCAAAGGCAGGTTGATCTATCTGGTTTCAAAATTGGTACAACCGGTGTTGCCCATTCTGCAAATTGGACTAATTTGATGATCCCATCGCATTCCAGTCTTCAGATTTCTGCCTCAACTTTCTCCCATGAGGAAAATTGTACTGAGTGGGCCTTGCAAGTTCAGAGAATCACTTCCTGGTTGCCTTGGCTTCTTTGAGTCCCTAGGCCTGACTGGAAAACTTCAGGGTATTTAAGCAGAACTTCACTCAGCTGGCCACTCTGGTTGAAAGATATTGAGCTTCAGATTAATCTCACATACCAGTCGATCTCTTAGCATCTCGTTAAGGGTTAAACCAAATTCACATGCTTCCGATCAATGATGAAAGGTATGGATAAAATGATGAGAGGTATGGATAGGACGAACAGTTGGAAGCTTTTTCCCAGGGCAGAAATGACGATTCCAAGGGGTCACAATTCAGGAAAGATAAGGGGGAGGAAAGGTTCAGTAGAGGTGTGCAGATGAAGCTTTTTACACAGAGGGCGGTGGGGGCCTGGAATGCACTGCCAAATGAGATGGTTGAGGCAGATACATTAGCCACGTTTAAGACTTATCTGGATAAACACATGGACAGACAGAGAAAAGAGGGATATAACTGGTTGGTTTAGATAGGTAATGTGATCAGCGTAGGCTTGGAAGGCCCAAGGGCCTGTTCCTGTACTGTACTGTTCTTTGGTCTTCGGCAGTAGGGCTTGTCACAGAGGTGAGGAAAAGTAAGAAGCTGAGATTTGAAGATTGGTGGCATAGTGGACACTGAAGAAAGTTATCTTCAATTGCAGCGGGATCTTGATCAATTGGACCAGTGGGCTGATGAATGACAGATGGAGTTTAAATGCAAGGTGATGCATTTTGGCAGATTGAACCAGGGCAGGACTTACTCAGTTAATGGTAGGGTGTTGGGGAGAGTTACAGAACAGAGAGATCTAGGGGTACATGTTCATAGCTCCTTGAAAGTGGAGTCACAGGTGGACAGAATGGTGAAGAAGGCATTTGGCATGCTTAGTTTAATTGGCCAAAACATTGAATATAGGAGTTGGAATGTCTTGTTTGAGGTTGTACAAGACACTGGTAAGGCAGGGAAGATGCTCATCCAATCACAGGCTCGTTCCTCTTTCAAACCGATGAGCCCATTTGCTGCAAATAGAGAAGAAAACCAGACCATGGGTGGATGAGAAGCAAAAACGGAGAGGGAGGGTACCAAGCAGGAAAATAATGGTTGAGTTAAACTTTTATCTCAGCAGCTGGTAGGGGCAAATCACCGAGGGGGGATGTTGCAATGTTGAGTAGAATAATCAAATTCAATTTAGCGTGGCCAATCCACCTAACCTGCACATCTTTGGACTGTGGAAGGAAACCGGAGCAACCGGAGGAAACCCACATACACGCAGGGTTAATGTGCAAACTCCACACAGACAGTGACCCAAGCCGAGAATCGAACCTGGGTCCCTGGCGCTATGGGGCAGCAGTGTTAACCACTGTGACACTGAGCTGTTCTATTAGAGCCCGGTAGCTCTGAATTTGCTGACAGACTGACTTGCCCCAGTCCAACCTGCTCCTGGCAGCTCTGGCCAGTTCCCAGCCCCTCGTGCACTGCCCTATCCCCCTGAGTCACTGAGCCATGATGGCCGTGAGTGCCTGGGTTCAGCCCAGCCCTGACTGCCTATTCAATGAGATGCTCTAGGTGCGGGTAAGTGGCCTCTGCCAGCTGCAACAGGTCCTCATGAAGAATTGAAGCGAGCCCTTTTAAGGAGCATTCCCTCCTACAACTGACAGCACAGCATGGCAGAGCGGGACAACAAGAACCTCAATGATTCCTTTGCCGAAAGAGACAAGAGGGACTTAAGAGGAAGAAAGAGATGACAGAATCAAAGTATTCAAGGCAGCGCCTCCTTCTGGGCCAGTCAAAGCCTCCACATCGCCTGAGGCCCCCCTCACCCTGGCTCTGGACCCACTCCCGTGCTGCCACCTCCATCTCCATCATGTTGCTGGCAGTGGTGGCTGAAACTGCACCATGGGCGGCACGGTAGCACAGTGGTTAGCACTGCTGCTTCACAGCTCCAGGGTCCTGGGTTCGATTCCCGGCTCGGGTCACTGCCTGTGTGGAGTTTGCACATTCTCCTCGTGTCTGCGTGGGTTTTCTCCGGGTGCTCCGGTTTCCTCCCACAGTCCAAAGATGTGCGGGTTAGGTTCATTGGCTATGCTAAAATTGCCCCTTAGTATCCTGGGATGTGTAGGTTAGAGGGATTAGCAGGTAAAATGTGTAGGGATATGGGGATAGGGTCTGGGTGGGATTGTGTTCGGTGCAGACTCGATGGGCCGAAGGGCCTGTTTCTGCACTGTAAGGTTCTATGATCTATGATTATTGGTTCCCAGAGTGGCCAAGAAAGTGAAGGAGAAAAGAACAGGTGGCGAAGGACGAGTCCCAGGATCCCCTGTAAGAACTGGCCAGCTTCCTTGAATGTTTTGAGGACTTCCTCCAAAGTGCCCCGATACTCTTCGGGTGATGCCCCTGTTTTAAGACATTGTCCAGATGCACGACAACTATTGGGATCCTTTGCAGAAGGATTTTCCTGGTGTCCTGAAAAATAGCACATGCGGATGAAATACTGAAGGCTAATCCCATATATTGGAATACGCCATTGTATATACTAATGGTGAGAAATTTCTTTGAGCCTTGCTCCAGCCCAAGCTGTTGGTATGCATGGCTTAAGTCCAATTTTGTGTGCTTCAGGCCTCCTGCGAGTTTAGCTTAAGGTCTCCTCTCCTAGGAATAGGATGTCTAACTATCTGGGCAGCTCTGTTCAGGGTCAGCTTGTAATTGCCACAAATCCTCACTGTGTAGTTTGGTTTCAATACTGGGATTATTGGCGCAGCCCACTCTGAGAATTGTACACGTTTAATCATCCCTTTGTCTTCCAACCTTAGAAACATAGAAATAGGAACAGGAGGAGGTCATTTGGCCCTTCAAGCCTGCTCCAGCCATTCATTATGATCATGCCCGATTGTCCAACTCAATAGACTAATCCTGCTTTCTCCTTTGATCCCATTGGCCTCTAGCCACCTCTTGAATACATTCAATGTTTAGGCATCAACTACTTCCTCTGGTAGTGAGTTCCACAGGTTCACCACTCTTTGGGTGAAGAAATATGTCCTCATCTCCGTCCTAAATGGTCTACCCTGAATCCTCAGACTGTGGCCCCTGGTTCTGGACACACCCACTGTCAGGAATATCCTCCCTGTATCTATCCTGTCTCATCCTGTTAGAATTTTGTAAGTCTCTATGAGATTCTCCCCCTCATTCGTCTGAACTCCAGTGAAAACAATCCTAATCCAGTCAATCTTTCTTCATACATCCGTCCTGCCATCCCCGAAATCAACCTGATAAACCTTCGCTGCACTCCCTCGAGAGCAAGAACATCCTTCCTCAGAAAAGGAGACCAATACAGCACACAATATTCTAGATGTGGCCTCACCAAGGCTGTATATAACTACACAACACTTCTCTGCTCCTGTATTCGAAACCTCTCGCAACGAAGACCAACATACCGTTTACCTTCTGTACCGCCTTTTGTACCTGCATGCTTATCTTCAGCAACTGGTGCACGAGGACCGCAGCACACTCCCCTCTCCCAATTTACAACCATTCAGACAGTAATCTAATTTTCGCTTTTGCTTCCAAAGTGAATAACCTCACGTTTATCCAAATTATACTGCGTCTGCCATTGATCAGCCCACTTACCCAACCTGTCCAGGTCACTGCATCCTTGTCACGGTTCACTCTTCCACCCAAGTCGTTTCAATGCAGCATAAGGGACTGGGCTCTAAGGAATCTTGGTGTTGACCCAGGATTCACAAACTTTGGCCTTAACTTCTCATTTGCGCCCCAGTTTGCTCCAACAGATGTCTTGATACTTATTCAAGAGTTCTTGAAAATCCCCAGTTGTGATGCTGAACATTCCCAGGAAATCCAACTTAATTTACTTCAGCCAATCTCATCCCGTAAGGCTAGGCTCTTACCCTTTTATTACCATCAGGAGTAGCTGGGCAGACTGGTACTAATATGATACCAGTGTTGGTATCGTGCTCATTATCTTCGTCAGTCCCTACCCTGTATAGGTTGCTAACTTGGCCATTGTACTATTAAGCCTCAAGGGTTGCAAACCTCCCTGTAAATAGATCTGTTCACCCGTTACCTTAGCTGAAGCTCCTGTATCAATCTCCATAGTTGATGGACATCCCTTAACCATAATCTTGATGATCTTGATTGGGGTGGTATTATTTAACTTTATAATGTTGAGCTTATAAATGTTTGTGAATAGAACTCCCACTCACCTGAAGAAGGTGCAGCGCTCCGAAAGCTAATGGCTTTTGCTACCAAATAAACCTGTTGGACTTTAACCTGGTGTTGTGAGACTTCTTAACTGAGCTTATAAAGTTCAGACCTCTCTCCCAAGCCTCCCTCAACCTTCTTCACTGGAGACACATTTTTTGGAAACTAGGTTCAGTCTGTTTAACTCTGTATCTGGCTTAGAGACTTAGAGGGTCTTAGTGGGTCAGTGATTTTTTTTAAAAAACTGGTCGGCGCAACATCGTGGGCCGAAGGGCCTGTTCTGCGCTGTAATGTTCTATGTTCTATATGTTCCCATTCCTATTGCTCCTGAAACAAATTTGCTTGATACAAATTTTCCCAACAAACCCCAAAAGCTTGTGAGTTTACTATCAAATTAATTGGTTGGACTTAAACCTAGTGTTGTCAGACTTCTGTAGTTTGTAGTTTTTTTTTTCTCGTGCCCCTAACCCTATAAATTAGTGCAGAGAGGATACCCGATTCTCTACACTGGTAGAGAATCCCACCCTCCCACCTCCTCTAACCTAATTATAAATGTGTGGGAAGTTTTTTTTTATATTTTTATTTTTCTGCTGGGAATAATTTCAGGGATGGCAGTTCAGGCTGTAAGCTGCATCTCCTGTGGGATGTATGTAGTGAGGGACTCCAGCAGTGTTTCAGGTGATTTTACTTGTGGGAAGTGTGTTAGATTGCAGTTTCTGGAGGAGCGTGTAAAGGAGCTGGAGGGGGAATTAGAGGAGCTCCGCATAATTCGGGAAGTGGAGGAGGACATAGAAAGGAGTTATAAGGAGATAGTCACTCCTAGAAATAAGTCTTGGGTCACTGCCAGGAGGAGGGGAAAGAAGCAGTTGGGGGGACAATCCACTGGGACTGTTCCCCTCCAAAATAGGTTTTCGGTCCTGGAGGCTACAGTTGAGGAGGAATCAACTGGGAATAGCCAAAGGGAGCAGGTCTCTGGGGGTGAGCCTATTGGGAAACCTCAGGTGGTTAGGGGTAAGAGGTTGGGCCTCGTGATTGGGGACTCCACAGTTAAGGGGATGGATAGGAGAGTCGGAGGTAAGGGTAGGGACTCAGGGCTGGTGTGTTGCCTACCAGGGGCTGGGGTCCGGGATGTATCGGACAGGGTATTCAGGACTCTTAGGGGAGAGGGAGATCAACTCCAAGTTATAGTTCATGTGGGGACACATGACATAGGGAGATTAAGGGAAGGGGATATTAAGCAAAGATTTATGGAGTTGGGGTGGAAACTAAAGGCCAAGTCAGAAAGAGTGGTTATCTCCGGACTCTTGCCTGTGCCACAGGATAGTTTAGAGAGGAATAGAGAGAGGGAAAGTTTGAACTCGTGGCTGAGGGAATGATGCAGGAGGGAAGGGTTCAGGTACTTGAGCAATTGGGGCTCATTCTGGGGAAGGTGGGACCTCTATAAGAGTGATGGTCTTCACCTGAACCAGAGGGAAATCAATATCCTGGGGGGTAAATTTGCGAAAACTATGCAGGGAGGTTTAAACTGATTCGGAGGGGGGGTGGGATCGTGAGTAGAGGGGGTGAAAGTGAGGGGGGCATAGATGGGGAATGCAAGGCATAGTGGGGGTGGGGCAGAGCAGGGTTTGAAATGCGTATACTTTAATGCGAGGAGTATTCGCAATAAAGTGGATGAACTTGCAGCGTGGACCAGTACCTGGGACTTCGATGTTGTGGCCATTTCAGAGACATGGATAGAGCAGAGTCAGGAATGGTTGTTGCAGGTTCCGGGGTACAAATGCTTTAGTCGGAGTAGAGAAGAATGTAGAGGGGGGGTGGGGCAGCATTGCCAGTTAAGGACTGTATCACAGTGTCGGAGAGGAAGTTTAATGAGGACTTGTCAGTTTGGGCGGAGATTAGAAATAGGAGAGGAGAGGTCACCCTGTTGGGAGTCTTTTAAAGACCTCCTAAAAGTTCTAGAGAGGTTGAGGAAAGGATTGCGGAGACAATCCTGGCTAGGAGTGAAAGTAATAGGGTAATTGTTATGGGGGACTTTAACTTTACTAATATTGATTGGAATTGCTATAGCTCTAGCTCGTTAGAGGGGTCAGTTTTTGTACAAAGCGTGCAGGAGGGTTTTTTGAGTCAGTATGTAGATAGGCCAACTAGAGGTGAGGCTATATTGGATTTGGTGCTGGGAAATGAGACAGACCAGGTGCTAGACTTGGAAGTTGGTGTGCATTTCGGTGATAGTGACCACAATTCGGTTATGTTCACCTTAGTGATGGGAAGGGATAGGCATGAACCTCGGGTCAGTAGTTTTAGCTGAGGTAAGGGTAATTATGAGGCTATTAGGAGTGAATTAGGAAGCATAGATTGGACTAGGAGATTACAGGGACTGGGAACGTCCGAAATGTGGAGTTTTTTCAAGGAGCAGCTACTGCGAGTCCTTGATAGGTATGTCCCTGTCTGGCATGGAGGAATTGGTAGATCTAGGGAACCGTGGTGCACTAAAAGAGTTGAGTCGATGGTTAAAAAGAAAAAGGAGGCTTATGTTCGGATGAGATTTGAGGGCTGAGGTAGTGCACTAGAAAGCTTTAGATTGGCTAGGAGGGAGTTGAAGAGTGAGTTAAGAAGGGCTAAAAGAGGACATGAGAAGACTTTGGCTGATAGGATTAAGGAGAATCCTAAGGCGTTCTATAGGTATGTCAAGAATAGAAGGTTGGTCAGGGCAAGATTAGGGCCAGTTACAGACAGCAGAGGGAAGTTGTGTGTGGAACCGGAGGAGATTGGAGAAGCATTGAACCAATATTTCTCTTCGGTGTTCACACAGGGAGACATGAATATAGCTGAGGAGGACACTGGGTTGCAGGGGTGTAAAATAGACAGTATTACGGTTGATAAGGGGGATGTGCTGGATATTCTTGAGAGGTTGAAAATAGATAAGTCCCCTGGTCCGGATGGGATCTACCCTAGGATTCTCTGGGAGGCTAGAGAGGTGATTGCAGAGCCTCTGGCTCTGATCTTCAGGTTGTCATTGGTCTCTGGTGTAGTCCCAGAGGATTGGAGGATAGCGAATGTTGTCCCATTGTTTAAGAAGGGGAACAGAGACTTTGCCGGGAATTATAGACCGGTGAGTCTTACTTCTGTTGTGGGCAAGGTTTTAGAAAAAATCATTAGGGATATGATTTATAGTTATTTGGAGAGTAATGAATTGATTAGAAATAGTCAGCATGGTTTTGTAGCGGGTAGGTCGTGCCTTACTAACCTTATTGAGTTTTTTGATAAGGTGACCAAAGAGGTGGATGGGGGCAAGGCAGTTGATGTGGTATATATGGATCTTAGTAAGGCGTTCGATAAAGTTCATCATGGTAGGCTTCTGCAGAAAATGCAGATGTATGGGATTGGGGGTGATCTAGGGAATTGGATCAGAAATTGGCTAGCAGATAGGAGACAGAGAGTGGTGGTTGATGGTAAATATTCATCATGGAGTTCGGTTACGAGTGGTGTGCCTCAGGGATCTGTTTTGGGGCCACTGCTGTTTGTAATCTTTATTAATGATCTGGATGAGGGTATACTTGGGTGGATTAGTAAATTTGCTGATGACACCAAAGTCGGAGGTGTGGTAGATTGTGAGGAAGGGTGTCATATTCTGCAGGGAGACTTAGATAGGTTGCAGAGCTGGGCCGAGAGGTGGCGGATGGAATTTAATGCGGAGAAGTGTGAGGTAATTCACTTCAGTAGGAGCAACAGATGTGTCGAGTATAGAGCTAACGGAAGGACTTTGAATAGTGTGGATGAACAGAGGGATCTAGGTGTATGTGTACATAGATCCCTGAAAGTTGGGAATCAAGTAGATAAGGTTGTTAAGAAGGCGTACGGTGTCTTGGCGTTTATTGGTAGGGGGATTGAATTTAAGAGTCGCAGCATCATGTTGCAACTGTACACTACTCTGGTGCGGCCGCACTTGGAGTACTGTATGCAGTTCTGGTCCCCACATTACAGGAAGGATGTGGAGGCTTTGGAGAGGGTGCAGAGAAGGTTTACTAGGATGTTGCCTGGTATGGTGGGGAGGTCCTATGAGGAGTGACTGAGGGATTTGGGGTTGTTTTCGTTGGAAAGAAGGCGGCTAAGAGGGGATCTTATTGAAACATATAAGATGATTAGAGGTTTAGATAGGGTGAACAGTGAAACCCTTTTTCCTTGGATGGAGGAAGCTAGCATGAGGGGGCATGGCTTTAAATTAAGGGGGGTTAGCTACAGGACGGATGTCAAGGGTAGGTTCTTTATCCAGCGGGTGGTGAGGGATTGGAATGCCCTGCCTGCTGCAGTTGTAAATGCGCCTAGTTTGGGGGCGTTTAAGAGATCTGTGGATAGGTTTATGGACGAAAAGGGATTGGTATAGGCTAGTGGGTCATTGTTTTTGTAACTGGTCGGCGCAACATCGTGGGCCGAAGGGCCTGTTCTGCGCTGTAATGTTCTATGTTCTATGTTCTTACTGTGTTTACCCCAGTCCAACGCCGGCATGTCCACATTCTGCGGGCAAGCCAGTTCTGGATCCACAAGGCAACAGCCCTTTGGATCCCATGCCCCCTCACTTCCTTGTAGATGGTGCGCAAGGCTGCCACTGTTCTTTGTTGGTGAAGGGAGTGAATGTTTGATGAAGGGGTAGCAATCAAATGAGTTGCTTTATCCTGGATGCTAGCAAGTTTCTTGACTGTTGTCAGAGCTGCACTCATCCAGGCAAATGGAGATTATTCCATCATGTTCTTGACTTGTGCCTTGTAGATGGTGGGCAGGATTTGGGAAGTCAGGAGGTGAGCTACTCACCACAGGATTCCTAGCCTTTGACCTTCTCTTGTAGCCACAGTATTCATATTCTTATTCCAGTTCAGTTCCTGGTAAATGGTAACTTTCAGGATGTTGATTATGGAGGGGGGTTGTACAGTGATAGCAGTGTCATTGAATGTCAAGGGGCAACGGCTAGCTCTTTTATTAGAGATGGCCATTGGATGGCACTTGTGTGCTCTAAATGTTAAATGCCACATGTCAGCCCAAGCCTGGATGTTAACCAGGTATTGCTGCATTTGGATATGAACTGCTTCAGTATCCGAGGAGTTGCAAATGATGTTGAACAGCCCCACTTCTGACTCTCTGATGGAAGGAAGGTCATTGATGAAGGTTGGGCGTCGGGCATTATCCTGAGGAGCTCCTGCTATGATGTGCTAGAGTTGAGATCATTGATCACCAACCACCTTCCTTTCTGCCAGGTATGATTTGATATTATTTAATTTGATATTATTTAATTTGATTTGAACTCATTGCCACATGTCCTGGGATGTAGTGAAATGTTGCATGCTATAAAGAAAACATACCGCTCATGAATTACTTAGAGGAAAGGGATAGGGTGCAGAATATAGCGTTGCAGCTACAGGTAGGGTGAAGAGAAAAATTAGCTTAATACATGATAGGACCATTCAAAAGTCTGATGACAGCATGGAATAAGCTGTCTTGAGTCTATTGGTACATGTTTTCAGACTTTTATAGCTTTTTCTCCGAGGGAAGAAGGCGGTAGAGAGTATATCTTGAGTGAGTGAGGCCCTTGATCATGCTGGCTACTTTCTTACTACTTTGGGAAAGCAGCCAGCATACCCTCCAATCACGAGGGGTTTTTTTTTCCCCCTGATTCCCATTGACTCCGGTTTTGTGGTGCTCCCTAATGCCATCTATTAGCTTAGGGTACAAACTTTTGATTTGGGGCATAGAATTGAATTTGGAGACCGATAGACGGATGGTTTATAATCCCTCCAAAGATGAGCGAATTTGGGACAGCACAGTGGCACAGTGGTTAGCACTGCTGCCTCACAGCTCTAGCGACCCAGGTTTGAATCACGGCTTGGCTGACTGTCTGTGCATTGTCCCCATGTCTGTGTGGGCTTGCTCCGGGTTCCTCCCACAGTGCAAAAGATGTGCTGGTTAGCTGCGTTGGCCATTTTAAATTCTCCCTCAGTGTACCTGAGCAGGTGCTGGAGTGTGGCAACCAGGGGATTTTTCACAATAACTTCATTGCACTGTTAATGTAAATTTACTTGTGACACTAATAAATAAGTTTTAAACTTTTTAAACTTTTAATTTGTTGGTGTTCAGAACTGAAACAGTGGGCGCAGCTCTTTCTGCAAATTACACGGGCCTTATTATATCTAAACTTTCAAGGCATCCTTGTTCCGTTTCCACGTTCTTCATCATGGAGTACAGGCTGATCTTGCTCTGAAACACCTAGATGTAGTGTTGGGATCAACATAAATCTTGACCTTGGCTCCTTTTATTTTTCCCAAGCACTGTTGGATACCTCCAGTTCATCAACTCATAACTTTTTACAGTTCCCCAATGCCGAGCTGAAGCAGTTCAGCTGGATATGCTGGAGACAACCTCTCCTCATAAGCTTTGGTCTGTGCTTCTACGAAATAGTGAGTACGAGACAAGCTGATTGCTGTCTATAAGTTACTGGGGCCATTGTGGTGCTTTTCATTTCTAAACGTTCCCCCCCATGTAGGTAGCTAATCTGGCATTTATGTCTTCCAGCCTCAGGAGTCAGATGCCAGATTAGAGATGCTTACACGTCTCCAATAATGAAGACTGCAGCTCCCATGTCCCCCTCCATCTTCAAGGAATGGCCATTCACACCAGCAATTCTACCATTATTGGGGCTACTTTTGGTGCAGGGATATGATTTAGTTGCGCTGTACCTGTCTCTGGAAGAGGGGATAATTGCATGGTACGCTCATATATTGGCTTTCTTGGCAGCTCGCCTTTTGTCAGTTCCAGAAATTTTGCCATAGCCTTTTACAGTATTCGCAGTAAACCTTCATCTGACAATTCCATCTTTCACGAGTATGTTCTCTAATATTTTTGGGGTCGTCATTGCCTTTCCTTGCCTGTCTGGTGATGACATTAGAGTTCCTGTATCCAAAGGGGCCCTTTAATAAGTGCATAAGCACTCTCCACTGAGGACTGATTACATGAGGTTCCTCCTACGAATTGGAGGACATTGCAGCCTGATGCTCCCTGTAGTTCCTAAGGTTTTTTTTTCTGATTTCTCAAGAGACAAGACTATATCAATGACATTTTTTAAATCCAAATTTGATTCTGCCAGCGGCTCGTTTTGGGTAGTTTGTTTATTTACGGCACATACCAATCTGTCTCACAACATTTCATTATATATGTTCTAATGTGAGTGGTACCATGAGGAGGGGGGAGAGAGGCATTATGATTGAAATGTTTGTTCTCTAGAATCTGGTCAAAGTTCAAGACGCAGAACACACACATCCATGACCAACAGTGATGCGCAGTCATGTCCCACTGTCAAATAGCTATGGGGTTTCCTTGGACAGTACTTAAAAAACCTGGGTCACCCTCTGCACGTATCTGAACCAGTATCATCAACTATAACAGCAACCCATGCATCGGGCCTGCAGTCCAGGTCCTCTACACTTTACAGGAAGGATGTGGAGGCTTTGGAGAGGGTGCAGAGGAGGTTTGCTAGGATGTTGCCTGGTATGGTGGGGAGGTCCTATGAGGAGAGACTGAGGGATTTGGGGTTGTTTTCGTTGGAAAGAAGGCGGCTAAGAGGGGATCTTATTGAAACATATAAGATGATTAGACCAGATAGGGTGGACAGTGATAGCCTTTTTCCTCGGATGGAGAAAGCTAGCACGAGGGGGCATGGCTTTAAATTAAGGGGGGGTAGCTACAAGACGGATGTCAGGGGTAGGTTCTTTACCCAGCGGGTGGTGAGGGATTGGAATGCCCTGCCTGCTGCAGTTGTAAGTGCTCCTAGTTTGGGGGCGTTTAAGAGATCTGTAGATAGGTTTATGGATGAAAAGGGATTGGTATAGGCTAGTGGGTCAATGTTTTTGTAACTGGTCGGCGCAACATCGTGGGCCGAAGGGCCTGTTCTGCGCTGTAATGTTCTATGTTCTATACCAATGGAGATGGAAATTCCTCCAGAGGCCAACACAACAAGCCTTGCAGCCTCTGGGTGCAGGGTAAGGATGTCTAATGTCACCTACACTGAGTACATCAATTCAAGGGCATCTCAAGCAACACCAATTAGCACGATCTCATGCTCAGTGTGTCTGTGCCAATCAAAAACAAGTTTCAAGGACAATGTGGGGAACTAGTCTACAAATGGACTTTGTTTTAAAAGATGGCTATGCCAATTGGTAATGTACCAGTTGGAACAGCCCAACCTGCGATTGCACATTGTAAATAGTTACGTATTGTTAGCACTATTTAATATGAGCATAGTTTCTATTTTGACTGTTCTTCTACATGGTTAAACCTCAATACTATCAGTTGTCCCAACTTAAACGGGTAAGATGTAGACATTGGGATGATATGGATACTAAAGAGGTTACATGCTGGGAGCACAAGGAACGCAGGAAGAGATATGGTATGTGAGAGCTGCTCAGTTGCTGTCAATAAGCACCTATTATTGTTAGTGCCTGGAGACGACAAACCTGTAAATCAAATATGTGAAATTATTCATTTATGGGTGGCACAGTGTCACAGGGCCAGGGACCCAGGCTGGACTCCCGACTTGGATTCCTACCTTTGTGGAGCCTGCATGTTCTCCCTGTGTCTGTGTGGATTTCCCCCAGGTGCTCCAGTTTCCTCCCACACTCCAAAGATGTGCTAGTTAGGTAGATTGGTCATGCTAAATCCTACCTCAGTGTACCCTTCATTAACCTCATTACAGTGTTCATATAAGCCTACTTGGGACACAAATAAATAAATAGAGTCATAGAGTTATAGAGTTTACAGCATGGAAACAGGCCCTTCGACCCTTTATTTTAATACCTCTAAGCTAATCCCAATTGCCCATATTTGGCCCATATCCCTCTATACTCATCGTACCCATGTAACTATATAAATGCTTTTAAAAGACAAAATTGTACCCGCCTCTACTACACCTCTAGCAACTTGTTCCAGACACTCTCCATCCTCTGTTGAAAAAATTGCCCCTCTGGATTCTTTTGTACCTCTCCTCTCTCACTTTAAACCTATGCCTTCTAGTTTTAGACTCCCCAACCTTTGGGAAAAGGTGGTGACTACCTAGCTGATCTATGCCCTTGATTATTTTATAGACTTCTATAAGATCACCTCTCAGCCTCCTACACTCCAGAGAAAAAACTCCCAGTCTATCCAATCTCTCCTTATAACTCAATCCATCAAGTCTCGATAGCATCCTAGTAAATATTTTCTGCACTCTTTCTAGTTTAATAATATCCTTTCTATAATAGAGTGACCAGAATTACACACAGTATTCCAAATGTGGCCTTACCATCTTGTACAACTTCAACAAGACATTCCAACCCCTGTATCCAATGTTCTGATCGATGAGACCAAGCATGCTGAATGCCTTCTTCACCAGTCTGTCCACCTGTGACTCCACTTTCAAGGAGCAATGAACATATACCCCTCGATCTCTTAGTTCTGTAACTCTCCCCAACGCCCTATCATTAACTGAGTAAATCCTGCTCTGGTTCAATCTACTAAAATGCATCACCTCGCATTTGTCCAAATTAAACTCCATCTGCCATTAGTCAGCCCACTGGCCCAATTGGTCAAGATCCCATTGCAATTGGAGACAATTTTCTTCACTGTCCACTATGCCACCAATCTTGGTGTCATCTGCGAACTTACTAACCATGCCTCCTATATTCTCATCATTAATATAAATGGCAAATAACAGTGGACCCAGCACCGATCCCTGAGGCACCCTACTGGTCACAGGCCTCTAATTGGAAAAACAATTCTCTACAACCACCCTCTGACTTCTGTCAAGAAGCCAATTTTGTATCCATTTAGATATCTCACCCTGGATCCTGTGAGATTTAACTTTATGCAACAACCTACCATGCGGTACCTTGTCAAAGGCCTTGCTAAAGTCCATGTAGACAACTTCAACTGCTCTGCCCTCATCTATCTTCTCAGTTACCCCTTCAAAAAACTCAATCAAATTTGTGAGACATTATTTTCCAGTCACAAAGCCATGCTGAGTGTCCCTAACCAGTCCTTGCATCTCTAAATGCCTGTAGATCCTGTCTCTCAAAATACCTTCCAACAATTTATCCACCACAGATGTGAGGCTCACTGGCCTCTAGTTCCCAGGCTTTTCCCTGCAGCCCTTTTTAAGCAAAGGCGCAACATTTGCCAACCTCCAATCTTCAGGCACCTCACCTGTGTCTATCGATGATTCAAATATCTCGGCGAAGGGACCCACAATTTCCTCCCTAGTCAAAGTCAAAGGAAAATAGTCAAAGAAACAATTCTTATACTTCCAGCAAAGATTCTGGCCTCATGCCAAACCCATAAACCATTTGGATAAACAAGGATTTCCTACACCCCCTTGTTCTGCCAATGAGTGCCTCCACACCAGCTCGCTACACAATACCCTAATCCACACCACGCCATCCTGCCCACCACAACATAAAACACCCACAAATAAAAAGTTACTCCATCCCACCAGTTCCAGTATCCCCCACCCACCTTAACAACGACATACAGGAGGCAAAAGAGCCAAGATACAGGAAGACAACAAGCTGTTGCTTGACCAGTCTGTGAGACAACTCTGTCAATTTTAACACAAGCCCCCAGGTATTAGTAAGGAGGACCTTTGCTGATCAAACTTGATTCTCGTTGTGGATGTAAACTAAGGTTATGTACAGCAGATTTCAGAGCATTTACCTTAAAGTATAATTGTGGCAATTGTGAGGCAATGCACATTGGTCATAAGAATATAAAAGCAAAGTAATTTTTAAAGGGCGTGAAATCTTTAATGTTTACGTTCGGAGGGACTTTTGTATACTCATACAATAAAATTAGCATACAAGTGCAGCAAGCAATTAGGAAGGCAAGTGATTGTTAGCTTATATTGCAAGAGGGTTGGAGGACAAGAACAAGTCTGTCTTGCCACAAGTCAGCTTGGATGGGAACACATCCTGTGTGCAGTTCTGGTCTCGACATTTAAGGAAGGATAGACTTGCACTGGAGATAGTACAGCCAAGGTTCACAAGATTGGTCCCTGTGATGAAAGGCTGGGTAAACTGAGCTGATGTCCTCATGGAGTTTGGAAGAATCAGAAGTGATCTCATTGAAACGTCTAAGAAGTTTGATACGGCAGGCGCTGTAAGATTGTTCTCCTTCGCTGTGGAATCTAGAAAGAGAGGATAAAGGTCTGAGGTGAGAAGAAATCCATTCACCCAAAGTGTTGTAAATCCTTTTTAATCATTCTGCCAGAGGTTTGGTCCACTTTTTATGATATTTGAGGCTGAGATGAAGTGATTTTTGATCTCTCTGGGATCAAAGGATATGGGGAGATTGGGTGGAAAGTGGAGTTGAGGCAGAGGATAAGCCCTGATGGTATTGAATGCTGCTGGCTAGTCTAGTCTGACCCCTATTTCTTATTGTGTGTATGTTTGTATCGGATAACATTTCAATATGAACATCCTAAAACAGTTTTACACCATTCTTGTTTTAATACGAGGACGCAATGAATTTCTACACATTTTTTCCTCACTCTCTTAACTCTCTCCATGTTTTGCTGAATTTATGTGTTTAATTTTAGAAGAGGTAAGCATTGTCAGTACTGACCCCAAGGATTCCAGCAAGGAAAGAAACCAAGTGAAAACAGGAGGTAAGTGTCCGGTTTTGCATTTAACCTTAGCGCAGATTGTCCAACACCTGGCTAGCGATGTCACACAGCGTGGTCCCCCAGGGTAGATTTCAACTTGACTGGAAGAGTCTGAAATAAATTGCTCCTCCAATCACAGACTTTTCCCCTCCCATATTTAATGCTGATAGGCTCAGCCGTTGGTGACAGTGAGCGGGCTTCAGAAACTGAGCTATCGAGAGCTGTCAAGTTGGGGGAGGAAGAGACTGACAGCCCGGCTAGGCAGAGGGAAGAATAGACCTGCTCTGTGTTGGGCCTGACAGGGGAACAGCACAGGAACAGGCCCTTTGGCTCACCAAACTTGCACCAACACATGATGCCTTTCTAAACCAAAGCCCTTTTGCTTCTGTGCAGTTCATATTCCCTGCCTATTCATATATGTGTCAAGATGTCTCTTAAACATTGCTACTGTATCTGCTTCTGCCACCTCCTCTGGCAGCACATTCCAGGCACTGACTATCCTCTGTGTAAAAGAAATCTTATCTCTCACATCTCCTTTAATCTTTGCCTCTTCGGAGTCATACAGCATGGAAACTTGTTCATGCCATCTTTGGCCCACTTGGAGCTAAACTGCCTATCTCTAGTGAGTCCTGATTTTTCCAAATGTGAGTAAATCCTGCCTCTGAGAACCATCTCCAATAAAGTGCCTGCCACTGAAGTAAAGCTCACCGGCCTGTGATTTCCTGGAATAGCCCTGTTGCCTTCCTTAAACAAAGGGACAATATTGGTTATTATCCAGTCCTCTGGGATCTCTCCTGTGGCTAAAGAGGAATCAAGGATTTTGTAGAAGGCCCCAGCAATTGTCTCTCTGGTCTTCTTCGGTATTCTGGGATAGATCTCAACAAGTCCTCGGGACTTCCTATCTTAATGCTTTTCAAAACACCCAACACCTCTTGATATTGAGATGCACTAGAATAGCAGCAAGCCCCAGTCTAGACTCATTCTCCGCCAATGTCCTTCTTTGTGAATACCGATGCAACAAAAGGAAAGAGAGATTTGTTCACTGCTGAGCCAATAGAAGGAGAGACTCGCTCTGTGCTGGGCTTGGGGGGGGGGGGGAAGGAGAGACTCGCTCTGTGCTGGGCTGGGGGGGGGGGGGAAGGAGAGACTCGCTCTGTGCTGGGCTGGGGGGGGGAAGGAGAGACTCGCTCTGTGCTGGGCTGGGGGGGGGAAGGAGAGACTCGCTCTGTGCTGGGCTGGGAGGGGGGGGAAGGAGAGACTCGCTCTGTGCTGCGGGGGGGTAAGGAGAGACTCGCTCTGTGCTGGGCTCGGGGGGGGGGGTAAGGAGAGACTCGCTCTGTGCTGGGCTCGGGGGGGGTAAGGAGAGACTCGCTCTGTGCTGGGCTCGGGGGGGGGGGGTAAGGAGAGACTCGCTCTGTGCTGGGCTCGGGGGGGGTAAGGATAGACTCGCTCTGTGCTGGGCTCGGGGGGGGTGAAGGAGAGACTCGCTCTGTGCTGGGCTGGAGGGGGGGAAGGAGAGACTCGCTCTGTGCTGGGCTGGGGGGGGGAAGGAGAGACTCGCTCTGTGCTGGGCTCGGGGAGAGAAGGAGAGACTCGCTCTGTGCTGGGCTGGTGGGGGGGGGAAGGAGAGACTCGCTCTGTGCTGGGCTCGGGGGGGGTGAAGGAGAGACTCGCTCTGTGCTGGGCTGGAGGGGGGGAAGGAGAGACTCGCTCTGTGCTGGGCTGGGGGGGGGAAGGAGAGACTCGCTCTGTGCTGGGCTGGGAGGGGGGGGAAGGAGAGACTCGCTCTGTGCTGGGCTGGGGGGGGGAAGGAGAGACTCGCTCTGTGCTGGGCTCGGGGAGAGAAGGAGAGACTCGCTCTGTGCTGGGCTGGTGGGGGGGGGAAGGAGAGACTCGCTCTGTGCTGGGCTGGAGGGGGGCGAAGGAGAGACTCGCTCTGTGCTGGGCTGGGGTGGGGAAGGAGAGACTCGCTCTGTGCTGGGCTGGGGGGGGGAAGGAGAGACTCGCTCTGTGCTGGGCTGGAGGGGGGGGAAGGAGAGACTCGCTCTGTGCTGGGCTGGAGAGGGGGGAAAGGAGAGACTCGCTCTGTGCTGGGCTGGGGGGGGGGGGAAGGAGAGACGCTCTGTGCTGGGCTGGGGGGGGGGGGAAGGAGAGACTCGCTCTGTGCTGGGCTGGAGGGGGGGGAAGGAGAGACTCGCTCTGTGCTGGGCTGGAGGGGGGGGAAGGAGAGACTCGCTCTGTGCTGGGCTGGAGGGGGGGGAAGGAGAGACTCGCTCTGTGCTGGGCTGGAGAGGGGGGAAAGGAGAGACTCGCTCTGGGCTGGAGGGGGGGAAAGAGGAGACTCGCTCTGTGCTGGGCTGGAGAGGGGGGTAAGGAGAGACTCGCTCTGGGCTGGAGGGGGGGAAAGGAGAGACTCGCTCTGTGCTGGGCTGGTGGGGGTGAAGGAGAGACTCACTCTGTGATGGGCTGGGGGGGGAAGGAGAGACTCGCTCTGTACTGGGCTTGGGGTGAGAAGGAGAGACTCGCTCTGTGCTGGGCTGGGGGGGGTAAGGAGAGACTCGCTCTGTGCTGGGCTGGGGGGGGGGAAGGAGAGACTCGCTCTGTGCTGGGCTTGGGGGGGAAGGAGAGACTCGCTCTGTGCTGGGCTTGGGGGGGAAGGAGAGACTCGCTCTGTGCTGGGCTGGGGGGGGGAAGGAGAGACTCGCTCTGTGCTGGGCTGGCGGGGGGGAAGGAGAGACTCGCTCTGTGCTGGGCTTGGGGGGGAAGGAGAGACTCGCTCTGTGCTGGGCTTGGGGGGGAAGGAGAGACTCGCTCTGTGCTGGGCTGGCGGGGGGGAAGGAGAGACTCGTGCTGGGCTGGAGGGGGGGTAAGGAGAGACTCGCTCTGTGCTGGGCTGGGGGGGGAAGGAGAGACTCGTTCTGTGCTGGGCTGGGGGGGGGTAAGGAGAGACTCGCGCTGGGCTGGGGGGGGGGTAAGGAGAGACTCGCGCTGGGCTGGAGGGGGGGTAAGGAGAGACTCGCTCTGTGCTGGGCTGGGGGGGGGTAAGGAGAGACTCGCTCTGTGCTGGGCTGGGGGGGGGAAGGAGAGACTCGCTCTGGGCTGAGCCAAATAGTGGAGGAGAAACATGGTGCCAGGCCAGATGATGTGATGGTGTGACTGGGGGAGTGGTGTGGATGGGTGATGCATGTTGAGGAGGGAAAGAGTTATAGCCCAGAAGTATATGAGAGTGAAAAATACCAAAAACCGTCACTCATGTCCGAGGCTGGAATTCTTCGAGTGCCAAAATTTCCACGCCTGCTGGCCACAGGGCAGGAAGGGGTAGGATTCTCTGAGTGAGTGAGTGTTGGGGGGAGAAAAGAGTGTGTGGGAGGGAAGAGAGAGAATGTGTGTGTGTGTGTGGGGTGGGTGGCTAGCCGGGGAGAGAGTGTGTGTGTCTATGGCAGGGGAGACAGTGTGTTTGTATGTGTGTGTGGCGGGAAGAGTGTGTATATGGTGGGGAAGAGAGTGAGTGAGTGTGTGTGTGTGTGTGTGGTGGGGGAGAGAATGTGTGTATGGGTGGGGCGGGGGAGTGTGTGTGTGTGTGTGTGTGTGTGGTGGGGGAGAGAATGTGTGTATGGGTGGGGCGGGGGAGTGTGTGTGTGTGTGTGTGTGGTGGGGGAGAGAATGTGTGTATAGGTGGGGCGGGGGAGTGTGTGTGTGTGTGTGTGTGTGGCTGGGGAGAGAGTGTGTGTGTGCGTGGCAGGGAATGTGTGCTTGTGTGTGTGTGTATGTGTGTGTGGGGCAGGGGAGAGTGTGTGTGTGTGTGTGAGGGGGGCAGGGGAGAGTATGTGTGTGTGTGTGTGTGCGTGAGGGGGCAGGGGAGAGAGTGTGTGTGTGTGTGGGGCAGGGGAGAGAGTGTGTGTGTGTATGTGTGTGTGTGTGTGTCTGGCAGGGGAGAGTGTGTGTGTGTGTGTGTGTGTGTGGTGGGGGAGAGAATGTGTGTATGGGTGGGGCGGGGGAGTGTGTGTGTGTGTGTGTGTGTGTGTGTGGCTGGGGAGAGAGTGTGTGTGCGTGGCAGGGAATGTGTGCTTGTGTGTGTGTGTTTGTGTGTGTGGGGCAGGGGAGAGTGTGTGTGTGTGTGTGAGGGGGGCAGGGGAGAGTATGTGTGTGTGTATGTGAGGGGGGCAGGGGAGAGTATGTGTGTGTGTGTGTGTGTGGGGGGGCAGGGGAGAGAGTGTGTGTGTGTGTGTGTGTGGGGCAGGGGAGAGTGTGTGTGTGTGTATGTGAGGGGGGCAGGGGAGAGTATGTGTGTGTGTGTGTGTGCGTGAGGGGGCAGGGGAGAGAGTGTGTGTGTGTGTGTGTGTGTGTGGGGCAGGGGAGAGAGTGTGTGTGTGTGTGTGTGTGTGTGTGGGGCAGGGGAGAGAGTGTGTGTGTGTATGTGTGTGTGTGTGGCAGGGGAGAGTGTGTGTGTGTGTGGCAGGGGAGAGTGTGTGTGTGTTTGCGGGGAGGGCAGGGGAGAGAGTGTGTGTGTGGGGGGGGCAGGGGCGAGTGTGTGTGTATGTGGGGCAGGGGAGAGTATGTGTGTGTATGTGTGTGTGTGGCAGGGGAGAGTGTGTGTGTGTTTGCGGGGAGGGCAGGGGAGAGAGTGTGTGTGGGTGGGGGTGCAGGGGAGAGTGTGTGTGTGTGTGGGGCAGGGGAGAGTATGTGTGTGTGTGTGTGTGTGGCAGGGGAGAGTGTGTTTTTGTGTGTGTGTGGGGCAGGGGAGAGTGTGTGTGTGTGGCAGGGGAGAGAGTGTGTGTGTGTAGGGCAGGGGAGAGTGTGTCTGTGGGTGTGTGTGTGTGTGTGGGGGGGGGCAGGGGAGAGTATGTGTGTGTGTGTGTGTGGCAGGGGAGAGTGTGTCTGTGGGTGTGTGTGCGTGGGGGGGGCGGGGGAGAGAGTGTGTGTGTGTGTGTGTGTGTGTGTGGGGCAGGGGAGAGAGTGTGTGTGTGTGTATGTGTGTGTGTGTGAGTGTGTGTGTGGCAGGGGGAGAGTGTGTTTGTGTGTGTGTGTGTGGCAGGGGAGAGTGTGTGTGTGTGTGTGGCAGGGGAGAGTGTGTGTGTGTGTGTGGCAGGGGAGAGTGTGTGTGTGTGGCAGGGTAGATTGTGTGTGTGTGTAACTGTGTGTGTGTGATGAGCCATACAAACAGACTGTGCCACTCTCTCTAATGGTGAATTTTATTAATTACTCTTTCATTATCAATTTATTACTTTGACATCTTTGCTCAGCAAGTTGCTTCTTTTCTTCATACTCCAACTTCATTTTGAAATCCATGCTTAATGTTGTGCCAAAAGCTATTTTTCTGAAATTTGCTCAACAGCCCCTTCAATGAGAATAATGTGGGGTACTTAACCCCACAAGTGAAGAGATTGGGTGAGTCTGGTCTAGAGTTATACCCCACTGTAACACAGCTTAACCAGTAGCTCTGTGACTGCAGAAATACATTCTGAAAATTAACATCATGTATCGCACTTCCGGCATTGTTGACACTTTGTGGCTCATCCTTTCTATGATCTGAATTTTCCTCTTTAAATCCCTGCACCTCTCTGTCAAGACAAACCCTTTAGACCTACTTCATTGACCAAAGCTTCTGGTCACTCTTTCTCTCTGGAACAGGAACCTGAATGCTTTTGCCTCTGTGAAGCACTGTGGTGAGATTTTTGGCATTAAAGGAATGCTTTGGATATTATCGTTTACTTCCATTCGGCGCAACATTGTGGGCCGAAGGGCCTGTTCTGCGCTGTAATGTTCTATGTTCCATGTGCTTTCATTGTGAAAGAGACATTCGAATAAACCTGCAGCAATTGCATGTAACTGAATTCAATTAATTGCACAGCATTAAAAGGTAATTTATATCGCTTTTTAGCATTTTTAACATTTTGTAACAAATGATGCAACCTTGAAACACTACAATTATATGCAATTAACTGAAATTATACGATCTCTACCTATAATTATATCTTTGAAGATGTGCACTGTAATGAACGCAGATTATTTAAGTAAGTGGATCATTTTGGTACATCAATCAGCTATTCGGGAGGTTAATGCCTGACACAGATGCTGAATCAGCATATTGTGCTAGGATTTGAACTGGTAACACGACACGAAATAGGCAGCCTCTGGTAGATAGAAATCCTTGACCCAATAGAACGAGGCTGCAGAGCCCAAGTTGGGCTCCCTTCATTAACCCCAGAGAGGTTAATGAAAACAAAGGCAAGATACTGGAAACCTGAAATAAAAACAAAGTGCTGGAAAAGCTCAGGACACTTTTCGAGAGAGAGAGAGAGGGGAAGATCTTTGGTGTCAGGAATCAGATAAGTTGTTGGGGGGAAGTTCAGGAGAGCATCATGACCAGGGAAGAAGGTGAGAAAACTTGGGACATGAGAAGCCTGAGGTACATCTGATGGCCGCAAAGAAAAAAATGACAAACATTTCTGAGCTTCATAGAGCCCTGGCGATACTTCCCAACACTAGCCTTTGATTAAAAATGCAGGAGAGGCCCCAGTGATATAATCCATCTCTGCAGGTAGGTGTTCTACTCATTTGTTCAAAAGAGCATGTTAACATTGCAATCTGTATAACGATCACAAAAAGAGGCAGGGTTAAAATCAGCATTTTGGACTCTGAGTGCAAGTTTGTGCAAATGATTGTCTTCGAAGTGTAGACTTCAGATAAATCACTGCATTTTACGATGAAAATACATACTCCACATAAAGTAAGTGTCATAAATCAAAGCTTTTTACAATTCGTAATCAATTTGTTGTCTTAAACATTCGTGGTTTTCTGTCAGATTATAAAGACAATGTCAGCAGTGTTTATTGAAGAATTATTGATAATTGTCCCTGAAAAGTTAATCATGAATGCTTTGATATGTCCTTCAATGGCAAATGCTGAAAATACTCAGCATTTCCAGCAGCACCTGTGGAGATAACAGAGATAATGGGCAGGAATTTGGTGGCTGAAAGGGGGTAGGAACTGAGAAAGGCGGGCACAGAATTTCCTGACACCAACTGTGATGCCAGTTTCCTGATGTCTTAATGACAATCAGCGATTTTGCTGACGAGGTCTAAGTCGGTACCCAGCAGCCCATCCGATTTGCAGCAGCAATACACAAGAAAACCTGTTCATGAGCTTGCCAGTTCATTCAGGGCTAATCTTCATTTTTCAACTTGAAGGCACAAGATCAATACTGGACCTGGAACAGTCCCAGTAGTAAGAGGCAACAACAGTGAGCACGTGAACTGAATCTATCAATAAGATGAGTTCATAAAATGCTTTTTCCAATTATTTGATGAGATGTGAGCATTGTTAGCAAGGCCAGTAAATGTTGCCCATCCCTAATTGTCCTTGAGGAGGTGGTGGTGAGCTGCTGCTGCAGTCCATATCGTACAGGCAGACCCACCGTGCTGTTAAAGAGAGAGTTCCAGAATTTAGACCCTCCAGCAGTGAAGGAACAATGATATAGCCTCAAGTCCAGATGGTGTGTGGCTTTGATAGGAACTTACTGGTAGTGCTGTTCCTTCCCATGCAGTTTCTTCCTTTGTCCTTCTAGGTGGTAGAGATGCTATTGAAAGAGGCTGACATGTTGCTGTGGTACATCTTGTACATGGCATATGCTTTTGCCACTCTTCATCACTGGCCTATGACTTGTTCTTGTAGGCCACAGTATTTATATGGCAGGTCTGGTTACATTTCTGGTCAGTTGTGACTCCCCGATTATTGACAGTGAGAAGTTTGGGTTTTCTCATGTTGAAGATGGTCATTGCCTGGCTTAATGGAATGGACACTTGTCAACTCAAGCCTGAATGTTGCCCAGGCCTTACTGCATATGGACATGGACTGCTTCTGTATCTGAGGAGTTGCGAATGTCACTGAATACTGTGCAATCATCAACAAACTGACTTCTGACTTTAAGATGGAAGAAAAGTTGTTGAAGCAGCTGGAGATGGTTGGGTCTAGGACACTACCTGCAGTGATGCCCTGGAGCTGAGATGATTGACCTCCTACCTACAGAACCATCTTTCTTTGTGCCAGGAATGGTTCCAACCAGCAGAGAGATTTTTCCTGATTCCCGTTGACTTCAATTTTGCTAGGTCTCCTTGATGCCATACTCGGTTGAATGCTGCTTTCTTATCAAGGGCAGTTACTCTCATCTCTCTTGCTTTCAGCTCCTTTGCTCATGTTTGGACCAGTGCTATAATTGAGATGGCTCTGATGAAATGCAAACTGAGCATCAGTAACTGGGTTATTGTTGTGCAAGTCCATTTGATTTCACTGTTGATGATCTCTTCCATCACTTTTTTGATAATTGAGGCTAGAATGATAATGCACTAATTGGCTGGATTGGATTTATTCTGCATTTTGTGGATGGGGCGTACGCATGCAGTTTTCCACATTGCAGATGGATGCCAGTGTTGTAGCTGTAGTGGAACAGTTTGACCAGGGGGTGTGGCTGATCCTACAAAGAACAAAGAACAAAATCAGCCCGGGAAACAGGCCCTTCGGCCCAACGAGCCCGCGCCGCCATCTCAACACCACCATTTCCCCTCTCCACCCATGATCCTTGTTTAATGTTTTATGGCCATCCAGATTGAGGGAAACTGATTTATTACTGCCAATCAGCCTAACAGCACCTCTTTGGGGTGTGGGAGGAAACCGGAGCACCCGGGGAAAACCCACGCAAGCACGGGGGAGAATGCGCAAACTCCCACAGACACCGGCCCAAATCCATGTGTCTGCACAGCCAGCAGCGATAGTCACTGAGCTGTCGTCTTGCCCAGTATCTGGTCCAGTTTAGGCACACACTAACGACATGAAGCACTAGGCCAATCTCGAACAACCAAGATCAGCCCCAGCATGACCCATCATGTGTATACCCCTCGTTGGACACAAGGCGGACCGATTCTGGAGTACTTCAGTACCACGGCCAGGATAAGAAGAGAAAGGTGTGCAACAAGAAGTAAACAAAGAACATATTCTCATCTTCAAGTGTCTTCTCCAATTTTTCTCCAAAGAAGAAGCAACTGGTAATATCAGAGAATCAATGCTGCAGCAGACTGAGCCTATCTAGGCAATGGTATCACAGATTTGTGCCCATGTGAAGGAAGACCGCAGACCTCATGGCATTTACTTGCCTTATCCGGCTGCCTGCTGCTGCTAGAGGTCAAAGGATTTCCTCTGAAGTGATGGCTACACACACCTTTATATTACACTGAGACAAAGGTGCTAACCAAACCCACCTGCTGACTAGGACCACTACTGAGCAGGCTGTCTGGCTTCTGGAGATGTCATTCCAGTGCCTGAACCACTTGGATGATTTGTAAATTGTGGTGGTCTGCTGTGTTCTCCAAAACATGAACTTCCAGGGAGGGTGAGGTGCTAGATCAGCAGAGTAGCTGGAGGAAGATGCAGAATAAAGTGGTACTGTTTCTATGCAGGGGAGTGGCTGGGGCTAGTGCAGGAGTCAAAAGTTCTCATCAGGGTTGGTGCGAAACCAGGGCACTTTCCATTTAAGAGCATCTTATCCAGCAATATGCTCTGGAACTCGCTTTGTTTTGCCTACACATGCATCAAATGCACAACTTGGATTAATTTCATTATTACAGACAATGCATGGTACACAGATCTTCGGTGGCATCATAGAATCCATACAGTGCAGAAGAAGGCCATTCAGCCCATCAAGTCTGCACTGACTCTCCAAAAAACCATCTCACCCAGGACCTCTGCCCTATCACTGTAGCCCCACGCATTTACTGTGGCTAATCCACTTGACCTACAAATCTTTGGACACTCGGGGCAATGTAGCATGGCCAATCCACCTACACTATGCATCTTTGGACTGTGGAAGCAACTGGAGCACCTGGAGGAAACCCACACAGACACAGGGAGAAAGTGCAAACTCCATACATACACCCAAGGCTGGAATTGAACCAGCGTTCCTGGTAAGACAACAGTGCTAACCACTGTTGCACTGTTCAAAGACCATTGCTTCCTCCACCACTTCTTCCTTCTTTTCCAGTTTGGCCATTAAAAATTGAATCATGGTTCAACACCTCCAATGTATTAATAAATAAATGTTTACACTCACAACTGAAAGTTACCCATGTAATACAATCCATGTAACGACCAATCTGCTGGCCTTCACTCATGGCTATGTTTATTCATACTAGGATTGTGTTTCTGTTTGTGGTATTGTTTCATTACATGCCATGCCATTTAGTGTCATGTTTGAACCTTTTCTCCAATTGTGTTTTGGAAATTTTTATGGTCACGCCGTGTTCTTTGCAGGTTTATTGAAATTATGTGGAACAGGACAGATAGTCAGGTTTTGCTTGACTCCCTGTGTTGCAGAAGTTTAAATGGGAAATTCCTTAACTGGTCATAGATTGTTGCTTGACTGCATTGTTGATGCTGCAAAGGTTTCTGCTTTTCCTGGGCTAAATTTAAACTCCACCCACAAAAGTGAGTGTTGTGTGAAAAGGAACGGCAATGGAGATAGATTTTATAGAACATAGAACATTACAGCGCAGTACAGGCCCTTCGGCCCTCGATGTTGCGCCGACCTGTGGAACCAATCTAATGATCTTCTAACCTAAACTATTCCAATGTTACCCATATGCCTATCCACTGACCATTTGAACACCCTTAAAGTTGGCGAGTCCACAACTGCTGCAGGCAGGGCATTCCACGACCTTACTACCCTCTGAGTAAAGAACCTACCTCTGACATCCGTCCTATAATTACCACCCCTTAATTTAAAGCTATGTCCCCTCGTGTTAGCCATCACCATCTGAGGTAAAAGGCTCTCACTGTCCACCCTATCTAACCCTTTGATCATCTTGTATTTTGTCAGCCTTATTTTAGTTCTTAGGAGCTGTTACTAGATGGACTCTTCCCTATTCCAATCTGAAGTATTTAATCTCTTCCCAGCCTCCTGTATGGGTGGTATGCAGCAGTACTGGACTCCTCATGCATGCAGCTCTATTTAAAGCTGGAAGCTCCAGAGTCAGCTATTTAATCTCCTGTGGCAGCAGATAGACATATTACTTAAGCCCTCACAAATTTGAAATGTCTCACTGAGATCGGATATTTGCTGCCTGGTTAAGGTGCAGTGTTCCTGAACAAGGGTACTGGTATCTAGGATCGTTAGTATGGCAGAATCACTTACACATGGTGAGTTAGTCATTGATAGTTGTTCTATGTTCACGCCACCCTTAGAGTAATTGAAGTATACAGCATACAAAAAGACCCTTCAGCCCATTGCATCTGTGCCAATCAAAGACAAACCACCTAACTATTCTAATCTCATGTTCCAGCACTTGGCCCATAGCCTTTATACCTTGTCATCAGAAATTTTTCACTCAGGGTAAGTTTTTCACTCGGAGGGTGGTGGGTGAGTGGAATCGACTGCCGTCGGTGGTGGTGGAGGCAGTTTCATTAGGGTCTTTTAAGAGACTTCTGGATGAGTACATGGGACTTAATAGGATCAAGGGTTATAGGTAAGCCTAGTATGTAGAGATATGATCGGCGCAACTTGTGGGCCCTTTTAAGAGACTTCTGGATGAGTACATGGGACTTAATAGGATCAAGGGTTATAGGTAAGCCTAGTAGGTAGAGATATGATCGGCGCAACTTGTGGGCCGAAGGGCCTGTTTATGCTGTAGTTTTTCTATGATACTATGATTCTAAAAGTGCACATCCAAATATTTCTTAAATGTTATGAGGGTCTCTGCCTCCACCACTCTTTCAGGCAGTGAGTTCCAGACTCTCAACGCTCACTGGGTGAAAAGATTTTTTTCACCTCCTGCCCCTTAACTTAATTCTACACCCCATTGTTACTGCTCCCTCCACCAAAGGGAAAACTTTATTCCTGGGTATCCTATCTATGCCCCTCATAATTTTATACATCTCAGTCATGTCCCCCTCAGTCTCCTCTACTCCAAGGAAAACAACGCAGTCAATCTAACCTTTCCTTATAACTAAACCTCTCCAGCCCAGACAACAGCCTGGAAAATCACCTCTGCATCCTTTCCAGTGCTCTTACCATAGACCATAGAACTCTACAGTGCAGAAAGAGGCCCTTTGGCCCATCGAGTCTGCACCAAACACAATCCCACCCAAGCCCTACCCCCATATCCCTACATATTATGCCACTAATCCCTCTAACCTACGCATCCTTGGACATTTAAGGGCAATTACTTGCATGGACAATCAACCTAACTCGCACATCTTTGGACTGTGGGAGGAAACCGGAGAACCTGGAGGAAACCCATGCAGACACGAGGAGAATGTGCAAACTCCACACAGACAGTGACCCAAGCTGGGAATCGAACCCAGGACCCTGGAGCTGTGAAGCAACAGTGCTAACCACTGTGCTACCATGCCGCCCGTTACATCCCTCCTATAATGTGGATTCCAGAACTGCACACTATTGTCTAACTGTGACCTGACCATTTTGTCTTGATCCAACATAACCTCCTTGCTCTTAAACTCTGTGCCTCCGCTAATAAAGGCAAGTAAACTATACTTCTTCGTAACCAAGTTATCCACCTGTCCATGTCACCTCAGATCCTCAGTACTTCCCAGGGTCCTGCCATTCATCATGTTTGCCCTGTCCAAGTTCATCATCTCACATTCATCTGGTTTGAATCCCCTTTGTCTCTTATCAGTTCTGATAGCCTCTCTATATCTTCATGTAACCTAGTGCTATCCTCCTCACTATTTACCACCCTACCAATTTTGCATCATCCACAAACTTACTGATCAATCCTCCTACACTCAAGTCTAAATTGTTTAGAAAACCACAAACAGTAACCACAAACACACAGTTATCCTACCGTGTGATAATATTTATGCTGGTGGATTGAGTGATGAAAGCTTGTGTTAACCGACTGGTGCTGGCCTTGGTTTCCTTGGGGCCTTGCTGTGAGGTTTCCTTCGAGTTATCTTGGGGTGTGTCAGAGGGAGCAGCAAGGGGGGCATAGAACATAGAAAACTACAGCACAAACAGGCCCTTCGGCCCACAAGTTGCACCGATCATATCCCGACTTCCTAGGACTACCTATTACCCTCAATCCCATTAAATCCCATATACTCATCCAGAAGTCTCTCAAAAGACCCCGATGAGTTTGCCTCCACCACCACTGACGGCAGCCGATTCCACTCACCCACCACCCTCTGAGTGACTTCCTCCACCATCTGAGTCACCACCCTCTGAGTGGGGGCAGTGACGATGTCAGGTGCATCTGGATCATTTCCTGCAACATAAGACACAAAGTTCCAGTGCAAGGGAGGGGCAGGAACGGGCGGCACAGTAGCACAGTGGTTAGCACTGCTGCTTCACAGCTCCAGGGTCCTGGGTTCGATTCCCGGCTCGGGTCACTGCCTGTGTGGAGTTTGCACATTCTCCTCGTGTCTGCGTGGGTTTTCTCCGGGTGCTCCGGTTTCCTCCCACAGTCCAAAGATGTGCGGGTTAGGTTCATTGGCTATGCTAAAATTGCCCCTTAGTGTCCTGGGATGTGTAGGTTAGAGGGATTAGCAGGTAAATGTGTAAGGATAGGGTCTGGGTGGGATTGTGTTCGGTGCAGACTCGATGGGCCGAAGGGCCTGTTTCTGTACTGTAGGGTTCTATGGTTAAACTGCGATCTGAAATATAAATGAACGTTTGCTCACTTCTTGGTCACAGGTTAACCTGGCTGTTGCTCACGGTCCTTCCTCCTCCTCCCCTGTCAGATCAAAGGCTCTTTCCTCAAAGGAGTGAGGATTTGCAGGTCAGGGACCTGACCTCCGATTCTTTCCCTGCTCCCTCCGATGGGTCATCGTCTCCTTTGGGGACAGAAGTGGGTTTGAAAGCCTGATGGCTGGACAGGCACAGCATGACCGACCACTGGTTTGTTGCCCCTCTGAGGGGAAGAAAATGTCCCTCCTCTCTTCAAAAGCATCCAGCAAACAGTCCTCCGTGATCTTGGGCTGTTTGTCAAGGAGCCATCTTTTTAGCTTGACTGTGAATCCATCATTACCGCTTATATGCAGCTCTCCACTGTCAATGCCATAAAGCTGCAGACAGTTTTGGCAAGTCACGTGCCCGGAAGGTTAACTATTTATTGCGTCAAGTGGCAGAAGATTGCTATTTGTGGCTCGCTGAAAAAAACCAGCACCATTCACTCCTGTTTTCTCACTTGCATGGCATTGAGAATTCTTTTGTAAGATCGCGCCCTTGGTCACTTCTCCTGCAACCCACCTCCATGAATAATGGCTTAGTTACCTCCTTTTAATCTCTCCTTTATGCTTTGGATCCAGTTTGCTTTTTTTTTTGTTAAAAGGTGGTTAATAAAGGCAAACTGGTCACTTGAAATATCGGGGGGGCGATTCTCCCAGCCTGGAGACTCAACTGGAAGGTACCCCGCTGGGTGCCGCGGCCTCTGCCCTTCTCTGGCTATCAGATTTCCAGTGCCATTAGCTCCGCACCAGAAATCACCGCGGAACTGAGTACATTATGGCAATGAGGATGATCATATAATTAGCGGACCCAGGGCTGAAGTCGTCAGGCCTGCCCCCCTCCCAGAAGTGTTTCACATTCGGGAGCTTAGCAATGAGAGGGAGGGGAGGATTGCATGGTCTGCGATAGGAGGGCTAGAGCGCATGCATCAACCTCAGCGCTGACAGATCAGCGCGTATGCAGTGTCTGCTCAGCGCTATGTTGCTGGCCCTCATCAATGGGAATAATCCCTGCCCGTTGATTTTTAATGAGATTCATGCTCGGGCTCTCTGCAGTGTGTAGAGTGTGGGAGATTTATTTCGAAAATCCCTCTGGAAAAAATAACAATGGGATTTACTCCAGTTTTTACACAAGTTCAACACTTGGAATTTTTTTTGGGAGAATCCCATCCCAGATCTTCTTTTATAAAAGCAATACAGATTTCAGGACAGTCGGGCAGAAGTGTTTAAAGGTTAAGAAAGAAAGGAAATGATAATGGTAAGTGGATCTTTTCCAAAGAGTTGAAGAGTTTAGGATAAGGGTCCATGGATGCAAAATTAAATGTGAGATTTAAGACAGACCAATAGCAGCTTTTTACACTGAGAGTGGTGTGATCACTTGCAGTTGTGTGGTTGAAGTGGAAATTCTGCTGGTATCATGTTTGAATAGTTGGATGAAGGAAATGGGGTTGAAAGCAAATGGGAACAGGGCCAGTAAGTGTTTCATTATTGGCTGGTGTCACAGTTACTTTTTGGATCTTTAAGTCTATTTCTTTCGTATATGCAATGAAAGGTGCATTGGCACATTTTTGGCCGTGTGTTTTTAGAGGAAAAGGCAATGTATGTAAGAATTGGTCATGGATATTTTATAGTTTGGGGAATGCTTCTGCTTTAATTATTTAAAGTGATATCAAAATGTTAAGTTTAAGGTAGAAACTGAGCCTGCAATTGCTTTTTTTCAAAACTTAATCCTCAAGCAGTGAAAGAATGTCACGGCAACTTAAATAAATGTGCAAAATATGATAAACGTGCCCCTTCGAGCCTGCCTCACCATCTAAATGAACGGCGGAGCAGGCTCAAAGGGCCAAATTGCCTTCTCCTACTTCTAGTCCTTATGTTTCAGTGTAACTCTGTGTCGTGAAAACAATTCTTTTATTATCAAATAAAAGGAAGTAAAGTACAGAATGAGAATCTGATTTTAGTCCACGTTTATGTAGTACATGTTCACAAGCTTGAGGAGAACATGGATTAAAATATCAGGAGAGAACACTAGTGTGCCCAATTTGTGCCCACCACATCCCTGTTTGAAAGGATGGATGAAGCCCTTTGCCAAGCTCATTATTATTGCACACTACCATGCCAAATGGCATTGACCAGACCTTCTGGCAAGCTTCACAATAATGCACCAAGTTGGGTGGGACTTTCCAGCTTTTAGATGAGTGTGGCCGGAGAAATCGACCCACAATGCTTTGGCCTCAACTACTTTTTGTGGTACCGAATTCCACAGGCTGACCGCTATCGGTGAAGACATTTCCCCTCATCTCTGTCTTTGCTTCTGCAAGTTCATCAGCCACCTTCTAGAACATAGAACGTAGAAAAACTACAGCACAAACAGGCCCTTTGGCCCACAAGTTGCGCTGATCATATCCCTCCCTACTAGGCCTACCTATAACCCTCAATCCCATTAAGTCACATGTACTCATCTGTAGCCTAACTCATCAATATTCATATTCATCTGAAAATATTCATCTGAGTGCTTTGCAGTATAATTTGTGTGCACCCTCGTCTTCCAATCACTTGTCACCTTCACTACCTTTTGGCTATTACCCTGACTGCAGGACACTTGTGTCCAGTGACATACCTTGCATCAATCAAGGGCAAATAGGAATTGGCAAAAAAATACTAGTTTTGCAGGTTAAAGTGAAGATCCTGATGCAATCTTCTAAGTTATGTATTTGAGCTGCTGGATCTGAGCATGGAATGAAGTGCCATCACTTTTGGTCGTCTTGTTGTTTCTGCATCTCTTTGTCATATTGCACTTCTTGGGGTAGCTGAAAGGAGAAAGATAGCAGTGTAAAATTATGATTCAGGGAGGCAGGATAGAAGGAAAATTTACATTCTTATACTAGCATCTTTGTAAATCAGAAAAGAGATGGAGTGGTGGGATGGAAAAGGATTAAAATACCATTACCTTCAATAATCTTAGAACCTCATATGCTATGAATACACAATGGTTGTCCCAAAAATGGCCATTACGTAGAAACATAGAAAATAGGAGCAGGATGAGGCCATTTGGCCCCTCAAGCCTGCTCTGCCATGCATTATGATCATGGCTGATCATCCAAATCAATAGCCTGATCCCACATTCCTCAGCCGTCCCCCAACCCCCATTTGCTTTGAGCCCCATTCACCCCGATTGTTGTATCTAATTGCTTCTTGAAAGTACGGCCGGAATTCTCCCACCCCACCCGCCACTGGAATTTTAGCGGGCGGGTTGCAGAGAATGTGAAATTGCATTGATAGTTGGGTGGGACTTTCCAGCTTTTAGATGAGTGTGGCCGGAGAATTCGACTCACAATGCTTTGGCCTCAACTACTTTTTGTGGTACCGAATTCCACAGGCTGACCGCTATCGGTGAAGACATTTCCCCTCATCTCTGTCCTAAGTGATCTACCCTGTATCCTCAGACTGTGATCCCTGGTTCTGGACACATCCACCATTGGGAACATCCTTCTTGCATCTACCCTGTCTAGTCCTGTTAGAACTTTATAGGTTTCTCTGGGATCTCCCCTCATTCCTCTGAATTCCAGCAAGCACGATCCTAACTGACTCAATCTCTTCTCACATTCAGCCTTGCCACCCCAGGAATCAGTCTGGTAAACCTTCTCTGCACTCCCTCTAGAGCAAGAACATCTTTCATCGGATAAGGATACCTAAACGGTACACGATATTCCAGGTTTGGCCTTACCGAGGCCCTATATAATTGCATCAAGACATCGCTGCTCCTGAAATCAAATCCTCTCGCTATGATGGCCAAAATGCCTTTGCCTTTTTTATTGCCTGCTGCACCTATATGCTTACCTTCAGTGACTGGGTTAGAAAGATACCCAGGTCTCTCTCCTAACTTATGGCCGTTCAGATAGTAATCTGCCCTTCAGTTTTTGCTCCAAGGTGGATAACCTCCAAATTATACTGCATTTACTACTGGTACTTTCTGTACCTCCCAGTATTTTGTGCATCCTGGTATTCCTCTCTAGTATTTCCTCTTGGTACCCACACCACTGCTGAGTTAGGATCATAGAAATCCTACAGTGCAGAAAAACACCATTCAGCTCATTGCATCTGCACCAACCACAATCCCACCCAGGCCCCACCCCCAGATATTTACCTGCTAATCCAGTCTAATCTACACATCTCAGGACACTAAGGGACAATTTTAGCACGGCTAATGAACATAACCTGCACATCTTTGGACTAATGGGAGGAAACTGGAGTGCCCGGAGGAAACCCATGCAGACATGAGGAGAATGTGCAAGCCCCATACAGATAGTAACCTAATCCAGGAATAGAACCCAGGTCCCTGGAGCTGTGAAGTAGCAGTGCTAACCACTGTTCCACCACCCAGTTAGTTTGAAGCCCTCCCAGCAACATGGGAAAAAACACCCTGCAAGGAACTCAATCCCACCTGTCCGACTTGTGGCAGGTGCCATCTCCCCAGAGTCAGTGCCCCAGGAATCTGAAACCCTCCCTCCTACATCATATTTCCATACATTCATCTGCCCGATCCTCCTATTTCTGGACTCACTGACTCAACTTGTCCAAATCACACTGAAGGATCTCTGCATCCCCCTCACAGCTCATCCTCCCTCCCACTGGCTTTCTGTCATCTGCAAGTTTGGAGATGACTTAGTCCCCTTAGCTACATCATTATATATTTTTTATATATATAGGCTTCCCAGCACTGAGCCCTTTGTACCCCACTTGTCACTGCCTGCCATTTGGAAAAATACTTATTTATTCCTACTCTTTGTTCCTGTCTGGCAACAAGTTTTTTTGTCCATTTCAATACGCTACCCCCAATCTCATGGGTTTTAATTTACACTCCAATCTGTGATTGTGTGGGACTTTGTCGAAAGTCCAAATAAACCACATCCACTGGCTCCCCCTTATCAGCTCTACTAATAACATCCTTAAAGGATTCCAGTATATTTGTCCAGCATGATTTCCTTTTCAAATATCCATGCTGATCCTGCCTAATCCTGCCACTGTTTTCCATGTGTTTTATAAAATCTTTTATATTGGATTTTAGAATTTCCTCCACTACTGATATCAGACTTACAGGTCTCTCATTCCCTACTTTCTCTCTCATAAATAGTAGGCTTACATTAACTACCTATGAATCTGTAGGAACAGAGTCTATAGAATCATGGAAGATGACATTGTATCCACCATCTCCTCCATCGCAGTCAAGATATTTAGGCAAACTGCCTCCCCCTAGTTAGCTTCTACTGCCTTCAGCTATATACCCACCATGTCCTGCAAGAAAGAGGGAAGTGTGGCAGTGAGGTTCATGCAATCTGATGTGGCTGTTATGGTCAAATAGAAGGTAATATGTGTAAGTTGACATATTGGCGTGAGGCTTTCAACACTACTAAATGAGTGAGGGTTCATTTTATTCATTTGTGAGACATGGGTGTCACTAGCTGGCCAGCATTTTGTTGCCTTTGAAGGGCAATTGAGAGTCAACCACATTGCTATGGCTTTGAGGTCACATGTAGGCCAGACCGGGTAAGGACAACAGATTTTCTTTCCTAAAGGACATTAGTGAACCAGATGGGTTTTTCTGACAGTTGACAATGGTTTCATGGTCATCAGTAGATTCTTAATTCCAGATGTTTTTACTGAATTCATATTCCACCATCTGCTGTGGCGGGATTCGAATATGGGTCTCCAGAATGTGTTTCTGGATTAATAGTCTAACGATAATACCTCTGGGCCATCACCTCCCCTTGGCAGAACATATAAATGTGAAGCATAAATCTTAATTGATGGTAGGTAACTGATGGGGTGTGGTGAATTGGCAGTTTCTGAGGCAGGTGGAATAGCTGGTGGGACATGTCATTTGTGGAAACTTGCTAGTGCTCTTTGAGATGGTAACAGACCAGGTCGATGAGGGTAATGCTGTTGATAATGCTGTTGATGTTATGCACATGAACTTTTAGAAGACATTCAATACTGTGCCATACAACAGACGTGTGAGAAAAGTTATACCTCATGGAATAAAAATGATGGTAGCAATGTGGATACAAAATTGAATTAATTATTGGAAGCAGAGAGTAATGATTAATGGGTATTTTATGGGCTGGAGGAAGGTTTATAGTGGTGTTACTGAGGAGACCATACTGGGATCCTATTTTTTTCCTGGTTATATATTAATGGTCTAAATCTTGGTGTGCAGGGGATAATTTCAAAGTTTGCGGATAACACAAAATTTAATATTGTAAACTGTGAAGAGGACAGTGTAGAACTTCATAAAAGCACAGACAAGTTGCTGGAGTAGGCATATATGTGACAGATAAAGTTCAATGTGGAGAAGTATGAGGTGATGCGTTTTGGTAGGAAGGACATTGAGAGATAATATAAAACAAGGGACAGAATTCTTAAAGGTTTACAGGAGCAGAGGGACCTGGGTGTATATGTGCATGCATCTTTGAAGATGACAGGACAGGTAGAGAGAAAGTTAATAAAGCATGTAGAATTAATAGGGGAGGAGTTACAAGAGCAAAGAGGGTATGCTGAACTTATGCAACACACTAGTTAGACCTCAGCTGAAATATTGTGCAGTTCTGGGTGCCACATTATAGGAAGAATGTGAACACATTAGAGAGTGTATCGAAGAGATTTACAAGAAGTTCCAGGGATGAGAAACCTGAATTATGAGGATAGTTTGGAGAGGCTGGGACTTCTCCTTGGAGAAAAGAAACCCAAGACGAGATTTGACAGAGATGTTCAAAATCATGAAGGGGCTGGACAGAGTGCATGGGGAGAAACTGCTTGTAAAATGACCAACGATGAGAGAGTACAAATATAAAGTGACTTGTAAAAGAAGCAAGCGTGATGTGAGGGAAAAATGTTTTCACACAACAGTGGCACAGTAATTAGCATTGCTACTTCACAGCAACAGGGACCCGGGTTCATTTCCAGCTTTGGGTCACTTTCTGTGTGGAGTTTGCATATTCTCCCCGTGTCTGTTTGGGTTTTCTCTGAGTGCTGCAGTTTCCTGCCACAGCCAAAGATGTGCGGGTTAGGTTGATTGGCCATGCTAAATTGACACTGGTGCCAGAGGGATTAGCGGGATTAGTGATGGAAAGGGATAGGCATGAACCTCGGGTCAGTAGTTTTAGTTGGGGGAAGAGTAATTATGAGGCTATTAGGAGAGATTTAGGAAGCATCGGTTGGACTAGGAGACTACAGGGTCTGGGAACGTCCAAAATGTGGAGTTTTTTCAAGGAGCAGCTACTGCGAGTCCTTGATATGTATGTCCCTGTCAGGCAAGGAGGGAAATGGTCGAGCTAGGGAACCGGATGCACTAAAAAAGTTGATTCGCTGGTTAAAAGGAAAAAGGAGGCTTATGTCAGGATGAGACTTGAGGGATCAGGTAGTGCACTGGAAAGCTTTAGATTGGCTAGGAGGGAGTTAAAGAGTGAATTAAGAAGGGCTAAAAGAGAAGACTTTGGCTGATAGGATTAAGGAGAATCCTAAGGTGTTCTATAGAACATAGAACATTACAGCGCAGAACAGCCCCTTCGGCCCACGATAGGAATATGGCTAAGGTCTTGAATAACTTCTTTGTTTCTGTCTTCACGGAGGAGGACGTGAATAATTTGCCGGGTGTTAGCGATGGAAAGGTGGTAGGAATGGAGGGTCTTAATGACATTACTGTTACTAGAGAGGTGGTGCTCGACAGACTGGAGGGGCTGATTGTGGACAAGTCCCCAGGACCGGATGGAATGCATCCGAGGGTTCTGAAAGAAATGGCGGAGGTGATAGTGGATGCCTTGGTGGTTATTTTCCAGACGTCGCTGGATTCCGGGGAGGTGCCGGAAGATTGGAAAACGGCTAATGTTACGCCGTTGTTTAAGAAGAGTGCCAGGCAAAAGGCGGGGAATTATAGGCCGGTTAGTTTAACGTCTGTGGTAGGTAAAATGTTAGAAACCGTCATTAAGGAGGAAATAGCGAGGCATCTTGAGGGGAATTGCTTGATAGGGCGGACGCAACACGGTTTCATTAAAGGGAAGTCGTGTCTGACAAATTTACTGGAGTTCTATGAGGATGTGTCTAGGGCAGTGGATGGAGGAGAGCCGGTGGATGTGGTCTTTCTGGATTTTCAGAAGGCGTTTGACAAGGTACCTCACAAGAGGTTATTGCAGAAGGTCAGGGGACAGGGAGTTGGGGGTAGGGTGTTAGCGTGGATAGAGGATTGGTTGTCAAATAGGAGGCAGAGAGTGGGGGTCAATGGATGCTATTCGGATTGGCGGTTGGTGACTAGTGGGGTGCCCCAGGGGTCGGTGCTGGGGCCTCAGCTATTTACCATTTATATAGATGATCTGGAGGAGGGAACCGAGTGCAGGGTGTCGAAATTTGCTGATGACACCAAGATTGGGGGAAAGGCAAATTGTGCGGAGGGTGTGGAGAGTCTGCAGAAGGATCTAGATAGGCTGGGCGAATGGGCCAGGAAATGGCAAATGGAATTTAATGTTGGCAAGTGTGAGGTGGTCCACTTTGGTAGGAGGAATGGTAGGAAGGACTATTACTTACGGGGCGAAAAACTGCAGCAGGTGACGGTGCAGAGGGACCTCGGGGTCCTTGTGCATGAGTCGCAAAAACCCAGCTTGCAGGTGCAGCAGGTGGTCAGGAAGGCGAATGGGATGCTGGCCTTCATAGCGAGGGGGATTGAATATAAAAGTAGGGAGGTCTTGCTGCAGCTGTATAGGGCATTGGTGAGGCCGCAGCTGGAGTACTGTGTGCAGTTTTGGGCGCCGCACCTGCGCAAGGATATTTTGGCCCTGGAGGGAGTGCATAGGAGGTTTACTCGGCTGATACCGGAGTTGAGGGGATTGAGCTATGAGGGAGAGGCTGAATAAACTAGGCTTGTACTCGTTAGAGTTTAGAAGAATGAGGGGAGATCTCATTGAGACGTATAAGATGATAAATGGGATGGATAGAATAGAGGTGGAGAGACTGTTCCCGCTCAAAAAAGACAGTAGGACTAGGGGGCACAGCCTCAAGATAAAGGGGGGGCGGTTTAGAACAGAGTTGAGGAGGAACTTCTTCACTCAAAGGGTGGTGAATCTCTAGAATTCTCTGCCCGTTGAAGTGGTGGAGGCTGCCTCGCTAAATATTTTTAAGAAACGGGTTGATGGGTTTTTGATAAGAGAAGGGATTAAGGGTTATGGGGAGAGGGCGGGAAGGTGGAGCTGAGTCACGACAGATCAGCCATGATCTTATTGAATGGCGGGGCAGGCTCAAGGGGCCAGATGGCCTACTCCTGCTCCTATTTCTTATGTTCTTATGTTCTTAACCTAAACCAATCCCTTTTCGTCCATAAACCTATCCACGGATCTCTTAAACGCCCCCAAACTAGGCGCATTTACAACTGCAGCAGGCAGGACATTCCAATCCCTCACCACCCTCTGGGTAAAGAACCTACCCCTGACATCCGTCCTATAACTACCCCCCCTTAATTTAAAGCCATGCCCCCTCGTGCTAGCTTTCTCCATCCGAGGAAAAAGGCTATTACTGTCCACCCTATCTAAACCTCTAATCATCTTATATGTTTCAATAAGATCCCCTTTTAGCCACCTTCTTTCCAAGAAAACAACCCCAAATCCCTCAGTCTCTCCTCATAGGACCTCTCCACCATACCAGGCAACATCCTAGTATACCTCCTCTGCACCCTCTCCAAAGCGTCCACGTCCTTCCTGTAATGTGGGGACCAGAACTGCACACAGTACTCCAAGTGCGGCCGCACCAGAGTTGTGTACAGTTGCAACATGACGCTGCGGCTCCTAAATTCAATCCCCCTATCAATAAACGCCAAGACACCGTACGCCTATAGATATGTTAAGAACAGAAGATTGATAAGGGCAAGATTAGGGCCAGTTAGAGACAGCAGTGGGAAGTTATGTGTGGAACCGGAAGAGATTGGAGAGGCATTGAACCAATATTTCTCTTCGGTATTCACGCAGGGGGACATAAATGTAGCTGTGGAGAACACTGGGTTACAGGGTTGTAAACTGGACAGTACTGCAGTTGATAAGGAGGATATGCTAGATATTCTTGAGGGTTTGAAAATAGATAAGTCCCCTGGGCCGGACGGGATTTACCCTAGGATTCTCTGGGAGGCTAGAGAGGCGATTGCAGAGCCTCTGGCTCTGATCTTCAGGTCGTCGTTGGTCACCGGTATAGTGCCAGAAGATTGGAGGATAGCGAATGTTGTCCCATTGTTTAAGAAGGGGAACAGAGACTTCCCCGGGAATTATAGACCGGTGAGTCTTACTTCTGTTGTGGGCAAGGTTTTAGAAAAAATTATTCGGGACAGGATTTATAGTTATTTGGAGAGTAACAAATTGATTGGAGATAGTCAGCATGGTTTTGTGGAGGGTAGGTCGTGCCTTACTAACCTTATTGAGTTTTTTGAGAAAGTGACCAAAGAGGTGGATGGGGGTAAGGCAGTGGACGTGGTGTATATGGACTTTAGTAAGGCATTTAATAAGGTTCACCATGGAAGGCTTCTGCAGAAAATGCAGCGGATAGGAGACAGAGGGTGGTGGTTGATGGTAAGTATTCATCATGGAGTTCGGTTACAAGTGGTGTGCCTCAGGGATCTGTTTTGAGGCCACTGCTGTTTGTAATCTTTATTAATGATCTGGATGAGGGTATAGTTGGGTGGATTAGTAAATTTGCTGATGACACCAAAGTCAGAGGTGTGGTAGATAGTGAGGAAGGGTGTCATAGTTTACAGAGAGACTTTGACAAGTTGCAGAGCTGGGCCGACAGGTGGCGGATGGAGTTTAATGCGGAAAAGTGTGAGGTAATTCACTTTGGCAGGAATAACAGATGTGTAGAGTATAGGGCTAACGGGAGGACTTTGAATAGTGTGGATGAACAGAGGGATCTAGGTGTATATGTACATAGATCCCTGAAAGTTGGGAATCATATAGATAAGGTTGTTAGGAAGGCATACGGTGTCTTGGAGTTTATTGGTAGGGGGATTGAATTTAGGAGTCGCAGCGTCATGTTGCAACTGTACACAACTCTGGTGCGGCCGCACTTGGAGTACTGTGTGCAGTTCTGGTCCCCACATTACAGGAAGGATGTGGAGGCTTTGGAGAGGGTGCAGAGGAGGTTTACCAGGATGTTGCCTGGTAAGGTGGGGAGGTCCTATGAGGAGAGACTGAGGGATTTGAGGTTGTTTTCGTTAGAAAGAAGGCGGCTAAAAGGGGACCTTATTGAAACATATAAGATGATTAGAGGTTTAGATAGGGTGGATAGTGATAGCCTTTTTCCTCTGATGGAGAAAGCTAGCACGAGGGGGCATAGCTTTAAATTAAGGGGTGGTAGTTATAGGATGGATGTCAGGAGTAGGTTCTTTACCCAGAGGGTGGTGAGGGATTGGAATGCCCTGCCTGCTGCAGTTGTAAATGCACCTAGTTTGGGGGCGTTTAAGAGATCCGTGGATAGGTTTATGGATGGAAAGGGATTGGTTTAGGTTAGAGGGTCATTGCTCTTTAATTGGTCAGCACAACATCGTGGGCCGAAGGGCCTGTTCTGCGCTGTAATGTTCTATGTTCTATGTATAAGGGGTTGTGGGAGTAGGGCCTGGTTGGGATTGTGGTCAGTGTGACTCGATGGGCTGAATGGCCTCCTTGTGTACTGTGGAGATCCTATAATTTTATCAGTGATTTGGGTTTGGAACGTACAGTTTGGAAGTGTTTGTAACAAGTGTGAAGAAGAGTTTGGAACAAGGACACCTATGTCAGACTACTATTTATTGACTACAGCTCAGCCTTTAGCTATTACTCCCATGAAACTCATCTCCAGACTCTGTGGTCTGGGCCTCGGCACCACCCTCCGTGACTGGATCCTGAACTGAACTCACAGACTACAATCAGTGAGGATAGGAAACAACACCTCCTTCACGATCATTCTCAAATACCAGTGCCCCACAAGACAGTGTCCTCAGCCCCTACTTTAATCTTTATACACCTATAAATGTGCAGCCAAATTCCCTTCCAATTCGATTTTCAAATTTGCCATAGTGGGCCGGATCTCAAACAATGACGAGACAGAGTGCAGGAATGAGATGGAGATTCTGGTGAACTGGTGCGGCAACAATAATCTCTCCCTCAATGTCAACAAAATGAAGGAGATTGTCATTGATTTCGGGAAGTGTAAAGGAGAACAAGCCCCTGTCTACATCAATGGGATGAAGTAGAAAGGGTCAAGAACTTCACGTTTTTAGGTGTCCAGATCACCAACAACCTGTCCTGGTCCCCTACGCTGACATTATAGTTAAGAAAGCCCACCAATGCCTCTTTCTCAGAAGACTAAGGAAATTTGGCATATCTACTACGACTCTCACTAATTTTTACAGATGAACCATTAAAACGCATTCTTTCTGGTTGTATCATAGCTTGGTCTGGCTCCTGCTCTGTCCAAGACCACAAGGAACTACAAAAGATTATGAATGTAGCCCAATCCATCGTGCAAACCAGCCTCCCATCTATTGACCCTGTCTTACACCTCCTGCTGCCTCGGCAAAGCAGCCAGCCTGATTAAGGACCCCACACGCCCTGGACATTCTCTCTTCCACCTTCTTCCTTTGGGCAAAAGATACAGAAGTCTGAGGTCACTTACCAACCGACCCAAGAACAGCTTTTTCCCTGCTGCTGTCAGACTCTTGAATGGACTTACTTTTCATTAAATTGATCTTTCTCTACACCCGAGCTATGACTGTAACACTTCACTCTGCAGTCTCTCGTTTCCTTTTCTATAAATGGTATGCTTTATCTGCACAGTGTGCAAGGAACAGTACTTTTCACTGTATTTTTACACGTGACAATAATAAATCAAATCAAATCAAAATAGTAGAGGCAGTAGCATTCAAGTGGGCATTAAATGATTATTTGAATAGAAACAGTGTGCAGAGGGACAAGAAAAAGCCGGAGGAATAGCAATAAGTCATGATTCTCATTCAGAAAACCAGCGCAGACATGATGGGCCAAAAGGCCTTTGTCTGCACGATAACAATTCTGTTGAACTGTGATTCATATCTTCACAGGAGCAGTCTTAGAATACAGAACCAATCACTTAGGACTATGATTAGCAGAAAGTGCCTCACTCAAAAAGTTGCAAATCTTTTAAAGGTTCCCAACCTCAGAGGGTTGTTAACGCATCGTCATTGAATACATTTAAAGCTAGAATATGCATGTTTTTTTTTTGGTCTCTGTAGTGGTAAGTTGTTAGAAGGTATTCTGAAAGACAGGATCTTGAGGCATTTAGAGAATCAAGGACTGATTAGGAACAATCAGCATAGCATTATGAGTTTGAGTTTTTTGAAGGGGTAATCAAGAAGGTAGATGAGGGCAGTGCAGTCGACATTGTCTATCTGGACTTTAGCAAGGACTTTGACAAGGTGCCACATGGTAGATGGTTGCATAAATTTAAATCTCATAGGATCGAGGGTGAGATAGCCAATTGGATACAAAATTGGCTTGACGACAGAACACAGAGGATAGTTGAGGGTTACCAAGGTAGCAGAGGGTTGTTTTTCAAACTGGAGGCCTATGACCAGTGGTGTGCCTCAGAGACCAGTTCTGGGTCTACTGTTATTTGTTATTTATATTAATGATTTGGATTTATGGGGCATAGATAGTAAGTTTGCAGATGACACCAAGATTGGTGGCATTGTGGACAGTAAAGAAGGTTTTCTGGGGTATAAAGATCAATAAAATTATGAGAGGCGTAGATCAGCTAGATAGTCAACACCTTTTCCCAAATGTAGGGGAATCTAAAACTAGAGGGCATTGGTTTAAGGTGAGAGGGGAGAGATGCAAAAGGGTCCAGAGGGACAACTTTTTCACACAGAGGATGGTGAGCATCTGAAATGAGCTGCCGGAGGCTGCAGTAGAACAAAGAACAAGAAAATTACAACACAGGTTCTTTGGCCTTCCAAGCCTGCACCGACCATGCTGCCCCCTACCCTTTCGGGGACCATACCCTCTATTCCCATCATATTCATGTATTTGTCAAGATGGGTTTAAAAGTCACTACCGTATCCGCTTGCACTACCTTCCCCGGCAACGAGTTCCAAGCACCCACTACTCTCTGTAAAAAATCTGCCTCATACATCTCCTTTAAACCTTGTCCCTCACACCTTAAACCTCTGTCCCCTTGTAATTGACTCTTCCACCCTGGGATGAAGCTTCTAACTATCCACTCTGTCCATGCCTCTTGTAATCTTGGAGACGGGTCTCCCCTCAACCTCCGTCGCTCCAGTGAGAATAAATGAAGTTTCTCCGACCTCTCCTCATAGCTAATGCCCTCCATATCGGGCAACATCCTGGTAAATCTTTTCTGTACCCTGTCCAAATCCTTCTGATTGTGTGGTGACCAGAATTGAACACTATATTCCAAGTGCGGTCTAACTAAGCTGCTGCAACATGACTTGCCAACTTTTAAACTCAGTGCCCCGGCCGATGAAGATAAGCATGCCATATGCCTTCTTGACTACCTTCTCCATCTGCATTGCCACTTTCGGTGACCTGTGTACCTATACATCCAGATCTCCTTGCCTGTCAGTACTCTTAAGGGTTCTATCATTTATTGTATATTTCCTTGCTGTATTAGACCTTCCAAAATGTGTTACCTCACATTTGTTCGGATTAATCTCCACCTGTCACCTCTCTGGCCAAGTCTCCAACCGATTTATGTCCTGCTGTATCCTCTGATAGTCCTCATCGCTGTCACAAATCCATCAATCTTTGTGCTGTCCGCAAACTTACTAATCAATCCAGTTACATTTTCCTTCAAATCATTTATATATATTACAAGCAGCAAAGGTCCCACTCAGGATGGACCATAAATCCCAGGTCATCTGACCCATTCTCTTAAAGAGGCATGCCCCAACATACATAACATCCTCCCCTTTTAACTTCAAAATCTCCATATAACATAGTTACACTTTTAACACAATTAAATAGACACCCAATTCATCTATATATAAAACATAGACATGAACATCAACTGTGAAAAGCAACATCAATATCCATTTAGATGTCTATAAAATAATGAGTGGTATAGATTAGCTAGATTGTCAATATCTTTTCCCAAAGGTAGAGGAGTCTAAAACTAGAGGACACAGGTTTAAGATGAGAGGGAAGAGATGCAAAAGGGTCCAGAGGGGCAATTTATTCACACAGAGGGTGGTGAGTGTCTGGAACAAGCTGCCAGAGGTGGTAGTAGAGGAGGGTACAATTTTGTCTTTTAAAAAACATTAGACAGCTATATGGCTAAGATGGGTATGGAGGGATAGGGCAATTGGGATTAGCTTAGTGGTTAAAAAAAAAAGGGTGGCATGGACAAGTTGGGCCAAAGGGCCAGTTTGCATGCTGTAAACCTCAATGACTGGGGCGACAGTTCCCAGGCAACCAACTTATTGCCTCCGAGATCTTCTTGGGTGTTCTTCCCTGCATTTTTGGAAACTCTTGAGCTTCCTCTCTTGCCTGATTACTTTTATCTGTAGCTTCTGCCAATGTTTCCTCTCTGGTCAGAACTCCCACAGTTTCAGGAAAAACTAGACTCAGGTGGTACCTCAGGCTCCTCTTGCAAAAAATCTTGATCGGATAGGACTCCCCTACTTTTCCCTACTGGCTGATTTCTACTGGCATCCACCAGTGTATCCCCTACAGACCCATTTGTCTTGGGTGTGTACAGTGTATGACACTGGACCTGTCTGGGTCACCACTGTAGCAGGAGCCCATTTTTCTCCCATCATGTAGTTCATCACCAACATAGATTATCCCTTCCTGAACTTTCAGGACATTCCCTCGCTCCAGACCATCTGCCCTTTTGAGTTCTTTGTTAGAATTTCTCATGACTCCTCTGGCCACATCAGGTTAAATGTGGCCCTCAATCTGCAGCCAAACATCAATGATGCTGGGGAACATTGGATCATTCCATGAGGTATGCTGCGATATGTGCTTAAGAATCACTTCACTCTCCTCAGGAATCCCTCCCCTTAGGAAAACTTCAGTGTCTGTTTAAGGTCTGGACAAACATTTCAGCCAGGCCATTTGTCACAGGGTGTTACGGAGCCGATTTCAGCCTTGGCGGTTGAGGTAGTCTTTAAATCCTTTGCTCCAAATTGTGGCCCAGGAGCTTCTGGCCGTTCCCATGGGTGGAGGGGTAACAATGGTGGTGCTTTCCACTCATGATTCACAGGTATCTGCCTTCTGCTCGATCTGGGAATCAACACCCGGCCACCAAAAATAGCTCCTGGTAATCTTTTGTCCACAACCAAGTGCTCTTGGCAAACTTGATCCAGGCATCTTTCTAGGTAACTTGAAAGAAATGACCATCCTCATATCCCAGAAAAGACATCCGTTATGGATACTCCTTGACAGGTAAGGATGCAAATCAGGCTGATTTCTATGAATAGACTTCCCTTGTAAGACTAAATCCATTACTTGATTTAAGACTAGGTTGTATCTTGTAGTGTTCCATACCTGAGTCACTGATACAGTTATTTTATCATCGAGGTGAAAATCAGAATTTTCAATGCCTGTCAGGAACATCCGTTCCTCCAGGATAAAGCAACCTTGATAGTGCATGAGCATTGCCATGTTATTTGGATTGTTTTTCTTGTATGTCATAGGAGTGTGCTGACAACCATTATTATAAGTGTGCTGCTGCTGTAGGTGGTATTTTGATGTATGGGCTGAAGATGGTGGTAAGGGGTCTATGATTGGTTAACAACGAAAAATGTCGTCCCTTCAGGAAATGGAAGAATTTCTTCACCCCAGATACAATAGTTAACCCCTTTTCCTTGACCTGTGTATATTTTTCCTCTGTTTTTCTCAAAGACCTTGATGCAAAGGCAATGGGCCTTTCTTTTTCATTGGCCAATACATGTGTCAATACAACGCCAACCCCATAGTGTGAGGTATCGCAGGCTAAATTGCAATGGCAACTTCGGATCAACATGCATTAATATTTCCTTTGTAAAGTATGTTTTACCTCCTGGCAGTTTCTTCACACCCCTGGCTCCATATCCAGGTTGACCTTTCCCCAGCAGACAGTACGGTGGCCAAAGCTGGCACAAAATTTGCCGTAATAATTTATCTATCCCAGGAATGATTGGTGTTGCGTTACATTCTCCGGTTTGGGAGCTTACATGATGGCCTCCATTTTCTTGAGTGTCTCGTGCAGTCCCTCACTATCAGTGACATGGTCCAGGAGTTCAATCAAATTTTTAAAGAATTCATATGTTTTTTCCTTTACTTGCAGGCCATGTACCTGCAAAAACCCTGAGGGTCTCTGCAAGGTTTTTCAAATGCTCCTTGGTGGAGCCTGTCACCAAAATATTGTCCAGGTTACATTGGATCCCAGGGAGTCTACTAAGAATTTGATCCTTTGGCCTTTGGAAAAGGATTGGTGCTGACATAATGCCATAAAGAAGATGCTTGTAGCAGAAGAGTCACTGATGAGTTATTATCGTTGGGCTGGTTGGGACTCTTATTAAGTTGATCTTTCTCTCCACTCTAACTATGACTGTAACACTACATTCTTCACTCTCTCATTTCCTACTCTGTAAACGGTATGTTTTGTCTGTATAGCACGCAAGCAACAATACTTTTCACTGTATTATAATACATGTGACAATAATAAATCAAATCAAATCACATTTAAAGATAGGCCTAAAACAAGTCAATTTTCGAGTATTTCTTCCCTCTTGCCAATCCACTGAACAGATCCTTAACATAGGGAGTGGGTATTTATCTGCACTCAGTGTTGGATTGATGGTTTCCAAGCTGTCAGTCTTCAAAACTGGTATAACTGGGGTGGTCGTAACTGCTTCCAAGGTCCCCACGCTCAGCGATCATTGAATCTTTATCTTGACTCCTTTAATCTCACCCAAGGTCCCCTTGAATACATCCTTATATCATTCCAGAACATCCTGTAAGCTTGTTCTCAAATCCACCAGCCTATTTAACACGCCATCGATTAGTTTTCATTTTTTCAGCCAGGAATGTCCACGCAAAGCAAGGGTGGCCATCCTTGACCACATAGAGTGGGTCCTCAGTTGCACCATTATCAGTTTGTATTCTCTCAGTGGCACCACTCACTCCACTTAAGTACAGAAGGTGATTTTTGAAAGCTTCAGTGGCAGTGGTTTCAACTTGTCACTGTACACTGAATCTGTGATACCGCTGCCCCGTATCTACTTCCATTTTGATGACCTTCCCTTCTACCTTGGGAAGGACCCAAACTCTATCGGCCTCTCCTCGAACCGATAATACATTTAAAGGAAATTCTGTTGATGTGGATTCTTCTGCTTCCTCTGCAGATTCGGCAGACTTGCTGTCCCCTTCTTGGCTTGTGCCTGGTCTTTATGTTGGTCTCTTTCTGACTCCCCTTTTCCTCTTTTAATTGTGCCCATACAATTCCGGGCTGTATGTCCCACGCACTTACACCAGCAGCACTGAGCTTCGCAAATCCAAAATGCGGACTCTTTGTGGCGAGACATGCCACTGCCTTCACCCTGCTTCCCGGAGAGTACCTCTTTTGTAGCGTCGAATGCAATCCGAGTTCCCTCGCAACCACACCCCTCGATGCCTAGGTCTGTTCCTTCTACCCCAGTATCTCGGCGATTCATGCCAATTTTTTTGAGTCCAGGACAACAACATTAATCTTTCTCCATCTCCAGAAAACAGGGGGGAATGGCTGGGGAGGTGCGATACACTGTTTGTGGGCTGTGACTCTGTCTCATGGCCAGTTATTATAAAAACTAATACAAGACCAAGAGATTAGTGGATGTAAACCACTGGAACTCTTTATTCATAAACCTATTCCCTAGCACTGTCAGCACAAGACTGACTAGGCAAGTTGCAACCAGGGTGGAGCTTGAATCCCAGGTTACCTGACCCATTCTCTTGAAGGGACATGTCCCAATGTACAGATCAATTCCATATAATTTGGAGAAATGCCGTTTTGTTAATATCCAACATGACAGACATCACACATACGCAAGTGGGAGGGATGGAAGATCCTCTCCTGGATTGAGATTTCTTAAGTATACATAGCAGACTCCCAGTCGAATTGCTTCATATAAAGGGCAACCCATCAGTGCAAAGGGCAGGAACACTGGCAGTGTTGCAGCATCAGAAGACCTGTCAGGAAAACTTCTCTCGTAGAAGAAACCCAAAGATCAGAAGCCAAAACTCAGGAAAGGCCTTTAGTGGCTGCGTCATGGGACAAATGGGGAGGAGCCTGCTTCATGGAGACACTGCAAGGCAGTTACCATTACCTCCTGGAATCATGAACAGAAGGGTACTTTAGACCCTTCAGCTTGTTCTGCCAATCAATGCAGTCATTTCTGATCGCCAATGCGTAAGCCTTTTAATGATCATTCATAAGATGCTACTGGTGTTCCATAGCTCCATGAGACACTCGATCCACCTTTAACCTGCCATGAAAGTCAAAAGAAAAAGATTCCAGCTTAATGTCCTGAAGTCAGGAGACAGATTTTTTGACTCACACCATATCACTCTCCCCCAACTGCCACTATCCCTGCTGGTGGTGGGAGGGGAGCACTGCCTTGAACTAGATAATATTAAGTTCACTAATAAATAAATGTTAACAAAGAACAACACAGCACGGGAAACAGGCCCTTCGGCCCAACGAGCCCGCGCCGCCGTCCCATGGTCAGTGACCTATTCATGATTTTAGTCTATGCCGAATGTGTGAGGATCAGGGAGGTCCAATATAGGGACAATTTGTTACCAGATCAATCAGCCTAAAAGCACATTTTTGGGATGTGATAGGAAACCGGAGCACCCGGAGGAAACCCACGCAACCATGGGGAGAACGCGCAAACTCCCACGGACACAGGCCCAAATCCATGTGTCCGCACAGCAACAGAGATAGTCTCTGAGCTGTCATGTTACCCTCGAGATGGTCCAGTTTACGCACACCAATGACATGAAGCAGTAGGCAACTCCCGAAGCAACATCCAAGAGCAGCCCACCACAACCTGCCGCACGCATGTTGACACACTATTGAGTTGCCAACAAAATCTACTCATTAATAAATCTAATTTGGCATGCCCATCTGCTGGGTCTAGGACGTACTACTGCAGAAAATTTTCTGAATCACCCAAGAAATTCATCAATTTTCTGAAATGCTCATCTGCTTATCTGAATGTATATGAAAGTTGAAATCTGCGATATACATATACATTATATATTGGGGCTTTGAGGTACGTACTGCCTTTTAAGAATGTGGGTCAGGTGACCTCTGGGATATTGGCCAGAACTCTCCATTCACCTGACGAAGGGGCTAACCCGAAAGCTTGTGAGTTTACTATCAAATAAATCGGTTGGACTAAAACCTGGTGTTGTCAGACTTTTTACTATGTTAGCTCCTCCCCAGTGCTGAGCCCAGGTAAGCAGTCTAGATCCTGACGGTGGGACAATGCACACCTATAATAAAGTGCTGCTGGTGTTCCAGTTAAGAAACCTACCTTGTGGTTCTTCTGGCACTGTACTTTGATAAGTACGTACATAATAACTGGCAGCTAAGCTGCTTGATGAGCCGCACACTGTGCTGCCATTCCGTTGTGGCAAATGGGATAGAGCATCGCTATGGATTTCGTAGGACAGTTCTGGAAAGGACCCAAACTGTGGCAACCCCTTGAAGAACAGATTGCTGTTCTGACCGCTGTTACTTCATTTGAACTGTCAGTTCAGGGGTTAAGTAGTAATTGCCTGGGATCTGGCTGAAAACGTCACAGAAGTTGGTCACTGAGGGGAGTTGGGCAGCAGCTGATGGCTGCGAATGAGAAGAACTTGGAAGCTAAAGGCAAAAGTTTTATTGTAGCAAAAGTCTCCATTGGAAATCCAACTTCAGCATGCAGAATTCATGACCGGCAACGGTGAGCTCAATTCTTTTTGTTTCCAGTCGACAGCCAATCCTGAAAAGCCCATTTACTTGTTCAGTCAGAAGTTGTTTGAATGAAACCCATTGCTAATTCAGCACTTAATCAACTCTCAGGAACCTCACAACTGTCCTAATTCTTATATAGCATGTCAGTGGTTTATTTAAATGTTTTCCTATTCACATCACTACAAATTAACTTGGCTAACCACTGGCCCACAACTTCTTCCCAAAATACACTGCCACCATTTTGCAAAGCCTGCCAAAACTAATAAGTCTATTGTTAGTTTCTATTGTTAGAAATCTATTGTTCGGCAAAGAACAATCATGTAAATTCTTAAATTTATACCCATACTTTTAAAATCTTCGATATGGATCACAATTGCACGCTGTGAACTCATCCAAGACCCAGACCAGTCACGCAATTGGAGTTCTTGGAGGAAAAGATTTTTAAAATAAAGCACTGCTTTAGGATTTTTAAAAAATCAGAAGTGGAAAAGTAAACATATTCCTTACTCAGCTGGACCAATTGACATCATTGCATGACATGACTTTGAGTCGTTTGCCAAATTTGAGGAGGCCCTTTGATGTTTATTTAAACTTGTGACTCAACAAAGTATTGGAAAGAACTAACTTCAATAAGAAAGTCCAACTACTCGGGGAACCTGTTGATTCCTTTATAAATGGTCTCTGTAGGATGGGAGAAGGTGTGACTACGGAAATATAAAGACTGAGTTCACCCGCAATAGCACCACGGTGCATATGTCAGCCCATTCGCTCTCTGACATCTTACAGGGTCAATACAATCTTATTTAGATAAGGCAACCCAGCTAGTGAGATTGTCCGAGCTTTGTGCATAGCACTGGACATAACACTCAGGGGAGAGAATGCAACATGGGTTAGAAGCCAACCCTCAGTCCAGCTTATCAAGTCAAAGTATGCAGGTATAATCCATGGCAGGGAAAGCAATTCTTGAACCAGCCAGCAAAATGACCTTGCTGGCCTTATGGTGTGAAGTGCCCTTGCAGGAGAGATCAGTGTCTTGCGAGTATGGCCCAGTGCGACGGACAGGAAAGGAACACTTTGATAAACTGTGTAAGTTTAAACCCCAGCAGCACACACACAGCTCAAGGAAATCTCTGAGATTAAGACCAAAAACTCAAAAGTCACACAGCTATGCTTCTTGGATGAGAATAACAATTGTGGCTCTTTATTTAAGAATGCTGACATCCTGGTAAATGGTCACCTAACAAGTTTTAAATCAGATTCAGGTGCCATCGTGACTACCGTCAGACAAGGAACATTGGGGCTCAAAGACCTCTAGTTTTGAACAATGGATGCTCAACTTGAGAGAGTAGAGGGAGTCCAACCTTCCAATCATTGGTATGATCCTAGAACCACTGCAGTATGGCAGAAAACACCTTTTTGAGCTGATGTACATCATCCATAACCAGCTTTTCTCTCTTCCGAGCAAGGATGTCTCCATAGCCTTGAATTTTCAGCAGATAGCGGAGGATGTAAAAACTATGACTGTCATCAGCCAACTCAACCAGCACAATCCTGAGTGCTCAGATACTGGAGAATATTCAGACTCAAATTTCATCTTTGATCTCTATTTGAGGAGCATGTTTATCCATTATTATTCCAAATCCTAGAAAGTTGACAACAGTCAGATCAATCTACTACCAATGAGATTACCATAGCATCTCTGTTGGATGTGGTACCAGGGATGATCAGCAGCCTGAGTAGCCTCTACCTCCTCCAATGATGATGGTACAGCTGGTTGGCACACCCATCACTGTAACTTCCAGCTAACCTACCACAGCCACAAGGGATGCTGCAATTGACTAGCAGTGTATCACCGTCAACATGAAGCAGAACTGAGCACACCGCTTTCTCTCCTTTTTCCACAGGAACACTTCCTCAGCCACAGGGGGTTTCCAGATGGCCCAGATGGAAAAAGAATTAAAAGCAGCACTAAGGAGATGAATACCATCTTCTTTCACCTCACAGGAAATGATCGAGAGTAACAGCGACCATGCATTGACACAACAGCCAAATTGGCCAGGTGTGGTTTAACGTGGAGCATTGGAAAAAAAAATGAGTGGATACCCAATTGCCAGTGCAACCTCTGAGCCAACAACAAGAACCAAAACCAATAGAGCCTACCATCATGGGCCGAAGGGCCTGTTCTGCGCTGTAATGTTCTACCACACTCCCTACAGAATGGCAAACGAGATGTGGAAGGGTTAAAAGGCCTAAATATCAAACAGGAAGGTGGGGTACTGAGAATGATCTTGCTACTAACACTGCAATAGCAATAATGTTGGAATAGCATTAAGGTTGTAACAATAGGTAAATTCGTAAGAAGTGAACTGAAGTCCATGGGATAAAGAGTTGAGGGCAAGTGCCGTAGAATGATCTGGTACGTGCTCGGTTAATGTGACGTTGAGTAAAGTACCACACACAAAGTGATCATAGATTCCCTACAAGTACTACAGAGGCCATTCAGCCCATTGAATCTGCACCAACTCTCTGATAAAGCATCTTACTACCCAGGCCCTCTTCCTCCACTCTATCCCTGTAACCCCACATATTTGTGATGTGGAGATGCTGGCCAGATTTCTTACCCCACGTATTTACCAGGGCTACTACGTCTAATCTACACATCATGGGATAGTAAGGGGTTATTTAGCAGGGCCAAATCCACCCAACCTGCATCTCTTTGGACTATGGGAGGAAACCAGAGCACCCTGAAGAAACCCATGGAGGCACTGAGAACATGCAAACTCCACATAGACAGTCACCAAAGCCTGGAATTGAGCCTGGGTCCCTGGAGCTATGAGACAGCTGTGCTAACCAATGTGCCACTGTCATGTAAGAAGGCACATGACCACGACCTTAGGTCAGTGTGCTGTTGGTCAGAGAAGTGTTGGGACCTGGGGTGGAGATATGTCCATGCCTAAATTTGTACAGTTACAGGCCATTAATAAAGACTTGGTGTCAACATACAGGAGATTACAAAATTTCTTCAAAAAGCATGTTTTGTAACCAACATCATCTCAGTAGTCTCACTCTTCACACCAACTAGTTTCAGGAGATGGGAGCGCCGCTGATTCTATCTCTGATGTTGCCTCTTGCCTCCCAATGGCTTGGTCCACTTTGAGGGCAAAGGTTTCTTTTTATTCTTTCACTCAATGCAGGTGTAGCTGGTGAGGCAGCAAGTGTTGCGCGTCACCAGTTTCTCTTGAGAAGGTGCTGTTGAGCTGCCTTCTTAAACTGTTGCATTCTATGGCAGGTAGCTTTAGATCTTGTTGTGGTGGTTTTTATAATGGCTTGTCGGGTCACCTCATCTCGCCGTTGTACAGGCCCTCGTTTCATAATTATGTATGGGTATAGAGGGAAGGAATTCATTCAGCCCATTGTTCTTGTGTGGGTATTCTGAAAGCACTATAAATTAGTGCCACTACCCAGCTCTTGATTTTAGCTAACTCAAACAGTTTTATCAATACACGTATATGTAAAACTATTTGTTACTCTGAAAATGATGCTACGAGAGGTGGTTCTAGATTCTTGTGCTTCCAATAGAAAGCGGAGGTCACAGGAAGTACATTCTCGTCAGAAAAACCACTGCCTGTGCCATTTCAAAAAGTATATTCCTATTAAAAACACCTCCCATAATCAATTATAATTCAACTGAAGTTGACTGAGAAATGGGGCAACCTCTAATGTTTTGCATGTAAATTTCTGACATCCATATTTCCTTGAGCTGAGAAACATAATATTAACTTATTGCTGTATTCCTTCCTTCTCAGTTGCTCTCATCCTGGACCGGAATAAGACACTGACAGCCATTTGTTTCTTTTTCTTGCAGGGGCAGAAGTGCAACCTGGCCCTGGAAACTAATTCCATCATGCTAGCTCAGCTTCTTCACTTTTCCTACAAGGACCAACCCACAGGGAAAGTCTTGAACAGGGTTTCAAGTACTGACTCTTCTCATTGGCCAGTTTACAGAGCCAAAAACTATAGGCGCTGGATCTTTTATTGATTTATGTTCCTCATTTTTGTTTTAAAATTGCACAGGTGGAGAATTTTCAAAGTTTTCAGTTCTACAAAATATGGCCCAGGGCTCCAGAAAAAGAAATGGCATTGTGTGGCATAATCTTAACAGGGGGATCTAAGGATCACAAACAGCGCTCGAAACTCTATAATGCATATTTGTTGCAGGACCTCATCCTGCAGCACAATAGTGGAAGAACAGATGTCACCCAGTGACATTTTTTTAATATTTTGAGAGAGTTTTTGCATCCAATCCTTCAAACGTCATTAAACTGCAACTGTAAAACATAAGAGTTTTTAATGACACCTTCCTTCATCAAAGACCAACTAGAATAACCACTTCTTTATACAGTCAATGAAATTTGATTCAACCTGTTGACTTATACAATTCTACTGAATCTGCTTCAGTCTTATTGGTGCGTACTCTCTGGGAATAGAATTGCTCCCTAAGACCACCTACATTCACCTTAGTTTCCATCTCTGCCTCAGCTTATTTGTGGCTGCAATGCTCATCCATGCATTCGTTGCTGCTAGATTTAATTATTCCAGTGCTCTCCTGGCTGGTCACCAAGGGCTTTTCACTCATAATCTCTGTGCTCATAAATCTTCACTGGCTCCTGAGCCAACAGAAACTTAATTTTAACATGTTCATTCTTGTATTCCGATCCCTCCATTGCCTTGCCCCTTTGTCTGTGTAACCTGTTCTAGCCCAATAACTCTTTGCTCTGCCACTTTTAGTTGCTCCTTCATTGGCTGCCATGCAATCAAGCCTAAAGCTCTGGAATTCCCTCCTTAAAAGATTTTTTGCCTTTGTGCCTCTCTTTCCTGTTTTAAGGTTTTTTTTTAAATGCTATCCTTTTCAACAAGTTCTTGCTGATTTGTCCTGATTTCTCCTGATGTGACTAAATGTCAGATTTTGATTAATATGCTTCTGCAAAGTGTTTTGGGATCTTTTATCATGTTAAAGGCACAATATAAACGCAAGTTATTTATAAACATCACTATCTAAAAACAGCTTACCTTCCCTATTTCTGTCTGATATAAGTATGCAGTGTCAAATCTGTTAGTTTTTTTCAAAATTATAGTGCAGAGTAGAGATTTACATTAATTTCTACATTTCCAAATTTAAAAACTGTTTAAAGAAGTAGGGTTGATATCATGTATGAAATGTCATTCAGTTATACTTGATTTTCAACCAAGCAGACTTGCAAAAATGTTACAAAAGCAAAATATTCCAGATGCTGGAAATCTGAAATAGAAACAAAAAGGCTGAAACAATCAGCAGATCAGGCTGTGTGGCAACACATTTGGAGGAGGAAAGGGCATGTAATTAGGTGAGATAGTGGTACACTAGAACCCCTCCACCCTCCTGCTTCCAGGAGAATTAAGTTGAGCGAGAAGACCAAAGGTCGATGTTCCTACCCCACTGCATTAATTAGTTTTCCACACTACTCTTTAGGCAAAACCAGCTTTTCTAATTTGGAAGGACCCAACTGTACATTTGAGCATTTTTATTAGCTTCAAGGATTATCCTTGGTTTCTTTTACTCCTTGATTCTAAAAGAAACAAAACCTATCTGAGCTTGCAGACTATTGCTCACACTGAGAAAATCTTACAAACCTAAGTCAGCCATACAAGCAAATTTGTCTAGTTATTACCTGAGATTTATCTAACCCTATAATTCACTGCATTTAGTTTGATCAATGTTTAGATGAATCATCATGAAGTATTGATGTTTCAATGTCATCTAATTTGATGGCTTCATAACACCACAGAATGGAAATTCTGCTCTGCAATGTTTACATTTGACGGCCTTGTATAGCAGATACTTTAAGTCAGTTTGCTCCTCCTTATGCAATAAAGGAATATAGCGCAATGACTACAACTTACATTTTGTATACCATTAAAGTAAAAGTAAGTAAAACATTTCGAGCTGCTTCATATGAGCATTCTCAACCAAAATTTCACAATGAGCCTCATGAGGCAAGATTAAGACAGTTGACCCAAAATTGAGCCCAAAGTAGGTTTTACACGAGAGAGCAGCCTAGGAGAAAAGAATAAAAAAAGTAAATAGAAGTGAAAGCCTCAGGTCAAATGTTTTATGTGCTAAGTGATTTTGCTGATTAGAATTCCTATCCTCAGATCGCTCCTAAGATTGTAACTTTACTTAATGTTCAGTGTATATGGAGCAATTTTCCAAATTAATCCTTGTGGCAGACAACCTTACTACTGGTAAGAAAATCATACCTGAAATATTAATGAATAATTGTGTATCTGAATTTCTAAGTGTAAGAAACTCCTCACAGTGAGAAGGAAGTTGAAAAATGACTTCAATAAATTTTCCATGAGAAGTGATTGGAAAAAGTCTTGTTTTTAGAAATAGTTTGGGGCGCATGTATTCTCATTGATCAACTGATTGCAAGTGTAGTTCTAGATTGATTAGTCCTGAATCGTGCTTGTTTTAGGATGGTAAAGGATTCTCATGATGTAACTGAGTTTTCTCAGCTGCAAGAACTGCTGAAACTTTGTTACCAGAGACAGAATTAGTTGTGAGACAGCAGGACAGGATTATCTTTACAAATGGTTGAGCCTGGACAAAATGCACAGTTGCCAGAATGAAAAGATGGATTTGCTGCAAGTGCATACATGTCTTTAACGTTGATTTACCAAGTCTAGATTGCTTAATAAGAATATTTTCTGGTACTGCTTAAGCAGATTATTACGTAAAATATAAGGCATATTTCCTTTTATTGCACCTGGACCTATGACACTGTGTGTGAAAAGAAAATTGGGCGGGGAAGGACATATTTTGAGGTGATCCAATTTGGTTTGAAGATAGATATATGCAAAAAACGAGGAAACTGTGCTGGAACAAAAAGATTTTGACGTCCAAGGATGCAACTTTCCTAAAAGCTTACAGAGATACAAAAAGAAATGAAGAACATTTCTGGAGTTGGCATTTAGTTTAAGGAGTCTGTTATTTGGAACAATTTCTCAATTGTTTGGAGCATTATTAAATCCCATCTGAGGTACTGACCAACATAAGAAGGATATATTTGGCATTCAGAGGGGTATGACATGTATTAGCCAGAATGATACCAGGGGAAGTGTCAGCATGATACTCCATTTTGGTGTGCTTGGAGTAAGTTTCTTTCGTCCATCACTGTTGCATGCTATTAGAGGAATAAAGTGTTGCATACGTTTGTGAGTTTGCATATGGAAAGTTGAGAGATGATCTTATATCCCTATAATGCAGAGGGCGGCCAATCGGGCCACGAATTCTCAACTGACTCTCTGACAGAGCATCTTGCTCAGGCCCTAAGCCCATTATCCCAGTAATCCCCCCAACCTACACATCCTGGGACACTAAGGGGCAATTTACCATGGCCAATCCACCTAACCTGCACATCCCTGGCCTGTGGGGGGAAACTGGAGTATCCAGAGGAAACTCACGCGGAAATCAAGAACAAGGGAGACACGGAGCTGGATTTTTGCAATGATAGGTAGATTCTGCAGAACTTAGTGGTGAACAGGACCAAGATGTGGAAGCCCCTGTTTCCAACTGACCCAGATTTTGCGGAAGGGGAAAAAGGGTTGGGCATAATTCACATAATTCAAGCCCAAGCTTGAGCAGTGCAATTATAACACAGCGTAGGTTCTGTCCCTGTGGATATTTCCAAGGTTGGTAGGCTGTATTCTGCAATAACATATTTTGGGGTACTCTTTGTCGAGTTGGGAGGCTGGGGGAAGGTGGTTGGGGGGGGGGGGGTGTTGGCCGGTGATGGCATATGTGCAGTGGTCCAGCAAGGTGCTTACCTCCAGAGCCAAAATCCAGCCCATCCTAAAATCACAGCTCTGCTATTCAGGAGTGAAATCAGAAAGCTCTGTTTTAAATTTGGAATTCCCTGCCAAATACAAAATCAATGTTGGACAATTAGGGCTTTTAAGACTGAGATTGACAGACTTTATTACTTAAGGAAATCAGGGACTTGAAGAAGAAGCAGATAATTGGAGATGATATGGATCAATATAATACCATTGAACTGTAGAATGGGCTTGGGGCACTATATTGCTGTTCTTAACGTTCCTATAAATAATATTTTCAATCCATTCATTTAATCGGACAGAAGATCAAGCATCCCATTCCATGCAACATTCTTCCGTATATGTTTTCACACTAAAATTTCATCACTCAAATAATGACATATGTATCATTTTGCTGTCAACATTATAATCATATCAAACAAACTAAATAAATGTGACAAGGACAGGCTGAGTAAATTGAAGAGAATACTCAACCATCTGGAAAGATTTTCTGATAGATTCACTGAAGGAATAGAATGATCCCAATCTATATTTTATGTGATTTCTCCCACTGTTATATAGCTTTTTTCACAATGACAAAATGTCCTTTTATAATCATCACAGAAAATTCGATCCTGGATTTCTTTTTTTCACATTTTTTTAAAATCTTTCTCAACTTGTCACTGGACAGATATTAAAACAAAGCAGTAAATCATCTGTATTTGTAATCATTTAGAACAAGGATTTATTTTCTCATTGGATAAGCAATCTTTTTATTTCATACATTCCTTTGAACAAATGGAGTTGCACAAACAAGCAGGAAAAAGCATGTTCCTCTTCCGGTGTGTGCCTGAATGGAACCAAAGCTTTCATGTTCATTTAGTGCTTATCCAACTCGTATCTTGGGGGAAGTATCTTGTCTTGGTTAGCTGTCTTGGTTTGTCATTTGTGTGATCCCCTATAGCAAATGTGGTGTAATGTTTGTGTAAATTGTCATTGTTAATTATTGTATGTTACTGTATGTTACCTACTGACATTGCTCTATATAATTGATGCGAACAATTACATTGTACAATATGTCTGAGTAATCAAAGCTTACTGTTAACCGCTGATTAATGTGCACCATTTTTGTGATATTCAAATAATTTGTTTCCATTGTTTGTTGCTTCCACTATCTGCAGTCCTTTAAACTAATGGAATGATTAACCGTTGGTGTCAGAGAGGGGCCTTAAAACAACCTTTCTTTGTTTGTCATAATTTTTCAGTTGAACTCTTCAAATGTAATATTGGAAGGTTAGAAAAACTAAACACAGACAAGTAATCAGACAGGATTTCACTTTGTTACGTGCTTCATGGTCAGTGTATGGGACAGAATTCAAACCTCTTAAATGCAATTTGGAGGCCCAATGGAATCTAATTTAAAGTAATTTTTTAAATTGTTCATTCAGGGACAGAACTGAGGAAGAACTGTTCCTTATAAAACTCCACAAATGTTACATGTGGAGGAAGCAAATTGCTGTAGAACCATTGAGTTGTAGCACAAAGCCCAGTTCTACTCAGTTAATGGTGGGGTGTTGGGGAGAGTTATAGAACAGAGACCTAGGGGCACAGGTTCATAGCTCCTTGAAAGTGGAGTCACAGGTGGACAGAGTGGTTTCATTGGTCTGAACATTTGAATACAGGAGTTGGGACGTCTTGTTGAAGTTGTACAAGACATTGGTAAGGCCACACTTGGAATACTGTGTACAGTTCTGGTCACTATTATAGAAAGGATATTATTAAACTAGAAAGAGTGCAGAAAAGATTTACTAGCATGCTACCGGGACTTGATGGTTTGAGTTATAAGGAGAGGATAGACTGGGACTTTTTTCCCTGGAGAGTAGGAGGCTAAGTGGCAATCTTATAAAAGTCTATAAAATAATGAGGGGCATAGATCAGCTAGATAGCATCTTTTCCCAAGAGTAGGAGAGTCTAAAGCTAGACGGCATAGGTTTAAGGTGAAAGAGAGAGATACAAAAGGGTCCTTTTTTTAACATGGGGGCAGTTTTTTCACCTAGGGTGGGAGTGTCTGGAACAAGCTGCCAGATGTAGCAGTCGAGGCAGGTATAATTTTGTCTTTTAAAACGCATTTAGACAGTTACATGGATAAGATGGGTACAGAAGGGTATTGGCCAAATGCAGGCAATTGTTACTAGATTAGTGTTTGTAAAAAAGGGTGGCATAGACAAATTGGCCTAAAGGGCCTGTTTCCATGCTGTAAACCTCTACGACTTTTACTTATGTCTACAGAGTACTGCCTCCATTCTTCTAGAGCACCATGTTTATGTATTTGGTGGATGTTTTAAAAAGGAACAGGAGACATTGAGATCTGAAAGCTGCAGTCTAGAAGCATTATTTAAAACTAATAGTTTAAACAAGGTACAAAGTGGACTCTAAGAGACTCTGTTTTTAGATTATGCATGGACAGCTGAGAACTTGTTGCTGGAATTCCTGCACCTTGGGAAACCTCAGGACACATCATGTATCTTGGCAGACTACATTTGTAGGAAGTATCTCCAGCTGCTTGAACATGCGCTCAGTTTCAGAGCTTGAGTGATTGTTGGAGTGACTTTGGGAACATCGGGATGGATGGGTTTCTTGAATCATCATTCCAGGAAGTAGTCTCCCAGTGTGGCAGTAGATAGTAGACGGGAAGGCAGTCAAATGAGTAGGAAAAGGCAGGAAAGTGCCTTTACACACCTTGAAGGCAAGACCAAAGTACTAAAGCAAGATGAGCTGAATGGCCTCCTTATGAACAATAATTCTGATATATAAATGTGTACCAGAACAGCTGATGATTTGTAAGAAAGCAGTTTTTCAGGCTATGCTAGGTGAAATCCAAGAGGAGAAAGCAGGGCTCCTTGAATGACAAGTGTGCTAGAGAATAAGATGAAGGTGAAAATTGCTGTATACCATATGTCATATAAAGCTGTTAAACAATAACTGGGCCAAATAATTGAGAAGGGAAGTGAAGACAGGCAAACAGAGACTATGAGAATGGGATGGTAGTTAACAGAACAAGTGACCCAAAAATCTCCTACCAGCTTGTAAACGATAGGCAGGTTGAAGTCCGTTAGAGAAAAGGAAGCTAACAGAATGGACAGACATAAGAAATTAAGAACTAGGAGCAGAGGTTGACCATCTGGCCCCGCCATTCAATAAGATCATGACTGATCTTTTCGTGGACTCAACTCCACTTAGATGCCCACTCACCATAACCCTTAATTCCTTTACTGTTCAAAAGTCTATCTTTGCCTTAAAAACACTTTACGAGGTAGTCTCAGCTGGGCAAGGAATTCCACAGATTCATAACTTTTTGGGTGAAGAAGTTCCTCCTCAGCTTAGTCCTAAATCTGCTCCCCCTTATTTTGAGGCTATGCCCCCTAGTTTTAGTTTCACCCACCTGTGGAAACAACCTCCCTGCTTCTATCTTTTCTATTCCCTTCAGAATTTTATGTTTCTATAAGATCCTCCCTCATTCTTCTAAATTCCAGTGAATGTAGTCCCAGTCTACTCAATCTGTCCTGATAAGCTAACCCTTTCAAATTCAGAATCAACCTAGCGAATTTCCTCTGCAGCCCCTCCAGTGCCCAGTACATCCTTTCTCAAGTAAAGAGGCCAAAACTGTACATAGTCCTCCACGTATGGCCTCACCGTACGCTATACAACTGCAACATAACTTCCCCATTTTTAAACTCCATCCCTCTAGCAATGAAGGACAAAATCCCATTTGCCTTCTTAATTACCTGCTGCACCTGCAAACCAACTTCTTGCGATTCCTGCACAAAGACACCCAGGTCCCTCTGCATAGCAGCATGCTGCAAATCTTTCACCATTTAAGTAATTGTCCATTTTTCTGTTATTCCTACAAAAATGGATGACCTCACATTTACTGTGAGAAGCCTCACAACACCAGGTTATAGTCCAACAGCTTTATTTGGCAGCAAAAGCCACTAGCTTTTGGAGTGCTCCTCCTTCGTCAGTTAAGTGGGAGTTCTGTTCACAAGCAGGGCCTATAAAAACACTTCATGTTTCACTGTTTGTGAACAGAACTCCCACTTACCTGATGAAGGAGCAATGCTCCGAAAGCTGGTGGTTTTGCTACCAAATAAACCTGTTGGACTTTAACCTGGTGTTGTGAGGCGTCTTACTGTGCTTATCCCAGTCCAACGCCGGCATCTCTACATCATGACTCACATTTACCAACATTGTACTCCATCTGCCAGACCCTTGCCCACTCACTTAAACTATATATACTTTCAGTGTCCTCTGCACACTTTATTCTACCATTCATGTTTGCTTCATTTGCGAACTTTGATATGCTGCACTTGGTCCCCAACTCCAAATCATCTATGTAAACAATTGCAGTCCCAACACTGATCCCTGAGGCACACCACTAATCACAGTGCGCCAACCACTCTTTACTTTCTGTTAGTTAACTAATCCTCTGTCCATGCTGATACATTACCCATAGTGCAGTCCACCTTTATCTTATGGAGCAGCCTTTTTTGCTGCAGCTAGTCGAATAAGAATACAGATATACCACGTCCACCAGCTCCCCATGGTCCAACACACTTTTAATGTCCTCAAAGAATTCCAGTAAATTAGTTAAACATTTTGTGAACCTATGCTGCATCTGTCCAATGGGACAATTTCTGTCCAGATGTCTCTATATTTCTTCCTTGATGACATGCAGTAGATGTAATTTAATAGCAAGATGTGTGAGATGATGCATTTTAGATGGTGAAATATATATTTAATGTTACAAGAGAACGCAGGAACATTAGGTCCTCAGGAATATATCTCTGAGGTGGCAAGGCACATTCGTTGGAATAGCGTATAAAATATCGGCATCATGGGTTGTTGAGGTGCGATCTGATGGAGGTGATTATGACAGGTTTAGATAAGGTAGGCAAAGAAAAGCTGTTCCTATTAGCTGATCGTACAAAGACATGGGGATATAGATTCCAATCATTGAACAAAAGATACTGACAAGATGTGAGGAGGAACTTAATCACACAGTGAGTGCAAATGACCTGGAACTCACAGAAGGATGGGAGAAGAGAAGACGATCCATGATTTAAAAAGAAAATTGGTCAGATTCTTGAAGGAAATAAACTTGCAGGACGATGAGAATGAAGTGGGGGAATGGGATTCCTCTACAAAGAGCCAACATAGACTCGGTTACCTGTTTCTGTGCCTTAAAGACTCTATGACCCTATGCATTTGGATAATAGGTTATACTTCAAATCTAAATAACACATTGCTTTTCTTAAATGGAAAATTAGGCTGAGGAAAGAATTGTTTCTCACATATTGATGATCACTTTGGTACTGAGTGAGGTATCTCTGATCTTGGTAACTGTTGGTAGTCTCTGCTCCCTCTGACGTGTTTGGACAGACACATTCATGATTGTTCTGTTGCATCCATTTTGAGATGTAGTAATAGGTGGTCATTTACATCTCTAAAGATAACCTTAGTGTCAGTGCAGAAGTAATAGTTTGCTACTTAAGACATTCATATGTTTTAGTTCTATGAAGTGTGAGTAAAATAGATGTGTGGGCATTGCATAATGTATTTATGTTTATTGCTCCAGGAAGTGCAGGAAGTGGAATATTTCAGACTGACTTGTTGTGCAAATATTATGCTGGAATAGCTTTTATGGGAGTATGGTTTAAATTATTAACTTTATGAATTAGTTCAAATGAGCCATCAGAAAATTGGCTGTTTGATAAATAGCTCACTGTCTATCCAGAGAGTGTGCAAAAACAGCAAACTCCAATTGGCTGTCTGAACACATTCAAAACGTTACAAAGGCATGGTTTATGTGACCATGAGATTTAGGGATGGACCTGTAAATGAATGGAATCCAATTATACAAATCCATCCTTTAGCGAAAGCCATCCAGGGTGCATTTTATTGAGAATAGGACTGCAATTTGAATTTTAATTGAAAATTATGGAGCAGTGCAAAGTGGCAATCTGTTCAGCAACAAAATGTAAGAATATAACTCCACTATACAGGAAAACCTGATGTGCAGTAGCAATTTCAGTTTTTACTTATGCAGCAATCTGTTCTTACAACCTGCCTACGTTAAAGGTGCAGCATTTGCCAATTTAGTTGCTAGGTTTTTAATGTAATAAACTATTTTTATATAATTAAATGAATATTCTATGCTGGGTATATTCTGCATTTTGATAACATCACAATGTTCTCATCATATAATTAGACATTACCTTAATTTTATCAGCAGAACCTGTTATTAAGTACATAATTGCTTCATGTTCAGGGAGTGCAAAGGGAATGGCTCAGAATCTTGCTGAAGTATACAAATCATTCATCCAATTGTGAAATGGCAGTGCTTGTAGCCTCAGCGTCTTATGTAAAGGGAATGTTGATAAGGCAACTGAGTGATCAGGTGCCTGAAGTAACCAAATGTCATATTAATATATCATTTCTTGTGTGATGTGTTTGAAATACTGAGGGCCTTCTATATGGCATGTCTGGATACAGTGACATAATGTTTGCATTTTCTTTCTCTCTTGGACATATCTAAATCAGTAACCTAATATGCAATGTTAGCTTTTTGTAATTCTCCCAGATCACTTGAGAATAGTCTCTGCAAAGTGAATCGTAAGCCTGTGAGAAATATATTCCTTGGCTGTGTGTATTTGTATGCTGTGCTTAATGATTAACATTTGTAGACGAGTTCTCAGTTACTTATCAACATACTGGGTGGAAATACTCATTTCTATTTAATGTGTTTTTGTTGTTTGTATTACAATTGTACAATATCAATTTTGTTTTACATTTCACTTTATAATAAAGTTGGACAGGTGTATACATTTCCTCTGCTGCATTGTGTAATGTGAAAATAAACATTGAGAAAAATATCTGTTTGAAGTAATGTTATTTATTTGACTTAATTGTCTCACAAGCTGAAACATGTAGGACTGAAATAAAAATAGTTTAAAAGGTGATCTACGTAAAAGTTGTATATCTCCCGACATTTTTGATAGTGAATCAGCGATCACACTTTTTTGAGTAAGGGATTGGTAGTCACAGAAACAATCTGATAAGTGTATGAAAGATCTATTCAGAATGTGGAATTGGTTATTTTACAATTGGTTCCTGGAAAATATTTTTTATGTACTGCAGATAAATTTGGTTTGCCTAAGTTATATAATTAAGTAAACTAATGTGTCTAAGACGGGAGAAAGGCAGCTTAGGGAGAAGTAATGTGCTTAGGGAGGAAAAAGCAACTCAGAACCTTGGGGATGATTTATATGTGGCTCTGTTTATTAAGCTGGCAGTGGATAAAGCAAACCCAATGCTGGAGTGGGCAAGTGCATGGCTAATTAGAAACTGATCTCTGCAGGGTGTGCTAACAATTCACCCATAATGAGGATGACCAAGATGATTGATGAGATAGCAAAAGATCATACAATGGCTGGCAGGATTTTTGTGTAGACATACAATGAAGTTTTAACCTGTAAAGAGGAAGGGAGGAATTTTCATGTGGATGGGAAGTTACAACAATTAAAATTGTCCACTGGCAATTAGGGATGAGCAGTAAATACAAGCCTTGCCGTACTGGTGATTCTTACATCCTCTGAAATAATTTAACTAAACTTGTGGTCACATATCTCCTTTCTTGGATATCTGTGTTTGGCTCATCCAAGTTACCAATTACATCTTCACAGGATAGCCCTTGTCTGTAAGGAACTACCTTTGTTGTGAGTCATGATACTTCAGACTTAACTAGTGCAGGATGAACATATTCTGGTAGCTTCCTGAGTATTATACATGATGATCTGGGAATTAATAATTAGCTGTTGGAGTGGAACTCCTTCTACTGTGGATAATCTGGTGGTGCCTTGATTATCACATCTAGACCTTAGAGATGTGGGAATCCAGTCAGAGTGGGAAATTTGTTTAAGAGTTTATTTATTGATGTCACAAGTAGGCTGATATTAATACCATAATGAAGTTACTGTGGAAATCCCCAGTCGCCACACTCTGGCACCTGTTCAGGTATAATGAGGAAGAATTAGAAATGGCCAAGGCACCTAACCAGCACGTCTTTTGGATTGTGGGAGAAAACCGGAGAAACCCATGAGACACACAAAAAACGTGTAGACTCCACACAGACAGTGACCCAAGCCAGGAATCGAATCCAGGTCCCTGGTACCGTGAGGCAACAGTGCTAATCACTGTGCCACTGTGCTGACCTTCATTGTGCAAACCCTTCATTTAATTGGCTTCATCAGGAGCAAAGTGCACTTCAGCTGTTTATCCAATTCCCTTTTGAAAGCCACAATTGAACCATACTATCAGGCCGTGCATTCCAGATCTTAACCATTCACTGAGTTAAAAAGTTTTTCCTCGTTGCTACTTTGTTTGCCTTAACTCACATTAAATCAGCAATTAAATCTCAGATACCATGTGGAAGTCCACATAAACCACATTAACAGTATTACCCTTATCAATCCTCTCAGCTTCTTCGTAACAAGAATCAAGTAAATTAGTTCAACACAAATCCATATTGGTTTTTTCATCAATCCACTCTTCGATATTTAATCCTATCACCAGGTAGTTGGCCTTTCAATGGACAGGTGTGCAATCATCACCTTCTCCTCTGCTGTTGTCAAGTTGGCTGTAACGGAAAGGCCATCTCCAATACTCCGTCTCTCCCTGGTGCTCCCTTCTCCAAAGAGAAGGAGAAAAGACCTATAATTATGAGAAGTGAATAGAACATGGGCATTTTGGGAAGGACACTGAGGAATGGGTTGCAATAAGAGGAGAATGGTTGGTTGGAAGGATCTCGAGTAGGTTGGTGTCCCTCGAAGATATATTAGCAAGAGCTGTGGTGTGAAGGTTACAGCTAGAGAATGTGCAGTGAGGGAACACGAATATGCCGTGTCACACACTTTTCCCGCACTGTCCTCATCAGGACATTGAATTTCTTGCAGGACTCTATCTTGGAGTCATGCGCCACATTTCTGCTGCTGACCTCATTGGCCTTTCCAGCCATACTTGAGGCTGCCTTATTTCTCCTATCCATTAAGAATGGAATCTCAATCCTTACTGCCCCCAGCATCACATTTAGGGATGCTTCACTGAAACATGTTGTCACGTTTTAAGAAAGCCCACCAATGCCTCTACGTTCAGAAGACTAAGCAAGTTTGGCATGTCAGCTTTGATTCTCACCAACTTTTACACATGCACCATACATAGAAACCATTCTTTCTGGTTGTATCACAGCTTGGTATGACTCCTGCTCTACCCAAGACTGCAAGAACTACAAAAGGTCATGAATGTAGCCCAATCCATCATACAAACCAATCTCCCATTCATTGATACTGTCCACACTCCCTGTTGCCTCAGCAAAGCAGCCGCACACTCCGAACATTCTCTCTTCCTCCTCTTCCATCAGAAAAAGATACAAAAGTCTGAGGTCACGCACCAACTAACTCAAGAACAGCTTCTTCTCTCCTGCTGTTAGACTTCTAAATAGATTGCATTAAGTTGACCTTTCTCTACACCCTAGCAGTGATTGTAACACTACATTCTGCACTCTCTTGTTCCCTTCTCAATGAATGGTATGTTTTGTCTGTATAGTGCGCAAGAAACAATACTTTTCGCTGATATGTTAATATATGTGACAATAATAAATCAAACTCAAAAATTTTGACATGTTGAACCTCCATGTGTGCAATTCCTGGTTTGTCATAACGCTTCCACAACATTTCAAAGAACAAAGAAAATGACAGGAACAGGCCCTTTGGCCTTCCAAGCCTGCCCCAACCATGATGCTTGACTGAACTAAAAACCCCTACCCTTCCGGGGACCATATTCCCCTATTCCCATCCTATCCTTGTATTTGTCCAAACGCCCTTAAAACTCACTATTGTATCTGCTTCCACTCTCTCACCTGGCAGTGAATTCCAGTCACCCATCACCTTAGAGTCATAAAATCATAAAGGTTTACAGCATGGAAACAGGCCCTTTGGCCCAACTTGTCTATGCCGCCCTTTATTTTAAAACCCATAAGCTAATCCCAATTGCCCGCATTTGGTCCATATTCCTTTATGCCCATCTTACCCATGTAACTTTTAAAAGACAAAATTGTACCCACCTCTACTATCAGACACTCACTACCCTTGTGTGAAAAAATTGCCCCTCTGGGCACTTTTGTATTTCTCCCCTCTCACCTTAAACCTATACCCTCTAGTTTTAGACTCCTTTGGGAAAAGATATTGACTATTTAGCTGATCTGTGCCCCTCAATATTTTATAGACCTCGATAAGATCACTCCTCAGCCTCCTACGCTCCAGAGGAGAATTGTCCCAGTCTGTCCAACCTCTCCTTATAACTCAATCCATCAAGTCCCCATAGCATCCAAGTAAATCTTTTCTGCATTCTTTCTAGTTTAATAATATCCTTTCTATAAGGGAGTGGCCAGAATTGCACACAGTATTCCAAGTGTGACCTTACCAATGTCTTATACAACTTCAATAAGACGTCCCAACTCCTGTATTCAATGTTCTGACCAATGAAACCAAGCACGCCGAATGCCTTTTTCACCATTCTGTCCACCTGTGACTCCACTTTCAAGGAGCTATGAACATGCACCCCTAAATCTCTTTATTCTATAACACTCCCCAACGCCTCACTGTTAACTAAGTCTTGCCCTGGTTCAATCTACTAAAATGTATCACCTCACATTTGTGTAAATTGAACTCCATTTGCCATTCATCAGCCCACTGGCCCAATTGATCAAAATCCCACTGCAATTGGAGATAACTTTCTTCACTGTGAACTGTGCCACCAATCTTGGTGTCATCTGCAAACTTACTAACCACGCCGCCTATATTCTCATCAAAATCATTAATATAAATGAGAAAATAACACTGGACCCAGTACTAATCCCTGAGGCACACCACTGGTCACAGGCCTCCAGTTTAAAAAACAGCTCTCTACAACCACCCTCTGGCTCCTGTCAAGAAACCAATTTTGTATCCATTTAGATACCTTACCCTGAACCCATGAGATTTAACCTTATGCAACAACCTACCAAGAGGTACCTTGTCATAGGTCTTGCTAAAGTCCATGTAGACAACATCAACTGTACTGCCCTCATCTACCTTCTTGGTTACCCCTTCAAAAACCTCAATCAAATTTGCGAGAAATGATTTTCCATTCACAAAGCCATGCTAACTGTCCCTAATCAGTCCTTGCATCTCTAAATGCCTGTAGATCCGGTCTCTCAAAATACCTTCTAACAATTTACGCAACACAAATGTGAGGCTCACTGGCCTGTAGTTCCCAGGCTTTTCCCTGTGGCCCTTTTTAAACAAAGGCACCACATTTCTCATTCTCCAATCTTCAGGCACCTCACCCGTGACTTTTGATGCTTCAAATATCTTGGCTAGGGGACCCACAATTTCCTCCCTAGCCTCCCACAATTTCCTCCCTAGCCTCCCACAATTTCCTGGGATACACTTCATCAGGTCCTGGGGATTTATCTATCTTGATGTGCTTTAAGACTTCCAGCACCTCCTTCTCTGTACTATGTACATCCTCAAGACATCACTATTTCCCCAAGTTCTCTAACAACCATGCTTTTCTCAACAGTAAATACTGATGAGAAATATTCATTTAGGATCTCACCCATCTCTCATGGATCCACACATAGATGACCTTGTTAATCCTTAAGAGACCCTCCTCTCTCCCTTGTGCCCTTTACATATTTGCAGAAGCTCTTTGGATTCTCCTTTGCCTTATCTGCCAAAACAATCTTGTGTCCCCTTTTTGCCCTCCTGATTTCTCCCTTAACTCTACTCCTACACCCCCTATACTCTTCAAGGGATTCGCTTGATCCCAGCTGCCTATGCATGTCATGTGCCTCTTTCTTGTTCTTGACCAGGGCCTCAATATCCCAAGTCGTCCAGGGTTCCCTACTTCTGCCAGCCTTGCCCTTCATTCTAAGAGGAATGTGTTTACCCTGAACCCTAGTTAACACACTTTTGAAAGTGTACCACTTACCAGGCGTCCATCTCTTTGCCACCCCACAGATTTCCCAATTAACTTTTGAAAGTTCCTGCCTGATACCATCAAAATTGGCCTTGCTGCAACTTAGAATTTTAACTTTTTGGCCAGACCTATCATTCTCCATAGCTATCTTAAAACCAACAGAATTATGGTCACTGGTCCCAAAGTGATCCCTCATTAACACTTCTGTCACCTGCTCTTCTTATTCCCCAAGAGGAGGTCAAGCCTTACCCTCTTTCTAGTCGGGTCATCCACATACTGAATGAAAAGTTCCTCCTGAATACACTCAACAAATTTCTCCCCACCCATAGAGCATAGAACGTAGAACATTACAGTGCAGTACAGGTACTTCAGCCCTCGATGTTGTACCAACCTGTGAAATGAATCTAAAGCCTATCAAACCTACGTTACTCCAATATCATCCATATGCTTATCCAATGACCCTTTAAATGCCCTTAATGTTGATGAGTCTACTACTATTACAGAAAGTGCATTCCACTCCCTTACTACTCTTTGAATAACAAACCTACCTCTGACATCTGTCCTATACCTGTCACCCCTCAATTTAAAGCTATATCCCCTCATACTAGCTGTAACCATCCGTGGTAAAAGGTTCACACTGTCCACCCTTTATTATTCTCTGATCATCTTGTATGCCTCTATTAAGTCACCTCTTAACCTTCTTCTCTCTGACGAAAATAGCCTCAAGTCACTCAGCCTTTCCTCATAAGACCTTCCCATCATACTAGGCAACATCCTGGTAAATCCTTTCCAATGCTTCCACACCCTTCCTATAATGTGGCAACCAGAACTGTATGCAATACTCCAAGTACGGCCACACCAGAGTTTTATACAGCTGCAACATGACATCATGGCTCCGAAACTCAACCCCTCTACCAATAAAAGCTAACACACTGTACGCCTTCTTAACAACCCTATCAACCTGGGTGCCAATTTTCCGGGATCTATGCACATGGACATCAAGATCTCTCTGCTCATCTACACTACCAAATATCTTACCATTAGCCCAGTACTCTGTATTCCTGTTACTCCTTCCAAAGTGAATCACCTCATATTTTTCCACATTAAAGTCCATTTGCCATCTCTCAGCCCAGCTCTGCAACATCCTTCCACACTGCCCACAACTCTACTGACATTAGTCTCGTCCACAAATTTACTAACCCATCCTTCTATGTCCTCATCTAGGTCATTTATAAAAATGACAAACAGCGGTGGCCCCAGAACAGATCCTTGCAGTACACTACTAGTAACTGAACTCCAGGATGAACATTTCCCATCGATTACCACACTCTGTCTTCTTTCAGCTAACCAATTTCTGATCCAAACTGCAAAACCACCCTCAATCCCATGCCTCTGTATTTTCTGCAATAGCTTACTGTGGGGAACATTATCAAACACTTTACTGAAATCCATATACACGACATCAACTGCTTTACCCTTACCCACCTCTTTGGTCACCTTCTCAAAGAACTCAATAAGGTTTGTGAAGCACAACCAACGCTTCATAAAACTGTCTATAATTACCAGGATGGTCTCTACTCCCCTTCTTGAACAAGGGGACAACATTTGCTATCTTCCAGTCTTCTGGCAGTATTCCTGCAGACAATGACGACATAAAGATCAAAGCCAAAGGTTCTGCAATCTCTTCCCTAGCTTCTCAGAGAATCCTAGGATAAATCCCATCTGGCCCAGGTGACTTATCTATTTTCACACATTCTAGAATTGCTAACACCTCCACCTTATGACCTCAATCCCATCTAGTGTCATAGCCTGTATCTCAGTATGCTCGACGCATTGTCTTTTTCCTGTGTGAATACTGACAAAAAATATTCATTTAGCGCCTCTCCTATCTCTTTGGACTCCACGCACAACTTCCCACTACTGTCCTTGACTGACCTTAATCTTACCCTAGTTATTCTTTTATTCCTGACATACCTATAGAAAGCTTTAGGGTTTTCCTTTATCCTGCCTGCCGAAGATTTCTCATGTCCCCCTCCTGGCTCTTCTTAGCTCTCTCTTTAGGTTCTTCCTGGTTAGCTTGTAACTCTCAAGCGCCTTAACTAAACCTTCACATCTCATCTTTACTTAAGTCTCATTCTTCCTCTTCACAAGAGATTCAACTTCTTTAGTAAACCATAGTTCCCTCACTCGACCACTTCCTCCCTGTCTGACATGTTCATACTTCTCAAGGACACGCAGTAGTTGTTCCTTCAACAAGCTCCACAAAGATGTGTTCTTAGGCTGATTGGTGTAACAAATTGTCCCTAAACTATTCTCCCCTGAATCTGGTTTCCAATGGGGATACCATACGCATACACACGGGTCAAGGTAGGGGTAGGAAAATGCTTTTAAGATGGTGGCTCAAGCTCGTCGGGCCGAAGGGCCTGTTTCCCGTGCTGTGTTGTTCTTTGTTCTTTATTTCAATTGTGTCCATCCCCTGCAGATTTCTTCCCCATCCTACGCATCTTAAATCTCACCTAATTGTATCATACTTTGTTTTTCTCCAACTATAACTCTTGCCTTGTGGTACATATCTATCCTTTTCCAATTTTGGTGATAGTGACCGAATTGTGGTCACTATCACCAAAGCGCTCACCTACCTACAAATTGATCACCTGGCCTAGTTCATTCCCAGTGGCAATTCCAATGTGGCCTTGCTTCTTGTTGGTCTATCTATATACTGTCAGGAAACCCTCCTGCACACATTGAACAAAAGCTGACCCATCGAAAGTACTCGAACTATAGTGTTTCCAGTCAATATTTGTAAAGTCAAAGTACCCAAGCCTCTAATACTATGGCTGTCCCAGTCAATGTTGGGAAAGTTAAAATTTCCGACTATTACCACCCTATTTTTCTTGGAACTATCTGTAATTTCCTTACATATTTGCTTCTCAATTTCCCACTGACTATTTGGGGGCCTATAGTACAGCCCTATCAAAGTGATTTCCCCCTTCTTATTTCTCAGTTCATAAGAACATAAGAACATAAGAACATAAGAAATAGGAGCAGGAGTAGGCCATCTGGCCCTTCGAGCCTGCCCCGCCATTCAATAAGATCATGGCTGATCTGTCGTGACTCAGCTACACCTTCCCGCCCTCTCCCCATAACCCTTAATCCCCTCTCTTATCAAAAACCCAAATAGCCAAACCCTTGGATACACCCCCTCTCAGTAAGACCATGATGTTTTCCCGAATCAAAAATACAACTCCCTCTCCTCTCATACCTCCTGTTATATCTTTCCTTTGGCATCTGTACCCTGGAACATTAAGCTGCCAGTTCTGTCCCTCCCTTAGCCATGGTTCAGTAATTGCTATAATATCCCAGTCCCACGTACCCATCCATGCCCTGAGTTCATCTGACTTGCCTGTCAGGCCTCTTGCATTGAAATATCTGCAGATTAATCTGGACTTCTGTGTAAAAAACTTGCCTTGTACATCTCCTTTAAACCTTGCTCTTCACTATGGCCCCTAATAACTGACTCTTCCACACTGGGAGAAATCTTATAGACTTCTATCAGGTCACCCCCTCAACCTCCGTCATTCCAGTGAGAACAAACCACATTTTTCCAACCTTTCCTCATAGCTAATGCCCTCCATGTCAGACACATCCTGGTAAATCTTTTCTGTAACCTCTTCAAAGCCTCCACATCCTTCTGGTAGAATTGAATACTATATTCCAAGTGCGGCCCAACTATAGTTCTATAAAGCTGCAACATGACTTGCCAATTTTTAAACTCAATGCCATGAAGGCAAGCATGCTGAATGCCTTCTTGACTACCTTCTCTATCTGCGTTGCCACTTTCAGTGACTTGTGTCCCTGTACACACAGATCCCTTTGCCCATCAATACTCTTATGAGTTCTGCCATTTACTGTATATTTCCTATCAGTATTAGACCTTCCAAAATGCATTACCTCACATTTTTCCAGATCCATCTGCCATCTCTCTGCCCAAATCCCCAACCGATTTATGTCTGGCTGTATCCTCTGATGGTCCTCATCACTAACTGCAAATCCACGAACCTTTGTGTCATCTGCAAACTTACTAATCAATCCAGTTACATTTTCTTCCAAATCATTTATATATATTACGAACAGCAAAAGTCCCAGCACTGATCCCTGAGGAACATCACTTGTCACAGCCCTCCATTCAGAAACACACCCTTCCACTGCTTCCCTTTGTCTTCTCTGACCGAGCCAGTTTTGTATCCAGCTTGCTAGCTCACCTCTGATCCCATGCGGCTTCACCTTCTGCATCAGTCTGCCATGAGGCACCTTGTCAAAGGCCTCACTGAAGCCCATGTAAACAGCATCCACTGCCCTGCCTTCATCAATCATCTTCATCACTTTCTCGAAAAACTCAATCAAGTCAGTGAGACACGACCTCCCCTTCACAAAACCATGTTGCCTCTCACTAATATGTCCACTTATTTCCAAGTGGGAATAAATCCTGTCTCAAACTGTCTTCTCCGATAATTTCCCTACCACTTGACGTAAGGCTCACTGGCCTGTAATTACCTGGATTATTCTTGCTACTCATCTTAAACAAAGGAACAACATTGGCTATTCTCCAATCCTCTGGGACTTCCCCTGTAGCCAGTGAGAATACAAAGATTTCTCTTAAGACTCCAGCAGTTTCCTCCCTTGCCTCCCTCAGTATTCTGGGGTATATCCCATCAGGCCCTGGGGACTTGTCTACCTTAATGTTTCTCAGGAACCCCAGTACCTCCTCTTTTTTGATTTCCACATGACTCAAACTATCTACACACCCTTTCCCAAAGTCATCATCCATCAAGTCCTCCTGGAATTTCAAGTCTAATCTTTGCACAGGTCCTTTAAATACTGGATGTGGATGGTCATATCACTTGGTAAGGAAACCCCCAATTCAGATTCAGGTTTAAAATGTCATCGATAAATGTGTTGCTGAAGCATTGATGTTCCCATGTGCTGTCGTCTTCATCCCAGTGTGAACAGGTCCGAAAGTTAAAATTCAGACCACTATAAGAGCATTCATGTTCATGAGTTGAGGAGGAACTTCTTCACTCAAAGGGTGGTGAATCTCTGGAATTCTCTGCCCGTTGAAGTGGTGGAGGCTGCCTCGCTAAATATATTTAAGACACGGGTTGATGGGTTTTTGACAGACAAGGGAATTAAGGGTTATGGGGAAAAAGCGGGAAAGTGGAACTGAGCCACTTCAGATCAGCCATGATCTTATTGAATGGCGGGGCAGGCTCGAAGGGCTAGATGGCCTACTCCTGCTCCTATTTCTTATGTTCTTATCTTCTTGCACCCCCAACCCCCCGCTCCCAAAACCTACCATTAATGTGTTTTAGTCACGCCTCAGCAATCTCCAATGATTCTTTCAGGAAACAGGTGTTTGACTGTGTTCTGTTCAGTACAAGCGGGTGGTACTTGCACAATGCAGGTGTTGTACATTCGGGCATCAAAAACGCAGCCATATCTGATGTAAGTCATAAGGTGCCGATTTAAATGTATTAATTAGACTTCCCACGGAAGTTTGAACTGCTATTTTAAGGTTCCCTTCAAAAGTGCAGTGAGTGGAAAGGCATGAGTGATTTTTTTTACACGTTTGTGATTTCCACCAAAATATGGAGCAGTAACAAGATTAAAATTATTACTGAACGGCATTGTTTTTAAATAGTGAATTATTGTGGTAGAGAATGCAGATTCCATTGTACTTTTCAAAGGGGAATTGGGTAAATATTGAAAGAGAAATATTTGTTGGGCTGTGGGAAGTAAAATAGGAGAGGAAGGATAATTTGAGCTATTCATAGAGCCAGCACAGGCACACTGGGCTGCATTTCATTGAAGGCATCCTTTTAAATAGCTGTTGTCAGTCTGCTGTTATCTAGTTAAGAATGGTGACCGCCCCAGGAGTTGCAAAACCAATGGAGTTCAGCCTCCTCAACAGCATGGCTGCTAGCAGTTGCCTCTCCAGGGGATGCAGCTGGATGTTGAGGATGCAGAGATGGAGATGCACCCTCACACTAACTAAGATAGGTCCTGGTGTGGCAGTGCAGACTGGCAGAGGCAGGGTGATATCCCATACTAAAGACTGGCAGCATTGATGGCACAACTGGTCACTTGGTGGGCCAAAGAATGCCCAAAAAGTTGGGTCCTCGTCTCCAGCCAAGATCTACCTGGTGGTCTCCCATGTGCAAAGTGTTCCCCACCCCTGGTAAAATGCTGACAGAAATGAGAAGGTGTCCACACTTAAATGATTCCCTGTCCTCCTTCCTCCAATATCCAGGCATTGGCAATGCCACCTTTCTTGCCACTGGTAAAATTGCAAGTCAGCTGATGCCTTTCCACACCATATGCCTGGCCAGTCTTGTCTCTTCCAAAACCATCCACAAAGGGCCCGGATTTTTTTCTTATTGTTCTTTCCTCTCTCTCTCTTCACTTTTTCCTTTTCTCCCTAAATTTCTCCCACATATCAAGTAGATAGGGTTGTTAGGAAGGCGTACGGAGTCTTGGCGTTTATTGGTAGGGGGATTGAATTTAGGAGTCGCAGCGTCATGTTGCAACTGTACACAACTCTGGTACGGCCACACTTGGAGTACTGTGTGCAGTTCTGGTCCCCACATTACAGGAAGGATGTGGAGGCTTTGGAGAGGGTGCAGAGGAGGTTTACCAGGATGTTGCCTGGTATGGAGGGGAGGCCCTATGAGGAGAGACTGAGGGATTTGGGGTTGTTTTCGCTGGAAAGAAGGCGGCTGCGAGGGGACCTTATTGAAACATATAAGATGATCAGAGGTTTGGATAGGGTGGACAGTGATAGCCTTTTTCCTCGGATGGAGAAAGCTAGCACGAGGGGGCATAGCTTTAAATTAAGGGGTGGTAATTTTAGGACGGATGTCAGGGGTAGGTTCTTTACCCAGAGGGTGGTGAGGGATTGGAATGCCCTGCCTGCTGCAGTTGTGGATGTGCCTGGTTTGGGGGCATTTAAGAGATCCGTGGATAGGTTTATGGATGGAAAGGGTTTGGTTTAGGTTAGAGGGTCATTGTTTTTTAACTGGTCGGCGCAACATCGTGGGCCGAAGGGCCTGTTCTGCGCTGTAATGTTCTATGTTCTATGTTCTACATATTGAGTCTCCTGTCATATCATGTGTCCTTTCTAATCCCATCATAACTGATGAGGCAATCTTCAATTATTGTTGAGGGGGGAGTCTCAATGAAACTTAGAGAACATTGAAATGCCTGGGTATATTGGATGTGGGGAAATGTTTCCATTAGTAGGAAAGGCTAGGATCCGAGGACACAGCCTCAAAGTAAAGTGTTTTATTTCTTCATAAAGCTCTCGATCCTATGTTTCCCTAATTTTTGTTGTGTCTGACTCAAAAACATTCCCTGTGATACCACTTACAAATTTCCATAATTTGTCATAGAACATAGAACATTACAGCGCAGAACAGGCCCTTCGGCCCACGATGTTGCGCCGACCAGTTACAAAACAATGACCCACTAGCCTAAACCAATCCCTTTTCGTCCATAAACCTATTCACAGATCTCTTAAACGCCCCCACACTAGGCGCATTTACAACTGCAGCTGGCAGGGCATTCCAATCCCTCACCACCCTCTGGGTAAAGAGCCTACCCCTGACATCAGTCCTATGACTACCCCCCAATGACAATTATCTTCCCTGCTGACCATGACTAAAACTGCTTACTATTTGCAGTTCATTCAGGAAAACAAAAATGATGCTTGCTTTCTCTTCTTCACTGCAATCCATTTCCCTGATCTCAGTCTTCCTTGCCTCATCTATCCGCACCTCGAGCCAAGCATGCGGGGGAACTTATTTTTGTCACAAAGATCAAGACCATCTGCACAGTTCCCTTGCCCATGGAATCAAGCTTCCTCTAATGTTCTCCATTGCCATGGCCCTGAACTGAAACTTTTCTTTATATTTTAGTACATTGCCCTCATAGAACATAGAACATTACAGCGCAGAACAGGCCCTTCGGCCCACAATGTTGCGCCGACCAGTTAAAAAACAATGACCCTCTAACCTAAACCAAACCCTTTCCATCCATAAACCTATCCACGGATCTCTTAAACGCCCCCAAACTAGGCGCATTTACAACTGCAGCAGGCAGGGCATTCCAATCCCTCACCACCCTCTGGGTAAAGAACCTACCCCTGACATCCGTCCTATAACTATCCCCCCTTAGCCGCCTTCTTTCTAACGAAAACAACCCCAAATCCCTCAGTCTCTCCTCATAGGACCTCCCCTCCATACCAGGCAACATCCTGGTAAACCTCCTCTGTACCCTCTCCAATGCCTCCACATCCTTCCTGTAATGTGGGGACCAGAACTGCACACAATACTCCAAGTGCGGCCGCACCAGAGGTTTGTACAGTTGCAACATGAAGCTGCGGCTCCTAAATTCAATCCCCTTACCAATAAACGCCAAGACACCGTATGCCTTCCTAACAACCCTATCTACTTGATTCCCAACTTTCAGGGATCTATGTACACATACACCTAGATCCCTCTGTTCTTCTTTTCCATGAGACTGATCTTTTGATTCCGCAATCAAAATCTGCCGGAACTTTTTTGCACCAATTTCCTTTTCCGAGCTGGATGATGGCTAACATTATTATTAGTTCAAGTGAAGTACTGCAGATGTTGGAATCTGAAACAAAGATAGAAAATGCTTGGAAAATCTCGGCAGGTCTGACAGCATCTGTGGGGGAGAGAATAGAGTAAAAAGTCTGACAACACCAGGGTGACCCTTCATCAAAGCACTGACTTGAAACATTAGCTCTATACTCTCTCCACAGGCGTTGACAGCAAAACCATTTTGTTGAGGGGAATGGCTTTTCACGGCAAAATAGCAAAATAGCCCCCAGCCAATCCATTGCACTGCGGTTGGTGCTGCTGCAGTGGGGAAGGAGTAAAAATGTGGAAATGCAATAGCTTGAGGGGATTTAATTATAAAGGGGAATAGACTGGTGTTTTTGTGGCCACAAATGAGACTCCAGGATGGTATCTTGTCTTCCTGGTGGTGGGGCCAAGGATGTCTTGGAGCAGTTGCAGGTCATTCTGAAGGAGAAAAGTGAACAGCCAGTGATCATAGTGTGCGTTGGTACAAACAACATAAGTAAAAAAGGGATGAGGTTCTAAAAGCAGAATATCGGGAGCTGGGAAGCAAGGTGAAAAGTAGGACCTCAAAGGTAGTGATCTCAGGATTACTACCTGTGCCACGTGCTAGTCAGAGTAGAAACAGCAGGATACATAGGATGAATATGTGACTGAAAAGATGGTGCGAAAGGAAGGTTTCAGATTCCTGGAGCATTGAGACCAGTTCTGGGAAGATGGGACCTGTATAAACTGGATGGGTTACACCTCGGCAGGCTCTGGACTGGTGTCCTTGAGATGGTGGGAGAGTGAAGTGAGGGGGTGGAGGGTGGGTACTTGGTGGATTTGTTGGAGAGGGTTTAAACTAATATAGCTGTTTGCTGGAGCAGACGAGTGAAGGAGCAGAGAGAGAGATAAGATTTTACCTGTTTAAAAACCTGTTTAAATAAGTTTAAAGCACTTTGTTCTTTGTAGAACTGTTTAAAGCATTTATTTTATTGTACTTACCGCTTTAAGAATTCCGAGGGAGTGGTTAGCAGGCAGTTGTGGGCCAACAGCTTTAAATCAGCGCCAGGTTTAAAAGGAGGCCTGGTGCAGACAGCGGGCAGCGTCTGTGCGGGCAGCGGAGTGAGTGGGAAGCGGAGTGAGCTTAATATCAAAAAGGGCTGGAGAGAAAAAGGGCCAGGTAAGTTCGTGTGGAAATTTTCAATATTACTACAGTGAATAATGGAGGGGCATGTGATGTGTGGTTTCTGTATGATGTGGGAACTGGTGGACCCCAGGGTCCTTCCCAGTGACCATGTCTGCAGTAAGTGCAGGTTGCTGGAGGAGACTGGCTAACTCTAAGGGTCAGGAACAAGAGAGGGCTGCTGAGAGGAGGAAGGAGGGTGGGGAGAGGAGGCCTCAGCCTCTCAAGCTGCATAACAGGTTTGAGGTTCTTGCTTCCAGTCTGGAAGAGGACGAGGGAGGTGAGGTTGGTGAGCAGACTGCACACGGTACAGTGATGCAGCAGGACATAGGCAAAGAGAAGGGGAAAAGGAACGTAGTAGTGATTGGGGATAGTGGGGTGAAGGGTATTGACACTGTCCTTTGTCACAATGACAAAGTGCACAGAAGGGTGTGTTGTCTGCCTGGTGCTCGGGTACGGGATGTCGCAGCTGGGCTGCAGAGGAATCTGGAGTGGGAGGGTGAGAACCCGGTCGTTGTGGTACATGTGGGTGCCGGCGACGTAGGCAAAATGCAAAATGAGGATCTGGGGAGGGAATATGAAAAGCTGGGAATGGAATTAAAAAGTAGAACCGACAAGGTGGTCATCTCTGGGCTACTGCATGAACCGAGTGCAGACGGGCGTAGGGTTGACAGGATAGAGGAAGTGAATGGGTGGCTCAGGAATTGGTGTGGGAGGAATGGGTTTGAATTTATGGGGCATTGGCACCAGTATTGGGGGAGGTGGGACCTGTTCGGGCGGGATGGGGTTGGTCTGAACAGTGCTGGGACCAGAGTGCTGGTGAATCGTGTAAAGAGAACTGTAGACAGGGCTTTAAACTAATTAGGAGGGGGAGGGTGTGAGGGTAGGTGACATTACAGGGTGTAAAGTTAAGGAGACGGTACAGGTAAGGATAGAGGTCGAGGATGTCCCAATTGTAGAGGGAGTAAGGGGCGTGAGTATGGTTGGCGGCATTCCAGCAAATAGGGTCCAGGTGAAGGCTGGGATGAAGGCGCTTTATCTGAATGCGCGAAGCATTAGGAATAAAGTGGATGAGTTGGTGGTGCAGATCGACACAAATGGATATGATCTGGTGGCCATTACAGAGACGTGGCTGCAAGGTGACAGGGACTGGGAGCTGAATGTCCAGGGGTATCAAGTGTTTAGGAAGGATAGGCGGGAGGGAAAAGTGGGGGGCGTAGCTCTGCTGATTAAGGATAGCATCAGGGTGGTAGCAAGGGATGATATTGGAGCCAAGGAGCAGAACGTGGAATTGTTGTGGGTAGAGATTAGGAACAGCAAAGGGAGGAAGACGCTGGTGGGTGCCGTCTATAGGCCCCTGAATAATGATCTGGAGGTGGGGCGGGCTGTTAACGCGCAAATAAGTGCGGCATGCAGGAATGGGACGGCCGTAGTTATGGGGGATTTCAATCTGCATATTGATTGGTCGACCCATGTTGGACGCGGTGGGCTCAAGGAGGAGTTCTTGGAATGCTGCCGGGATAGTTTCCTGGAACAGTGTGTGTTGGAGCCGACGAGGGAGCGAGCTATCTTGGGACTGGTGCTATGTAATGAGTCGGGTAGAATTAGGGAACTTGCAGTGAAGGATCCTCTTGGGGAGAGTGATCATTGTATGGTGGAGTTTCTGGTGCAGATGGAGGAGGAGAAAGTGGGTTCCCGGACACGCGTCCTTTGTTTGAATAGAGGGGAGTACGGTAGGATGAGAGAAGAATTGGCAAATGTGGACTGGGGGAGTGCGTTGGAAGGTAGGTCTGCTGAGGAGCAGTGGAGGATCTTTAAGGAGATCTTTCTTGGTGCTCAGCAGAAATTTATTCCGATGGTCAAAAAGGACCGTAGGAGGAGAGATAATAAGCCGTGGATAACGAAGGAGGTGAAGGAAAGTGTTAAATTAAAAGCGGAGGCGTTTAGTGTAGCTAAGAGTAGTGGGCGAGAAGAGGATTGGGAGAGGTTTAAATGTCAACAAAGATTGACAAAGAAGTTGATAAAGAAGGGTAGGAGAAACTATGAAGCTGGGCTAGCGCTTGATATAAAAAAGAATAGCAAGAGTTTTTATAAATATATAAAAAGGAAGAGGCTGGCTAGGGTGAACGTTGGACCCTTAGAGGATGAGAAGGGGGACTTAGTGGTAGGGGATGGGGATATGGCTAAGGTCTTGAATAACTTTTTTATTTCAGTCTTCACGGAGGAGGACGTGAATAATTTGCCGGATGTTAGAGATGGAGAGGTGGTAGGACTGGAGGGTCTCGATGACATTACTGTTACTAGAGAGGTGGTGCTCAACAGACTGGAGGGACTGATTGTGGACAAGTCCCCAGGACCGGATGGAATGCATCCGAGGGTCCTGAAAGAAATGGCGGAGGTGATAGTGGATGCCTTGGTGGTTATTTTCCAGACGTCGCTGGATTCCGGGGATGTGCCGGAAGATTGGAAAACGGCTAATGTTACGCCGTTGTTTAAGAAGGGTGCCAGGCAAAAGGCGAGGAATTATAGACCGGTTAGTTTAACGTCTGTTGTAGGTAAAATGTTAGAATCCGTCATCAAGGAGGAAATAGCAAGGCATCTTGAGGGGAACTGCTTGATAGAGCAGACGCAGCACGGTTTTGTTAAAGGGAAGTCGTGTCTGACAAATTTACTGGAGTTCTATGAGGATGTGTCTAGGGCGGTGGATAGAGGAGAGCCGGTGGATGTGGTCTTTCTTGATTTTCAGAAGGCGTTTGACAAGGTACCTCACAAGAGGTTATTGCAGAAGGTCAGGGGGCATGGAGTTGGGGGTAGGGTGTTAGAACAAAGAACAACACAGCACGGGAAACAGGCCCTTCGGCCCAACGAGCCCGCGCCGCGTCCCATTGTCAGTGACCTATTCATGATTTTAGTCTATGCCTAATGTGTGAGGATCAGGGAGGTCCAATATAGGGACAATTTGTTACCCAATCAATTAGCCTAAAAGCACACCTTTGGGATGTGGGAGGAAACCGGAGCACCCGGAGGAAACCCACGCAACCATGGGGAGAACGCGCAAACTCCCACGGACACAGACCCAAATCCATGTGTCCGCATAGCAACAGAGATAGTCTCTGAGCTGTCATGTTGCCCTCGAGATGGTCCAGTTTACGCACACCAATGACATGAAGCAGTAGGCAACTCCCGAAGCAACATCCAAGAGCAGCCCACCACAACCTGCCGCACGCATGCCCCTTGCTGGACTTAAATGCCTGTGGACAAAAATTCATTATTAAAAAGACTATATCCCTGAGGCTAAAACTGAACCCCAAGCCTTCAATGTTTAGTAAGGCCTGCTATATCCCCCTATATGTAGACCGCTCATGTTAGCGTGGATAGAGGACTGGTTGTCAAATAGGAGACAGAGAGTGGGGGTCAATGGGTGCTATTCGGATTGGCGGTTGGTGACTAGTGGGGTGCCCCAGGGGTCGGTGCTGGGGCCTCAGCTTTTTACCATTTATATAGATGATCTGGAGGAGGGAACCGAGTGCAGGGTGTCGAAATTTGCTGATGACACCAAAATTGGTGGAAAGGCAAATTGTGCGGAGGGTGGTGAGAGTCTACAGAAGGATCTAGAAAGGCTGGGCGAATGGGCCAGGAAATGGCAGATGGAATTTAATGTTGGCAAGTGCGAGGTGGTCCACTTTGGTAGGAATAATGGTAGGAAGGATTATTACTTACGTGGCGAGAAACTGCAGCAGGCGACGGTGCAGAGGGACCTCGGGGTCCTTGTGCATGAGTCGCAAAAACCCAGCTTGCAGGTGCAGCAGGTGGTCAGGAAGGCAAATGGGATGCTGGCCTTCATAGCGAAGGGGATTGAATATAAAAGTAGGGAGGTCTTGCTGCGGCTGTATAGGGCATTGGTGAGGCCGCAGCTGGAGTACTGTGTGCAGTTTTGGTCGCCGTACTTATGCAATGATACTTTGGCCTTGGAGGGAGTGCAGAGGAGGTTTACTAGGCTGATGTCAGAGTTGAGGGGGTTGAGCTATGAGGAGAGGCTGAATAAATTAGGCGTCAACTCGTTAGAGTTTAGAAGAATGAGGGGAGATCTCATTGAGACGTATAAGATTATGAATGGGATGGATAGGATAGAGGTGGAGAGACTCTTCCCGCTCAGAAAGGATAGTAGGACTAGAGGGCACAGCCTCAAGATAGAGGGGGGGCGGTTTAGAACGGAGTTGGGGAGGAACTTCTTCACTCAAAGGGTGGTGAATCTCTGGAATTCTCTGCCCGTTGAAGTGATGGAGGTTACTTTGCTAAATATTTTTAAGACGCGGGTTGATGGGTTTTTGATAAGAGAGTTAAGGGTTATGGGGAGAGGGCGGGAATGTGGAACTGAGCCACAACAGATCAGCCATGATCTTATTGAATGGCGGGGCAGGCTCGAAGGGCTAGATGGCCTCCTCCTGCTCCTATTTCTTATGTTCTTATGGGAACCTTTGCAAGGATTCAGAGCAGAGGGGATTAAGAACAAGAGAAAAAGACAGTAAGAAGGATAAGGAAAATGATAGGCAGAGAAATCAAAGGCCAGAATCAGATAAGGACTGAGTAAAAAAATAGAAGGAAAGGGAAAAGAAATGTTAAAAGTGCCCACCTTAAGGTTTTGTATCTGAATGCTCAGAGCATTTGAAAGAAAATGGATGAATTAGTTGCACAGATAGATAGAAAGGGGTATGATATAGTTGGCATAAATGAGATGAGTTCCCAAGGTGAGCAAGGATAGGAACTAAGCATCAAGGGTGTTGAGGATAGACGGATGGAAAGGAAAAGGGGGAGGAGTTGCATTGTTGATTAAAGATGAAATTAATATGAATTTGAAGAAACATATTAACATAGATGATGTGGAATTCTGAGTCGAGTTAAGAAACAATAAGGAGCAAAAAACATTGTGGGGGGGGATGGTGTGGTATGCAGACCACCAAACTGTAGTGGTAATGTTAGGAATAGCATTAGATAGGAAATCAGAGATGCATGTTTTAAAGGAGACCTGTGATTATGGGCGACTTTAATCTGCATATAGAGTCAAATAGAGGAGGATTTTCTGGAGTGCATACAAGTTGGTTTTCTGGACCATTACGTTGAGGAACCATCAAGGGAGGAGACCATCTTCGACCGGGTGTTGTGCAATGAGAAAGGATTAATTGGCAATCTAGCTGTTAGAGAAACCTTGGGGACGAGTAGGCCATATTAGTGACCATAGTGGGTGGGATGGTGCCACACTGGTTAGCATTGAGGCCTCCCAGCACCAGAGATCCACCAGGGACACGGGTTTGATTCCCTGTTTGGGTGACTGTGTGGAGTTTGCATGTTCTGTCCGTGTCTGTGTGGGTTTCCTCCGGGTACTTCAGTTTCCTCCCACAAGGGTTAGGTGCATTGGCCACACTAAATTGCCCCTTAGTGTCACAGGATGCATAGGTTAGAGGGAACAGCAGGGTAAATATGTGGGGTTCCGGGGATGGGGCCTGGGTGGGAATTGTTGTTGTTGCAGACTCGATGGGTCGAATGGCCTGTTTCAGCACTGTAGGGATTCTATAATATGATAGAATCCTTTGTCAAGGTGGATAGTGATGTAGTTGACTCTGAGACCAGGGTCCTGACTCTCAATAAAGGTAAGAACATAAGAACTAGGAGCAGGAGTAGGCCATCTTGCCCCTCGAACCTGCTCCACCATTCAATAGGATCATAGTTGATCTTTTTGTGAACTCAGCTCCACTTACCTGCCAGCTCACCATAACCCTTAATTCCTTTACTATTCAAAAATTTATCTATCCTTGCCTTAAAAACATTCAATGAGGTAGCCTCAACTGCCTCACCGGGCAGGGAATTCCACAGATTCACAACCCTTTGTGTGAAGAAGTTCCTTCTCAACTCAGTCCTAAATCTGCTTCCTCTTATTTTGAAGCTATGCCCCCTAGTTCTAATTTCACCCATCAGTGGAAACAACTTCCCTGCTTCTATCTTATCTATTCCCTTCATAATCATATATGTTTCTATAAGATCTCCCTTCATTCTTCTGAATTCCAAGGAGTATAGCCCCAGTCTACTCAGTCTCTCCTCATAAGCCAACCCTCTCACCTTCAGAATCAACCTAATGAATCTCCTCTGCATCCCCTCCAGTGCCAGTATATCCTTTCTCAAATAAGGAAACCAAAACTACACAGTACTCCAGGTGTGGCCTCACCAACATCTTACATAGCTGCAACATAGTCTCATTTTTAAGCACCATCCCTCGAGCAATGAAGAACAAAATTCCATTTGCCTTCTTAATTACTTGCTGCATCGGCAAACTAACTCCTTGAGATTCCTGCACAAGGACACCCAGCTCCCTCTGCACAGCAGCATGCTGCAATGTTTTACCATTTAAATAAGAGTCCATTTTGCTGTTATTCCTACCAAAACGGATGACCTCACATTTACACTATGCTGGTATGAGGCATGAATTGGACTGCTCTTGTTTGGTTTCTTCTTTTCTATTGAATTCTAACAATTGAATGGTAATTGCAATACTCTGCTTCCCATCAAGGTATCTTCACCCTGGTAGACCCAAAGGATCAATCAAGGGCCCCTTCTATTTCTCATTTATCTATTACCCCTCAATGATATCATCCAAAAACAAAACTTAAGGTCCCACATGCATTTTGATAATATTCAGCCCCATTTCTCCAACACATTTCTGAATACCTCCACTAATTTTTCAGACTGCTTGACCGATGTCCAATATTAGATGAGTAGGGATGTCCTCCTAAATTTTGGGAGACCTTTGGTCTCCAACACAAACCCTATTCCTTTGCCACTGTTCTCATCCCAGGCAGATGTTTGAAGCTGAACCAGATCATTCACAAACTTGGTATCATATCTTACCCTGAGACGAGGTTAATTCCGTCACCATAACATCATTTCACTCTGCCCCATCTCTGCTCATCTGCTCTTGAAATTCTCATGTATATTTCTATCACTTATAAACTTGACCTTGACGTATCCAAACTGTTTTAACTCGCGCTCAAACTCATTCACCAATCATCACTTTGCTTGCTGATCTATACAAACTCCAGATCCAATAATGCCTCAATTTTAAAACTATCATCCTTGATTTCAGATCTTTTAATGACTTCAACCCTCCCTATCTGTGTAACCTTTGAAATTCTTGCAGTCTCCCATTTATGGTCTCTTGCATATCACAATTTTAGTCATTCTATCATTGCTGGCTGTGCCTTTGCCACAAACTCTGGAATTCCCTCTTTCCTCTGCTTCCCGATCTCTCTCATTCCTTGTCGAAGTTTGTTAAAAACTATATCCTTGACCAAACCTTTGGTCATCTGTCCAGAACTCCTTCTGTAAGAATTACTGCAGAATCCTATCATTAATGATCTTTTAATTAAACTTGTTAAACACTTCGGGACACTTTGCCACCCTGAAACTGCCAAATAACTACAAGTTATTGTTGAGTTATATACATGTAAGTTGCTAACTTATTTTAAGATAGCATCTCTCTCTCTCTCAGCCTTCACATATGGGGCTGGATTTTACATCCTCTCGTGATGGGGTGGGGGTTGAGAGCCTACTAAAATACTGAAGAGAAAGTTGGGGGGAGGGGCAGTGAGCCTGTTGTTTCCTTGCTAACATGGCCTTCTGCAGTTGCCTCACACCCAGAAGCATCTTGTGCCACTGAGGAGCCTCTTCCTGCTGCCAATGGCATTTTACTCACAGTGGGTGAGTCCTCTGCCACATGGGGAGATGTCAGGTAAACCCTGACAGCCACCCTGCACTCTTCGGAATTGGCCCTCCTAATCAAGCACCCTGAAGCCTGTAGAGAGGCCCTGCATTGAATGTTCATGCAGAAAAACCTCTGCACATCATCAGCTTTCTCACAGCCATCACGGGATCTTGCCCTGGAAACCCAAACCCTTGTTCCAAGGATAGTTACCATTGCTGCATCCACTTGGCTGGATGCAGTCCCAGTAGTTCACTGCTGATACCGAAGGACGACTCGCTTCTCCAATTATCTTGCTCCTTTTGACTCTCATATTTTAAAGTGACAGGATCTCGAATGGCAATTGATCAGTTGTGGGATGGGCTTAAATAAATGTGACCGCGAATTCCCCAAATTGCTGAGGTGGGGTTGTCACCTGGCTTTCTGCCTTGTTGCTGGGATCCCCTCTATCCCGTCAAAATCTAGCCTAGCATGTGCACTTCTAGTTCAACTCTAAACAGCCTATGCTCATGAACATGAATAATGGAATCGATTCAGCCAAATGCCAGAGCAACTGCTTAGTGACTTATCGGAATCATTTAATATGTTAAAGTCTGCATTATTTCGGTGTAGGTTGGAGTTAGGATGATAATATCATGTAAGTAATTTCAGAATACTCTGCTGCTATTAGAGAACCTTGCAAGATGCAATTACAGGTTGGAGGCAAGGCTTAAAGCTACAACCTTGATTCCCTAATCTGAACCTTATGAAACTAAGCCGCAGTAGCTCCTTTAAATTTCTGTTTGGTAGCATAAGAGAAAATTTCAGTGGTTTGTGGACTGTCATATCAAAAAACTTGCTACATAACAGATTTCCCACTACTTCTTCATCTGAGAAGATATGAAACTTAAATTTCATCTGTTTGGGAACTCAAATAATAATGATTTCCAATTTTTGGAAATAAAAGGCAGCACGTATTTAAACACTTCAAACTTAAAGAACAAATCCAGCAGCAAGTTAATTTGGCAATTGGACCTTCAGGCCTTGTGTTATGATCACAGCAGATGTTAATTGCTGAGCAAAACCAAATGCCAGAGGGAAACTTGACTTACTGGGCAATACCTTTTATGCTGTGTTGTGAAAACAAGATGAAAGCATACTAATCTCAGCGGCACAACATCCAATAATATGTTTGGGATTTTAAACTTGAAAGTGAAAGGTTTATTATCAAGTGCAAAAGAAATCTGAAGAACACAAAATGATAGTTAAAATTTGTCTTACAAATAGGGCAGCTTGGTGGCACAGTGGTTAGCACTGCTGCCACACAGCTCCAAGGATCTGGGTTCGATTCCTGGCTCGGATCACTGTCTGTGTGGAGTTTGCACATTCTCCTCATGCCTGTATGGGTTTCCTCTGGGTACTCCGGTTTCCTCTCACAGTTCAAAGATGTGTGGGTTAGGTTGACGCTAAAAAATTGCCCCTTGGTGTTCAGGGATGCGTAGGTTAGAGGGATTAGTGTATATAATATGTAGGGATATGGGGGTAGGGCCTGGGTGGAGAATCAATGGGCCAAAAGGCCTCTCCCTGCACTGTAGGGTTCAATGATTCTATGTGCTGGTTAGATTGATTGGCTGTGCCCCTTAATGTCCTGATGCTTAGATTAGGGGGAGTAGCAGGGTAAATATACGGGGTTATGGGGATAGAGTCTGGGTGGAATAGTTGTCTGTGAATGGTCGAATTCTGCACTGTAGGGTTTCTATGATTTCTACAAAACATTCTGCAAAATTACACACTACTTGGTCAGACCCACATGTAAATGCCCTCCAGACAACTCTCCTAATAGGTATTTAACTGTAAAAAATCAGTAATATCACCCCAAGATAAAGCTGCTGTTGCTTTAATAACACATACCACATGACCTCTCAGACATTATTCCACTCTGCTGTGGAAATCAAGGACTTCAGAACAAGACTTGTTTTTTGCAGCATACAACTTTTCTGGTGTGACTGCATGGCTCATTCAAGCGGCAACTCTTCTAGCCCAGAGTTGTTTGCAGCAGGTCTTCCTCACACAACCAACTCTTAAGCTTCCAACATCTCTCCTTAAAAATCACTATTACCTCTCGTCTATGACTCCACTGTCCTCAGTACTTCCTTGAATTCAACTTTTCCAAAATATAAAAACCTTTCATGTTTTCCTACAATTCCCACTTTTGGGTCAAATGAAATGGAACAAACTTCCCTTGTCTTCTTATGGAACCTTTTCAAGCTGGAAAAGCCTTTTGCTCTACTTTGAAATGGAACTTCTGAAAACTACAGATTGTTAGGTATTTCCAAACGCAAATTTCTAAACCACTTGACGAGGAAAGTCTCCTTACAAATGCATGCATTTAGAGTTTTATTCCCTCTCCCTCAACTTTTCCAGACAAATGATCTCCATTAACCTTTTCTAAGCTTAACTAGCTCATTTACACACAGATACAGTATTCTTAATGGAAGAGGACTATTCCCCAAAAGAGTAAAGAAAATCCATTCATTCCCAAACCTTGTATTGCACAGGAATTCTTGATGCGCATTCTGACTGTTGAACCTTGACCCATCTTACAGTCTCATCAATCTAAGGGAGAGACTCAAAAAAGTATCCTACCCCACTCAACTCTCAAAGTGGGCTTCTCTGAGGAGTTTTGCCAGTCAGGGTATGAATCCTTGAAAAACAGGGTTGCAGCATCTTTTTTCAACTGACCCAGCAGCCTCTGTGCATGGGGTAGAGAAGAGTGAAGAATCTAACTCATTCAGCGTCAACCAATGTTTCCAGTTTCTTTGACAGCAAATTTCTCAGCTGCCTTCCCACCTTCCCGGACTCTTCCTCTTCTTCCTCATGGACTTTGGCAGCATCAATGATGAAGACCGTGAAAAGGTGCGTCTCAGCCATGAATTCTCGGCTGATCATATTGAATAAACAGACATGGCTAATGGGTTTGTATTCATTGTAACTCTGACGCAGACCTGTGGAAGATGTTACTGATGTTTTGAAACAACATAAGTCAACAACCAAACCGGTAGTTTTGGTCCCTGACACAATTTTGCACTGAAAATTTCACATGTGAAAGAAAAATCAGCCTGAATTTTTAAAATCAGTACTCTATGCAAACCAGAATGTTAGTTGCCTCTTATTTTCTGCAAGTTCTTCTGAATTTCTTAAAGTGTTGGGTGTTTGGCAGAGTTGTTTAAAGTTGGTGGACACTGCTGAGAGTTGTGCTACATATGGGAAATATTGTACATGTTACTCTAAGACTCTGAATACACCACTTGCTACCGATCATCAATCCCATAGTTGAATATCCCTTGCTGTAGCATGAGAAAATAAATAAGTTACTAACAGAAAGAATGGGGAGGAGGCAGGAGGTCTTATCAACCAAGAGCTTTGACAGAGTCTTTTTCCAATATCCATCCAACCTCGGAATAGTATGATGATGTCTGATTTAGCACTCACTGAACCCTTCCACTTGACACCAGAGCTGCAACCTCAGCAATATGTGACGTCAGTGCTGTCCATGGCAGTGAATGTCATGTGGCCCTCAACAACTATGAATCAGGATCCTTGCAGGCAATGTTACTAACATTGTGACAATGTGCTTTTTTGTCTGCCAGGAGATGGGAGTTCATTGTATTAACTCTGAACCACAGGAGGGGATTGCAAATGGCTTTGCCAGAATAATGAGCTTTTCCAAAAGGCAGGTGTCATCAACTACCCAAGGTGACTTTGAGGATGTTTCAGTGGTGAAATATTACATAAACGCAGAATTTCCCATTCTTGCAACTTCAGTTGGAGTGCTGTCATAATGCAGTGAATGCTCACTATCCGGGCAGCCATCACGATGCATATATCCTGTGTCAGTAAACTGGTCCAGCAATCCTTCAGTCAGCTCCTTGCTCCACATCTGGCTGATGAATCTCGCTCGCAACTCAATCGCTTGTAGTCAGAGTTTCTTACTGAGCAGATCAAAAGTAGCTTCCAGCCTGGTTCAGAGTGGGCAACAACACTATGGCCATCCACAGACTTGTTGATGTATGTTTATGGTGGGAAGTTTAGATTGGTATGGGTGAAAATGAAGTTGAAGGTTTGCATCTAGGCAGCATTTAACACTCAAAATTGATTTTGATGAGGTAAACAGACATTATTATGTATATCATAAAGAGCATGAGGGATATTCAGGCAGCACAGTGATTAGCACTGCTGCCTCACAGCACCAGGAACCCAGGTTCAATTTCAACCTTGGACGACTGTGTGGAACTTACATGTTCTCCCCATGTCTGCATGGGTTTCACTGGATGTTCCGGTTTCCTCCCGCAGTCCAAAGATGTGCAAGTTAGGTTGGCTGTGCTAAATTAGCTTCTTAGTGTGCGTTAGTGGGATTAGTGAAGTAAATACATGGGGTCATGGGGCTAGGACCTGTGAAGAATGCTCTGTTGGAGGGTCGGTGCAGAATTGATGAGCTGAATGGTCTCTTTCTGCAATGTAGGGATTCTATGATTCAAGGTGCCGCTATATCACCATGAAACAGTTGTAGGATTATGATTACGTTTCTTAGACACCAGGGGCTGAATTTTTAGGGTGGCGGGGGTTCAAAGATTTTTGAACTCTGCCATTTCACTCTCTAAGGCCCGATTTTACCATTTTGATTCTAAGTGCTGAATCTGGATGCAATTCAGCTTCAATTTGGAAACTGTTCTCAGGCACCCCCATACTCACTTAGCCTGAAAAAAAAATGGTGAGTCTGAATTGCACCATGGGCAGGAATCATCGTGACTGAAACACTGCGGCTCTGATCGGAGCTTTGAACTGCGCATGCACAGTGGAGAAAAGTTTAAAAAACGTGCCCCTGTCATGTCGCTCCCTGGCACAAAAAGCGGATGAAGCGGCCCGGAAGTGAAAAGGGGGAGCAATGGCCCCCCACAGACATTGCCCCAACCCCCCCGACATAACTGTCTCCCTTATCCACCCACTCCCCACCCATCGCCTACACAATGGCAGCAGTCCCTCTCCTACCCACCCCCCCCCAACCGAATGCCCGCAAAGTGACAGCGGTCCTCCCTGCCTCTCCCACCCCCCCCCCCCCCCCCCCCCCCACCCACCAGAGATATATCTGACCTGCCTTCCTCCTCCTTCCCCCACTAGAGAATGATCAGGCCTCCCTCCTGCCACCACCCCCCTCACCCCCCACCAGAGATACATCTGACCCATCTCCCTCCTCCCCCCTCACTAGAAAATGATCTGATCCACCTCCCCACCCCCACCCCCCAATTCCCTCCCCATCCCCTCCCTTTCCTCGCCCCCCCCCCCCCCAGTCTGAGTTAGAAAGCTGCTGGAAGCTCTGAACTCACCTCTTCAGAAGCTGGAGCACCTGAAACAGATCTTTTGCTGAGCATGTCCATTTCACACCAAATCTGGACACAATGGTAAAGTTAGGTGGGCAGCCTATTAATTCAATTTAAATGCATGCAAGTGCGGCACGGTAGCACAGTGGTTAGCACTGCTGCTTCACAGCTCCAGGGTCCTGGGTTCGATTCCCGGCTTGGATCACTGTGTGTGGAGTTTGCACCTTCTCCTCGTGTCTGCGTGGGTTTCCTCCCACAGTCCAAAGATATGTGGGTTAGGTTGATTGGCCAAGCTAAGAAATTGCCCCTTAGTGTCCTGGGATGCGTAGTTTAGAGGGATTAGTGGGTATAATATATGGGGGTAGGGCCTGGGTGGGATTGTGTTCAGTGCAGACTTGATGGGCCGAAGGGCCTCTTTCTGCACTGTAAGGTTCTATGATTCTCAGTGCATTTAAATCGCTGTTGCACCCATTTTGGGCACGATTCGGATTGCAGCCATTTTCAGACCTTGGTAAAGTGGGCATCTGCGTGGGCGCGGGTCATGCGAGTTAACTCACATCCAACTTTACCAAGTTTCTGCGTTCGAAAACAGGCGCGGAGCAATGGTAAAATCAGGCCCTAAGTGTTGACAAACAGCAGACGAGACTCCCGTCCTCACTTGGGCTGAAGTCCTGCCCTGAAGAGCTGCTGATCAATCAAATTATTCGACAGCTCTCCAGGCACAGCACTGCAATGACAGGAAGAGGCACTGCAACAACATGCTTGGGACTGTGTCAGGACATGGAGACCGGGTAAGAGGCAGGGCTCCTGGGGAGGAGCATGGAGGGGTGATTAAGATATCAGTAAATAGGCTGAAGGGGGAAAGGAAGTCCGGAGGTATCTTGTCCTTGAGGGGAGGGTGTCCACAGTCAGAACATAGAACATAGAACATTACAGCGCAGAACAGGCCCTTCGGCCCACGATGTTGTGCCGACCAGTTACAAAAACAATGACCCACTAGTCTATACCAATTCCTTTTCATCCATAAACCTATCTACGGATCTCTTAAATGCCCCCAAACTAGGAGCATTTACAACTGCAGCAGGCAGGGCATTCCAATCCCTCACCACCCGCTGGGCAAAGAACCTACCCCTGACATCCGTCCTGTAGCTACCCCCCCTTAATTTAAAGCCATGCCCCCTCGTGCTAGCTTCCTCCATCCAAGGAAAAAGGCTATCACTGTCCACCCTATCTAAACCTCTAATCATCTTATATGTTTCAATAAGATCCCCTCTTCCGCCTTCTTTCCAACGAAAACAACCCCAAATCCCTCAGTCTCTCCTCATAGGACCTCCCCACCATACCAGGCAACATCCTAGTAAACCTCCTCTGCACTTAGAAGGAGGCTTCTGATGGAAGTGTGTCCCCCCTCCACCTGTGATTGAGGATTTTGCATTTTTCTATTTCTCCTTGATGTATCTGGCTGCAGCTCGTCTCAAAGTTGCCCTTCTGTGGTCCCTTAAGTGATCTTAGCCCTTGAGTGTGTTTACAGTTTAAATATTCAAAAGTATTTTCATTAGTTCAAATAAAGAAGGTTGTTTATTCATGAGGTCACCCCAAAATCCAACACTATGGCACAAATAGAAACACACTCAAGGAAAGTACGCTCCTGAAGTGCAGTTTAGGTAAGTTCAAGTTCAAGCCAGAGCCTTGTGCCAAACTAGTTTTCAGGATTTTCTCCAACAAATATGCTTCCTGCAGACCATGAAGTTAATTGCATACAATCTTATTAACTCCTTGCTGCGTTGGTGGACTCAAAAAGGAACAGGCTTCAGGCTTTGCAATGATTCAAAGAACAAAGCAAAGTAGAACATAGAACATTACAGCGCAGAACAGGCCCTTCGGCCCACGATGTTGCGCCGACCAGTTTTTAAAAAAAAAACACTGACCCACTAATCTAAACCAATCCCTTTTTCATCCATACAAGTACAGCACAGGAACAGCACCCCCCCCCCCCCCTCCCCCTGACAAATCTGTGCTGGTCATGATGCCCTAACTACACTAAAAAATCCTTCTGCCCTTACTTGGTCCATATCCCTTTATTAAGTTTAAGTATTAGTGTCACAAGTAGGTTTACATTCACAATGCAATGAAGTTACTGTGTAAATCTGCTACTGGCCACACTCTGGTGCCTATTCGGGGACACTGAGGGAGAATTTAGCCTGGTCAATGCAACTAATCAGCATGTCTTTCAGACTGTGAGAGGAAACTGGAGCACCCGGAGGAAACCCACATAGAAGGGGGAGCATGCAGACTCTGCACAGACAGTGACCCAAGCCAGGAATTGACCTCAGGTCCCTGCTGCTGTGCAACTGCACCCTCCATGTTCACGTTACCCATCCAAATGCCTCTTAAGTGTTACTAACGTGCCTGCTTCCACCACCTCCTCTGGCAGTACATTCCAGTCATCCACCACTCTGCATGAAAACATATCCCGCACATCTCGCTTAAACTTTTCCCCTTACCTTGAACTTGCGCCCGTTGTAATTGACACTTCCACTCTTGGAAAAAGCCTCTGACTATCCACCATGTCTATGCCTGTCATAATTTTGTAGACCGCTATTAGGTCTCCCCTCAGCCTCCATCTTTCCAGTGAAAATAATCATAGTTTCGATACCCTCAAGACTAGGAAACATCCTAGTGAACCTTCTTTGTACTCTCTCCAAAGCTTCACATCCTTCTGGTAGAGTAGTGACCAGAACTGCACGCGATACTCCAAATGTGGCCTGATTTATATGGCTGCAACATGATTTCCCAACTCTTGTACCAAATGCTGATGAAGGCATGCATGCCATATGCCTTCTTAAATACCTTGGCCACCTGTGTTGCAACTTTTAGGAAACTGTGGACCTGCACACCCAGATCCCTCTGCATATTAATGTTATTAAGGGTTCTGCCATTTATAGTATAATTCTCACCTAAATTTGACGCTCCAAAATGCATCACCTCACATTTATATGGATTAAACTCCATCTGCCATCTCTGTGCCCAAGTCTCCAATCTATCTATATCCTGTTGTATCCCCTGACAATCCCCGGCACTATCAGCAACTCCACATGTCCTTGTGTCATCCACAAACTTATTGATCAGGCCACCCACATTTTTCTCCAGGTTATTTATAGAGGTAAGATCATGAGAGACATGGATCAAGTGAATGCTGTCAGTCTTTTTCCCAGGGTTGATGAGTCAAGAACTAAAAGGCATAGGTGTAAGTTAAGAGGGGAAAAGATTAATGGGAACCTGAGGAGCAACTTTTTTACACAGAGGGTGTATGTGGAATGAGCTGCCAGAGGAAGTGGTTGAGGCAGGGACATTAAGAACATAAGAAATAGGAGCAGGAGTAGGCCATCTGGCCCCTCGAGCCTGCCCCGCCATTCAATAAGATCATGGCTGATCTGAAGTGGCTCAGTTCCACTTTCCCGCTTTCTCCCCAAAACCCTTGCTTACCAAAAACCTATCTACCTTCGTCTTAAATATATTTAGCAAGGTAGCCTCCACCACTTCAACGGGCAGAGAATTCCAGAGATTCACCACCCTTTGAATGAAGAATTTCCTCCTCAACTCCATTCTAAACCGCACCCCCCCCTTATCTTGAGGCTGTGCCCTCTAGTCCTGCTGTCCTTTCTGAGCAGGAAGAACCTCTCCACCTCTATCCTATCCATCCCCTTCATCATCTTATACGTCTCAATAAGATCCCCCCTCATCCTTCTAAACTCCAACGAGTACAGACCCAGTCTATTCAGCCTTTCTTCATAGTTCAACCCTCTCAACTCCGGTATCAGCCTAGTGAACCTCCTCTGCACTCCCTCCAAGGCCAAAGTATCCTTGCACAAGTGCGGCGACCAAAACTGCACACAGTACTCCAGCTGCGGCCTCACCAATACCCTGTACTGTTGCAGCAAGACCTCCCTACTTTTATATTCAATCCCCCTCGCTATGAAGGCCAGCATCCCATTTGCGTTCCTGACCACCTGCTGCACCTGCAGGCTGGGTTTTTGCGACTCATGCACAAGGACCCTGAGGTCCCTCTGCACCGTAGCATGCTGCAGTTTTTCATCCTTTCAGTAGTAGTCCCTCCTACTATTATTCCTGTCAAAGTGGATAACCTCACACTTGCCAACATTGTATTCCATCTGCCAACACTGGCAACATTTAAAAGGATTTGGACAGATACATAGATAGGAAAGGTTTAGTGGGATATAGGCCAAATGCAGGCAAACAGGGTTAGCTTAGATGGACATTTTGGTCAGCATAGATCAGTTTGCACCGAAGGGGCTGCCTCCATGCCTTACATTCTATGATTTTAATACATTCTATGGATTTTAGTAAGGCGTTTGATAAGGTTCACCATGGTAGGCTTCTGCAGAAAATGCAGATGTATGGGATTGGGGGTGATCTAGGGAATTGGATCAGGAATTGGCGAGCGGATAGGAGGCAGAGGGTGGTGGTTGTTGGTAAATATTCATCATGGAGTTCGGTTACGAGTGGTGTGCCT